>JAOXJK010000001.1:24175914-24189847 GCA_025774025.1 Xenus cinereus
AAACTAAACATGCCCAGTTCCCTCAGCCTCTCCTCACAGGACTTGTTCTCCAGACCCCTCACCAGCTTGGTGGCTCTTCTCCCAGGGTTGTGACACATTACTGTGTATTTCACCTCTAAAATGGTTGTGGGAGGTGAGCGTAGTCACAGTTTTCCTGTAGCGGGCTGAAACACGTGGGTTGTCTCAGAAATCACACCAGGAAATTAAGTTTCTTGTGGTTCTAATTCTGGTAAAAGCGGGTTTGTGAGTTGGTCTTCACCTCGCTGCGGGTGACGAGCCGGGACGCGGCAATGGCCGGCTCCCACGCAGGTGCCCGCCAGCACAAGTGGCTGCAGGCGCTTCCGTTCACGGCGGTGCGGTAAAACGGACACGGGGAGTTCTCTCACCCTTTGTCGTTTCACGCTTTTTGCCCCCAAAATGCCCGTCCTCCCCTCGGGGTGGTGTCCGGCAGCGCCGGCCCGCCCTCCCTCAGTGCGCATGCGCGCGGCCCTTCCCGGTTGCTATAGCTACCGCGCACGCCGCCGCGGCCTGGAGCGGCCCGGCGGGAGCCGTGAGGGGAAAGTAACGAACGCGGGGCCGCGAACCGAACCAAACCCGGCCCCGGGTCGCGTCCGCAACCCGCCGGCCCCCGCTGCACCCCGCGCCGAGGGCGGCAGCCCCGGGCGGGCGTCGGGGGGCTCGGGGAGCGGCCCCAAGCGGCCCCAGGTTGGCGGTGGGTGCCCGCCCGCCTGGGTGGGCGCTCGGTGGGGCCTTACCCCTTTGGCAACTGCTGGGAGCTTCGTCCCCCTTGGTTTTGGTTGGTTTGGGTTTTGGTTTTTTGGGTTTTTTTCATTAACATGGGATTTGGATTCTTCCAGCCCGTATCATTTCAGTCACAGCATGGAAAACCTTAAAGGTGGGCTGTCTGTGAGTGGTACTCCTCTGTAAATTCTCTATATCTATATGAAGTATTCATTTATGTAAAGAATTTATCTATATTCTTTATATCCACGTAAGACTTATGCTGACTGGCTGCTCCCAATGTTATGAAGTATTATTACTTTTAAAGACAAACGAGAAGACTTTACATGTTTTGCTTTTGGTGGAAGCAAAGACTATGCTATTTTAAATAGGCTATTGGTATCAGATACAGAAAAAGCTTTTCAACTCTGTATAAATGGATCACTTTGATTTAAAATTATGCACTTGCAAATAAATAAATTTCCTTACTCTAACTTTAAAATAATTGTAATATGAATGACTTTATGTGGTGGCAGTATTACATTAGATATCTCTCTTAAAAATGTGTATTTCAGCTTTCAAATAGACTGACTGTCTTTCCTGCTCAAAAATTTATGATTATTTGGTGTTGCCGTGTTTCAATAAAATCATCTCAGGGTAAACTTGAAAGAGTTATTTATTTGCTTATTTTGAGAAGCTTATCAGGAATTAATTTTGGTTTTATTTTTAGGAAGCACAGTTGAGGATAATGCAACTCTTAGGAGGACTAGAGCTAACTTTGATGAAACTATCCAGTCTGAGAAGTTAGATCTTGATCAGGAACGTTTTCCTGGGAAAGCAGTTCAACAGGATTACCTCATGCCTGATCTCATAACTGTCAGAGTACAAACAGGTAAATGCTGTTTTTACATGTGTATCAATATTTCTTAATTGTGCTCTAATCTCAGTCTGTTACTAAAAGAAACAATATCTCTATCAACTTCCATTTTGACAGACTCTAATTCATTCCAAGATGTAACTGTAAAAATTGAAAGACCTACCTATCAGAAACCATTTCTGGGTGGATTTAAGAACACGATAACAGGAGTAGAATTTCATAATGCAGGATCACAAACGATACCCAAAAAACGACCTGAGAAAGGAATTCAGTTATTTTGTAGGGAAACACAGGTAATGGCTATGTAGTGCCTTTTTAGAGTGTTGTTTTTGCCAAACGGAATGGAATTTTGATACAATTATTTCCAATAGGAATGAGGAAGTAGATGAGAAATAAGTGTGCACTTGGAAGTATTTAGTGAATGAATGTCATTAGTCTTGTGATTTTTGTTACAAATAGCTAATTTTGCCACTTATTGTAATGAGGGGGAAAAAAAAATATCTGTATGCTTTTTTGTAATCTGACATGCATTTTTTCCCCAGACGGTTTTTGAAAAAAATAAGCCACAACAAACAAGAAATACAACATCAACACAGATGACTAAAATTGGCGTGTATGTGTCAAATGTGACTGACAAAGTAGTAATTCCTGGAAAGTATCTTACAGCGGAAGAATACCATAAACGTAGACTGGAAGCCGTAAGTTCTTATCTGTTTGAAACTATCTGTAAAGTAAAATATTAAGAAGGTTATCTCAATATCTAATGAGTGTTCAGAGTCTTCAAAGAGTGGAGTTAGAAGTGAACTGCAAAATACCTGCTCAATCTTCACATTTTGTAATCTTTCAGATCTGAGGGAACTAACTGTGTGTTTTCTCTATGTTTTTAGCCATGCTCAAGACCTTGCGATTTCTGAAATATTAAGAATTCTGAATTTCCTGTTTTCTATCTTGCATATCGAACATTAGGGATTAAAACAGGCTTGTCCCTCTGGCATTCTCACTGTCTCTTTGGAAGGACCTAAGCTACGTGCTTCAAGATTGGCCTCAAATGGCTGAAGTATTGGGATAGGATTTAGGAGACCTGCATTTAACTATTGGGTTTTGTGTTTTCTGGGGTTTGTTTCTTTGTTTGTTTGTTTTAACAGACTTGATAGGTTACCTTTGGCAAACTGATCTGTTTTGGATTGTGTTCAAGCTGCCTGCTTTGGCATTAGCCAAATATGTGAGATGGGTCTCTGGGGTTTTCTGGTGCTCTGGGTGGCCTCATGCAGGCAATTCCAGTGACAGATTCTGTATGTTTATTGTGCAGAGAATGCCATGTAGGCATTCCAAATTGCTTTTTGAAAACAACATATTCAGTGACTGCACATCTAACTTAAGTACGCCCAACATCAGTGAGGTGGGGCACTGCTTTGTAAATGCTGTAGTTATTAATTTGTTTCCTTAAAATAGTCTGAGTGTAACTAAATGGAGAAACAGTTGATTCCCCAAGTGTCTAAGTAGGCTAATTGCATGGACATTGTTGGCAAGATGCTTTGAAGTCTTCTGGATAGAAGTCTTCTGTAAGAACTTCTCATTTGGTCAGCATCAGCAGATGGCAATAAGCATCTTGTAGAAGGAGAAGCCAAATAGGTAACTGTTTCCTCAGGACTACCAATATGTTTTGCTGGGATCATTAGTGCCGCTTACTGAAATCAGTAATGTATCTATAGGCAATCTATAATGCATAGTAGAGAGACACCAACTTGGTGTTGGTTCAAGTGGAAGGATTTGCACAGTGCAGTGCAGTTCCATATTGAAATACCAGCTGAAGTAATGTTAGGTGAAGATATCTCTAGAGACAGCATAACTGTATTAGTGTAGTTTTGTGCTTCATAGCCTTCACCGCCAAACAGTGCTTATTAGCTCTGGTATTGACATGGTTAAATTGCTTACAGTGGAAGTGTTAACTAGGCTGGGAGCAGCTCAGATTGTGCGTTCTATAGACATTTTCCTAGTCTTTAATGGTCACTGCTTTGGAAGGTGGACTCTTAATTTTAAGTTCTGTCATAACAGCATTGGCAACTTCACTTTCATGATTTATGAGTGAAGTGCAGTTGATTTTGTGTGTATGTGTGTAGATTTTTGCATTAGGAAATTTAAAAGAAAATTTGCAAATATGTGTCTACATTCCCAATCTAAACGCTATATAAAAGGATAGTAAAATGAGGACCTCTCCCCACAAAGCTGAAAAGAATAAAAACAATACATGGCAAAAGGTGTGTCTCTTTTTTAAAGAGAGATTTGAAAAAGAAAAATAGATTTTCTAATTGCCGTTTATGCTTTAACTTGATTATTTAAACCTCATTTCTCCACTGTACTCACTGATTAAAACACCTGCAGTTACTTAAATAAGTCAGCATGCAAGTGTTTTGACTAATAGTGCACGACTGTTTGTCATGTACAATGTCAAACATTCAAATTAGTTTGAGTACAAGATGAATCTTAGAAAATGTAGTTAAGTAGCTAGAAAAAAAAAATGCTGTATTGTTTTAAGTTCATGATTCTTTGATATTGTATCACATATAGGTAATAGTATTACAGAAATATTTCCGTCGTTGGCTTGCTATAAATGTAGTACAAAATCTGAGAGAAGAAAAGAGGTTAAGACTGGCATGGGAGGCACAAGAAGAGTTACGGAGAAAGAAAGAGAAAGAAGAAAAACTGAGAAGGGAGCATGAACGAAGACTGAACCCTAAAACAAAAGATGACTTTGAGCTACTGTACCATGCTCTAGAATGTAAGTATTTTTTTTTCCTTAAAGGGATACTCTTAAACCAGCAAAAGAGTACAGTTCATTTAAAACCAACTCTTCTGGTTTTGACAAGTTTCTATATATACTTCCTTGATATTTTTTTTGACTTACAGTGGAATTTCTTTCATTTTTAATGAATTATTTGGCTTTCATGTATTTCTAGAAGCAGAAAAGGCCTTGACTCTGTGTAAGCACTGTTAGCAATAACTAAAACATTCCTATGTTATCAACACTGTTTTCATCACAAATCCAAAACATAGTACCATACAAGTTACTATGAAGAGAATTAACTCTATCTCGGCTAAAACCAGCACACCTTTTTAGGAAATAATCAGCTTGTAGAGTAGTGCTATTTCGCAGGGGTTTTGTGGTTTGTTTGGGTTTTTTTTCATTCATAATGTTAAGGTCAGCTAGAGAACAGGAACTGGGTTTTTTTTGTATCAGAGTTACTTTTTACTCCACATTTAGGATGCTGAAAATAATACCATGAAGAAATTCAAATTCATTCCGTGTTTCACAAAACTGTGTTGTCAAAATTTTAAAAATCTTTTAGGCAAGCACCTCTATACTTTCCTGGAAAAATAAGGTGAATACTGCAGATAATTATTCTCCTGTAAGTTATGTCAGTGTTGCAGATGTAACAAAAAACCTAGACTATGTTCTTTTGGAAAATCAAAACCAATAGAAAGCAGTGGACATTTACCAGCATATAATGAGACTGCAAATGTTCTTTTTAAAATGTCTCCTTTTAAGCAAGAGGCTTTCACTGTGACTTGTAACAACTCATGTTATCTAAGGCTAAAGTGCTTGCTTATGGTACAACTCTGGTCGTTTGGACATTACTGTCCCTTTAGCAGAAGTGGCCTTATAGATTCCCTGCTTCATTACAAAGCCACCTGACCTACCTTAAACGATCCCAGATATTTCTTCCATGGTACACTGAGCTTGAATTTGGTGATGTGTGTTATTCATAGAGCTCAGGATCATAATTCAGGAATTCCCCAGTTATATGCTAATCTTTTAATACTGTCATACATTGTGTGGCATTGAACAAATTGCTTTGTTTGAATGTATAAATGATTTATAAATGTTACTGTGTGTGACAAATACAAAAATTATTACTGGTCTTCAGAATTTTGGGAATTCTGTCTTCATGAGATTTGTGGTTTGTTAGGGGTTCCCCTGCCCTTCTTTTTCTTCATGGATAGTTAGCATTTCACTTCACAAGAATCAAGCCCTTTTAAAGGTGTCTCAGATTAGGTAATCAAAAGCCAAGCTATCAAATAATTTTTTCCTCTCCACTTGTGGCAAGTGCTACTACTTGGTGTCTGATTTCCTGCAATATTTTCTTTAAAAAATCTGTTTCCTAGCTAATGTGCTATCAAATATATGATCCACTTCTTATTAAAGCCTGATGAGTCTTATTTGCAATAGAAACAACAGAGCCGAGTTAAAGTTGCGAATGAATGCTGAGATTCCTAGTATTTATACATTTAAAATTTATGGTTATATAAGCGTCTTTTTTGTTTAATTTGATGTCATTGGATTCATAAATAATAAAACTCCCAGTTTTGCATGTTCAGGAATTTAATATCTAGGCAACCTGAAAAAGCATGTGCCACTTCAAAACTGGAACAGAACAAACTCCAGTATTTGAAATATCTTTTTAATATTTTCTTAAAAATAATGGTCTGGTATAAATCTTTTTGGTTTGTTTTTGTTTACCAGTGTTGACTTGTTGCTTCTCTACATGGAGACTTGCAGTCATGCTCTTTATTTTAACAGAGCTTAGTGGTTCTAGGAAGTTGTTGGTTTTTTCTACCTGCATCTGAGACTACTTTTACATTCTTATAGTGTCAACAGTCTACACAGGCTAAATCATTGTGACAGTAATAGAATGAGACTATTGTCCTCTAGAGATCTGTGAAGGTTATTTCCGCTGATCACAACAGGGGGATACTATTACAGGGTCAGCCAGTGCAACCAATTCCTCTTGGTACAAAGACTTGCCTGTTGACTGTATGGGGCAAATGAGATGTATCTATATATTCAGTGTGTCTGCATATAGAGACATTGATTATTTATTTGAAAAGCTTGAACTACTTTGTTTTATAAAAAAACTTGAATAAAAATTATAATGAGAAAATCTCTATCCATAAAACAGATAACCTTAGAGGAATGTTTTTAACTTGATTGCATGTATATGGTGAATCAGAAGGTAAGTATTGATGTAAATTGACACCTTCTTCATTTCTGTAAGTACAAAATTGCTTACTGTATTTATTAGCTCTGCCTTTGAAGTTGCTGCCCCCTTCAGGCACATACAGCTTCATGTAAATTAATTCTATACAGTGCTTTTGTTTGCTGAAATGGCTTTATTTAAAAATATATCTTTGGGTACTCAGAACTTGTCAGACAGCTGTCATATTAATATCAAAGCTCGGAGAGCCTTAAGGAAATGAATTGAAATATTTTGAAACGGAAAACATAAGGTATTGTAGATAAGGAAGCCACAGGCAGAAAATAAACCTTCCTCCTTTCCCTCCTCCTGCCTCTAATCTTACCTGATATAGGATGTTATAGGCTTTTTCAGTAAGTGTGCACAACATATTTGATTGTTTTCTTTTACGCTGGGTTTTGCTTTTGCATAACTGTTCTGGAACAATAACACTCCTTTGAGATATTATTCAGGAATGTTTAAGTTTTGGATCTTATAAAATTCCCCACAAAAAATACAGAGATGTTTGAAATGAAACAGGCTCTTCAGAGAAGCCAGGAGCTGTTACAATGTATGCAAAGGAAAACACTATTCACAGAATTTGATTTTTTACGAACAGATTTCTGTAACAGTATGTAGTCTCTGTATCAGCAGTTAAAGCCAAGCAATGGGTACTACAAAACAAAAACTGTGATAGACACCTATGTATACTTCTGTATGTTCCTGTCATTAAGTAGTCTAATTTATGAGTGCGACAGGTACCTGTGGTTAGGTGATTTGACCGTAAGAGTCAGAAGGCCAGATTCTTACACAGCATGTACTGATTCACATGTTGCTGTCACTACCACCCTGTGGTTTGCGTGGCAATTCCTTCCATCTGAAGGGTTCTGTTACAGAAGAGGAAAAGGAGAGTAAAGCAATGACTGTCTAATTATTAATGCACATCCGTCTGCCTTAGATGGCAAAAGGTGATACCACTGAAATATTCGGTGTAAGACCTGGAGTGCTGAATGTGACTGTCAGTCAAGTTTTATCTCAGTTTTGGAGGACTTCAAGCTTCTTTAGATTTTACTCATTTATGCAGAGAGAAGCAGTAGTATTCTCAACAGTGAGTACCGGTGGTACCACAGTAAGATGCTGTCAATCTGTTGAGATTGGTACCTTTTCTTGTGACTTTGAGCAATTTTTTAAAAAGTTCCTATTGCTCATGCCTTTTGGAGCTATTTGAGACTCAAACAGTTAGTTTAGTTAGTTTAGATGCAAAATTTTGAAGAAATCATTTCATCACACGTTTTCACAGGAGCTAAATTCTTTTTCTCACATAGAGCTAATTTTTCTCCTAACCAGTCTTTGAGTTTGGAGTATGAATTGGCAGTTTGGAATTGATCTACGCACACATACTCTCACAGAACATCTGTATACTTTACATTGATTTTTGTCCATTTTGCCTTTTTTGAAAATATGCGTAACAATGAATTCCCTAACATAGATACTGGCTTTTAAGAAATATTAAAAATTAATTATGTTATTTCTTAAATATGAAAGTAGAAGGTTCACTGGAGAAGGTCTTGTAAAAAATACCCCAAACATTTGTATCCATAGTATGGAGGCAGGAGGAGACTGAACGGATTAACAGAACTTTTACTGGAGCTGAAAGAAAGGCAGCGTTTTGTGGACTTCTGGAACAAGAGGTACAGCTGATTGCTTCCATTGGGAAACACAAACTAAATGCAGATGAAGAGAATCAACAAAAAGCAATATTGCGCTTTCTGGATAAGGTCAGTGATGTAACTTTAGGCTGAACATAAAGAATATCAAAGTACAGGAGCAGAAATGACAACTGCAAATCTGCCTGCCAAAAGTAACTTTTGTGGCTTTAACAGTTAATCGTGTGAATGCTAATGTTATAAATATCCAAGTTATCTAGCTGTTCATGTCAGTACAATTCAGTAAATTTCTTTTTCCAAGCTGAGAATTTCTTAGCTCTGTGACTGATTGAAGGACAAACAATGCATCGTTAAGATTGTCACCTGAGATTTACCATAGACACAGGTAGTTGTGTAGATATAATATAAAAAATAGCACTGAGTGGATGGATTTTGTATTATACAACTATTCTGCATAAAGAACGTGATTCTGATGGCACTGTTAACAGGTTTAAAGGCTCAAATTCTAACAATTCAGAATGGTTAATTTCAGGTTATAAAACATGAGGATATTGCATACCATTCTGTATTTTGTATTGTGTGCATTACAGTAGTGTAGGAAAATATGCTCTTTCCTAATCTGTTTTTGAAACTTTGAAAATCTGCCTTTTAGCTACTCTTTCAAAGATACTCAGTTTCACTGATCAAAACTAATGACTAAGTGGTCATCCCTCTGGTATATTCTGTTCATTGTTCTCCGTAGTGAAAAGTTTGCTATTGCATTTAAACTTAAATGCAAATGTTTAAGCAAGTATTTGTAAAATTAAACTTTTTTTCTGCAGAAAGGATTGATTCACTTTTTTTTCTTCACTCAGAAATGTTATCCTTCATGACCTAGATTTGTCAATTATTTCTCCATGGAGTACAAGCGTTTGATCATCGTGTCTGTCTTTAAAGAAAACATTTATTCTGTTTTCATGCACAGGGTACAAACCCAGAAGAGCTTCAACAGAATCTTACATCATGGTTGAGCTCAGTTATTAATTCGCTAGTTTCAGTTGTGTTAGAACTTTAACTTGAGATTTTATTCCTGTATAATCTTGGGAATGAAATGTAATGTAAGTGTTCTTCAGGCTTTCATCTATAAAAGACAGATGAGAACTCATTCATACACAAAGATGATTTAGAATGGCATTAGATTTAATGGCACCTTAATGTAAAATTAAAAAAAAGGGCCTTTTTAGGTAGATATCTCAGCAATCCATCCCCCAAGGAAAAAAGGAATAGTTTATTTTCTGGCTGTTTTCATAGTATGGGACATAATATGAAAAGAAATACTGGAACAGAAATAGGTTTTTTGCGATCTAATTTTTTTTTTAATTTTGACTATTTGGTACTCAAAAGTAAAAATGGCAGTTTTGTCAAAAAGAGACTTTTTTCATTCTTTTTATTACTGATGTAAGGGAACTGGACTGTAAAAAAAACTTGATAAGTTCTATTACCTTTCTTCACTATGAACAAATTACTTATCTGAAATGTTGGTGGAACTGTTACCGAGTTTATTGCTGTGGTATGATTGTATTCTCTGTTACTGCTTTCAAGAATGCAAAAAACCAGAAAACTAAATACTTAGGAATGATATCAAAACCTTGAATCATTTCTGTGTTAAATGTTTGCTTCTACTATCTACAATCTATTCTGTTATTTTCTCAGAAAAAGAAACCTGGAACAGTCAAAGTAAATATCTTTCTTTCCTGAGTCTCTATCTTATTTTTCCCTTAAGAGCTGCTTTTCAATGTCCTACCCTATATAGATTACTTCCAGCATACATTTTCACAAGTTGTACGGTTTTCTTACATCTGTCAGAAGCAAAGCATTCTTCACTACCAGAATTCTTGGTGACAATTGATGTTTGGAGTTTCAGGAGACACATGAGAGATAAGACATTCTTTCTCTTTCCAAACATGGACATGTTTCTAAAGCACTTACTACTAATTTACTTATTGACACTTTAAACTTACAAATTATGTTTTTCATTAAAGAGACTGGTTTCTTTTTAATTTGAAAAATCTAGTGAACTTCTGAACTACTGCAACTTATTCTTTTCATGTTGTTTTATCATGTCAGCAGTAGGGTTTGTAGTGTTGTTCTAAACTGTTGACATAGATAGCAGCCTAACTCTGAGGCAAAGGAAGTAAAAATTTCTGCATTTCTTAAAAAATAAATTAAAAAGAATCTTTGAAATCTCAAAATTAAATGGGTGTTTTTTTATGTCTGCAACACTGCCATTTAAACACTTTAAACTGTAGTATGACATTTGTTGTTGGAGTGCTATAGATTACTCAGTTACTTCTTGAACTTTGAGCTGGTAATCTTAATCTGGACACCGGCCAATTAAAGTTGAAATAACACCTTTCACATCTGAAGACTGCAAGCATTTCACTTTGCTGCAATAGCCAAAACTATATGAAACTTGCTTCTCCATGGAAACCTTCATTCCCTTCTTCACTACATTAAACATGTACTTCCTCGTGTGTGTGCGTTTACAATGGTTGTTACTGGTTGTGTGTGGACTACATTCTAGGGGGTTCTTTTTAATGCTGAGCTCATTCTACTTCAGCATTTGTATTTTGAAGAGGAAGTACTTGATTAAGCTTTTATGCAGCAGTCATATTTTCCTAAAGGAATTTGTGTAATTATTAACTGTCACTGAGTTCATACCTTTCAAGCTATGTGCTGTTTCTGCACCCATCCTATGGTTGGTTTTTTTTTGTACTTTTCTTACATTTTTCTCTCTGTGTCTGTGCTGGTTTGCTTCTCTCCTCAGGTGGTGTTTTTTTCTGCTTTCATGCATTGGCATCAGAGTGCAGTTATAGTAGTCCTGTTCTCTGAAGTAATACCGATAACAGGATTATTGTAAATTCCATAGCACTGCCAGCAGACGAAAAGGCAAGAAAAAGCTGGCAAAAAAAATCTCAAAGTTTTAGTTTTCGCACATCAATCTTGAATACATGAAAGTAGTCCTGAAATCAGAGAGCTTGTGATTCTTTCTGAAATGCTGTAAATCTTCATATTGATAAGACCTCTGCATTATTTTTTTTAGTAAAAGGCTGCATGATTTCTTTTTTTAAATTATTTTATTTTATATAATACCCAGTTATGATGAGGTAGTAAGAAAAATTACAGAAGTTACAGATATGATATCTTGTTTTGAATAATGTAGACGTTATCATAATATAGTTGATCAGTGTCAAGGGTCATTTGCAGAGTGGAATACCAAGACTGCTAGCTCATATATGGGTGGTTGCAAATTTATCAGAAGAACCTAGTTTTAATAACCATTTCCTAGGTTATAAAAATTTAATAACCTGCTCATTGAGTCTCCCTGGCATAAGCAAATGACCTTTCTGGCTTATTATAAGTGATTTCATTGAAGAGGATCAAATGTAAGTACTGAATAAACTACTCTGTGGAAAACAGTGATTTTTGCCAGTCTGCCACACAAAGGAGTTACAGCATGATATAGCTTCCAAGTTGGTGGAATTTTTTTTTATTTTTTGCCTTCCTTTTTGTGTTTTGTTTTGTTTGTTTTAATATTTCTAGAACTGTACAAAATAGTGAAACTAAGTCATGAAGTTACAGTAGAATACTCCCTTTTTATGACAGAAAATTGTCTCTTTTGAGTTTTGCAGAAGTTCAAATATTTCACTAGAACTAAGAGTTTTATTTTTTACTAATGTCTGGTTTTTCTATTGCATTTCTTGATCAGTTTTGGCTCTGAATTGTGACCTCTGATTAACAGTACCTCCTTTAATTGGAGTTCCACTCCCACTGATAATGTAATTAAATGTCAGTTATTCAGTGTTAAATCTTTTTCTCAATTATTTTGTCTTTTTTTTTTTTGTTTACCTAACTTTATAATTTATTTATTTAAAAGTGAGGAAAGCTCTGTTTTGATTGTGGTGGTGACTAATCATATCTGTTCTAACTATCTAATATGCTTGGTATTTTTATGACTTATCACCATAGCAAGTCTGTATATTTGGTCAAAATAATGATTACATCAATGCTGGGGTCATATCCAGAAAAGCAGTAGGTATGTGAATGCTGCATGAACTGTTACTGTATTTAACTCACACTGAGACTGCAAAGCGAAGTTCACAAGTGTTTGTGAATGCTCAAGTTCCAAATACAGTGAAAGAAAATAATTAATACATAGAATGAGGTTCCAAATAGCTGTCCCAATTAAGGAAAGGGAGTGGAGTTCAATAACGAACTGCGGAGAGGGTTTTGAATACTGTACTTCTATTGGATTTAGGAACCTGCCTCCCTATGAAACCAAACCCAGTCCTCTTGAAAGAGGAGAATGGTTGGAGTTTTTAAACTGAGTGGGTCAGCTGACACCTTGTAATTTCTCACTGTCTATAGAAGCTAAAGATGACCAAAGAGACAGTTGAAGTATTAGGCATATGGTATGTGGTTAAGTTAGCAAACAAGAAGCTAGGTGAAATATCCAGTAGGCTGTAAACTCATACTCTGCCTTAGTCAGTCAGGTCTAATAAAGTCTGTGCCTTCCATGCATCTATAGGTAGCATAAATAGAACAGTTCCCTGGAGATGTTTTGTACTGCAGTGGATTCTGAAGCCTTAAATTTGCAATCTTTACACAGTCAACAGTTCCATTGATTTTTGCTGATAGTTTAGATGGATTTATGACTGCGAGATGAAATGCAGAGCAAATGTATTCTAACACTACTGTCAGTAAATTCATTTTAAAGAAGTAGAGCATATCCCTGTAGGAGAATATTATTTACTTTTAATATACTGTAAGTCAAAATTTTCATGACCTGCAACTTTAAACAAAGCGTGCAATTGAATACTTGCTCTGGTGGAAAAGGTACTGTATAAATACTGATAGTAGAATTAGCCTTTTGTATTAGTCAAGCATTAATGTTAAGTACCCATTTCACCTATGAAGCTTGATGTAACACAATGCACTTGTTCAGCTGGTGATCAGATTATAATAGCTCAGTTATACAAATTGCTTCTGCAGTGTGCACAACCTAAGAGATGGAGAGCGTATGATGGAAAAGTCACTGAAATGGATACACAGTACACACTCCGCGCCAGAGAGCTATTTGAAATCTACCGCAGCATTAGCATGAATGACATCCCAAAAGAAGAGAGGATAGATGTGCTGTTAACACTCAGGCGTACAGTAAAGGTATGCTTTATTTTTCTATTTATGCTTAATTTGAAGGTCTGCTTCCCAAAGATACTGTCACTTATTTATGTTGACACATAAGCAATACTTCTGGCAGACAGGTGCCAGGATGATCAGCTTGCAGCAAGAGAAAGCCTAGTGTGCCACCTGCCATCAGGGTGTAATTTCTGCTTTAGATACACTCGAAATTCATATTTCACATGGATGTGCACAGTTTTCTTCAAGTTGTGTTAAAATTTTAACTTCATGATTTTAGACTTTTTTTGTATATATATATATATAACACTATATATATATATATATATATAAAAAACACAATTTTACTATAAAGTTTAACTTAAAACAACTTGATTAAAACCATGGCAGAGATATCAGTGGATATTACCTTTTTTTTTCCTCAGTTCTTTGAAATGTCTGTTTAGAACCTTATGTCTCTGTTAGGTTACTGGTTTTAT
>JAOXJK010000001.1:24196390-24218254 GCA_025774025.1 Xenus cinereus
ACAACTGTCTGCCCCCTTCTGCACTTATATCCAAAAAACAGCTCTGAGGCATCTAGAAATAACTTGGGCACAACTAAAATACTTTTGCAGCAGCTATGACAGCTTCATTCATCGCCTTTTTTTTTTTTCTTCTTTCATTCAAGAGACTGTGGTTATCAAGATTTAGTAGTGATTTCAGGTGGCTAGTAATAAATTAAACAAATTAAAATTGACATAAATTAACCTTAGATATAGGTTAAAAATACATTTAAAGCCTTTTTGTAAAGGTCCTTTAGGACAGACAGACCTATTTTTTTTTGTTAATGTTATAGCATTGCTACCTGATTTTATAATCTCATTTGGTAAAATGAGCAACAGTATTATGAGCGCAATAAGCTCTCCATATGTCAACAGCAGAGGGAGGAGAAGAACGAGAGCAGGCAGAGATTTGGGGTCTGCCCTAGGTGGGATTTTTTTTTTCTTGTTTTAATTTCCCGCATTTTCCAGGCCAGATTATTCTGATTATATGTAAACTTTAAGTAATTTAGTAGTGTAATAAGTAATTGATAGAATAACATTAATTTTGAATCCAAGAATGAAATAGGGAAGTCATCTCGGTAACGATAGAGATGGATTATTGTTATTAACCGAAATGGTCTGAACAGGCTTAAGCATGGTATATGAGAAAAAACATGAGATTTAAGAAGCTTTATAAGAGCAGTTAAGCAATCAGGATGTCAACAAAAGATATGAATTGCCATTGACAGAGGAAATCAAAGTAAGAATGTAATGTTTTAGAGATGATACAAGAAAAATAAAGTCAATAATTGCCACGCTATGCTGAAGAAAGATGTGTATATCTAGACATTCTTTAACCAAATGATTATATGAAATATGCACAGAAAAATTTTTTACTCAAAGCTTTATTTGGATTCTCATACAGTTACAATGCTTTTATTGTAGAATGAAACATGCTCCTTCCTTCTTAACCCTGTTTTCCATTTCAGCATCAAGATTTCCAGTACATGATTGAGAACATATGGGGCTGTCAGTCAGCTCTCAGTGCCTGCAGTGACCTCTATGATTTGGTTATGGTCAGATGGGATAAGCAGCGTGAGTGGTCTCCATGGAACACCATTCTCCTCACTAAAGATGAGGCAGATGCACATCTTAAGCTGTGTAGCCTTGAGAAGGTAAAATTTGATGGACTTAATTTTTTACAATATTTATGTTCTGTTTTAATAGAGTCCTGTGACTAATGATGTTTAGCCAAACTTAATCCTTACACTCATCCATGTTTAAATTGTCCCATTTTTACTATTTAAATTAGTGCATCTGTACTATTAAATGAAACAGCCACTAGTCCAGAGGGCAGCTGGCATGTGCATCTCAAGTCCACATACCTGAACTCTGTCTTGCCCTCATTCTCCCTCCCAAAATGCAAAAAGCTAAGTGGCTTCATCCATGCTTCCTACCAAGAGCAGTGGCATGCCTCTACTTTTCCCTCAGCTGAGGTCAGACAAGAGCTGGCCTTGATGAAAAACATACTAACAGCTGACCATAAATACTATGACAATTGTGTACCTGTGCTATTGCACATGCTCTGGCCTCATTAGTTTCTGGCCTTAAAAATTTCTTGTCAAATAACAGAATGGCTCTTTGTCTAGAACTTAACCATTTGCCATAATAAAATTTGTCTTAATTTACTTTCTTACATAGACTTTGAGTACCCCTGACAATGTAATCTTATAGTCTGCAATTAAGAAATTAAAACATAATTGTTCCAGATTTTAAAAAACCTTAGGAATTCGTTAAGTCATTGAAAATGTGTATTTTTACACCACTCCCCACAAATTCCATATCTAAACATGGTAGTCTGGTAAATATCTTACACCACTGGACATCATATGGTAGAATATTTAATTTCCTATGTCATGGGAGAATCATGTGAGCTGTGTTTGTCCTGCAATTAGTAATGGATTATTAAGCCTTTCACTTCTAGGCTATGGACTTATGTAAGTAGTGATCTGAGGTCACTGTTGTGTAGTGTCCTTTTGTTCAGCATGTTCTTAATTCAATTTCTGACACGATATGTGTGCATCACAAATGCAACTTCAGCTGTTATGCATTGTACTTCATTTTGGAAGTCTTAAGAGTATGTGATAACCGACAGAGCAAATGAATTGCTCCCTTAATGAAAGGTTTGCTTTGGGGGCGAAATATACCAGTTAGGGAATTCTAAAGGTAAAAGGAATTCTACCATCCATGATATTTTGTGTGTTTGTGTGCCCAGCCTGTGTCTTCAAGCAGACACATGTTTATGTGAGCATTACCTTTAAAGGGTAAAATCAATTTCAAGCTGGAAATTCCTTTGTTGACTCCACTGTCTCACTTTCAGTAAACAAGACTGTTCAGGCAGTCTGAATCTAGCAATGCTTCTCTGCAGCCATGAATTTATGTTACTAGCATTCTGGCAGGCAGAGATTTTGATTATGTGCTTACCTGGTTTAACTTCATAAGTCCGGATGTCGTAGTGAAAGAGATGCCATTAACTTGATTAGGTCCAGAGCTTCAGAGGAGGTAGGAGACAGCCCAGAAAAGCAACAGGTAAAGTGTGCAAGCCTACCTAAAAGTTGTAGGGTATTTTCACTTAGTTCTTGCTACAAAAATAGACCAGCTATAGTGAGGCTCACCTTTCTTCACTGGTAATGGCAAGGCTTTGTTTCAAAAAAAAAAAGTGAGATAAGGAAAATAAGGCAAAGTCAGAATGTCATAAGTTGAATCATTGCTTCTCATTCACTGAAACAAAAAAAAAGGGCCTCTCAAGTACTTTCTTTAATAACAATTATTCATATTCTGATTATTGTCAAGGAAATTTCCTATAGTCATCACCTTGCAAATGTTGATATTTAGACATTGCTTTTTTAATTTTCAAAGGTGACTACAAGTGCTCTTACCTAAAAAGAAATAAATAAGTTTTATCTTGAATGGATAAAAAAATGCTGGAAGTTTTTCTGTTTTTAAAAGGTGACTAATATTTCACAAGAAGCTGTTAGCAATTGTCACTATTGGGCCATAAGGTAGCAGTATAGAACTACAAAATATTTCATTATGTGTCATATACGAATAAATTATCTGGCTTGGTTTATTAAAGGAGAACTATTTATACTGTCTAAAATTGTAACAATGTAGATTGCTAGATATTTTAACTGTATTTAATGGGATTTGGATTTTTTTTTTATTTCAGGCTTATGAAGAGGCATTTATTCACAGAATAAATCATAAGCATATCCGGGCAAAATACTACTATGCTCAGATTCCAGCAATGGCATCATTTTTGCATAGGAATGACAATCAGGCTAATGCAAATGAATTTTTAATAGCTACGCCTATTCCTACTGGTACAAAGACATAACTCTTAGGTGAAGTTAACTGGAGTTATAAAAGTTAACTGAATTATTGATTAATACAATTTCCTTGGTTTTAAAGAAATGTACTTTACCTTAATTGTATTGCACAGATCAAAAAAAATGTCTGAGAATAAAATAATTTAATCTTGACCAGTCAGTATAACTGCATTTCATGTTTTGTAATCTCATTATTTAAAAAGTAAAATGTTGTTGATAAGCTTTGCATACTGTAAATTTTTAAAGCGATGACTGTCTTTCTGTGTATGCCTGTATGGCTTGGAACATTGTGTATGTAGTGTAATATTCCCCCTGGGGGAATTTAGCTAATTCATTGTGACCTTTTAATTTGAAAAATAATACTATAAACACTGTACTAAATCTATTTCTCTTGTCTTAACCATACAAGGCAGAAACCTCCTCAAACCCTAAATTCCTACAGAACAGAATTGATATGCCCTTCCAAATGTAGCTGCTTTGCCTTACAGGCATTTGTGCAAAGGAATAACTTTACTTTTTATAGCTCATCTCGATGGTCATAGTAGAACTGCCAGCATGTAATTATTGTATCCAAGATCTTGAAATTATTGTAAATCAGACTTACAATTTGAAATACACAATGCAGACTGTTTGCAACATGTTTATTTTTTGAGGAGCTTGTGTTATTTAAAGTAGAAGTCAATTCTCTCTCAATTATTTTGTTATGTTTATGTTTGATTATAGGTACAGAGAAAAATATGATATGGTGTATATTCAGTAAAGCCCTACAGATAGTTGCAAAGTTCTGCTTGAAACCTCTATTCTAGACATGGTTTTGACCCAGGACAAAACCTTTTGCTCTGACAAATAAAACTGTGTAGGAAAAAGCAGTAGCATTTACAAACTGAAATAAGCATATATCTGGCAGCAAACACCTGGAAACTGGTTGGACTCCCTCAACAAAACATTCACTGTATAACCAATATCTGACTGATCAGTGCATTCTAACATCAATGGAGTCTTTCCATCAATCTTAGCATTAAATTCAGATTCTGGATTTTAGTTGAGTACTGAATTAATGGTAGAATTGCAGTACCTGGTCATTCTGGTTAATTTATGTGCTTTCCAGTATCTGAGCCTTGAGGCAGGAATGATTGCTAAGATTTGGCTTCTTCCAGATTGCTAAAAGGATTTTTGAAGAAAATTATGAGTTGAATGGCAAGAAGGAAAACATGAATCATGTAGATAGTAATCTACGTCTTTATAAATTTGTCGCCTATCTTTTTAAATGGCTCTTAAAAAAATGTACTTTACAACCCTAGAAGGATGATTTAAATAAACAGTAAGGAAATAATTCAATCAAATGTGAAAAGCCACTAGTCCATTGATTTCAATGCCATGTGGCATTGAAGATTTTTTTAAATTTTTTTGGTCATGCATAAGTCTGGAATGTAGTTCCTGATAATGGCAGTATTGCTTTAGTACCATGTCAGCTCCCTAACCTATTGCTCAAGGATCAAATTTGTTTGCAAAACGGATAGCACTTATTCTTGTCACCTGTCTATAGATAGTTCTTCTGGCTTATCTTACACTGTAAATTATCCTTGATACAACAGTCATCCTTTTTAGCCTGACTTACATGCCAAATTTACCTTCATCCCACACAAATCTGGCATTCACGCTTCTTTTTATTCAAAATACTTTACATCAGGAATGTAGAAGTCTGAAGTTGAGAGGATATTTTTATTTTTTTTAAAGAAAAGGATTCATAAGCAAAAAAAACCTTAACTTCTTTCATCTTGGTCTTTTCTGTCGAATTATTTTTTTTGAGTCCCATATTTCAACTTTGACAGAATAAGAAATATGTAGGATATGCAGTAGGCATACAATTGTAAAAGGAAGCATGCGTAAATCCAGTGAAATGGATAAGAGCAGAATGTAAATACACAATATGTCAATATTATAGCTTCTCTTAAAATTATTTTAGTTAAGTGGAAATACATAGTCATGGAGGAATTTTTTTCTTCATTGCAGTTTCATGATGTTTTCACAGTAATCTGAGTTTCAGCATTTTGAATTTGTGTTGGATTTAAAAAAATCTTCATGTGCAAACAGTTCTAAACCTGGCTTCAAGATCACCTGTGGGTTTTCAAGGAAAAAGCCCTATGAAAAATGCAACAATAAACTCTGTGCTTTTGTGTGTACCGACAGACATCAATCAAAAGTGTTTTTAGGTTCCTGCTCACAGATAAAAACCCACTGTGATCTCATCTCATTTTAATCAAATGAAAGAAAGGAGCTTTTTTGAAAAATCTCTTTGCAATAGGTATATTTTTTCTTATAGTTCGGCAAAAAGTCTTTATTTTTAGGGCTGAAGGAAAAAAAAGAAAAAGGAGAAAATATATGCAGATGCATTTATGAGCCAAATTTATGAGGGAGGCAAATTAAAATCCCACTCAATAGGTTCTTCTCATTCCTTTTTTTCAAAGCTTTCTTCACTTCAGTTGTTCCCAAACTGTGGTTTGTGGAGGAATATTAAAAAGAAAAATTCAGTTTGTTTTCAGTTAAAAGTTTGTTCATAAGTAGTGTGGTAATCTGAGAGAAAACAGTCTGAGTTTGTTTCAAAAATTTTTAAGACTGTTTCTCTAAGGCAGAATAGGGAGAGTGTACCCACCAACTGTGCTCCATCTCACTTGGGTGTGATCTGCTTACTGCCTGCAAATACCGTCCAAAAGATCCAGCTCAAACCAAGGGATAATCTGTTTTTTTGAGATATTACCAGCTGGAAAGCAACAGGGACAATATTCCTTTCTTTCCTAATTCTCTCCCTTGTATTAGCTTCTCTATTTTTTTCATTAACCTACTTTAAATCAGCCATTTTGGGTGCAAGAAGCCAGGAATCTCTTCCCTGACTTAAGCTTTTCATCCAGGGTGTCAGCATTTGAGTGTGAACTATGTAAAAGAAGTTGCAAGTGCCAGCAGTGGATTTTTTGACATGGTGTAAATGCTTTAGCCCGATGAAAATGCTCTGTAATAATAGAGCTGAGCACTAATCACATATTTTAAAAGTATAGAATTGTTCAAAAATTTAGTAATGAATCATTTGCTCTTGTGGTGAGGTTCCTGTCAGGTTACAACACGTATTTTTACAACACTGCATGTTTGTTGGTCTTGATTTCCACACATTCAGGTCAGATTCTTGAGGGTTTATTCTGGTGTGAAAGTCCTGGCAGTGTTGGGCATGTGTATCGACTGTATTAGTGGTGGAGGAGACCCACGAGAACCCACCCTTTGCTGGTTCATGGTAGAAGAATAGTAAAATGTGCTAGTTTCTTGCTCTGTTTCACAAAGCAAGGGTCTCTGCCTTGTGCAAGCTAAAGAATGAAAGGAATCACAATCAGAGAAGGCATGCACTTAATAAAAGTGTAGTAGTAATAAACTATTTCTCTAGGCTGGCAACTGAAATGCAAATCTAGCAGGTTTTTAAAAATTTAAAGTTTTGCTCAAAATTCTGTGATTCCTTTAGCATTCTGTGGCAACCACATTGTGCACTCTCGATTTACATAACGCTGACCTTCAGTTCATCTTCATTTCTTATATGAAGGTTAATTGTAAGCACACAGGAAGAATTGCAGTCCGTTGGCTTTGTGGGTAGGAGCTGCACAGAAAAACTGGCAAGAATATTCTGGAGAGTTATGTGAGAAACCAGATCTCTCACGTTCTCCCATGGAAAAGTCACCCACTTCCAGAATTGCAAAGTATTTTGCTTGTGTTGACTGAGCTATTCCAACTCCCCTAAAATCTCCTTAGGGCATCCCAGTTCCACCCTGTCTCTGTGCTCGGGATTCTGCCTCTGTGCGCCCCCTTAAACGGACAGACAAACAGCGGCTTGTGAGAAGGGAGATGAAAGATTTCTCTTATAGCTCTGAGGAGAAGAGGAAAAAGAGCAACTAAAGGGTTAACTTCAGCGTTGCGTAAAGTGAAGAAGAGGAACCTGTAGACGACTGGGTTTATTACTTCCCTCAAAATTATTATTTTTATCTCAGAAATCTCTTTTTCAGATTGAAGTGACAAACAAACTGCCTTATACTAGACAGCGGCACTGTGACAGTGTGCTGTGAGTTCAGGCAGATGGATTTAATTCATCAAGCTGCGTGTGCTCAGACTCAGAAGTGCAAGTCTGCTGACACCCTTTTGTGCCTTCTCTTACAATTGACAATGTGCTTCCTTTTTTTTCCCTTATCACAACTTGTTTAAACATAACTGACTCTTTTTTATTTTTTTTTTTCCCCTGTATTATTCCTACCATGTGACTGTGAAGCGGCATCTGTGCCCTGCGCCGACCACGTGTGGAGTGACTGCTGCTGCCTAATGCAGTCACAAGGTGCAGAAACAGCTCAGTGCTTGGCAGGAACATGCTGGAGGAATTTGCTTCTCAGCAGGATGAAATTATCTATGACTGTTTTGATCCCGCGTGAGACTTGTGAAATACTGTAGTCATGTCAGGTTCTGAAGTGATTATAATTTGCTCCTGACTTTTGATATTTTTGATTTCTGGGGACAGCATCGCTCCGTGCCAAAGGCAGCTGAACAATTCCATGTTTCAGTGGATGCACTCCAAGAGTACAGTTTTCTCACTCTCCCTTTTTGCTGGAATCCGCAATAGATAGATGTTCTGCAGATTTCAAACCTGTCAACACCCAAATGTGTGACACCAGCTCTCAATACATGTGAAAGAGCTAAGCTGAGGGACACGGTAATATGCAGCAGGGGAAGACAGAAGTTCTGCAGGATACATTTTGTGCAGCACAGAAAACTTTTCTGTAACTCCATTTTAAAACTGAGCAGCTCTATTGTCAGCCTGCGGTTATTGGGGAGTGAGAAAACAGGAGGACAGGAGTTTGTACTAGAATGTTAGAGCGATCTGTCTGTGCTTACACCGGGAGACTTTTACGAGCTGTTCGAATCACAAAACCGAAAGTTATTAAAAATACATATGACTTCTGACTTCAAACTGAGGAAGTCAGTGTTTTGGAAATCCCCGCTGCCCTTAGGGAGCGGAGTAACAGCCTGCAGCCCGGCTGACTCCGGATAGCTGGGGCTGAACCGGAAAGCGCAGCCGTGGGTACGCTGGGACTTTCCTCTGCGGCCGGCCAGTTCCGTACCAACTTGCCCGGAGTCATGATGCAGCTCCTCTCCTCTGCTCCAGCCCCGCTGCTCTGCGCCCTCGCCCTCCTCCTCCTCCTCCTCCAAACCGCTCTCTCGGTGGACCATGTACCGATGCTGCTTTGGTCAACTCAGAGGTAAGAAATCTGATAGAAGGGTCTCTCTACTTACGCTATCGCTCTGTGAGTGTGTGTGTGTGTGTGCAGAACACACTGTATATCGCCGGTTGTGGTAAGTAAACTCTGGACAAATAAAATTACCCAGTAAATAAAATTGCCTCTAGGCAATCGAACAGATTAATTTTCCCACTTTCATTTATAACTTTAGTGTTCTAAGCTGGGCAGTAAGAACTAAATAGAGCCCATATTCTTCAAAACTGTGATATGCTTCATTCACGCTGAGGCAACCTTGAACTCCACTGTTAGAGCTGTTGTGACTTAAAGGCACAACGTTAGGCAGTCTCACAAAAAGGACCTGACCAAAAACTGTGTAGGCAACCTTAATCCTCGCATTTACTAACTCCTGAATCCTGATTTTTCACTTTAATGTTCTTTTAATGAAGATTTTTTAATAGAATACGCTACTGTACGTATAGACATCAGAAACAACCGTAGTCTTGGCGGATGCAGAGACATGTGAAATTCAGGGGTTTGCATGTACTTATGAAACAAAACTGTGAACCTGTCTTGAAAGAGACGGATATAGACCTCTTTTTTTTCCAACCAGGAATTTTACCCATGCAGACTTTAAGGATTCTATATAATTACTTGGGATTTCCAAAAATGCAGCAGCTTGGGCAAGGCGGTAGCTTCCGGTGGGGCACCGGATGTGTAAAGTTGTCAGAGAGCTCTGTGACATTTATTCACACGGCTGTCTCTGCAGGGCATGCACCTTGGTGCCCCAAAAATACAGTCAGCTGATGTCAGAGACTTGTCCGAAAAGGCTCCTGGGGGGCTCAGGGGATCCCAGGACTGATCGGATGGGGTAAGGGCAAAGTCCGGTTCTGAGTGGGAAGGAGACAACAGATCTGCTGTACTCCGTGTTTGCCCAAGGCGTGTTTTGGCCTGGGTAAATCACTTGACTCTCTCGCTTCCTAATTCCTAAATCTTCCACACTCTTAACATGGTTTATCTAAATTGTAAACTCTCTCGTGGAGAGTTCATCTCATACCCTCAGCAAACACAATGTGACACAGCTAGGTCAACAGGCCTGATCCTAGCTGGGTATTTATTCATTTCTCTAATACAAATAAACCATAACACCAACAGTATTCGGAATTTGTCACAATCCAACTGGGTGACTTCATAACCGTAAAATGCTTTCCTGTACCACACATAGCCTCAGTGCACAGCATAGCCCTCACTTTTGCTGTCAGGATGAGCAGTGACGGGGATTCCTGTTGGGTCCTTTTGCTGGTGTGACCAAGCTGTGTGTGCCTGGGAAGGGGGAGTTTTGCTTCTGAACTCTTTTGGTCATCAACTCTTGTCCAGTCTGGACTCGTGGGATTTGATTCTTTTGTATCTTTATCGCTTTGTTAATTCCCAGAGTGTTACTTGTGATTTACTCTTCCATAAAGTGGGAAAGGAACAAAACCAATGGCTGCTTGGGAGGTATTTACCCTTTCAGCTGGTTGCGCTGGATTCACTCTGCCTTTCGTGAGGCTTTGAGCTGTCCTTCAGCACATTTGAGACACTGTGAATTATCTTGCTAGGATGACAGTTAGACTAAATTCTGCTATCATTTATCCTAGTGTAAGTCTGTTGTCTTTAGGCAAGTTTATTACAATTTAAATCTGAGAGCTAAATCTTGTTAATATTTTTTCTTTTTTTTTCTTTTTTTCAGTTGCTTCTTAATGTGGTTATTTTAAGACAGCAATAGGAGGATTCAGAATTTTTATGAACATCAGGAATTGGACTGACTCTGCTGTTCAGGAGATCTTTCTCCACATATAGTGCCACACAGAGAAGCATGCTACATTTTTGGTTTTTCATATGTGATACAGTAATGTTGAGGGCCACAGAAAACAGATATGTGGGAGGTGTTGGTTGTGTTTCTTTCATACATATCCTGGATCGCATCCTTTTCCCAGCAGTAATTAATACCAGCTTTGACATATGCCTACCCATCTCTTAAGCATTTCCAGAAACAGAACCTCTGTTCCTCAGGGAGCTACAGGAATCTGCAATCTCTGATAACATTTGAATAGGTAATTTTGACCTTTTTTTTTTTTTTTTTTTACCGGAAAGAAATAAACAGATATCTCAACATCAAGGCTTTTTTATATCCAAAATACTTAATCTGTTCACTTTTGTACAACACAGGCATATGTATGAGTACTAAACCTCTGTAGGTAAAAGCAAAGTACATATTGGAAAGAGTTTTGTCTTGGGATAAAAGTGATCTTAAGAGTCTAAGCAAAGATCAGTGCTTCCTTTGTCCTGCTTCCTAGTTTACACAACAACAGACCTGCTGTCAATATAAGCAAAATCTTATCAGTTAATCCAAGGTGGTCATAACAGCAAACTTTCCAGCAAGATGTAATTAGCAACTTGCTGTACTGCAGATGGATCAGGTTTATACAAATCTAGAGCAAGAAAAATCAGGTGAGTGGACTGATTAAACCAGCTTCATGCTTACAGAAATAGAACATTTTCTGGACTAATTGTTCCTCCTACCACGACCTTTGCAGTTTTGAAAGGTGAAGTTCTTGTGGGGCAGAAATTAGTTGTGGTGAAAGTCAATGAAGGAACAGGAAAGGAGATTTATGTTCTCTTATAAAATAAAGAAACAGTAACAGTAACTTTTGGTCTGCTAACCCTTTACTGCATGCTTCACATCTTGGTACTTTGCAGTGACACAAGGTCTGCAGTGTGTCATCTAAGGCTTATGGAGTCTAGAAACCACTATTAAGAGTTTTAGGAAGGTAACTAAAGTGCAGCAATTATCAATGGATTTCTACCCACTTTGTGGAAACTTGTCCCACCAGTTTAAAACTTCAGTGATGCACTGATTAACAGAAGCCAAGATTGACAGATTTATTCCATCACCGTCTCCTAGCTTATCTGTGAGTATATCATATCGGATAGTTGAAGGGTAATACATTTTACTCTTCTTTAGAACTAGCCAGTGTTTGTGAAGCCATATGTCAGAACACTTTAGGGTCTCTCTTTTATGCATTATTATCCTGCTGTAATTATGCTATTGAAGATAATGTTAGATGTCAGATACGGATGAAACCTGCAGCCAACGAACACATGCAGTGTGCAAAGCATAAAGGAAGTGTGATATAAATCCTTACAGGGACATTAGTAAATCGAATACCTCTTTCCTCTAGAAAGAAAAATGCAGATCTGTACTTTGAGAAAAATAAGAATTTTCTACCAAACACATTTTTCTCCATTGAACTCAGGAAAAGTATGAAATGGGAACAGCTCAGTAGGTCACAGTGTCCTGCTTTTCTCAAACTAATACTAATACATCAGTGGATATTCTCCAAATAACTTTGGCATGGAAAAATTAACCTTTATTTTAAATTAGCCTTTAAACTAATATCTCTCTCCTGGTTGCTTTTCAAAGCAGTAGAGATGGAGGGGTTTGTCTTGCATATGATTCACAGAAGAAACTTGATTTAGCCATTTTGAGCCAATATTCAAAAGAATTCCTTTCCCTCCTAGCCTGAGGAAATAAATTCATTACAATTAGCTTTTGTGATTGCCCCCTCATGCGTTTGTTTTAGGAATGATTTTTGCCTACAGTCATTGAAAATATGTTATTACCTTCATTTATGCTATGCTTATATTGGGAAATGAATCTTGTTCTGACAAATCTCTTCAAGGCCAGGCTGGATGGGGCTTTGAAACCTGGTCTAGTGAGAGATGTCCCTGCCCATGGCAGGGGCATTGGAACAAGATGATCTTTAAGGTCTCTTCCAACTCTAACCATTCTATGCGTCTATGATGCTAAATCCAGTGACTTTGAGAAGACACTAATGCCAAATTGTAGTATTTCTTAAAACTGCAAGGAATTTGCTGAAAAATCTACTGAAAGAAGGTGGAAATAAAAAGGATACAGTGGAAACAGAAAATTGTTTTAGCTGCAACTTTATTGGATTTCTACAGAGATAATGAGTGCTAACATGCTTGAGTAGCTTTTTGATTTTTTTTTCCTGTGATGATGAGTTTTCATTCTACTGCCGCTACTAGTAATGGTGACATAACCTTTGTGAGTAAAAGTGGTATTTGAAGGTAATTTCCAAATATTTTAATTAGCTTGTTTGCTTCTGCTGTGCAGGAGAAAATATTATTTCTTATACAGTAATCATAAGGTAACTGAAAGAGAAAACTGACAGGAATAACTTGTAGGAAAGAGCTGAGAAGCCAGTTATGAAGCAAGAATGTAAGACCACAAGTCAGAGTGACAGAAGTCCTGTTGTCTTACTGTAGCCCTTCTGGGAGGTCCAGATACAAGAAATCTTGAAATCCTTGCTTCCATCAAAAATAAGTGTGCGCTCAAATCCCAGTTTTACCTAGAAAGAGCTCTGGTCAGAGAAAAATCTGTGTGCTTGAACTTGTTCTCATGTCAGAGCGGTTAGGCACAAGAAAGAAGCAAAACACTTTCCTCTCTTTCTGTTGTGCATTTTCTGGCTATTGGAGGTAAGAGAGAGCAGTTGGGTTTTATTTTTCCCTCTTTTCAGCCAGCAGGAAAGCGCATACATTAGCAGAGATGCTCGTTATTATGGGCCCCCCCCAGCTGAGGACCCAGCACGCTTCTGCGGTGGGCAGGTTGAGTCTGATGTGCTTGGCATGCAGATGACTGCGCAAGGCTGTGCATCTCTGGACATCAAGTTTCATGTGAGCAATCAATAGCAGCAATCAATACGTGTGTCAGCCTTCTGCCTGCTTCATCCCATGCCATCCCTCACTGATCCTTTGCTGCCTGCTTGAGGTGAAGAGTTCAAAGGGATGGACCAGTTCATGGCATTCAGTGAAGCATACCTTCAGCTTAACCTCGATGCAGTGGCAGTCACGTAGCTCCATTTCACTCCGCGGTTCCCTCTAAACCAGCTAGGAAAACATACTGACGTTTCCTGTCTAAACCATGGTGAGAATATTGTTGCACCCAGCTGACAGAGGCAGCCCATTCAGCCAGGGGTTTAGCTTTGCCTACTGCCATGCATGGTGCTCAGCAGACTATGGAAAAGCAGCAAAACAAATGTGTATATAATGTGGTGAATATAAGGCTTAAGCAAATGCTGCATTATAGTAGAATTATTAACTAGCTAATGTGGATTTATTTTTCCAACAATGATGCTGTAGTTACTGAAGTTGACTGCTTGGAAGCTAAAAAATCTCACAAAAGGTGCTTTTTAAGGTTAGATAGCTAACAAGAGCTGCTTGAAGGAACAGTGAATACCTTAGAAGCAAGTATGCTTTAAAACAGGATCATTAAATTTCTGAGGTTTTGAGTTCACAACAAAATCCTTTGCCAGTGTGCTGCTGCAAATAACTTCATTTTGTTTATGTTCTTTCTGTTATCTTTTATTCTTAATTGCAGGTCCCAAAAGCTGTCCAAATCTTCATTTTTTTTCCTAATATTAGCATGAAAAAGATTTTAGTTAGTTTTTTAAATAAATATTCCATGGTATTTACTATGATTTTTTTTTCACACAAGCCATTTTTTCACATCTCTTAATCTAATCTATCTTCTGTGCCTTTAATATAATTAGTATTTTGGTGTAGCCATGCAATGCATAAAGTCAACATGAAAGTCAGTTCCCGAATAGTCATTCAGAATCTTTGGGAGTTTTTGTGTTTTCAAATATCTTATTATTAAAGATTATACTTAAATATTTGAGATTGTGAGGTTTGACTTTTCTGAAAAATTGAGGCATATCTGTTACAATTTCTAAAATGTTTGTAAAATATAAATTAATATGGATTTCCAAACACAAATTGATAAAGAAATGAAGATGCTGAGCAAAGCTAAGAAAATACCAGATGACAATTTCTACCAAATAGAAAAAATTTCTTTCAACAGACAGAAGATCTACAAGAATTTAATTTTAATATCTGCAATATATTGTCCTGAAAGAATCTTCCATATGAACTGTTTGCTCTAACACTCTCCCAAACCCCAAACTCTGATGGGAGAGAGGGGTCTAGGACCGCGGGACTGCTCTGCTTTAGTCTCTGCCGTGGGTGCACTGTGACACTTTCAATTCACCCTCAGCAATCTTCATTGGAATTATTGGGAAGTCTTGAAGTGAAATATAGATTTTCCTTACCTGAGAAACAACATTGAAATCCCCTTATGTGTTCATTACCCCTGTCCTGCCTCCACATTAAGGGACTGCAAAGATTGTTTTCATTCATAAAAGCTTGCTGTGCAAGGGTCATTTTCAAATTGCTTTTGGGTTCGAAAATTTAATAAGCTTCTCGACTTCACCAAATTGCAATCATATAATAGCTGATGCTACAGCACATAGCAATTATCTTTATTTTGTTCTTTGTAATTAGAACCATTTAGAGGGTCTGGAATACCTGATTTCTTAGGCCTAACCAACTGATGTGCGTTCAGGGAAGATGGGACATTCTGCTTCGAGCTCTGGGATTTCTACAGAACGACAATATCACCTTAGTCAAGACATTTAGGACCAAAATTTTCATAATAAATTTCATCCCTGTTGACCCACATTGCACACTGTTAAAATCCCACTCAGGTGCTGAAAGAATAATGCCACCTCTTGTTTTGCCCATGAGTGGGTTTGGTAAAACTAAATCGGTAAGTTATTTCTCTGTCCAATCCTCACAATGACGGGTTGGCAAAAGAATCACGAGCTTTCCTTTGTGTCTCGAGCTGTTCTGTTCAGAAAAGCTCCTGCTTGAGACTTTTCTGAGCTGCTTCTGCCGAGTGGTTCCTTCATCACAAAATCCTTAGGAGAGAACATATTGTTTACAATAATACTGAAACCCCACTTTTACTTAACAAAATGTTTATGAAAAATTACTGGTTTATGACAACTTGTGGTCTAGCTTGAGTTCTCTCTGGTCACCAAGGATGCCTGACAGGATTCCCTTTGGGAATTCTCTCTGAAGATTTTCAACATATTCTTCTTCATTCCACTTAGTAGCTATTTTTTGAAAGATGCAACTGTGCTGTTGTACACAAACAAGAAATTAGAGAGAGACAGTTATCTTGATTGGACCAATTTCATTCCTGGTGTAACACAGTTAACGTGATATGGGCATAAATGGGCAAGTTCTTTTCCTCTTGAGTAGAATGAAAGTAAACTGAACTGTAAACCCGATCTTGATCCAAGGATGATTATATCATTACCCGCTGCTGCATATTTAAAGAAAGAAGTGGTGTCATCTTTGGCAGCAAATTTTACAGATAAAATTTTTTTTCTTTATAGATCACAGTGGAATCCAGACACTGCTTTGCACGAAGGACACGTTGTCTCAGCACAGGAGCTGACTGAGCTCTTGCAACCTGCTTTTACCCAGAATTCCAGAAACCTCATCTTGTTCCTGCAAGATACAGTATGTGACATTAACTCCTTTTCTCTCACCAATGCCGAGTGCAACTCTCTACCTGAATGAGGTGCCATGGCACCTTCTCACCAATCTACTCCCTTTGTTTTTCAGCTCAGCGTAGACGATTTCACATACCTCAGTGAAGCCTACGGTAACAAGAATCCATTTCAAAATGTTCAGGCAAGCATTTATTTCTTTTATCTCTTTATATACAGCATTTAATATTAAAAAACATATAAAAAAGGTGTAAACAAACTAATTGGGAAAATGAAAGTGAATTGCAGCAGTTTTCCTATTTAAATTATTTATTGAGATTATTTCAGTTTAAGCAAGTGGGTTAAAGGAAATCAACTGAGTTTGCGGAACTGTTTTGTAGCTATTTTATTTCTGAAGAGCAAGTTTTCAGAATTCATGGTAACTGACAAAATTGTTCCTAAACCTGCTGCAAATTTGTATTGTAAAAAACAATATAAACTTCGAGACTGACACCCCAAAACTCTATTTTGAAGCCATAAGAAAAAAATAAATTATAGGAATCAATTATTTATTCCTGATTTTCAGAACTGAACATCTACTTTATTTTGATAGAAATTGAAGCTCTCTTGACTCCTGCAGGGAATTAACTTTTATATTTGAATGTAGTTAATATACAACTAGATACTGGATTGCTTTTAATTTTCGTGAAAAAAAGCCATGCTACTTGAGTAATTTGAAGTTAACTCCAGGCGCAGAATCTAAGGCAGAGTCCTCCTGAGCTGGTCGGCAACTCCAACTTATCTTCTCACTCAGGAGGCTCACAGATTTTGTGCACTTTTTACTTGCATGACAGTTTACTGAACTGTAAATAGACAAAGGAAGCGTTGACACGTGGAAGTCATAAAGGCATTCCTGTAGGCAGAGCAGGATGAACGGAGCTGTTAGCAACATCACTGGTATCGGAGCACGTGAGGAAGTGTAAATTCCCAAGCACCACACAGCAAGCTGCATGCGTAATTCAATACATAAATATTCACATATTACCTGTCTCTACATCTGTACTGTCTAAAAACCTCACATCTTCTTGGTGTCAATGAAACTATTGATCTTCATCTCTTTGCCACGTAACAGCCTTTTAACATTGATGCTGGAACAAAAGCAACTATTCAGAGTAAGTGCATGGGTTTTCTGAGGAGCGAATGGGAGTAATAATCATTTGTAGTGTAAGCATCAGCGGTTGTGCCCACAGGCAGATGCACTGGTACTTATCTGGTTTGCCTTATCTTCTCTGGGTTTAAAATCTGTTCAAGGCTGTGTCTGGAGCAAATTTTGTTGCTGCCTGACTGCAAAGGTAGTTTGATTTTTGAAACGAACACATGACACCGCAAGCTCCTAATGATGTGGTGGTCTTATTTAAGTAGGCCCTGCATGTTTAAAAGGAAAAGTATGAAAGTATTTATAACTTTCTTCTTTTGCCTTGTAAGCAGGACTACATCAGCACTGTAGATAGAGCTTATAGCCAAAGGCTAGAGATGAATCCGGAGACTGATGGGTTTAGAAATCAGGTGGTATACTGAGCGGACAGGCGACCCATTAAATAAGTCTTTGGTCCTCAAACCAGGACAACCTGGCACAGCAAAGATTTAAACCCAGGTTTTCAACAAGCTGAATTAATGTCAGTAATAGTTTGTTTGCTTTCTGACCTTGCCTCTGTTCCCTTTCTGCCTTGGAGCTGTGAAACTTTTTGTGATTACAACTTCTTTAAAACTGGAAAGTTTCTTTTGACATATTGCTTACCTTAACTCCAGCACTTCCTAGATTAGTTCTGTTGGATTTGGCAATCTTAATACTTTTCTAGCATAGTTTTGTGGGCGTGAGGTGCTGTAACTTGAGCGAAATAAAATGAGACGTATAAACTAAATATTTCTTTTTCACTTAGGTGCCCATATGGAGAATTTTGCCAGGATCTCTTGCACAGACTTGTAGCTTTTAGGGCCAGAAAGGATCTTTATAAACATCCCATTTCATCTTGAATGTAACGGAGGCTACAAAAATTTGCTCAGTTGCTATTGCAACAATTGCACTCCACTTAAGCTACTTTGGGAAAGAAATTCGGTTTTAATCATGCTATGAAAGACTCTGTCATAATATTTACAGAACACAGGACAAAGTGAAGGTCAGGTGTGAATTTTCTCCCTGGGGAAATTAGAATCTTTGATGTTGCATAATCACAAATTTTTATACCTTCACACTCTATATTGCACAAATGATTCATTAAGTTATAATAGATGTCCCATGTCACTCGAGTATCCTCCTTCTGAATTTCAGAAATGCAAATTTATTCACAAACCTAAACTGGATATCTTATTTAGAATGTATACATGCATGTAGCAGCATATGTACCACAAGAAGGAAGTGTTATTTGTTAAAGAGTTATGGGCTTGTAAACCACAGGGACATTTGCAGATATTAGGTTTTTTCAGCTACATTAGAGGCAGTTTTGAGCATTTGGGATCAATGGGTTTGTATGCAATAAAAGAACTCTATTTCCAGTTAACATGAAAGGAATCTTATGGGTAGATCATTTATCTTAAACATTAAAAGAGCTTTTTAATTAATTAATAAAATACAAAGATCAGCACTTGGGGAACTTTTTTGTCAAGTAGTCACCTACCCTAAAAACTATCTTTCTTTAATATTAGTTTTGGCTTTCTCCCAAAAATGCTCTTCAGAACTGTAGTGTGTGGTAACACACTCCAATTAATGGCCAGTTGTGCAGCTGATTAATTATTGTAGGTCATTGCCATATGTGGTTCTGTATCTCCATCGTATTCTCACTCAGTGATCACAGACTGAGGAGTACTGTTTAGTCACATGTGGTACAGAGGTCCTACTATAATTTTGATTGTCTTTGTTCCCTTTCTCTTTACTGTTTTTAGTTTTATGATATTACTTTTGACAAGGGTCATGCAGAACTGCATAATAATCAAGACACAAGTTCATCATAGATTTATTTAGTAACATGATGATGCTTTGTTCTCTAGCTTTTTAAAAAAAGCTACTAATATTTGATTTTTTGATTCTGATCACTGTCAGCCACTGAAATGACATTTTCAAAGAGCTGTTGTGCCTCTTAAGGTTTCCATTACTGAAGGATAACACTCAGTTCTGAGCCTGTTATCTAGTATTGTGTACCTAAAATGTGTTGGGTTTTTTTTCTCACCCTGTGCTCTGCTAAAATCAATTTACATTGAATCTCATCAGTTATTTTGTTGCCCAAGAGGTTGTATCGGAAGTTGCTTCTGCAATTTGTCAGCCCTTGCCTTTACTACTTGAATAATTCAGTGTAATCAGCACATTTCATTGGCTGAGTATTTATGCCTTTTTACCGGCTAATTTATGAAGATATGGAACAGAACAGACCTTAGTGTAGGAACAGATACTCTTTTCTGCCCCTTACTTGCTATCTCTTTACCTACTCTTTACCTATCCTTTACTTACCTCCATGTGAAGCCTGCCTCTCTCACGCTGAAGCTGCTTCATTTCTTTAGGAGTCTTTGCTTCAAGACTCTCCCAAGTGCCTTTTGTGGATCCAAGAACAGTGTCAGCTAGAGCTCCCTGGTGTACATGCCTATAGACTCCTTCAGAGATTTTCAGCAGAATTGTGAGGTACAACTTCTTTTTGCAAGAGCCATGTCTGCTTTTTCCCAGTTTATCCTTTCCTTGTTGTTATAGCCTATATTTTATTCTTTGGAATAGTTCCTCACCTTCTTGGACTTCAGGTTTTCTTCTCTATGGTTCCTTGGATCTGTCTGTAACCCTTGAAAGAGAATCTGGTGTCATATTTGCCACTGTACAGTACAGTGGTATGGAGGTTTGTTCAACGATGCTTTCAACAATGTAGCTGCAACATATTTTATCAGATAAAGTACATCAGTTTTCATTAAAATCAGAATATATAACATTATGCATACATCTGGGGAACACAGGTACAGTGAAAAATTCTGTAAGATTAACAGTAATTGGAGAGTTAAAATACAACAATTATAATTTTTTGCAGTTCTCACTGTGTGTAGAAACAGATGTGCTTCCAAATCTGTTTGAGTATATTTTTCTTTTTTATAGGTAATCCATTGGCCAATGCTGTAGAAAATAAATACAATACAATACAATAATATTTTAAATGACATATTCACAGGTAAAAGATGAAGATTTAAAAGATCTCTTTTACATGGCAGAGCCTGCCTACTTTGGGAGTTGGTTCTCAGATATTTTCAGAGCCAACACAGAGCTTTTTTCCCCCAAGTAATATTTTTATTATAGTACAGTCTATCAGCTTTGATGCCAAACATAAGTTAGTTTGGAACAATGAGTACGCCTACATGATCTTTAATAGATAGATGCATGAGTCTTTAACAAAGATTTTAACAATAGTTTTTAATGATAAACCTAAATTTACTCCATTCCAGCTTCAAATTGCTTAGGTGTGATATCAATCCAGTTAATGTAACACTGAAACCAGAATTGGGCAAGTAAGTCCAAGCTCTATCACAGCGCAGCTACGTGGCTTCAGAATGGCTAAAATGTGGTCAATCATCCTGCACCTACCTTCAAAAAACCCTGATCAGTGATAGATGTAATCCAAGAGTGAAGTTCCACGTAATATTTCACTCAGGAGAGATGCTTCAGGGGACACTAAGGAAGGTAAAGGTACTCATAATCAGAGTAAGCTGCCCATAGACAAGTTATAGTTTCTGGCATTTAATGTAGGAAGCTCTGCTATCAGTCCAACAGCTCCATAGGAGGTTTTCTTCCCTTCTTTTCCTTTTCCTTTTCCTTTTCCTTTTCCTTTTCCTTTTCCTTTTCCTTTTCCTTTTCCTTTCTTCTCCTTTTCCTTCTCCTATTCCTTTTTTCCCCTTTTCCTTTTCCTTTTCCTTTCTTCTCCTTTTCCTTCTCCTATTCCTTTTTTCCCCTTTTCCTTTTCTTTTTTCCCTTTCCCTTTCCTAGCTACTGTGCAGTTGCACCTCTTTGTTTAGTCCTGTAGCAGAATGCAAAATCAGGTGTTTCTCAGTAGTCATCTTTATTCTACACCCACTTTTGGACTTCTCGTATTTTGAACAGGCATGGTAGTCAAAATCCTACAATGCATAAAGCAACATATGAGTATTGTAAAGACAAGTGTGCAGCGGCCAAATGTCAAGAAGGACAAACAAGAGGCATGGGAAGAGAAGACTGTTTGAGGCTAATGAGTAGATATCCAGCTGTGTCTGCCCTTCAGATGGAAAACAGTTGAATACCAGTGGCTGGAAGCTGAGACAGATGGCAGTGCAGGATTGGTCAGGAGCAGAGGCACAATTCAGATATTACTCAGTAATGATGCATTTTATATCTTATTCTACAATAAATGAGTAATCTGGTTAATATATATCCTTGGAAGAAGTGGCTGTTGCCATTCTGGCTGCTGCTAAGGGTCAAGGAACTAAAATATTGAAAATAAAATAATTGACTACTGCTCAGAATTTTAGCTCTAAATTCCTGTATGCAAGCAAACCAAAATGAAAAAAACAGCTTTCCAGTACCTAAAGGGGGCCTGCAATAAAGCTAGAGAGCGACTTTTTACGAGGGCATGCAGTGTTAGTACAAGCAGTAAAGGTTTTAAACAGTAGATTTACATCAGATATATACCACTGTGAGGGTGGTGAGACACAGGAACAGGTTGCCCAGGCAAGTTGTGAATGCCCTGTTCCTGGAGATGTTCAAGGCCAGGCTGGATGGGGCTTTGAGCAACCTGGTCTGGTGGGAGGTGTCCCTGCCCATGGCAG
>JAOXJK010000001.1:24231911-24251314 GCA_025774025.1 Xenus cinereus
AAATCTATTAGTAAAAACTCATTAGACAGGAATTGTTTTAGAGAGCATTGGATCCAATAAAAAAGAGGAACTCAGAAAAATGAGTGACAACACAAAGCCAAATGGGTCTGTGTGTTGATTATCTCTGTGGGGGAACATAAACAAGTTCTCATTTCAAACACTTTTTCAGTAATCATTGAGCCTCAAAAACTTTTGCTGTTACTGAGGACAGAGTAGAAGAGATTTCCAAATAAATCAATAAAATTAATAGCATTGTATCACCAAGGTCAGATAATTTTCACCTAATTTTTAGCTAAAATAAGGTAAGAAACTGCCACACTAACAATTATCATGATTTCTAAGGCACAACTTAAATTATAATTTATATTTTATATATATATAAATTGTAAATTAGTTCAGCCTTAATCCCAGAGGAGCAGGAATTGGCAAGTGTGACATGGGGTTTGAAAAGAGGTCCCATATCTCTGGAGAAATACAACCAGGAAACCTTGCCTTCTGTGCTGACAAAATTGGTTGAAACTAAAGCTGTAAATATGTGGATATATGAAGAAAATATAATATGAATTAGGTGTTCTCTGAGACGTATGAAATACGTTGGTAAAAGTGATCCCCTTGCTACACTAAAAATGATAAAAAAGTGAAATTGTTTTGGTTCAGAAATAAAAAAATTAAAGGTAGGAAACAAAGGATAAAAATTCAGAATCGATGTTTGCAGTGGGGAGTAATTACCAGAGGGATTCTGTGGGGATTGATGTTGATGCCTGTGCTGTTCGACAGAGTTGTTGTTAGTATGGAAAGGAGGTGGAAATCCAAAGGTGCCAAAGTTTGCTGATGGACTGACAAGCTGGAGAAACCACTCACAGCACTGCCTTACTGGGTGATAAAGTGACAGATGAAATCCAGTGTGAAGCAAAGTAGCACAGATAAGGAAAACCTTAAGTATGCACATGATGCTGTGGTGAGTGGCAGAGTGTTACCAATCATTTGGAAATGAAGGGGGAAAAACAGCAAGCACCAATTAGTTCAATAAACCCTTGGTGAGTGCAAGTCTGCCAGAGGAATAGTGTGTGTGATTCTGGCCACCCCATCTCCAAAGGGAGACAGTAAAACCTACAAGGTTAAAATATTTTTGCTAGGAAAAGTGACAATTCAAGAGGGAAAGAATAAATAAACCCACCAATGACACAGACGAGCTAAATAGGAAATAATTGCCCACTTTCTCTGACCAGTATTCACGATTATCACCACTCATGGAACATTACAGAGGAATTCGGGAGCAACAAATTCCTTTAAAGAAACAAAAGAAACTATTTTGGGGTGACAAATGTACATTGATTTCAGTGATTTTGTGAATTAATGGAAGAAAGATAGGAAGGAAAGATGGAAGGAAGATCCTATTACAGTGTTCATTCATGCAATCTTCAGTTCTGAAGGTTTCTAACCCAGTTTACAGAAATCAAGGAGGGTATCCTGGGACAAGTATTGTTTGTGTTTACCCTTTTCTTATTTTTAGCTGCCAGTTACTATCAGTAGCACTGGCAGTGAGCTAGGTGGACCTTTGGTCTTGCACAGTTCAGCTGGTCTTGTGTCTTGGCAGTGGGAGGCTGGGATATTGACATAGCATTTCTCTGGGATAGGAATGTGAAAGGTAATACGTAACTTATTTAACTAAAGGCCATGAGCCAGAAGAGACAGCCAACAGACTATACACAGCTCCGCTAAAGGAAGCTCACGGACTTTCCCCCTCATGCTCGCCTCTTAGATTGCTGTAGAATTGCCACTTTTGAAAATGAAAATAGTTGGCACATCAAAAAAGTGCTTGCTGAATGTAAATCATCGTTCTGCTGGCAATCAGGAAATCTATAACAAAAAATCATCCTTCCCTTTGTAGGAAATCTAATGAATAAAGCTGGTAAAAGAACCAGGTGATGTAACCACAGGGATGCCCTGTGCACTGGCAAAAGCATTTATATCCTGCACCATTTGATTTCTATTGCACCTTCTGTTGTCTGTGCTGAAGGAATAGCTGTTAAGAGGAACAAAGACACACTTTACCAATGCATGACACCAAAATTTTCAAGTATTTAGTAAAATGCAGATCCCTGGTCCTGGGAATTGTATGTAATCTGATGGCAGAATAACAAACGCCTACGTTTTAGTCCATCCAAACTATAACACAGTTAAGACTAGTTAGACAAAACCTGTATTATTTCATCTTAGTTTCAACTAGTTAAGAACTAGTTAGAAAAAAACCTGTATTATTTCATCTTAGTTTCAACTGGCATATTATATTCTATCTTTCTTTTAACTTTAGAAAAGAATTTTTTCACTTCACGTAGTGCCACAGAATGTTTCAATTTTAGAAATTCAGTGTTTTGTGGTAGGAAGACATTTTGTTGCGCAGTTGTAGATCTCCTATATTTTTGCATATAGTGGTTATGTTTTTCTCTGCTTTCTAACTCTTACCCTGCCTGTGATCCCCTGAAGTATTAGACACTGTTGAAAGCCATCAGCTAATGACTTTCTGTCATTTGAAACAGATAAGAGGGGCCATCATTATTCATACATAGCCATTGTGCCTATGCAGTCATTAAACTCATAAGTACGGCATACATGCCTCTAAAATTAGGATAGAGGATGATAATTTTTTGGTGCAATTTTCAAGCATATTTATGACTTTAACAGAAAAATACATCCTTACTTTAGTGATGGATAGTTCTATTGAAATGTTCTCTCTAAAAGTTACTTTCATTAAACCCTACAGGCTTTTCCATAAAAATCTGTGAACCTGGAATTGAATGCAAGCCTCCATTCAGAGTTTGCACATTAGAGTTCGAGCAGACAAAGCTAAGAACTAGGCCAGGGTGTTAATAAAATGTTGACAGACTGTTGTGGCAGTGTTTGTGTATTGAAATACAGATCTTATTTCTTTCTGAGAACCATATTACTCCATCTCTTGTAGCTGACAACCTTAAATGGAATCAAATTTCAGTCACCTAATATATGGTATCTTTCTTTTTAGGTAGTTGTCTTATTAGAATATTGACTGATTACGGAAACTTGTGGTACTAATATCTTTTGAGGAAATACTGTTAGAGCACTCTGCAGTCACCTGTGTTAGCACCAGGCAAACTACAGCAGACCCAGAGGCAATAGGGGGAGGGCTCTGGGACTCCTGGACTGTTGGCTGGGGATGCTGTAAGAGAAGAAGCAGATTTGCCCAGCATGAGGTTGACAAGTCTTTGCTTCTTCTGGGATCCAACCTAGTGTTGTAGCACTGTGCTGATCCATGTAGGCTTATCAGCTCACTCAAATCTCACATGGAAACCTCTGTTATTGTTGTATGACATATGTCCTTAGTGTCACTGGTAAACAAAAAAAAAAAAAAAGAAAAAAGGCAAGAAACTCATCCTTTTCCTGCCAAAATGCCACAGGCCTCTTATTTAATTTGTTAATGGAAGCATTGCTCTAAAAGCCATGCACAAAGTGGTGCCTGACATCAAATTTGATATTATATGACATATTTTGTTCTTGTTCTGTCCTTTCCATTTTACTAAAACCTCAGTGTTTGCAATTTTATTGAAACATTGCAGCTGTTCTTCTCTGATGGGATTTCTTGTTTAGCCCAAATGACTGTGTGACTCCACAGATAGATATTTTATGAAGCATAAAAAGTACCATTCTACATTTTAGTGCACTCCTGTATGAAAGTTAAACTCTGAGTATTCTAACAGCTGATATGTCTTCCTCTGGGGCTTTCTGTCAAATCACTTGCAAAATCCTGGAGCAGAGTAAGGAGAGTTTCTTGCCTTATACTGAGCAGAACTATTGTAAGGTGAATGTTGGATCCCACTTTGCCTCCTCACTGTTGGAAACTCCTTCGTCTTCTCCTATACATGATTCCCTTATGATCCTAACAATATTTCTTGCTATTGCTCCACAGTTTTTCTCAGTATCTGAACTGCCAGCAGGAGCAACTGATTGTGGTTAAACCAAATCCACAGCCAGGCTTACCATTACCTGGCACTGAAGCTTGGCTATGGTGTAGGAGCAGAATAGGCATCAAGCTGCTAAAGCAATCTCACAGGAATGATGGAAGGAACTTGTTTTTTGTTTTCTAATGCCCCTCACCTTATAAAGTTCAGTTTTCCAAAGCTTAATATCAAAACATCATGACTACCAGACAGAGGGGTGGCAGTTACACCTAACTGCTGGCAAAGGTTGCATGCTTTGGTCTCATTTTGGTTTAGTTGATGGGCAACAGACTGGTAGGAGATAAAGGAAATTATGAAATTGAGATTGATGACATTGACTGAGATGTGTTAACTGGAAGGGTTAACTAGGCTTCAGTGGAAATATGTCTATTTTGAGACAAACTTGGAAGAGGAAAAAAGTTTTATGAAGAGAAAAGAAAGCAGGGTAATCTTCAAAAAAGCTTGGATGTTATTTCTAAGATTAGCTTTGTCTAGACTTTCTGATGTGGGTTTCATTTTTTTATTTATATATGCCTTCTAACTTACATACAGTATTGTCAGAAAAATTAAGTGGATACTTAGTGCAAGAAAGCAGAGTAGAAGGTAAGCATCTTTTTATTGATTTTCTGTGAAAAAAATGCTTGTTTTAACTTCCCTGACAAAGGGATCCAGTCTGCTAGAATTATTGGCCTTTGCATTTTAATTCAGCAGAACTGGGAAGACAGAGCCAAACTATCCTCACAAGTTCCTGCAGTGCAAGTTCTGGCTTACTCTGTTTTCTCCAGAAGAGTCATCACACACAGATGGAGATGCTGAAAGCAAAGAATGGTGTTGTCACAGTGAACACAGTATTTCTACAGACAGAATCTGACCATCTGAAAACCACACTGGTATTTAGACTGTATTTATTAAAGACAGACCTGATGAATTGTAAGAATGGCATGTAGCTTTTTAAAGTTAAAAAGTAATTTCCTTAAATTATCAATACAAATTTGAAATCTAACATGTAATGCTATCATCCTGTCCACACCACTTTCTTCAAGCTAGGATAAAAAACGGGAGACAGGCTCCCTGGCTTTGCAGATTAGTCCTCCAAAGTGCTGCAGGATCAAAATACTCAGTGGAGGGAGGGAGACTTTTATGGATCTTCAGGTTTTTAATTTCCTTGTGACTAGCCTACACCTGGGACAAACAGTACTGCCAACTTTCCTGGCACTGTGAGTAACACATTTTGGCCCTTCTGCATTTTTCAATGAGGTAACCCACCAGACCCCCATCTACCCTCAGTCCAACCCTCACTATATGGCTGTTTCTTCTTATTGCAGCAGAGGCTCCTCATCCTTTTCCACATCTCCCATGGCAACTTGGGTTCCACATATGGACATAAGAAAGCAGGGAAAACAATCAGTTGGAGTGGGTATTCCCCTTAGCAGTCTAAAAATGATGCAAAATCTGTAGCTTCTTTTATCTTTTTAGCAGAATTGCCTGAAACAGGGCCCAAAATCTAATGCTAAACCTGGGTAGACTGGCATCAGCGAATACTCCTTGAATGATACATCTGGTAGCTCTTATTGCATTTTTTTTTCTCTGTTGCACATTAGATTGAAAAATCTGATCAGCTAAAAGGATGTAAATGCATTTTAACAGTCTGGTAGATTGTTTTCATTGGAATAATTTCATTTGGGTTATTTGTCCTAAATGAAACTTAAGATGGAGAAGTAAGTGCGGCAGCTCCTTCCACTGCTACTTCAACTTATACACGGTCTGTTTTACTTTCCAAAATCTTTTTGTAGCCAATTCCTGCTCTTCCTTAAGTTAGCTAAAAAGTTTGGTATCAAAAATCCATTAAATGTTGGAGCAAAAAAATAACAAGAAATATCACCATTTTCTTCAGAAAATTAGGATTACTGTGGCATTTATGGGTGTGCTTTTATGTCCCATACATGCAAAAATTCCTTGCCCCATTTTAAGGCTTTTCAAGCAGAATGATTGTTGCAAGTACTGCATCACAGCACCTTCCTCTGCCCTGGGTTCTGCCACTTGCATGGTCCCTCACTCCTTTCTGCACCACATTCAGTTGCACAGAGTACTCACGTTCTCTGGAAATGACAGTCGAGAATTCTCTTATACAGCCCAGTGCTGCAAAAGGAGAGCCTGGGAAGAAACACATCTAGACATAAACGTACAAACTGACACTGTAGATTGTGGTTATACAGGCCACTGAACTGAGCAGCATCATAAATGTTGCAGTTTTATTGTTCCTTCTAACAGAAGATCTTCAAGTGCTTGGTCATGACTTGGGTTCTCTGCACATGTCATAATAGCACTATCAATTAATAAAGAGAACATTATCTCTTACAGTGGGATCATTATCTCTTACAACGAGACTTAAATTTGACTTTAACATTTTTGTCCCAGCCTGTGAAAAACCCTGGGAGATGCAGAACACCAGGTAGGAGCTGAGTGCCGCAGTCCCCAAGCCGTTTGATTTACTGGCAGAAGTACACATGGTTGGACAGGGGAGCCATCAGGTAATAATGTGAGCCAGTAAGCTTGGTCATATATCCTACACAGCACTAAAATGATAGTAATCATTGTTAATAAATGATTGCCATTCATATAATGTACCTCATTTCTGTGGATTCTTTCCCCTTTGCTTTAGTCAGAATATTAATAAAGAAGAAAAAAAGAGGGGAAGGATTCCTCTGGGCAAAATGTCATGCTACTGACACTTATTCTGATGTCTTGGTTAGGCTTACAGTTGCTTTAAAAACATGTGAAATAGCATAGAATTCACTTCAGTAGGATAGCAAGCAGTGGCCTAATGTTTCCTACCAGCTGCTGAAGTGGAAGTGAAAAGGAGAAAGTATAGTGTTGAAAAGGAAACCATTTTCTGGAAGTTTGATTTCGGTTTTTTGTGAGGAGTCCATTCCAGTTTCAGCAATCCAAACTTAATCCCGCTTTGAAAACATTTTTCTTTGTGTGTGCTTTTCAGTATGACCACTTTAAACGCCTTCTCTCGGTCTCCCAGATCTACGTTCTCCATCAGGATCTACCTGTAGATCCATGAAGTCAGCAGGGAAAAGAATGACATTTCTGAGAAGTTCTCCACTTCTGAGTATATTTCCATGCTACTCTTTATGTATCTGTGTATGTGTGAATACACATACATATGTGAGCAGTACAGGTATCCAAGTCCATAATTTTGCCAGAGTATTGTAATAGTTCAATTATGTATGGGTTTGGAATTAGATTATTTTAAAGTGAGTTTCTCTTTTTGCTTATAACTTAGAACAAATTTTCAATTTTGTGTTTCACTGAAGAGAAGTGCATTACACACCTGCTTTCTTTTTCTGCACAGACTGCTGATTCTTCTCAGTTTAAAGTTTCTACTTAGAAAAAAATTCATTAATGTTGACAGGAAATATATCTGAGTAAAAAATGTAAGAGCTTGGCTCTCACAATCGAAGGAGCTTACTGCGGCTTATACATACATACAAAAATTGATTTTTCTAAATGAGGTTTATAAATTTTCCTGAATCTACACAATGCACATTTTTACCTGCTTTGTTTCCCTTGAAAGCTGTATTGTAGCTTTAACTCATGCTGTTTGCACCTGAAGAGAATTAATGTGGAAGGAAAGAACAATTTTAGAAATTGTATTCTGGTTCTGATAACACCTGCAAGTGCAATTACTTGGGATTTGTGCGGTCTTTAGATCTGTACATTTTACTGTATTATATGCAAGTTATAAAATTCCAGGTGATTTAGTATGAACAGAAATTTCAAATTTGAAAAACTACCTTGAAGTAGTGATAACCTACCACCCTGAATGAGATAGGCAAATGAGCAAGAAAGGTGTATTCGAATAAGCTTCTGGTAATTCCTGATAAGCTAAACATCTCCACTGGAAATGTTTGGGGGATTCTGAGTATAAGTAGGTCACCCTACCAACATTCTTGGTGGAAAATGCAGTTTAAACATCCTCTGGGTTCACTTGCAGCAGAGCAGAAATTTTGCCTCTGTCAGTTTTCACGATAAAGAATGGAAGTAAAAATTAGTTGGAGGTAGGTAAGATCCTTTGCACAGGGCACAAAAGACCGTAGTTGCTGCATCAAAGCTTGCATTTGAATTTGAACTTACTCAAAATTTTGTGCTGCTCCAAACCAGTGGGTTTTTTTCAGTACTGTGCTGTTGTGGTTTAACCCCAGCCAGCAACTAAGTCCCACGCAGCCACTTGCTCACTCCCTCGCTGGTGGGATGGGGGAGAGAATCAGAAGAGTGAAAGTGAGAAAACCCATGGGTTGAGATAAAGACAGTTTAACAGGTAAAGCAAAAGCCGCACACACAAGCAAAGCAAAACAAAGAATCCATTCACTGCTTCCCATCAGCAGGCGGGTGTTCAGCCATCTCCAGGAAAGCAGGGCTCCATCATGTGTCCCCTAAGCCAGGGATTGTGCATTCAGGTCCCATCTTGGGTGGTGGACAAACACCATAATTCTGCATGTCCCTCCTTTCCTTCTTCTTCCGCCGGCTTCATACACTGAGCATGACGCCATTTGGTATGGAATATCCCTTTGGTAAGTTGAGGTCAAGTCTCCCAGCTGTATCTCCTCCCAACTTTTTGTGCACACTCACACTGGCAGGGCAGTGTGAGAAGCAGAAAAGGCCTTAACTCTGTGTAAGCACTGCTGAGCAATAATGAAAACATCTCTGTATTATCAGCACTGTTTTCAGCACAAATCTATAACGTAGCCCCATAGTAGCTACTGTGAAGAAAATTAACTCTATCCCAGACAAAACAAGCACATATGCCTAATTTCATGTCTTTGTAGGTGATGGACAGACAGTATCTCATGGTTCACATTTTGTACTGATAAGTTAATTCAAACAACGGAATTTGGAAAAAGTAGTAGGCAAAATATGTGTAGTTCACTTAGTAGGCAGGAAAATACAACGTAACAAGATTGGCGTTCTATATTTTTTGAGAACTAAGAATCTAAGCTTTGACCATTATGATAGAGAGGCCTTCCTTATTCTGCATCCTTCTCAGGTCATGCTGAGGTCTAGATCTGTAGATGATTTAGGACAGAATCACACAAAATAACAGAATAATTGAGGTTGGAAGTGACCTCTGGAGGTCATTTAGTCCAACCTTCCTGTTCAGGCAACTAGAATCAGTTGCCCAGCACCAAATCCAAGGAACATCTCCAAGGATGGAGACTCTGCAACTTCTTTGGGCAACTTGTGTCAGTCCTCGGTCACTCTCACAGTAGAAAAAGTGTTTCTTGATCTTCAGATGGAATCTGCTGTGTTTCAGTTTGTGTCCGTTGCCCCTGGTCCTGTCACTGGGCACCACTGAAAAGATTCTGGCTCCATCTTCTTTACAATCTTCCTTCTGATAGTTATACACCTTCATGAGATCCCCCTCTTGAGCCTTCTCTTCTCCAGGCTAAAGAGTCTCAGCTCTCTCAGCTTTTCCACATAGGAGAGATGTTCCAGACCTTTCCTCATCCTTGTGGCCCTTCATTGGACTCTCTGCAGTGTATCCATGTCTCTTTTGTACTGAGGAGACCACCACTGGACCCAGCACTCCAGGTGTGGCCTCACCAGGGCTGAGTAGAGGGGAAGGATCACCCACATTTGACGGGCTGTCAACACTTTGTTTAATGCAGCCCAGGACACCATTAGCCTCTTTTGTCACATTGCTGGCTCAAGTTCAGTTTAGTGTTCACCGGGATCTCCAGGTCCTTTCCTTCAAAACTACATTCTGGCTGGGTGGCTCCCAGTGTGTTTTGGTGCCTGGAGTTGTTCCTCCCCAGGTGCAGGACTTTGCACTTCCCCTTGTTAAACTTCATGAGGTCCCTGTCAGCCCTCCTGTGGACATCCCTCTGGATGGTAGCACAACCCCCTGGTTTATCAGAGGATGAATCCATAAGGAATCCACTTTCTTCAATGAAACAGAGGGAGAGTGCTTAAGATGCAAGGGAGAGTGCTGTGAAATGCAAGATTCACCAAATCTAGGGCCAAAATTGAATTTATATTTTAAGATAGCCTAGAGGGGGAGAAAAAAATCAAAACCCACAGAACATTAGAAATCATAAAAATGTAAACAGTTCAGACTCTCAAAAATAGAGATAATTGATAACTGCTTAACGTTCTAGATTTTGACAGCTCAAAGCACTGTTTTGCTACAGTCTTGCACTGACAGATGAATGAAATAAGTGTAATCAAATACATTCTTTCTGCTTGCTATACATGCGATTTTGTGAGCATTACACTGCAAAGAACATCTTTGTTGTTATACCAAATTCAAATGCTTGCCTTTCAAATTTTTGACCTTTAGCAGTGAGATACAAACAGCCATTGCCTGCATTACAGATCTGTGGTACAGCATCTTTCAGAAAAACGGATGTATTAGCGGGAGAGGTGGTGGTGATGCTGGCCATAGTAAGGCCATGATGCTACATCCGTTAGAAAACATGGAGGAAAACTGACCTGTTTGAGTGGGAAGGAAACTGAAATGGTGATTTCAGAAAAAGGCTTTGAAATGTGCTGCTGCTTGGCTGGGATGTGAATGCTGAGTGGCTTCTGATGTGCCACGGCCAAACCCCAGCTAGCAGCGTGACCTGCCATTCTGCTGGGAGTAGCCCACCCTGCACCCAGCACACGGCAGCTTCCTAGGGTCATTTTTTAAATGATATCTTGAGAAAAAAGATATAAAGTAAATTGAGAAAATGCAAGCTCTTTTCTGCATTTGTGAAGTTTAATGCTATTAAGCAGTGTCTGGTTCTTACACTACACTAATAGAAGTTAATAGTAGTTATGTAGTTTTGTGATTCCAGCAACTGGTTTAATCATGTTATGACTAAATTTGGAAAAATTACCATTTATGTAGGGTATATACAGAGAATGTACTGTAGTGCACAGTACAGTATGGAGGCAGGGACTAGGCTAAGGTACAAGCTAAAAAGAGAAAGGGAGTGGACACTTCTTCCTGGCCTCCCGCCTTGAAACTACGGAAGGACCTTCCCCTTCCCCTTGCTGTTACAATTAGAGCAACAACTCCACAGAGAGGATGTGGTCATAGATCCATGCTGTTAGAAATGAAAAGGAGCAACAAGCACCACAGGACCGTTTTCTTATTCTTGATGTGCATGCCTAAACATAGCAATAAAAAAGTCAAGAAGTACAAGACTGAAAAAGAAGGCAGAACCATCTGTTGAACTGATATCTAAAAATCCCACGTTGAAACTAGTGTGAAATGTAGCCTGTTTCTATGGTTCATTACCATTCATCATTTCAGCCAATGAAAATTTTATTTTCCCAGTATTTTGAATTTTCTAATATGTTTGCTACCATTCAATTTATATTTGTTTGTCATTTCAAATATATAAAATGGCCCCAAATCTTTTTTCTCGTCTTGCGTCATTCTATTTTGGAACAGACAACAAAAGCCCAGAAACAACAACAAAACAAATGAATAATTTTGGATATAAGGTCTGTTTGCTTTGAAAAAGATCTGTATGTTTGTGCATCAAAATGTTGCCAAATCATCTGTCTTTCTCCTTTCCAAGAGAGATGACTCTGAACTAGGAGGCTTGCAAAGCAGATTAAAGGGAAGAATTTTGTCCAGGCTACTTCTATTGCAGGTTCAGGTAGTAATTACAGTGTTCATTTCTGGCGTAGGACAATGTAAGTGGCACCCTTTCTTTTCTCTATCTTATTTAATCGTGTCTTGTGATTGTTTCTGAGATCAAAAATGTTATTGATAAATCCAGAGGAATAAGGCAGTGACTCACACATCTCATGGTTCAGATTAGGTGAAGGCGAAGAGGGCATTAATCAACAGAAAAAAATATGGTTTAAGCATTGACAACACTGCCACTATGGTTTGCTCCTAAATAGTCTGATTTGATTTACAAGAATTCAATGTAAATATAATCCTTTTCTCAAGGAAGTACCTTGTCATTTATAGTTTAGAATGAAATATATGGCACGGGGAGGATGATTTTAACTCAGTAAGCTCATGTTTGTGCAGCAACAAAAGAACAAGAAAATGTGCCTGAAACAGAGAGGAGGGGATGGACAGGGGGAGCTCTCCCTTTCCCACTGCAGGTCAGCTGGAAGGAGCGACTGCTGTCTTCAGGTCTCCAGTGGATCCTCTGTGGGGTGTTTCAGAGGTCCTCCTTCCAGCCTCAAGACTAAGTTTTCTTGAATCTCCGTGTTAGTCGCAGGTAACTTAGAGAAATGCATCTCCAGGCTGGAGGGATGGATACAGAGGCCAGTGCAGCCATCCTGCTGCCTGTGGCTGTGCCAGCCGGGACTCACGGGGCTGCGCGGTCCTGTGCACAGAAAATACCGCCTGCATTCTCAGCCACAAATCTGAACGAAACGAAGCCCACTTTTAGAAATGTTTTTGGCAAGCTGTGTTGCCTCCCATCTTCAGCATGGGTAAATCTTTTAAAAAAGCTTTAATTATGGGAAACTAGTAGATTTCTTAGTCCCTGACAACCCTTCTTCGCAGGTAAATGCTCTTTCCATTCATATGCTTTTTCAGAGACTAAAGGGGGTCTTTAGGTGAGAGCCTCAGGACAAAGTACTGGCAGCAGAGCAAGAGAAATAAACCTGCAGTCTCATGATTATATTCTAATAACTTTCTTTTTATTTTAAGATACTTAAACCTAATCCCCCAAGTTAGGCCAATCACAGTCTCCAATGTAGCATTGTTTTCAGCTACTAGCAGGTGGTTTTTAAAGCCCTCTTTAGATGATACGCAGGGCCCGCATAGTGAAGTCAATTGTTAGACAGGATATAATTTAGACTTCAGCTCTTCCTCTCAGTTTGAAATAAAATGATTACATTTCAGGAGAGCCTAAGGGAAGATTAAAAGTTTTATATCGAAAGTTGAGTATTTTCTTTTGTTGTACACTCTTCTTTTAAAGAAAATGGTATTCATTTAAAATAATGCATGTTCTCATGTATTTGAAAAGGCACTACTCTGAATTTAAAAGAAATTCATAAAGTATGCATGTATGGGAGAGGAAGATTGTAATCTTCATTTGAGCGCTTAGTCTAAGTTTTTTAACTCAGCCCATTCTGCTTTGTTCATAGAACGAGGTATCTGCAAAGACACGTTGTAAATAACAGATGGCCCATAGCATTTAGAGAGCAGCAGTTAAGGTGACAAAATCTTCTGGGGCTCCTCTCCACAGACAGGTTATAAAGTGATATTATAGCCTCTGTTCCAGACTGGAAAATGGTCCTTGCTTGTCTTTAAACCTGTTAAAAATGGTTCCAGGCAATAGCTCCACATAATTATAGTTCTGGTAACCCCTGTGATGCCTCTCATTTCTTGTATCCAAAAGTTATCCAAGGGCAGAAGCTGTGTGCAGAATACAAAGTTGTAAAACTGATATGGGTCTTAAAAATAGATGGAATAGCCCAGATATTAACAGAGTAAGAAGTGAAGAATAAGATGTGAACAACAGGATTAAGTTATTGTCTGATAAGGTCAGCTGGCTTTTGCTATTGATATCAATGGGACTGTTTTACCAAGGATGCCCCAGGCACATTTGTAAAAAAGCATTACCTATTAAAGGGAATTCCTGGAAGACCCCTAAAAGAAAATGTTTATATGCAGTGAAGGCCCTTGTAGGAGTTCACCATATCAGCCAAATAAGCATAGATCTTCTTTTTTGAGAAGCCCTCAGAAGAGTCTAAATATAACACTGCTGTAGTTAAGTAGCCTGCTTTCTATGCCTGTTAAGAGAAGAGTGCAAAAACTGTTATTGTGACTAAGGAGGGGTGGTCACTGAACTCGCAAGTTGAGGTTTTCCTGTGATTTTATTGCCAAAAAAAAAAGGTAATTTCTTTCAGTATATTCTACTAAAAAAAAAATAAAATTCCACCTGCTCGCACTAATGTACACTCCTGTCTTAAGGCAGCATTAACAACGTGGTTTTACGTTCATCTGCCTAATGTCAATGAGGCTTGTTTTCACATGTGGACACCTGACCATGGGAACCTACATTCACACCACTTCATTTGCCTCCATACTGCCACTTAAATGGACAAATAATAATAAATATTGAGACTGACTGAGAATTTAAGAAAGACGGATGCTCATGGTACAGATTGGTGAAGGTCTGTGTTCAGCTGATGTTATCTCTTGCAAAGGAGATGTGTTGTTAATGTGCTGTTATTCCAGATTTCAAGAAGAACTGATGTGATGTGGGAATTAAGGCGACAATTAATGGCCACTGAGGAAGAAGACAGTTTATCATATCCTCCTCTGAATGTGACCACTGGAAATGACACATGCATCCTTTTTTATGCTAGTAATTTCAGCCTCAAAGCCAACAATTCAGTTTTTATAGATTTGACGAATGTAACATTTGTAACCCGGAATGCAGATACTTCTTCCTCTGAGTGCTCAAGCATCAACACAACGTGAGTAGCACAGGAAATTTCATATCATAATACCTGTGATTCTGAAAGCTAATCAGAAATGGTGCAATGTAAAGTTAATACTATTTTAATTTTCTCCTTCTAAAGCATAAAAAAAAAAAATAAATTAGATATTCTTAGCAGGAAAGGATTGAGTCAGGACCACAAAAATGGTTCAGGTGCAGCAATTTTTTTTTTTTCCCTCTTACATTCCTTACTTCCATGTTTGTTTATATTTGGTCCAAAAAAGTTTTCCTGTCCCCTATCTTACAATCACAGAAATCTCCACTGGCATTAATGAGATCGTAACTTCATTGTAAAATTCCCTTGAAGCAGAATATTGCTAGTTACTAGGTAGTAATTCAGCTGGAAGTACGTTAATGAAACATGATCTCTGTTTTCCTTTACTTTGAAGCACCTGCTCTTGGGTAAAGAAAATTAGAGAAATATTTTGTCATATTTTTTTGTGTACTGAACCTTTGCTATATGACTTTTGTAATTGCCTATTGATTTAGAATATTCCCTCCGATTGAAATGTCACAGTGATCTAATTAAAGCTGACTACTCTAACATTAAAAATCTGTTTCTTGTTCTCAGACTGTCATTAAAATACACAAACCCAGTGAATGGAATCAGAAGCCTAGAGATAAGGTAACTTATGATTTATTCTTCAATAGATCTTTGTGATGTACAAAGCCTGTTTGTAAATTAGGACTAAAAATAGAGGAGGAGTTAAGTGAAAATGTTTTCAAAATTAAGGTTTGGTTTCTGTTCTGAGGAGTAACTAAACAGGAGAACAATAATACAGTCTTTATATAGAGAATATATATTAATATGCTCAGGTAAAGTTTTGAAAAAGTGGTATAGGCCAATAACTATACTGTAAAGTACTGGTGTATGAAACATCCCGTTTTGCTAATAGGTTCAGACCACGATCTCGTCTCGGGGAAATCTAACTGTGATTTGTAAACAGTTCTAAGGGCTGAAGTCTACTTGCATGGCCAGGGCTGCGTTTAGTACTAATGTGGATCACTGGTGTAGTCTGTCAGAGCTAGCTTGTGGTTAATGAGGGGTGCAAAAACTCATAGTTTTTCTCCTCCATGAATGATGACAAGACCGTGTTTCTCCTGCAGTTAGGAAAAGGAAGAAAAGCCAGGGAATGGGAAGACTTGGGATGAAAAGTCAAAGGGAGAACTTGATGCTGTTGCTGTCACTAGTGGATTCTGAGCATGGGGAAAGCATCTGCTACTGTTTGAGGGCTGCCATACAGCTGCTGGTCCACAAACCTCAGTTCATTCTTCAGCAGAGGGAATAGCAGTTAAAAATATTTTGTTAACCTCTGGCTAGGATAATGTGACCTGCTTTTTTCATTTAAGTACCTCAGTTAATTGCTTAACTTTATTTGGGAAAGACTTAGGCCTGGGAACTTGCACTGAATTAAATTTGTGTATGTCAGGGGATGAACTGGATGCTTGCTTGGGCAGCAGGAGGAAAAATGGCTTTTGCCATCAAAAAAGCTTTTGACATCTTGAATAAGGGAAATTGAAATCCAAGGAAACCAAAGAGAGGCAGTTTAAAGTAATAAAGAAGAAGACAATCAGAGCTCAAACAACATTTTGGTAGGAGAGTAAAAGAGGCACGTGGTACCAAGATGATAAGCACCAATGAGAAAACAACGTTATTTACAATGAGATAGAAGGACATTCTGCATTTAGGTAAGAGGATCCCCAGAAGGACATGTGTTGAACACAGTGATGTATTTGGAGTTGTATTGGAGTGCATAGAGACACCTGCAGTCATCATCAGAGATCATGATAGGTGGCAAAAAACTAAACATGCTTTGTTATTTAACATCTTTCCTCCCCCCTCCAAGCATCTAGAGCTTTGTGAAAGAATATAATGTACAGATAAGATTGCTGTTAGTATAGTGTTTTTACTGTTTGACTACTGTAGTTAGCTTTGTATAGGATACTTGAGACTTGTCCTTGGTGATGGAGTCAGGCATTTCTTGGTTTCAATACTTTAAATTATAAAAGGGGCATGCATTTCCCTGAACACAATTGGGAATTAAGGAAAAATTTTCCTTGTGTCCCATTTCAAAAATACTGATCTCAAACCAAGATTCTGCCCAAGTTGTGTCGTTACTTTTACTCCAAGTCACAAAATATTGCTCTCTCTTGTGCTTCCCTGGTGCTTCTTTGTCTACTCTCTGCTGCCCCTGTCTCACTCTCGTTCAGACAGACCCACCAAACCAGTACCCTGGATTCTCATTCTGTGTCTTTGCTCATACTGATACTCTCCTTTGCTCATTGGCTGCTCTCCTGTAATCTCTTTCTGTATGAACGAATCTGGTTGCTTCTACATTTGTCCTGAATATGGCCATCCTCAGCGTAACACCATGCTTTCTAGTAAAATTACAGTTCCAAGAAAATAACATGAGTCATAAAGCACTTGAAAATCCTGTGGAGCATGAAACTGTGCTGCAAAACTAGCTACCAAGTTAATGGATAGATCTAAGAGGGGTTGTTTTCTTTAAAGTAGTTAACAGGTTTTGTTCAACTATACGACAGCAAATTGTAAACCTTAGGATGCTACTATAGAAAAAAATACTTTGGCAGTTAAGACATTTATTTTAGATTTTGTTTGCTGCAGCAGGCATAAGATGATCAAATGTGATGTTAGTGCATGCATATTGACTTAATGAGGATTATTCAGATTTACGCTTAGTCATCTGCTTGTTAAAATCTTATAATTTTAATTAATTATTGGGAGAAAACTTTAATGTGATTATGAATCTGAGGTGCACCTGAAGAGAAGAAATTTGAGGCAACTCTGCAGACAGACTAACTGTAAATTAAACGAGACTACCAGTACAAAAGGTGAATGGTTCATGTTTTCTCTCTTATTCTGGAATATTTTTTTACATCCTTTAAGCCTGTTGTAGTAAAGGCAGAAATACTCACAAAGTTTCTCTTGACCTGTGCTTCTGCTTGAATACATCATAACTAGATATCAAAATGCATAAACAGCCCCTCAAGCTGGGATAAGAAACTCATGTTCTGCAATAGGCGAGGACTTGAAAAGAGAGTAGGTGAAGTCCTGCCCGCTGTCATGCCCAGCGAGTAATTAAAGCAAAATAGGCTGGCTGTGTTTTGTAGGAAAACTTGATTTATTCCATTGGGCCACATGTGATCTAGGTTTTTAAGAGCCCTTCAGGGCATTTAGACACAAAAATGCCTAAACTGATTATTTTTCATGTGTGACACAGGTGCTTAGCAATAAAAAATGGAGTAGGGGAAGAAGATGGATGGGTGGCTTCCAGGATAGTTATTGCTCAGGCATTCACTGTGCATTGGTCTGCTTGTGGGAGTTAGTGAGTGATTGTTTCTGCATTGCCTTTTTTCCTCTTTCCTTTACTCATTAAGCTGTTTGTTTATCTCATTACACAAGTTTCCCCATTTTTGCACTTTCTATTCTACCTGTTGGGGACAGAGAATGAGCAAGCAGCAACCTGGGTTCTTGGCTGCTGGCTAGCATCAACCCACAGCACCTCAGAAGTCTTTATAAAGATAGCTTTCTGCTAAAGATGCACCTGGTTATTTGTGCTGCTTTGTGTTGGATTATCTCTTGATCTAAGAGGCAATCATGTCACTTTAGGCTTCCATTAGCTACCATAATAGAACATTGCATGGCATATAATGCAAATAATAAGATATGCTCAACAGAACCAGAGCAATCGATTGGTCTTTTAGTGATTCAGGAACACTTTATTCACTTTGTTTTTCTCAGTATGTCTAGTCTCAAGAGCTTCTAAAATCCACAGAGATACATTACAACCTCTGTTTTCCCCTTCCGGTTCGCTTGGATTACATGTCTCGTTCAAGATGACTCCTTGGTAAGATTACAGTCTGCCTCAATAAACAGGACACAAGCAGGGCAAAGAGAGTTTAGAAGGAAGAGAGTTTAGAGCCATCGCTGCACTTTCTTCCCTATAAAGGCCTTTTACTTAGGTGTAGGAGAGCATCATTTGAAGACTGAAAATGACACCAGAGACCACATTCAAATAACTGAATTTATTCCTCAATAAGAGAGGCTCTGACCTCAGCAGCATGAGTTGGATAGTCTATGGCCTCGCACGGAGCAGCTGGTCATACCCCACCTCCTAGCAGCTGGAATAGCTGCTCCATCCTATGCAAACAGCTGTCCTCTCCCTCTTCCTCCCTCCAGCAAAAGCAGCAGTCCTGTTCATCCTCCTGTGCTTGCCACAGGGAGGTGAGCTGTAGAGGGTGGTAGTTGAGTGTTTCAAGTTGTGCTGGTTTCAGAAAAGTGAACCACTGCTGCAGCACGGGTAGGAGCAGTAGGCAGTAGCATAGAAGCATAATCTCAGCTCTTTCAGCTGCTGATGACATCCAGCTGTTCAAGCATCTGTCTGTCATCTCTGAGAAAAGGTGCCAAAGCGTATGGAAATGCAGAGCATTAGGGGGCGACAAAACTTCCTTAGTATTTTTGCCACTTGCATTGGTAAGTGCTTGACTGTTGTTGCTTAGAGCATGCACGGAACAGGATGGACCCAAGAACTTTTGCCTAACAGTTGTGGTTCTCTTTGAGCCTTTGAAACAGTAGTAATTCCAGCGAGCTTCCTCTTCAGAAATAGCTTCCCTTGTAAAGAATAGCCACCTGAGATGGTGATCAGTAACAGGTGATGACATTTAGAGTTCATATGGTTATCTAGCACAAAGGGAGTCTGGCCTATGACCAGGAATTGCTTGTGCCACAATACATAAAGTACATGATGTCTGTGTGAAAGTTTCCTTCCTGTATTGTCTCTGATGTTTAATATGAACACGGCATTTTCTATAAAACCAAGGTACTTTCAGTTCTGCAGATAAAATCTTTGTTCTCTCTCCTCCCCTTGTCATTTATTTGCTATACTGTGCTCATTCTATTTGTGATCTACTCATCTGAGAAAATATTAAGCTA
>JAOXJK010000001.1:24251414-24279103 GCA_025774025.1 Xenus cinereus
GAAAATATTAAGCTAAAAATATAAAATTTAAAATATTAAATGAAGTAATTCTATTTATTTTTGTTGTTTGAATGTCTTTTTTGACATTTAATTATAGTTAAACAATTTTAATTAATTATATGAGTTATCAGTTAAGTTTGTGCTTGTTGTGGGCTATTCACTACCAGTTGTTTGGAAAAACGCTAAGGATAAAAGCCTCTATTGTTAAGTTAACCATGCTCCACTATTAAGTGAATCACAGTTCACTAATTAGAACCTCAATTTTCATAAATCTGCAAGAAATAGAAAACTTTAGTCTTTGGTGCAACGTGAAGAGCCAGTGTTCTCCTGGAGGTCACTTTAGACTGTACTCACGTACATGGCCTTATAAAACTTGTTTGTTCATATGGTAAGTCTCCAAAGAATTTCCTCATTTACCACTTTTCTTATCTGCTCAGCAAAAGTATAGAGCACACCCACATCTGTGCTTGGCATGAACATTTAAGTAAACTTCTCTGTGTTATAACTGGCCTTCAGCTAGTGCCTATAGCATTGCTACCGAGACACCATGGAAATTCATCTCAGATTGTGCTCTATGGCAGGAAAAGCAATAGATATCTAGGCTAATACATGTTTTAATTTTGTAATTTGATCACTATAACAATAGAATATTTTCCATAAATATTTGTGAAAGTTTACTAGATGAAATTCAAATGTTTTTTTTTCGTTTTCACTGATGCTTGCAGCTAAATCTCATATGGAAAGAGCTGTTTAGGCTCAAAACATAAGGAGTGCCATATGACAAAACACCCTTTTCTCATCTGAACGACACTTTGAGTTCTAGGATTCCTTCTGAGCATTTTTAAATTCTCGAGGATTATGAAGTTATATGAATCAAAAGCCACAGATTATTAAAAAAAAAAAAAAGAAAAGGAAAAAGGAAAGGCTCAAGTACTGTAGCAACCTGTCAAAATTTGTGTTACTCCTAAGGAGCATTGTTTGTGTTGAGTTTAGACTCTGTGTTGTGTGAATGACAAGCTGCTGAAAGCAACTGATTTGAACAAACAATACTCTACAACAGAGAATATTCTCTCTATATAGACATATACCAAATAGAACAGAAAATATTCTATATTGTGCCACATTTATAGATGACTTCTTATCTTTCAAACCTGTCATAATTGCATCTAAGTATTACCCCAAATTTTAAAATCCACATACTGTGTTACCCATTGTGGGCAGGCATATTAGAATATTTCATTTTGGTCTTACTTATTGCTAAAAATATTCCTCTTGTAAATTCATTGTGGTTATCAATAAGCAAAAAAATCTTCAGCATACTATATAGAACAATACATATATACATAGACCAAGTAGGGTTAAAGTATTAAGCAACATACAATAAGGAGAAAAGTTTATCATTTCCTTATGAGATAACTTGAATACCAAAAGGTAACTGGGTAAAAAGTGGCAGTGCTTCAAAGCATTTGGGAGATGTTCAGACTGCAGCAGTAGTAATGTATATATAAATCCCATGATTATAAAGAACTGGAAACTGCTGCAATACGGCACATACACAGACCTTTTCAAAATGAGAAAACATTTATTTGTGTCTAACTCGCTACAAATTGGGAAACCAGAGCAGACGACCCCTCCACACTCTCCAGTGAGAGAAAACTCTATCTTTTACTGCAAATTCAGACATTTGCAAAGGCAAATTGCCATTTTGGCATCTGAGGCAAGGAAGAATTGCAATGATAAATCAGAGTGGTTATCATGCCTGTGCCTATCGTATAAGCAATTTAAAAAAAAATCCCATGAAACATTTATTGAGCACCACTGCAGGCCTACTGACAGTCTCTCGGGTTCTGCTCTGCTGATTATAGACTGTTGGTAACTGATGAAATACAGCAGTGGCAGAGGCCCTTGAAGAATGAAATCACATTTGCTCCTTGCCTGCCATGGCTATGGAAAGCTGTGCTTGTGAGATGAGACTCTGAGAAGTAGTAAAAACATATTCACAAAGTTTCTTATGAACAATCCCAAGGACATGGGAGGCCAAGCTAAGATACTAGCTGTGATGTTTGCAGCTAGCAGTAGTGAATCTTTATCTGCCACCAGTACTTTATCAAATGAATATTAACTTTCTCCTTCTGTCATTTTGACCTTTTTCTTCCTCTCTGTTGTCTTTCTAGGTTTCTAATGTCCAACAAGTTCTATGGAGCCTCGGCTAGAAATTGGTCCACTTTAGATTCAGTTGAGATTCTACAAGATGGAGAAAAGTTTGCTAAATTTAATGTTTCTGTCATCTCTGCTCCTGCAGAGTATTCATTTCATTGTCAGCTGGTGGGAACAAGCAATGTCTATCCTGCAAGGCTGATTCCATCCAACAATGAGGCAAAAAACTGGGATGTTTTCATTTCCAGGTTGCAAGTGAGTACACATTGATATTTCAGAGATAATTCCAAGAACGATTACTTGCTATTGTAGATGTTGAACGACACACATTCATAATGCCCTCACTTTCATTTCAGCCTGAGGGAAAATGTAAAAGAAAAGCTGTTCCCCCTAGGTGAGCTATTCAATAAAGGGGTAAAAAAGACGGCAGTTGCTGAACAATAAGAACATGAAAGCACAGCTTTGAAAAACAAAAAACTATGAAGTTGTCCACAAAAAAGAAAAACCAATAAACCCAAATGCGCTTAATCAGGCAAAGAATGACTAAGTCCCCATGCCTGTTTAATGAATTGGGCTGCTATTGGAAACATGGGCCTCTTAGGCAGGTGGCTTTGTGCTGCTTACTTTGTTTTTATCTGATTTCTTTGCACTTTGTTTACCTGGGAGAGTACAGCTTAGTGTGGTTACTGTTTTCAGTGACATAGGCTGTCTGTACTCCTACAGACAGAAACAAAGCCCGGTGCAATTAGATTTAATGGAAGGTTTGCCATGGACTTCAATCAGGAGCAATACCAGGTCCCTCATGGCCCAGAGGGAAAGCAGTTGGCTTTTTTTTTTTTTTTTTTTTGAATGAGACATAGATTTTCTGTATATTTAGTGCAGTAGTACAGACTGCATATGTGAGGTGTAGATGATTGAATATTTATTATTTTGAGCACTTATCTTGACTTAGGGAAAGCACATCAGCATTTATATCTTAAAACACTATTGCACTAAGGGATCTCTTTGATTAAAGAGATCATGGAAATGATAGGAATAATTCCAAACTGGACTCTATTTGTCAAAGGTGGGCTAACCCTATGATAGCTGGATACAAATGCTGCTTATAACTGTATTTATTATTTCAATAACAAACCAAATCTTAATAATCTGAGTCCAGATTTGACAATTCTGCTTAAGCAATGGAAATCTCAAAAGAACAGCATTGGTGCTGAGATTTATTTTTCACAAATTCCAGGATCAAGTTGAGAAGCAATGGAACAATACACATCAATGTTGTAAAGGTTGCTCCTAATGGTATATTTTATGGAAAGGCCTGAAAATACCTGCGTCCATGCAACTGAACTTTGCCTAGTCAACTCTGAAGTTAGACTTTGGTATCACTAGGCTATGAAACTACATGGGCTACAAAAATACAAAGCATCCACTTATAACATAGCTGTTCCTTGAATTTCTTTATGCATTGATACTGCTGCCATCTCAAAGCTTAGAGAAAGGCTTTGCTCCAGCCCTAGTACTCATCCTTTCACTGGGGTCTTGATCAAGAGTAGAAGTATTAGGTTTCCCACATTCCTTATTGTTTTGGAGCAGAAGCTGCTTCTACTGTTCAGACAACAGAACTTCCAGTTCCTCTTCGGAAAGACCTTTTTTTCTGATCAAGTCCTAAGCATAGAACACAATCTGAAAAGTCCTGTTCTGATCTTTTGTGTTGTGTAAGAAAACAGAAAGTCACCATTCTGGGCTCATTTCTATGTGAACTAGATCATATCTTTACAGGTATCTCCCACTGACACGCAGTGAAATCTGATTGATGTCAATATCGTTGTTCTAGAATGAGTTTTAGAAACTTCCAAGATCTGTTGCATGATGAAAACAAGCACAGGGAATGTGGCTCAGTGGTTGCAGCCAACGCAAAATCCTGTTACTGAAACCGAGGAACATGATTATCATGTCAATGTTATGCACTGAATTAGAAATCAGAATCCAATGCCAATCTAGCTGATAAACTTGCACTTTGCAACATTAGCTCCTGAAAAGAGTACCACTGTGAGTACCACGGCACCCACACAGTGAAGCTTTGCATAGCTTGTTCCAAAGGCAAGGCTGAACTGATGCAGTCTTTTAACGTTAGTTCTGGAGCTAGCTCAGTCGCTGCCACCTGAAGAACCTCTGGGGATGGTCATAGCCTAGGATGTCACCACATGTAGCTGTACACAGTACCAAAACTACTCTGGTTTTGTTGGGGTTTTTTGTTGGTTTTGTTGTTGTTGTTGTTAGAGAAATAGTTGTTCTACCATGATACCTTTTACCCTTTTGAGAGGATCTCATAACTGTCTATGAAGTTAAAGAGGAGGCTGCCGCTGAAAGCACTACTTTACTATGTGTCATAGTGGTTTAGAAGCCCCTTTGTTCCTAAGAAAAACTGACAAAAACTTTAAAGCCAAGAATATTAGTATTCTTTGTGGTTAAATATTTTGAAGTTCAAAAATTAGATGTTCAGTGTACTTTAGAGCCATGAAAATAACAGATTTTACTTGAAGGCTTTGTCAAAGGTCAAATGATGAGAAAACTCCATTCAAAAGAGTATTTTCAAAATTAACAGTAAGTGCAGACTAATGTAACCAGGACAAATGACACTTGTCCAAACGCTAAAATTAAAACTTCCACAGTACAGAGGCCTGTATCCAAAAGGCATTTACATTCATAAAAATTAGAAAATCACATGTAAGTATTTTTAACTTTTCTATAGGTAGAAATGCTGCTAGGAGTCACATTTTCATCTCCCACCTGGGATCTAACACCCCCACAGAAATGATAAAGCTTCAGAAAAACAATAAAAGAACCCTGCGTATACTTCATCTCCCGCCTAAAAGTGAATATAGCATTTTAAGAATGTACAATTAAAGCTTTCACCTCGAAGCTTCAATAAGCATAATCCTGCTTCAAAAAAAACCCCAATAGGATTGACATAATAAAATTCAGTATTTCTGGCTCTAAATCAGAAGAGGCAAAGCCTTTCTAAACCAAATATACCTGTTAAGTGCTTCAGAGAATTCTTGTAAAATGTAGTAACAAGTGTGTATTGTTTTCCAGGATTTCAATGCATTTTTGGAACATAAGTGACATAAATCATCAGCTGATTTCTGCTTTTTATTGTAAATAAGTCTTTCAGACTACATTTCATGACTATTACTCACATTCTCATCTGTTGTCAAAGCAGTGGCTTAACAAGCAAAGGCTTTGGTAATCACCTGTACTTTCTAAAACTGTGCAAACTGTTATCTAACCCAAAAGCTTATTTTTGCTAATCCTGCTTTAATCAGAAGTCTGACTGCCTATAGTGAAAGCAGGCAGTATTTGCAAGTTAGCTACCTTTATCTGACTTGAAAAGGTTCTTCTAAGAGGCCCAGAAAAGCTTGAATTGCTAAAACTGTCTTCACCTCCACAGTACTTAAATAGCCCTTATTTCTGCATATGATAATAGTTTTATTAATCAGCATTCTGGAAGGTATAGACATCGGTCTTAACACATATATTACATACACATTAACTTTACGTGCCTGAGCCATGAATGAATTCAAACCCAGAGTGCTTACTGGTGTAGCATGGTATACAACCCACATACTAATTTCTTCAACGTTTGTACCAAACACCTTTCCTAGGAAGTACAAAGCCTTTTATGACCGTAAAGCTTTCTGTTTAGTTTATCAGAAAGCATAGACTAATCATTGGATGGAAACACAGAAAAGTAGAAATCCATGGTCTTCTGCTTCCTTGCTTATTGCCTGGCAAGGGAAGTGATTAAATAAAATAATCCTTTTTTTAATTTTATTTTGTAATATTTTATAGAAAATAGTAAGTTTTAAGGTCTTATTTCTTTATTTGTGGGCTTTCCTTACACACCTATTTCAAAGAATCTGTAAATACATAAGAATCCTAGTATTCATTTTTTCTTTATAAAATTATTTAAGAAAGATTCAAAAACACAGATCAGTTTAATTCTTTCCTTCCTTCATTTTATTCCAGTAGTTAGATTCCCTTTCTTCTGAAGGAATCAGTGCTTATGTCATTATGTGCATGGGTGTAGAGGGGAGGATTGTCTTCCCTTTCTTCATATTTTACTAATCCTTTGACTGGTTTTAACAGAATTTTTAGAAGGATCGTGGTCACAAAGGCACTTAGTTTCTTGATGCTTTTTGTGAAATTCGTGTCTATGCCAAGAATAGATCCCCAAATTAGTTGATTTTTCTGAGGAAAATAATATGGCAGAAGGTCAGCCAGTGACAGACCTCCAGGATCCAGTCAAAGGGGAGAGATTACAGATTTTTCTAACTGCTGGTCAAGTTTATATGGATTTCATACGTTAATAGATAACACAGATCAAAAACCTCAATGAAGCAAGCCCTTTCTCCTGTTTTGAGTCTCGTGTCTAAGGAAAGGGGAAGAAAGGTTTCACAACAGTTTTCTCCTTGAACTTTCACTAAAATTCAGGCAAAAAGGTCATCTTCATTAGAGGGATTTTAAAGTAGGTTTCAGGAGTTCTGCTTGTCAAGCAGTTATTAGCTAAAAATCCAGGGTATTTCAACAAATCTCATGATCTGTGGGGACCTTAACTCTCCTGCCTTTGAGTGCTTTGAGTGTTCTGGTTCTTAAGCGGTCGTTGAGCTATACTGATCACGCGTCACCATAGGGACTTTACTTCTAAAAGGAACACAAATTTCTGAAGTGGGAATACTCCCTCTTGGCAAACAAATTAATTCTGCATCTTTAATTTCCTGGGTGAAAAGGGCATTTGGAAAATTGTTATGCAGACGATTTGGTTCTCGCTCTTTTTAAATGGGCAGAGTGTGAGTGATAATTAATAGGTGTGGTTTTTGTAATTACCACATACATCCTGAAACTAGGGCCTACACTCCATGTTTAATTTCTCTTATTTATCTACTTTTCTTCATTCTCAGATTCAAGGCTTCAACATTGAAAACAACCAGTTTTCCTATGCAAGTGACTGCACAGGTTTCTTCACTCCTGGAATCTGGATGGGCCTGGTGACATCTATAATTTTACTGTGGATCCTGACCTATGGAATCCATATGATCATGCAGCTCACAACAAACAGCAGATTTGATGATCCCAAAGGTCCAGCTCTGTCAGTTCCTCAGACAGAATAGCCGTGGACTGATTTAATGCTGCTCCAGCTTTTCCTGGTCTGATATTTATGATTTTTATAACATTTTACTTCATAATATGTATAACCTAAAAAGATATCATAGCAGAAAGGGGTAACTAAATTACATATAAAAAGATACCTGTTCTTGGCGACAATAATAATTCTACTTGTTATTACCATCTGTGTTAAAGGTGTGAGGTGAGGTTGTAGAGGTTATTACTCTATCTGAATATTAGAAAGACCAGTACAAACTGCCTCCAAATTAACTATTATTGGCAAAGGAAAGGATATCACAACAGAGATAGGAAACTATAAATTGAAACTACTGGTCTCTCTAATGGCTCTTTAGTAAGTATATCATGTTGATGCTATATCTTAATAAGGCTGAACTGTTTCTTGGCATTTTTTCTCTTGAGAAAACCATCCAGAAAAGTACAGAGCTAATAAAGTATAAGTCACTAAATAAATGTTCTTGAAAAGTCTTTCAAAATATATGGACAGCTGATGGAGATGCTCAGCAAGATAGGTCCTTGTCCAAACTGATCACAAAATTAGTTTTGGTGTCATAGCAATGAATGTAACTTTTCAAGCTCATAACCTAAAATCAGCATCTTAACAGAGATAAGGTAATTTTCTTAGCACCCCTCCTTTTCCATGTATCTTTGGGATAGTTATGAAGTTTGTACAAAAAAGAAAAAAAAATTATAGAAAGTCATTAGAAGCACTGTGCTAATGTACTGTTTAAGTCTGAGCATGTTTATGGTTATCTCAATGATTCCAGAAGTCTGAAAACATTCAGAGTGTGCTGGATTCTTTTGCAATTAGTAAAAGAAGCTACATCTTCTCATTGGGCAATCTGACTAAGGAATGAATTACTGAATGTTATGAAGAGCTACGAAATAGTAAAAGAGCAACAGTAAATTGGTAAAAAAAATGGTAAAAATAACATTTTCATTCTCTCTTCTGTAATGATTTGTTATGACTGTGCATGTTCTGTTAGTAGTTAAAGAACAAAAAATATCATTTTGACAAAATTACATTAATCACATGAGAAAAATTTTAACTTTTCTGATCTTGCTCCATGTCATAGGACAATGATACAGAGGAAAGACAGTTGGAATCAACAATTTAACTAGACCAAAAATAGTTTCTACCCATCTTTACTGGATGTCACATTTTTATTATGCAGTCAAAGAAGTAAATTAAATGCTGTCTGAAGCTATTCCTCTTGAATCATTCAATCCTGACCTGGAAAACAAAAAGAAAGCTGGCAGGTAACTAGCAGAGGTGACTTCTCTGCTGTAATATTTTTCCCAAATGTTTTTCAAAACCTCAAAGAGTACTGGCATTTGATCTGTACAAAAACACTGTGTTAGAAAGCTACTTTTTTTTTTTTTTTTTTTTTGCAAAAAACTAGTTGCCAGGAGAGACAACTGGACTTGTTTTATTAATTTCCCCTTCAAAGCAAGTTACAGGAATGGGACCTTGAAAATTGACATAATAGTCATGTAACTGATAGCTACAAGACAGGAAGGCTATTACAAAGGGATTGGTATGTAGAAGACAGCTTTCTTACGACCTTTATCTAGATTCAACAAAATTTGGAACAGATTGTGCTCAGCACTGACGGTATACAGGATTCAAAGAACAGCTTTACAAGACCAGTTTAGGATCCTATCTCCGGCAGTGGTATGACTATGGTAACCACGTGATAGCACTTGCTGCAGATGTTCTACCAGTTTCCACCATTTAAGCTCAGGGACTTCCTCAGCCTCAGACATGGTGTCTATTTAATAACTCTGGGTATAGCTATAGTTCATTGATTTGTCCAGCCTCCCCTTGAGCCTGCGGACTCTCCTAGAACTTACAATGTCCTGATTGTGGCACTGGGGATGCTGTACCCTCTCTTGCTTGCCTGGGCTGGACTCTGGAGAAGAGGAGGAAACTGTCTCCTATAGGCTGTACCATGGTGAAAAGATGATATGCCTCTTTCAGAAGAGATCAAACTGGAGCAGATGTTGGAAGAGATGTTTGTTGGATTAGCTTTTCACTGATGCAATAAAACTGAAGACCTCAGAAAAGAACCAGTCTGCTGTGTTTGATATTACACATTCTAGGGTGAAGGGAAAGGCATTTTGGGGGGTGAGAGGGAGGGAGGGAGAAGCTTTCTCCATCTTTCTCTCGCAACAATGATACCATGAATACAGACAATTACGGCCTGTAGGGGCATGTACTCCATTTCTCCCTGTGATGGTAAACTCAAGCCTTGTGTTGTAGCCCTTGATGTAGCAGGGTTATCTTTGTGAGGTCTGGGCTGGGAAAAACAACAGAAAAGGAAGAGAACTACCCACAGTGCTAGCCATCCTGGGTAGACTGGGCTCTGGGGACAGCAGCCAGTCCCTCTTAGAAGAGACTCTCTTCTGTCTCTCTTAAACTGCTCTTTGTCCACGTGTCGTGGGTTGACTTTGGCTGGCTGGCAGACGCCTACCCAGGAGCTCTGGCCTCTTCTCACAGGGGCCACTCCTGCTGCCAACACCTGGACACGGACACCCAATAGACCACATCAGGGGACCGTGTGTGCTGCTGGAGTCCCCATGTCATCTCAAACCCCTGCAGCTGCAAACCATGCTGCCCTGAGGTCGGAGGCAATGACAGCTGATGGCTGCTTTCAGCAGGGCTGGATTCCTTCCTTCTAAAGAGGGCTGGGCCTCAGGAAATTCTAGCAGGATTTTGCACCCGCCTGTGTTTGTTTACCTTCCTGAATAAAGTTGGAACTTCTCGGGGGCTTTCCAGTTCTGTGTACTGATTTCACAATTCAGCTTAATCACAGGTGTACTTGTTAAAACATGCCTGTTTTGGGAGCTGTTCCAGCCAGAATATTAGCTTTGTCTGCAAGGTGTGAGCCTTTAAGACTTTGTCCAGAGCTCACTGAAGGTATCAGAAGTACTGGCTCCTGTGAGTGCTAGCTCATTTCTCTACCAAGTGCAAAATAATTTAATAAAGATGAAGAGGATGATGGGAAAGAGAGTCAGTTAGAAAAGTAGAAGCTTTGGGTTTTTTTTAAATATGCAAATAAATGAAACTTTTTCAAGAAAAAATATCAGAAGCTATCAAAAAACAATGGCGTAACTTGAAAAAATGTGTTTAACTGTGAAAAATCAAGATTAAAGCCAGATAAAACCCAAACCTAGACACAAAAGTCTTGAAGCCATAAGTTAAGGTATTTCCTCATGAATTCAGCAATGATCTTTTGTTGGAGGGGAGAGCTGAGATGTAGCTAGGATCTGAACCTCCTGACCTGATACAGGTTTGCTTTGTGTCCTGGTCTGTTGGTTTCTCTGCCTGTAAAATAACATATTTCACAAACCATGTGGAAACCCAGGAATGACTTAAAATGAAACAGAATTATAATAGAAATAGTCCAAGAGTAGTATTTTATGTAGGCAGTAAAGGAAGAGAAGTCATTCCAGCTGTCAAGAGAAGACTTGATGAAGTAATTGGCTGCTCCTCTCCTTCTGGGTGCCTGATAAATAATGAATATGGAAATCTAAATCAACAGAATTATTAAGCAATGACCAGCCATTACAGTGCTCTGTAATTATGTCAGCGTAAACTGGGGTTCACACAGGGGAAACTAGAGATGCTGAAAACAAGGAATGACTGTGAGAAGCTACATCCTAAGATAATCAGAGGTACAAGAAGTCTCAGTGTTGGATACTGGTCAAGTCTAGCAAAAAAACTAGCAGCAGTCTCTGCAGGTGGCGATGGTTGTAGGGATGAGTGCAGTGAACTATATATTATATATTCATATATATTATGTGCAACTTATATTGAACAAGAGGATGAGGCAACCCACTCAAGGGGGGCACAGACTCCTTTTCCTGTGGGCTGTTTTTTCTTTTGCATCCTAGCTGATCTTAGCCAGGGGTCAGATGCCCTCTAGGCTGCTCTCTCAGTCCTCATTCTCCCCCTCTTCCTCAACAGGGCAAGGGAAGAAAATAAGACAGAGAAGTTTGTGGGTCAAGATAAAGGCAAGGACACCACCTACCAGTCACAATCATAGGCAAAACAGACTTAAGAAAGATTAATTTATTGCCAATTAAAATAGACTGGACTGTGAGAAACAAAACCAAAATTAAAACAACACCTTCAGTCTGCTTAAATGCCCAAAAATCTTGTGTCTAATATCGTCCAGTACAAGAACCTGTTCTTCAGTTTGCTAATAAAGGTTCTGCTCTCAGATTGGTCCGTTCCCTTAAAGAAAAGAGTTGTTTCTTCAGAACTCAGATTTCTAGAGGCTTAAAAATTATTGACGTGCAGAGGAAAAAAAAAAAAAAAGAAATGAGATCTTGCCAAGGGGTGGTTCCCTAAGTAAGCCATTTCTCACTTCCACAATGTGGGATGGTGTCTTTCTTAGTCTTCTTACCTGTGTGGGTGGAAAGGAGACTTACGACAGTGACTGAGCCCAAGAGCAGATCATCTGTTATTGATGTCCCACAAATGAAGTAGTTTGCTTATACTCATCACAACTTTAGGTCTGGCTCCTGTTTGAACACAGGTTCCCTGTTTTGGATTGGCTGGATTTCTGTATAACACTCGGACCTGGTATGTTCTTGAATTATTATAGTTGAACTTAGTTTTATGTATCATTATTATTGCCATGATAGAAGATACTTTACTGAATGATCATAGAATTATAGGATCATAGAATCATATCTTTTCTGCTTTGCAAATGGCAATGTGGGTGTCCAATGGAAGACTGAGAAAGTCTGTCTTAATACCCCTTTGACTAGCTGTGTGGAAGTAACATAAAATGAATGGTGTACAGTCACCATGATATCACATGCAACTTTCTTTAGTTAATGAAAACTGTGCAAAAATAATGTTTGCAACATAAAAAAAAAACCAACAAATGCTTTCATAAAAGTACTTTTGGAAGATGGCTAAGTTCAGGACTTTCCAATGTAATGTTTGAATTGTAATTTTGTGTATCCTATTTATTCTGCATAAATGTGGATGCATATGGATAGCAGAGTGATCAATTTATCTATTTAATAGATATCTTTCACTGAAGCATACTGGCATGATTTGAGACATTACTGTCCCTATCTATTCTGCCTTTCATTCATGTATACCTGTGCCTCAGCTGCTCATTAAGCTCACGCTGCCCTGCTCTCTTTTTCCACCACGGATGTAATATATCAGATTTTACAGCACAGTAGCTGAGATGCAGGTGCTTGTCTGGGTCTGTCATTCCTGCCACTGAGTAATAAAATCCTGGCAGAGGAGCAAAGCAGATAGCTGCAAACACTGATGTCTCAAAACATTACTGTGATACTGGGGAAGGATTTTTATTATAGCTGTCAAAAGGGGAAACCAAAGCATGCAAGGAGCTGTATGCCTTGTCAGGGTCAAAGACTACATTGCTGATAGCCTGAGAGGCAGGACCCACTCCACTTTGGGCAGCGTGTTTTCTGTCTCTGCATGCCTGAAAACAGCCCAGCTAATTATGTTAGGGCAAGCTCAGGAGTGCTCTTTTTCACACCCTGCTACAAAGACGCCTAACGGCTGTCCATGGCAAGAAGATACCTAGAAGGCATCAAGATCCGGCTGTGGCCGCCTTCTCTCACTTTGTATCTTCAGACTGCAGTTGAACAGGAACGTCCCAGCTGCCCAATGGTCTCAACCCTTCTCTTTAGTGATAAAGAGGAAAAAGGAATGTGGAAGAGGAGAGGCAACGCAGATCATCCTCTTTTCTTCAATGAGAGTAAGAGTACTTGCACTTCTGAGTGGTCCCCAGAATCCTACACCCCAACAGGTCCTCCAGGTCTTCAACTTTCTTTCCCAGAACCATTCTTTGGGGCTGTCTGCAAACTAAGGCAGGAGCTGGCACTTTGGCTGCCCTCCAGAAACTCTGAGGTAGCTAAAAGTGAGTGGGAGGAGGGAACCCTGTGGCTATACCTCATTTATCTTACCACATGCATGAGGTGACAGAATTGGACCCCAGAATGTTTGCAAGAGGCAGTTGAATTCTGAATGGAAAAACCTGAGGTTTCATCTATTTTTTTAAAACTAACTAGTATTACAATTACAAAACAGGTGGTCTGCTTTTGCTTGTAGGGCTTTCATGGATGTGTACTTATACAGCAAGAGCAAAGCAGGTGCATTAGTTTTCATCGATTTAGATTTTCACAGAATTTTTTGGTTGGTTTTGAGGCCAGAATGTAGGCCTTAATGCCTTACTACCACCAATTCATGTGGTCTAATAATGATTATTAGATACTTAAATGGAGAGAAATTAGTGTGGGTTTGGCTTGGGGGGAGGTGGGTGTTGTTTTATATTTTACCTTAAATAGCATAAAAAATTCTTTATTGGATATATTAGGGAATTAAAGTTTTCTCATATCGTGACATAATTTGAACCCATTTCTGCTATAATGCTTTATAGATCTCTGAAGTTCAAGGGGGCAGAAAGGGTTTAGTGGTCATAGGTTGTTTGGCTCAGCATGCTTCTGGCAACAGATAAATAAGCTAAAGATTAATGATCATTTTTCTTAATTGTAGTATCTGAAAGTCTTCCCTGAATAAAATTGGTGTCTAAGAATTAAGACATAGGTTTTTGCCTAATGAATTGCTATCTTCTGTTTGTTATGAAACTCTTGGTTAACACATGAGCTAGTTACTTTTACCACGTTACCTTATCAGAAAGGTGAAGGACTCCTTCAGTAGGGTCATTGTTTTCATCTGGAATAGCCAAAGGTTTCACTTCAAAGATTCAGTACGACTGCATGTTACTCATTAAGTAAAATCTGCGTCTTGTCTAATCAGCAGTGTATATGTCTGCTGCAAATCCAGGGCTGGATTCAGCTGCTGTGCAATGGGACTCTCGTTCTAAAAGCTATTTATAGTGAGGCCATTGCTGTATCTGGAAATTACGCAGTGATTAAAATTATATCTTATCCGTTCCCCTTCTTTGATACTGTAAAATATTGGACCTCTTGCCCCAAAGTGTTAGCACAGAACTTCAGCTGCAATATAATCTGCACTCCGGCACTTTGCATGTTTTGCAGGAAAGTTTAAAGGGTACTTGCAGCAGAGGAGATGTTGTCTGTTATTAATGTTCTAAAGGAAATAAATTCATTATTGTCATTACATATTATTGTTTTAGTGTATTTGAAAGGAGGATGATCTTTTCCCTTTAAATACTAAGTCTGATTTTAAACAATTACCTGTTAGATGCTTCCAATCCTGTTAAGGAACTTACTAACCTTGCTCTACTGGTGGTGCTGTGGTGATAATCATTTCATACCAGAAACTAATTGAGCCTCTGATACAGAAAGGGTCTGCAAATCAAAATGTTTTGATGGAAATTGCTTCATGTGTATGGAAAGACTGCAGCTTTTTGACAGAACATAACCTCTATTTGCTAGTGTGCTACGGCATGGTGTGAAATAGTCTATTAAGTGAAGAACAGAGCTTATATGTGAGATGGCATTGGTTGTATAGGCCATATGGTTTGTTCAAGACACTAAAATTAGCAGTTTCCCCCCAAAACCTGAAGATTAATGAGAAGTTTATACAGGTTTATGTCTCACCCCTCTGCAGCGTAGTGCTCCCACCACCGTTCAGAAGCACTGCTGCTCCAGTGTCACTCACCAGTACAGCTCCCATCAGCAGTCAACCAGTCTGTTGGTCTTACTGACTGAGCCTGACCTTGCTTAGCTTGTTCAGTCTAGCCAAGGTGGTTAGGACTGGAGATCATAAGTCATTGCCTAATTTTTCTGAAGTTCCATTTTTGTAAGCTCTCCAAAAGCACAAGCAATGCAGAGCTTACATCTGCTCAAAAAGATTTTAGCCAAAAACCAAAAGGATCGATATTCAAGGACCAAACCATATCTCCTTCTGATTAAAAGAACTGTACTTCCTCACATATAGATAAATTCAACTTAGAAATTAGAAAATGGAGGAATGGGAAAAAAAAAAAAATCCTTCTTATATGCAGCAGCTCTAGAATGAGATTGAAAGACCTGCACAGGATCCACAATTTCTGTATAAATCTGTGAAGTGCTGCAAAAGTTTTAATAAGAAACCTTTAAAGAAGATGAAGTTCCTCTCTTCTTCACAGTTTCCTTCCTGTGGGGATAATAGATAAGTACATATGTAGGAAAATGTAGCAGGTGCTTTAAAATGTCAGGAATGTTTCTGACACCATAAACTTTATTCAGTAGGAATGCATATAATTTGAGAAGCAACAGGCCAACAGGTTTTTCTCCAAGTTAAACTTTTATTCTGAGAAAGGATCTGCTTCTATGGAAAAAGTGAGCATCCCGATATTTGCTTTTTGAAAACAGACTCTGGGGGAGACTCCCAGATGTCCCGTTTGCTTGCTCTGAACGCGGCAGGCAGGGAAAACAAACCCCGCCGTCCACTCCCTTGCAGACGGTGGGATGGCTCGCCTCGTGCCATCTTGGGTTGCAGGGAGCGGGGAAGCAAGGTGTCCAACTCTGCCTCCTCTCTCCTTGCAAGCAGTGGGCACAGCAGCCGTATCTATGTTCTCCTGAACACAAGGAGTGTTTCTGAAAAGCACGTTAGCCCTCCTCTCCAAAGGAAGAAGGTATCATCCCGCTCCCTACTAGTCACAAGTGGTTTGGCAGGTGGATATTGAACTTTCTGTTGTTTCATCCTTTTTGCTCATGGGGCTGTGTCATCCACCTGGATGTCTGACTAAGCTTTGCCCGAGTTGAAGATCTTTTCTTCATGTTTGCAATGGGCCTATTTGCTGGTTAACAGCAAAGGTGAGGGGGGACCCGTGCTGATTTGGAAACACTGTGAAGTCCAAAACTCCCCCTTCTGCCCACACACAAGGCAGCACCTTCTAGCTGATCCTTCCCGTTAGGTGACCCAATTGCTTAGAGCTGAGCTTAGCACTTAAAAGCATTTGGCAAGTGCAATGCATATCGTTGGAGAGCGGCACAAGTACCATTTGTGGTCCTTTGCAGAGGGAAAAGCTGCTTATTTGTTTAGGAAATAGAGGCTATCGTGCTTAATGTGTGATATTTCAGTCACTTCCATGGCAACAGGCTCAGAGAGAACAAAGCAGGACACACCAGATCACATAACAGCTTGAAAATGGAAGCGAGAAAATTTTACATAGCGACACTGTGAAGTTTCCTCTAACTTTTGAATTTTACCTCTATTAGTTAACTGTTGATTTAATCAGTGAAGTAATTGCTGTACTGCCAAGCAGCTAAGAACAAATTGGCATTGATTTCTTTCAGTTGTCAGGCATCCCTTGTTTCTGTAATGACAGGGGATGTGTCAGCACAGTGTGGTGCCCCTCTCCCCCTCTGCCCAAGGATAATACACGCTATGCGACAGATGCCCTGCGATGATAACTGTATTTAAGGGGCAGCATGAGTTAGAAAGGAGGGCCTGGTTCAAAGGCATTGGAATTTTTCCATCTTGTTCTGTGAGCTTCAAATTTGGCCTGATCTCAGACATGTGGCACAGCCCATTGCATGGTCTACTGAGTAAGAGGTCACAAAGTACATGGCCAAGTGACGAGACTCTGAACCTCCTGTGTTTAAAGACAAAACCTTTGTGTCCCCAGTCTGAATTAGATCTGGTCACTGGGATTTTAATTGCCTTGCCACAGGCAGGGAGAGGGAGAGACTACTTTTACCCCTCGGGTCCTTGTGTTATGAGCATCACTTGCTCCATTTCCTTGGGCTGGCTCACACATGTAATGCCAGAAAGGGCTGTGGTGCCCACGTGTCAAAGGGTTTACTGTTAGGCTTACACAAACTGCAGGAGAAGGGAGGATTATTAAGTGGAGCAGCTGACATGGAAAGACATGCATGCTGTGTCATTAACAGAGTCTTCTCTCATAAATCAGAAATTGCTGTTGCAATATGATGTGCAAAAAAAAAAAAAAGCGGCACAAAAGGCAACAGGGTTTCTTGTTAACTTCAAATGCAAATAGCAGCAGATGAGTCAATTATGATGCAAGCAACTGGTTAAGTAGCTTGAACTTTTAAAACTTTAACTTTAATTAGGTTTATTGCTAGAAGTGTGCCACTTAAGATAAATCAATTATTGCAGAAGAGCATTTCTGTCATATCTCTGGCAGCACAGCCTTCACCCTGAGCGGAACAAGCAGTAGACAGTAAGATTTGGTCATTTTTTAGCAGACAAAGTAGGGACTGTCAGATTGCAGTGTGACACTTGATTTTTGGAAATGAATAAAGTACTCACCAGCCATGTTAGCCAAGCCATTTTTCATTTTTTTTTAGTTGACAGTCAGACATTTCAGGTCTATGACATCCTTCTGCATTTGCTCCTATCTGGCCCTTGTATAGCCTGGTACTTGGCCCTCCAGCCTGCCGCAACCCTTTTCTAAAGCAGCTTTAGGAGTAAATAAAAGAACTTGCTGCTCCTCAAAAGCTCTCTGAGTAAGTATGTAATTTTATACTCTGACTTGAACAGCCCCAGTTTATGCTGTAGGATACACATGATAAGGCGGGGAGATCTCATTCCCATTGCAGAAATCGGTACTGCGATGTAATGTTTGGTCCAGCATGGAGGTAGGTGTCACTGACAGATGTTTACATGTCAGAGTGGTTTGATGTTCAGCCCTTTGCATTATTATTTCATATTCCCTTTCTAATTTATTCTGTATGAAGCAGACACTTGAGATAAAATGCATCATCCTTAGGTTTTTTTAGATCTTAAAATATTAAGCCGCTAAATATAACTCTTCACAGAGGTTTGTGAGTACATCATGGAGACTTGGAGCGAGGAGGAAAAACTACCTAGAGGTTAGAACTGGGGAAATCCATTTTTTCTGACTGTCATTTAATCTATTCACAATCTACATCATTTAGTGCTAAATCATTGATCTCAAATTTTGGATACAATGTTATCATACCTGTGGTTGGAATTTAGACAAAGAACTGAAGTATAGGCCCTCAAACACCAGTCTGGTTAATAAAAGCAGGTGTTGTCCAATGCAGCAAGTATTATGCCAGTTCAACTTAACGGTCAAAAACTGGAAATTAACTTCCAGTGTCCCACCACTCTAATTTTAAAAAATGTCTTCCTTATATCTAGTCTAAATCTTCCCTCATTTAGTTTAAAGCCATTACCCCTTGTTCTATTGCAACAGGCCCTGCTAAAAAGTCTGTTCCCATCTTTCCTGTAGGCCCCCTTCAGGTACTGGAAGGCTGCTGTAAGGTCTCCCTGAAGCCTTCTCTCCTCCAGGATAAACAACCCCAACTCTCTCAGCCTGTCCTCATAGAAGAGGTGCTCCAGCCCTGTGACCATCTTTGTGGCCCTCCTCTGGACCCACTCCAATAGGTCTATGTCTTTCCTGTGCTGAGGGCTCCAGAGCTGGACGCAGTGCTCCAGGCGGGGTCTCATCAGAGCAGAGTAGAGGGGCAGAATCACCTCCCTCGACCTGCTGGCCACATTTCTTTTGATGCAGCCCATGGCGCGGTTGGCTTTCTGGGCTGCGAGGGCACATTGCCAGCTCGTGTCCAACATTTCATCCACAGTACCCCCAAATCCTTCTCAGCAGGGCTGCTCTCAATCCCTTCACCCCCCAGCCTGTATTAACACCAGCGGTGATACTCAGGTAAATGGTGCAGGTGCAACTGCAAAGTATTTTATTCTTCTTTTGACAGCTGAACGTCCACTTTTTCAGGTAAAAGATCTGAACCATTATTTCCTTTGTGCCAGTGAAACAGCATTCGTTTAAAATAAACTGAAAAAGGAGAAGTTTTTATTTTAGATTAAATGGCACCTAGGCTCATGACAGCTGTCCTAATTTTCCCCTTGCTTATTGTAGTGGTAAAGCAAGACTTGTCGCGTCGAAGTAAATTAAATGAAACTTTTACTGTTATTTTGATGTTTTGGTAGTTTTATTGCATTGCAGGTTTCGATTTTTTTCTTTCTTTTCCAGATAAAGAGCAGTTTTCAAGTTAGAAGGAAGCCAGACATTAAAGCCTCAGTGCAATGTGTCTACAGTTTCAGATGGAGTCTTGTAGGCCAGACTTTAATATAAATAATTTGGCGTGCAGATGAGACTGATAAAAAAAAAGCCCTAATAGAACATAAACCTTGATCATAATTCATTTAGCTAAGTTACTTTGATGGTTTTAATAACTTATATCCTGTTCTGTAGTGGTGTCTAAGTTGAACATTCCTCTGGAGGGAAGAGGTTTTTCTGCTTGTTTGGCTGATGAAAATTAAATAGCCGGAAAAATATGAAGCAATGTGAAAGTACTTGGAAGCAATGAATCCTGGTTGTCGGGGCTTTCTTGTTGTCCCCTCTCCCAGCTTTTTTTACCTGTTCTTGAGAAGCAGAGCAAGCCTTGCAAGTTCTTCACAACATTATAATTCTGCCTGCTCCTTTTTTGGTGGATAATTGTGTCCAGCTGCTCGTAGAAAGCATCTGGGAAGAAGAAGTGCCCTGAACTTCAAATGGCTGGGAAATACATTTTGTACTCAATCAGTATTTATTCAGTTAAATGTGTAGGTTATTTAATGGAAATTTTGAAACCAAATTCTCTCACTGTGTTTTTCTTTGTCAGTTTAACCCCCATGCTCAGTCAGTACCTATAATAGAACCAGATGCTCTGACATCAAATGCACATTGGTTCCTTACAATTTGATAAGAGGAGAGAAACACTCTGACTTTTTAATTGTGTATAAATTGAAAAGCACGAGGAAAAGCTCTCTAAACAGTTTTTTATTCAAAAGGTTTTTAAAAGTTGGAAGTGGAATAAGTGAGACACATTTAATCCCTTGCTCTTCCTGCATAAGAAGTCTGTCCTTCTCCTTCCATCACCCTTTGAGGGAGTAAACCCTCAAGCCGAGTAAACACTAGAACCTCAGGAGCATGATGCTAATTTTTAAATTTCATTATCTGAGGAATGAATGAAAATTAATAGGATAGTTTTTATACCTAGATTAGCGAAAAATGCCCCAGAGGGTTCAATTTCTTGTGAAGGCTGGAGGCTTTCAACAAGTCAGTGAAGCAGAGTACCTTGAAAAGTCAGTTTTGAAAACTTCTCCCTTCCTCCTGAGTAGTACTGTTTGTCTGACCGTGACACAAATCTTGCTGTGGTGAAATGAATTGAGCTGGGAGGACTGCATCCTGTTAAACAGAGAAAGGAACCATTTTTAATTACGGTTTTTCTGCAGGTCAGCCTGCCAGCAAGTCCACTGAGGAGCAAATAGAAAGGAAAGATAGAGCAGGGGGATAGAAACGATAGGATGTCCCAAAAGTGAGATGAAATAAGGAGGGGAAATCAAAGAAAACACTGGAAAAATCTCATTCTTCCTCTGAAAAAGCTGCTTCAGATACTGTGAACAGGGCACTGCTGTTAGGAAAGGTTCAGCTCCACTGGACAAAGGAAGGAAAGTTGAATATCTCACAGTATCACAGAATCTCCATGGTTGGAAGGGACCTCTGAGATCATCGAGTCCAACCACATAAAAAAAAACCAAACCAAACCAAAACAAAAAAACCCCACACCCACCAACCAAACCCCACACCAAAAACTACAACACACACAACACCCCACCACATCACACCTGACCACAAACCAACAATCTTGGGCACTAGAGCATGCCCTGAAGAGCCACGTCTACACGTTTCTTAAATACCTCCAGGGATAGTGACTCCACCACCTACCTGGGCAGGCTGTTCCAATGCCTTTGTAGCTCCCAAGCTAACTTGTTCAATTCATGTTGGGCCATCTGAGTCTCCCAGTCTGTTTTTCTGCTCAAGGAGAGGAGCTGAAATCCGAACCAGCATAGGCTCCATCTGTGCTGCAGCAGTGGGACAGTATTCATCTCACTCTGGCCTTGGGTCCGTATGGCTGCCTTGCAAGCTGGACCTGTCTGTGCAAGCATGCTCGGTGAGGCACGAATGCAAGATCATTCTTGAATTCAGTGTCTCTTGGAAGTCATTGTAATGACAGTTTTCTGAAACTGAAAAGAAACATTAAAAACTTTTGGCTCCAAAATCACTAAATGTCCATTTTATTCTGGGTTGGAACAGAGTTAGAATTTCACTCAGAGACTGAATGTGCAGGAGAAGGACACATCACAGGTTTCTTTCTGATGATACTGTTCATACACCTGTCAATGTTTGGACACTATGTGCACCCAGATGCTGAAACCCTACCTGTCGCCTGGAGGGGGCTGCTTGTGAATCTAGTGCAGTCACTTCAGACCTGTCCTGGAGAGAGATTAGCTTCCAAGAGAGAAATAATTCAATTTCACACATTTTTCCTTGTTCTTTTGCATTTCTTTCTTTGAAGGCAATGCAAACAAACAAAGAAAACATGCATGCCTGGTTTGCCTTAGGGAATTGTGGAAAGGCAAAGTGAAGCTCTCTGGATGTGAGCCAGGAGGAAGCTGTTGGGTTCAGGGCTGCAGCCTTGTAGAGCTGCGACTCGCAGTCTTTGGCCATGCATTGTGTCTCTCTCCCTTTGCCTTATTCAGTGTTCCTGGTTGAAGGGACCAGATAGGGTTCATGCCTCCTGTGGGATGAAGCACTCTCTACCAGTCTCACATCAAGCAGCTGCTGTAAATCCCAAGCTAACAAGGAACCACCAGAGCTACTTGGAAAAGGGAAATAGTCCAGGTGATGCCATATAGTGTGGACAATTACTAGCACTTCAGCTCCACCTCTTTCTTTTCCTTGCACCCTGAACCTGCACTGAGGCTTGCAACTGTGTTGGTGAAGAGATGTAGAGCTGAGGTGGCACTTGAACCATGATAGCAGTTCTCTGTGTTCCTGAAGAGCAGGTGACAGCATGACACTCATCTCCTGCTGTTCCTAGTGATCTGGATCACTCCTAGAAATCTGGATCCTAATGACCCTGTATCTGGATGCTATGGATCCAGATTACATCTGGATCAGTAATGTATGCATTGCTAATTACATGCATTATTAGTATATAATCGGCATACTGATAAATTTACTTCGCCACACTACTGCTATAGGCAACATGGCTCTGCAGTGCTGCTTCCTGAAAATATCCGAAGGTGATGGTGACCCTGTAAATTAAATTGGTGCAGCACCTCCATGACCAGTGCTTTGATCCAACAGTATATCCATATGAAAGTAAATGGGGACCAGATACATACCTTACTTTCTCAGACAATTGGTTATTTTATGCTTTGCATTTTACTGCTTAACAAGAGTCATTTTCTTGGACAGGTCCAAGTGCTCATGGGATATCAAATACAGAGGGGTTTCATTTCTCTCCCAAAGAATGTTCTGTGTAGCCAGTGCTCCAAGGGAAGGTTGCTTCATGTTCTGGATGAAGCTAGGACAGATGAGGGGAGAAATGAACCGAAAGTCCTTGGGTATACTGCAATCTCTAGAATGTCAAACCACATAGTCCCTTTCCAGATGTGTGTCTGCTTAGACTTTACATTATCTAGATATTAATTTAATAAGTTGGGTTTTTTTCTTTTCTCAGCAGAAACCCCGAAAGACAACTCCTCAGCCAGGAGAAGATACCTTGAATGGCCACCTTCCCCCCGGCTGGCAGAGCTATATGTCTCCCCAGGGCCGAAGGTACTATGTGAACACATTCACAAATGGTAAGTGGGGGTGGGGACTGCAGTAAATATGTTCCCCTACCAGTACGGATCTGTTGCAGGAAATTGTCTCTCAAGTTGATTTTGATAACAAGGTAGGCCCAGAGTCAAAGGAATTAATATGACCGTGCCACCATATGAAAGAAGATAATTATGAGAAGATTTAATCTTCTAATAGTCTGTCATCTTAATTCTCACCATTAGAAGACATCTGAAGCTTTTACAGAAGACAGAGAATGTAAAGTAGAAACACTCCTGCATAAATGTTTTAGAATATAAAACACTGTTAATGATATAATATTTACAACATTCTTTTTTCCCTCCCCTTTAGCTGGGGATATTTATGTCTGTATATGTACATCTAAGTAAAGTAGTTTGACAGAATGTCAGATATCACTAAAGCACCATTAGGGTAACAGAAGTAGTTAATTGAAGAGTTGCTCAAATCAGAGTCAACTTGCCCAGGGAGACAAGGGAAGAAAATGGGTCATCAAAGACAGAATTTTCATTTTATATTTGAGTGCTTTATTCACTGTTGTATCGGTAGAGAAGCAGCCTTAACTCATCATCTGCTAATCCTCTGCTCTAGACCTGTCAAACTGGTACAACCCTTGGCTTACCTAACATTCTGTGTCTACCTGCTTTTCTTCTCATGAGCTTACAACAGCGTTGCAAAACAAGGACTTGTGACCAGCAAAACCAGATTTATTTAGCAGAAAGAATGACAGAATAAGGGAGGAGAGGACACCAGGAGTTCACCTTGTTCACAATAGAGTCGAAGCCACCAGGAATGACCACCAGCGTTCCTCTTTCTGAGTCACTGTGAGTGTAAGGCAAGCCATGGACTGGCACAACACGCCTCAGTTTATTCAGGGACTGAATATTATTTCAGAAGCCTTTGGCCTAGAACTTGGCCAAGTCATTATTTACCTGAGTTTTATGCACTGACATCTCATAGAATCCTCCAGAAGGCACATCACCATTAAACACTGCCTTCATTTTCAAGCATAGTCTGCTCTGGTTCATGGGCAGCATCCCCTGCATGGCTGGGGAGGTCAGCAGGAGTTAGCTATCCTGTCCCCACTGCAATTCACAGGTAGGTGAGGAGGTGATTAAGCTCAGTCCTGAGCCATAGTGGTGATGGACCCTTACTCGCATGCACTGGCTTGAGGTCAGATAAAACCAGTAAGAGGCAGAACCTAGCTTGTATGTGATAAAAGCTCTTGTCACCCTACTCAGAAAAGTAGATGACCTGTACTCAGTTTCTTCACGTCAGGCAGCTTTTTACTTTTTTCACAAAAGTTACAGACAATATAACAATGGCCAATAGCAACATCCTGCTTGGTAGGTACAGGTCAGAAATCAGGAAAGCAATTTTCTCTAGGAAGGCAAGCTAGCACTGGCCCAGGCTGACCAGGGAGATGGTGGAATCTCCATCCTTGGGAGATCTTAGAACCTGGCTAGACAAAGCTGTGGCTGATCTGATCTGTTGCTAGCAGTGGTCCTGCTCAGAGTGAGTAGCTAGCCTGGAGACTTCCAGAAGTCACTTCCAACCAGACCTTCTCAAGACAATGCCCAAACCACCTATGGTTGTGCTCTCAGCTACTTCAATGGGATTTCTATTCAGCAAGAAATATGGTTTTCAGACTAACAAAGATTAAAGAGAGGTTAGTTGTGGGATTTCTGTGTTCTCTTCCTTGGTTTACGGAGCAGTTATTCAAGTTCTGTTTAGATGAGAAAGATCCTCACCAGAGTAGTCCTGACCCCAACTGGCTTTGAAGTTAGACTTGTTCTTTTTTCTTGTGCTGGACTCAAGAATCATGCATTTCTAAGCCCCCCCACACCTTCCACTAGAGCTGTAGCCTTTTGCGGGACAACAGGATTCTCCTGCAGCATGTACAGAGTCACTCTGGCTCTTCCACTCTTCCATCTTAGCTGGTGTTCCTGGCAAGCTCAGTTTCTCACAGACTGCTCAGTTAGAATATGCTGCTACCTGAAAGTCTTCCAGCTGTGTATATACTGTTTTTTTACTAGTTTATCGGTTTAATGATATTGTTTGGGAGTATTTTTTCTCTAGTTGGGCTATATTGTACTGTCAGATTCACATCCCAAATGCCTATGCTTCCTCAAAGAGGATTATGTGGCAAAGAAGTGTCATCTGTGGTATCATCTAGGCCTCAGACAAAGCAGAAGCTGAATGCAACCTCCAGGCCTTTCTGTTGAAGTGTGTGATGAAACCTCATCCAGCCCTTCGCATGAGCAGCTGTCTGGACACTGTTTTGATTTAATCTGACTAATTGGCTTGGACCTTTGTCACTGCAAAACTAGTAGTGCAGGACTATCTATCCAGTCTCATGTTGGATATGCGCTTTCTTCCTTGACTGCGCTGCAAAGTTGGACCTGCTGAGCCATGCAGTCACCATAAAGCCGCATTTGGCATGCAAGGCTTGCTGTCTAACAGTAGGATTGCACCTTGACACTCAGGAAGTATTCTTTGGCTTTGAGCCATATGATACGTCAAAGACAATATGCTATAAAACTGCAGTCCCCATCTTTCCTACAGTAGAGTTGCATTGGTGTGGGTAATGTTTATGGCAAGTCTCATAGACCGGACAGCTCACTGACTGCACCCGCTGACTTGTCTGAACCACTTATTTGTCCTCTTATTGCTGCAGCTGCTGCTGGGAGTATCAAGATAAACACTGGCAGTGTTTGTTGTGGAGACACAGTGCCAGCACATGTCTCTGTCACAGGGTTTCATGGGCCTCCTTCCTGCTTTGCCTTCATAGCACCATTGTTTCAGCAGCAGGAGCTAGGTCTCTTTTCCATCAAGATCATATTTGTGCAGATGTACTCCTAGGTTGCTCTCTCTTTATCATAGCTATCACCAGATGGTGAAAGTACGCTACAGCATTTGAGAGAGATACCACTGTTTAGTGTACAGACGTGATAACTCAGAGGTCAGTGGAAGCTAGCTGGTTGGCCTTCAGTCTGACCCATGTAGTTAAAGGTCTTCTGCTCACCATTGCCCACCCACAGGAACTGATGCAAAACTCATGGTTTGTAAGGTCATAACCATTTCTCAGATCTCTAAGGGACCAATCATCTCTACTGAGATGGATCATCAGAAAGTGTTTCAAGACCCCCTCCACACTCTTCACAAATTCTCTTTTCTTTTTTTTTTTTTTCCTTCTACAGGGAAGTCTGGGTGTTTCACACAGTGACTCATAAGTGGCTGACTGACTGCGTGTTGACTTGCTGTAGAACTGCTGTAGGAGTGACAGCCATTGCTAGAATGTACATCTGGTCTCAGCTGAAAGAGAAGGGACATTGGTAACCCGTCAGGAAATACTGTAGCCCCTGCATACATTGCTTTCCCATGGTCTTTCCTCTCTCATGAGCACTTCTCTTGCTAGGACACTGCACATCCTGACAAACTATATTGATAATTTCTCCTTGCTGGATGGAGGTCCAGCTTCAGTGGGGTTGATTAAACGTAGGCTCTTTTAGAATATAGCATAGCATGGGAAGTAATAGCTCTGGGATCTGTCGATGCAGCCCAGCAGAATCTGAATGCTGAATCTGCCTAGGAGAGAAAGATGTCAGAGATTACCCACCCAAATTCTGTTGTGTCTGGTCTCAGCCAAATGCCAGGAATATTCTACATTAATTGATCCCATACAGATGGGTGCAGCAAGTATACTTGTTAATGTACAGACTATTACAAAATACAAGATTCTGTGTAAGATATGTTTCATAGTTATCCATGCCAGTGAGTCATTAGAGGGAAGAAAAGGGAACTTCTCGAGGCAACAAAATGTTAATCAGTCAGAGTAGGTCCCACCCATCTGAGGCAGAAATATTTGCATCTTCAAGAGAGTGATTCAGTCCTTATTTTAATGAATACAAATGGCCAAACTACCTCCTGGGCAAGAAATAAGTACTGTGAGATTCAGAGAGAAAGATTAAATCTGTCTGAACCCCCTTCAGAAGGCTTTGGAAGGAGCCTTTGTGGAGCCAAGGAGCTTCCTAGAGCTGTGGAATGAGTGTACATTGTGATGCAGACTTTCTCATGGAGGGCTCTCCTTAACAGATGCAACAGGGCATAAGGGATGTGCTTGGAGGGGGAGCCTTTGTAGCACCCTACCAGGAGAGGACAGCACTTCAGAGGGATAAGGGAATGAGAAAGAACTTTCTGGTTATTTTTAGTCTAAGTGGTTTAATTGTGGTTTTCTTTCTTTTTTTGTTTTTTTCCCCACTTCTGCCTTTCACAAACATCTGGACCTGCTTTGCTAAAACTAGATGTTGTGAATAAAATATTTTATTAGGATTGTACATTAACAGAGCTGCACTGGAAGGTGAGTTTAAGGCAACTTGGATAACAGCAAGGCACTGTTCACTGAAGGTTATGGTAGATGTTCCACTTGGGGGATCTCAGCCAGTTCACTATCTACTCAGCCTTCCCAGGGCCTTCTGCTGCATTGAGTAGGTGGAGAGCTGGCACCAGGGAGGTGCAGCAAAACACTGGGACACATACTTGAACTGTAAGAGTTTCCAGGGACCTTGTTACACTGGGCTACACTGAAAAATGAGGCAGATGACACCAAACTAGGTGGGAGTGTTGATCCACCTGAGGGTCGGAAGGCTTTACAGAGGGATTTAGACAGGTAGGATCAATGGGCCAAGGCCAATGGGATGAGGTTTAATAAGGCCAAGTGCCGGGTCCTGCATTTTGGTCACAACAACC
>JAOXJK010000001.1:24279203-24331824 GCA_025774025.1 Xenus cinereus
AGGCACGATGACTTCCCTAGTCCTGCTGGCCACGCTATTCCTGATACAGGCCAGGATGCTGTTGGCCTTCTTGGCCAATGTAACAACTTCTTGGCTCTATGTAACAACTAGAGCTGAATGAATACCATTAATAGTCATTCACCTTCTAAATGGATTTGCTTTGATTGCTTTTGTACCATCTTTTTGTTTGTTTTTGGTGGATATTCTACTGAGTTTGATGTAAACAGTGACCACTAGTTGATTAATGTAAACTCCTTGGATATATGTATTAACTTTAATAATAACATACTAATAGTTCAGAATCCTTAGCAAAAGAGATACAAAAAACCTTAAGGTCCATTATTCTCCCCTAAAAAATACCTTCTTCCTTTCATTTGGGGTGTTATAAGACACACATTAATATATATCAGTGAAGATGACTGAAAAGTTTTAACAAAGAAAGCTTTCCAGTTTTGTACGAACAGTGGACTGTGTAGCCCGTAAATAATCTTACCAAAACCTGCCTTAAGTGGTAAATGTTTTATACTTATAAAGGTTTGAAAGTTTACTACCATTCAAATTCTACTGACCTTTACAATAACAGAGTTTACAAGAAAGTTTGAGTACTAAAAATAGTAGTATATGTTGCTGTTGTAACTTTGAACTTCATACATGCTTATGTTACAAATGCAGCACGTGCTTTCTATAAAATACAGTTTTACTGCAATGTATTGACAGTCTGTTATCTACTGCTTTCTGTAAGAAACATTTGTCAAATCATGCTACAGCAAACAATGAAGGTCCACTGCAAAGACCAACCTTGGCAAAAAATAATGTAAATGCAAAATGAGTTAAAATAAAGTGAATTAGTAGAAAACTGGGGAATCTTCTGTACTGATTTTTGAAATTCAGCTAAGAAGGACACAGTGTGTGTTTTCAATTATACTCAGCTATAACTCACCACACTGCCTGAATTTGACATAACCACTGTTTGTGCCACATTGATTACTAGTTGTAAACCAAATATGCTCAGCTGCAGAGATTACTCAATGTCAATTTGCATTAGGTAAGGAGGTAAATTCCTGATTATTATATTTATGGTTCCATAACTTTCAATATCAATAACAGAGGGCGTAGACTTAAGAAGAATGTTGTTTTGCAGCTTAGCCTATTCAGATCTTGATTTTTAATTATTTTTTTATTAAGGGAAGGGCCTTAATTGCAACGTTCAGATCCACACTACCCCTGACCTCCTCTGCAGGTCTGCAGCTGCCTTTCTCAAAGTTTGGTGACGCAGTTCAGACTCATATCAGCACTTTTTGGAGTCTGGTGCAGGGAACAGGGCAAGAGATGGATGCATGGGGTTGGGGAGTCCTGTGCTTTCTGCCTGTGCAACCGGGCTCCACAGAGTCATGCATCCCAGGCTCATGCTGCCTGTCCTTGTTGCAGGCAGCCAAGTGCTTCAGGCTCTGGAGAGCTGGAGCAGGACCTCAGCCTTGGAGAAGGCAGCCAGGGCACAAAGCAGACTGCTGAGATGACCCAAATGTCGCAGTGATGGGACAGCCCTGGGCATGCTGCCTGCTCTTGCTGTGTGTCTCCCAGAGATGGCCTTGCTACGTGGCCTGTCAAGAAAGAAGACCAGTGAGGAAGATATCCAGAGGGTGAACGGCTTTTAACGGGGCTGTGCACAGCACAGTTCCCTTTGCCTCCAAGGCTGAGCAGCAGGCTTAAACTATTCTTATCCTGAGTGCTGGCCACCAAAAAGTCAGTTGAGAAGTGTTGAGTCAGGCAGATTTGACTCTTTGTTTGTTGGTACAGATGTTTTCATGCCAGTCCTTTAAATAGAAACTAGGTCAAATCTAGCCAACTGGAAAGAAGGCAAAAATGGGGCAAATTGCTCCCAAGTGAGTAAACATGCCGAGGAACTGTGAAGGTTCAAGAGCCAGCAGGGAGAGGTAGCAGAACACGGAGCTGGGGAACCTGCAGCTTGGAGACAGGAGCTGCTGCAAGGAGTAGGGAGCAGCTAGGCAGCCCCTGCCACGGCCAGAAGGAAATCACTCCAGGTCAGGGGAAGCTGTGCAGAATTTGCTATGGTCAGGAAGCCACAAAACTAGCTAAACAAAGCCCAGAATAAAGGACGGATTTGGAAAGGGGGCTCTAAGTATAAAAACTCACTGTTTATACATTTAATTTTATTAGTAACTTACCTAGATGATTTTTTTTTTCCTATTTAAAATGTTAGCTGACTTACTTTATATTATAATAAAGCCTGGAATTTTTGAGGGGTGGGGTTTTTTTTGTTTGGTTGGTTTTGGGTTTTTTTGTTAATTTTCAAAGCCACCAGTTGCCTTTCAGAAACCCTACAAGGGAGGGGACTTCAAAGCTACGGACAACCTTCAGTCTCATCACCTGGCTGTGGCCAGCTATTCCCCAGCCCCAGCAACACCTGGCTGAAGACCAAATTCTTACAATACAGAGAAATTCTCTCCTTGGCTGCTCTGCAACCAACAGCAGCAAGTTTCCTGTTGTTAGATCACCCTGACACTCTGCAAAGGAATGTGGAGCCATTGAACCTTGTGAGGGAGGAATTTGCAAACTGCTTGATTAGTCAGGAGAGACCTTGCAGAATCTGAGACAAACTCTCATTAACCCCGCCATTGTTGTGTTTCAGAATACCCGGGGAAAGGGTTATTCTGCATAAACACGTGACATGTGTATCCTGTAAGGCAGAGCTGTCATGACCACCCATAGCGTGTTTGGCTACTGGGTTGGCAGTGCCTGTTGTCTGTACGTAGCTAGAGCACAAGGACCCTAAGCAAACTGGGAGTCCCTTTGGTGGATGCTGTTAATACACACACAGCAGAAATCTCTGTTGCAAACTGTCTTGCCTCAGCAGTCAGAAGAGGCACATCTGGTTTCAGAAGCCACAGGTCAGGCTACCGTCCCTCCTCTGGACCAGGGCTGCAGTGTTGGCTGCTGCTCCCCACTGGCAGCTGTGGGCAGGCGAGAGGAATTTGGCTGTTCGGGCAATGATTGCTGTCAACTAGCAGTTGCCCTTCCTCAAGGAAAAGCAGCGAGCCCAGTAGAGGTGTCCCGCAGGAAAAGCCCAAGTGCAGGATGAGCCAGCGTTGAGCCGTGCCAATCTCAATGCAAGGGACAGAAAGAAGGGAGGTGTATTGCCCCTGACGGGGTGTTAAATGAGGGGGCCTGAATGGTTGGTACAGTGTCTGCCTGACCTTCAGTACCAGAGCTGGAAATGTAACTTTTTTTCTCGAAGTGTTTTCTTTGTATAGAACAAGTATGTGTGTTACAGTGAGATTTTAAAATGTTGAGTCAGGTAGGAAACAATGTTTTTCTGAACATAAGGTAAGGTGACCAGGGTTTGCATGGATGGGTTTATTCCACGAAAGTTACTGTATCACACAGCAGGAAAGGAAAGAAAAGGTTAATTTCACCGAAATGCTGACAATTTGTTTAAAGTGTATCTAACAGACAGCCAAGGAGTTTATTTAAGAAACTGCTGTTCAGTTCACTTTGTAAGAACCCAGCCCTTGAGAGCCCAGAGCCGCTGTGTCTTGCTACCCAGCAGCACATACAATCTTTTCCCCTGAACTATTTACTTCTGCCTTCTTCAGGGGTAAAGTTATAATCTCTCAGGATATGTTTTAGAAAAAAATTACTCTGTCCTGAAAAAGTTACTGATATTTGGGGGGTTTTGTTATTGTTGTTGGTTTTTAAATTATTATTCCACTATGGCTGGATGATTTTATTTTTTTTTAAAATTTTGTGGGTTTTTGGGGGGGAGCATGGACTGGAAAGAAAACATAATCCAGGGTTTAGTTTGGAAGAACCAGAAAGACAGGAAGCTTGCAGGGATATCTGGAGCTCATTCCTGCAATCTGAATCTGTAAATCTTTTACAGACCTATATATGTAAATTGGCAGATTGTTAATCTTTGCAAAGATTAAGAGTAAAGGTAGTGACCTGAAGCCAAGTTAGAGGGTACAGTGATTAACATCTCTCCATAACTAACTTCAGTAAGTAATTCCAGACTGCCATACTTTACATATTTTTGGAGTTGTGTGTCTTTCCTCCTTCCTCATATTTTCTTGGGAATTGGAAATATATGGCTAATGAAGCCTTTCATATAAATGTCAAGAAATACTGTTGATTTATTAGACATGAAAGACATTTCTGTTTTCTGACCTGTTTTGTGTCACTTTCTTCCTGATTTGCATCCACTGGATCTGGTGATTTGACTTCCCTGACCTAAGCAGATCCTTCAGGCAAGCAGCTCATTGGAGTGGGTCAGTAGAGCTGGCCAAGGCAGGGTGTTTCGAGTTCTCAGGAGCCGTTAATATAAAAACTTACCTTAGGTTTTGAATCAGATTGAAACCAGCTTAAAAACAGGAAAAAATCCTGTAGGTTAGAAATTTAAGAGAGGGGGATTTCGTCTTTCTGAGACATGAGGTGTTTCCAAAATTAAATTGTCCAGCTGGCATTGGTAGCTGCTGCTGGAAACGTAGCCTGGCGACCTGAACAAATTTCTGTGCATCACTGTTACTGATATGGCAAGACATAGAGCATACAGTCCCTCATTACTGCTTCACGTCTGCTGCACAAAGGTAATAGCTGACCTTTATGCTGTAAATCCATCTCCTAATTTTTGTTGAAATCACTTGCTGGAGAAGCCTTGCCCAGCCCTGATGCAAACTTGTGTGAGCCCATTGATTCGGGAGGCTGGAGGCTCAGCCTCACCTGACTGAGCTGGCAGGGAGCCGGGGAGATCCAGAGCTCTGCTGGGGGACCAGCTTCTGCAGAATTATGCTGGACGGTCAATGAAAATTCTTCACCAGGACTGAGCAGCTTCTGCAGAATGTTTCCAGATGTTGGATGGGGGTGTCCAACAAAACAGCACATCTCAGAAGTCCGAGCCCTACTCTTATCGCTTTTCTTACACTTAGCCATTTCTGTAGGAAATCGCTATGGTTTCTATCCTTTCTTCCATGGTCAGCTCCTGAGGGAATGTGAATATCCCCCAAGACTACAGTATAACTGAACAAATTTGTTATTTATTAGGTGCCCACTGTGTGCTGAGAACTCCTGTTGGCTTCAAAGGATGACATGGATAGGCTTTAAATGAACAATTATTGAAGACCTGGAATGCACACACAAGGAAAAAAAGCTCTTAAAATATCTTAAGATCCTAAGTACAGGCTCAGAATTACTTCTAATAACAAAGTAATAGCATCTTTCTGCAGTTTTTGTATATCCTCTTAGGTACAATTAAGAATTCTGAATCTTTCCACAAAAATAGCATGGCCCTGCAATATTAATTTACAGCTTGCTTTGAACCTGAGATAAGGAAGTACTTCAGAATAAGGGAGAAGGGGATGGGTGCTAGCCAAATCTCATGATTCGCCCTCCCTGATCTTTCAGGCTGTTACAGTTCAACACTGATTCAAATTCAAATGAGGCAAAATGGAAGAGCCATAACATCTGGTTCAGTGCAACCCTGGTTCTGGTTTCTGAACTTGCTCTACTTTAAAAGAAAATATTAATGGTGAAGCAATTACTGATTAATATTTTTCTCTTCTATATTTTTTCTGTATTACTTTAATAAACATTACAGGATTCAAAGGGAGATTTATAGCGTGATTTCACATCTGAATTTTAGTCTTTAACCATTGACATTGAAATATGTTTTCCTTGAAATATATGTTTTCATTGAAATACATCTTTTCCTTCACTGTTGATTAAATAATATTGATACAAATATGGTCTCTTGTTGTGGGCCTGCACTTGAATCCCACAAGAAATGGTTTTCTTGAAAAGAAAAATACATTTGCAGCATGGTTTATGAAGTCTGATGTTGCCTTTCTCATGACACATTAAAGGGATTGCTCCCAAACTCAGTGAAAGAATCTTCCTGTAAGATAATAAATTGCAAACACTTTGTTTATTTAAGCTAAGGTAGACACTTGCTAATTTGTGCAGATTAATTCCATGGGTATAAAACCACATTTACATTTTGTCAGTTTTCATCTAAGAAGCATTAACCTTTTTGAAAATTACTTCTCAGGTGATTTTTTTCCTACCACTCCATTATTCCTTTGGAGATCTCCAGTGAAAATGTTGAAAAAAATAATCTATGAAAATATATTCTTATCAAGCAGAATTTACTCTTCAAAGTTGAGCTGCTTTTCTTTAATGTGACAGCAGCAGGTCTTGCTGTGGCTACAAGTCAGAGTACTCCTGACATAGTGCAAGCGCTGGGGCAATGCCAACGTAGATGCAGACATCTCAGCACTACATATTTATTTTGGAATATTCTTAAAACATACTATTAACAATGTAGCGACCTTAATTTTTTATGATTAATGTCATTTGGTAGTAAAATAAGGACACATGGACCTGGGCATTAAAATAGGAGGAGAGGCTGCCTCCACCCACTTCTACCCCACTGTCATGGTGTAAGCCCAGGCAGCAGCTAAGCACCACGCAGCCACTCACTGCCCCCCACGATGGGATGGGGGAGAGAATCAGGAGGGTAAAAGTGAGAAAAATCGTGGGTTGAGATTAAGACAGTTTAATAGGTAAAGCAAAAGCTGTGCAAGCAACAAAGCAAAACAAGGAATTAATTCACTGTTCCCATGGGCAGGCAGGTGTTCAGCTATCTCCAAGAAAACAGGCCTCCATCACATGTAACGATTACTTGGGAAGACAAACACCATAACTCCAAGCTTCTCTGTCTTCCTTCTTCCCCAGCTTTATACACTGAGCAGGACGTCACATGGAATGGAATATCCCTTTGGTCAGTTGGGGTCAGCTGTCCCAGCTGTGTCTCCTCCCAACTTTTTGTGACCCCCCAGCCTACTCACTGGCAGGGCAGTGTGAGGAGCAGAAAAGACCTTGAGAGCTTAGCAACAACCAAACCCATCAGTCTGCTACCAACACCAATCTCATCCCAAATCCAAAATACAACACTACACCAGCTGCTAGTAAGAAAATCAACTCTATCCCAGCTGAAACCATGACACCAGCCCTGGTAGAAATTGTGTGGCTGCAGCCTCCTCACATCACTTCAGTTTCGTCTGAAATTTAAACTTCATTAATATGAATATTTCTTGACCTTGCTCAATGGGGCTAGTGATATAACATGTGTGCTAGTACCTTACGCTCTCCTTCAAGCAGTGGCTTGGTCCACGAGCCTGGTCCATTTCACTGGGGCTGCCTGGCCTGGGGTATGTTACAAGCCCACATTTATGACCAGCAAAGCACTCAGCTTTCTGGCAGCACAGGAGACATTCTGTCAGGCCAAGCTGGTGCAGTGCTTACTAGGTGTTGACCTAGTTCCCACTGAATTAGTAAAAAGAGGAATATGTTCAGCTAGCTCCAAGACTTCACAAGCCAATTTCATTGTACATCAAGCTTCTTTGCCAGAGCATGGCGAGATGGGAGTACTTGTGTGGTTTGTTTTGCTGGTAGATGTCATAGTATTTTTCTATGAGAGTCTAGATTACAAAGAATCCCTGAGTAAATATGTTTATTAAATGTGTTTATTGTCCAGAACTGGTCAAAGATTAGGAAGTAAAGTCTTGATTCAGATAAACTCAGCTTTTATCTGTCTGTGAAATATTCTCAGGACCTTATAAACCTAAATGACTGCCACAATTTTATCGTGGATGATGACTAGTCACTGATAGAGACAAAGAACAGCTGAAAATTGAAGGAAAGAGCAAGGAAAGTTCAACTGAAGTTTAGCTAAAATATATGCCTGTCAATTAGAAGACTTTGAATGAGCTCATCTAGCAGTTTGGAAAACTTTATAAAGACAACAAGCACATAAGAATGTTAACAGAGAAGATACACTTCCAAACTCAAAAGTATTATGAAGTCCAACACATAACTAACCATTATAAGATGTATTTTTTTCATGTGTTTTAGCATGTGGACGTTTATGAAAGATAGGTACCATTTTGGAGAATAACGTAGCAGAAGCTTGATCAATGAAATGCTCCTTGAGGAAAAAAAAAATAAAAAGCATTGATTTTCCCATGAAGTTAAACATGATGGAGGAATATTGAACAAAAGTAAGGGCTTTTAAAATGTATTAATAAAATGGAAATAAAATTTTCTTTTACTGAAAGGGAACTGTTAAAGTTATCTGTGACTATGAAATGAAAAAAAAAAAAAGTTTAGGAATGATCAGTTCAGAATAATTACTCCACCGAGCAATTTCACATAATGACACTGATAAGTTAAAAATTCCTACATATTTTTGACAAACTATTTTTATGCAATTTTATGTTTCACCAGAATAAATTTAGTACTCTTTTTTACAATGATATATCCTCTCTGGTTTCCAGGAAAGCGGAAGTTGAACTTTGTTCTGAGTATAAGTCAAAGATAACAGTTAATGGTTTTGGCTGATTAACATCTTTCCTCAACAATAACACAAACTGATTAAACATCTTAGACAAAAGCCAGCATGGCTGATGACATTAGCACGTCATCAACACTCAGAGAGAATCAATTGTAAAAAGTGTAATTATACCACTTCTAATTAGCTGTCATCATCTGAAATAATTAAACAACAAAAAGCTTTTAAGGTAGCAAACAATCGATGAAATTATTTAAATATTTTCCCTTCTCATGTTGCTTCTCAACGGACATCATTATGGTACTATTGACTCAAATTTTAGTTGATAGAAGACCATGTAAAGTTGCTGTCATGAAGGAAAGGCCCCTACAAACAAAGCTACATCGTATAGCGCCGTTCTAGGTAGACTTTTTCGTGCTGTTTTTGCCTTCTGTACGAGACTAAACAGAATGGTTTGGATTGGAAGGGACCCTTAAAGATCATCTAGTTCACCCCCCTACTGTAGGCAGGGCCATCTTGCACAAGATCAGGTGCTCAAAGCCCCATCCAACTTGACCTTGAACATGTAGTCTTCCAAAAATGAAAACTCTGATCTGGGAATCATATTGTGCAACTAATTTTAAAGTAAAATTCTCCCTCCAAAATGATAAAAATCAAAAGCATAGTATGGTGTTTAAACAGGTGGCATCTGCTTTTTTGTGGCTCAGATTGTTTGCTGAAAATTGTGCATTATTTTCAGAAATACATTTTGAAATTCACTGCCAAGCTTGTGTTTTGTAAGTTTGAGGAATATTATTAGCGCTTCATGAAGAGGCTTACAAATCTATGTTTGCCCTAGCAAAATCTCTATCACTTTGTTATATGAGGAATGTACACATTCCAGTGGGAAGAAGTCTGAAAAGTCTGTGCTAAAAACTCCAGGAAGGTATTAGACCATGGTGCTTGGCAAATAGGTCTGCCCATATAGCCACTCTGGTGGCTGGGCATTGGGAGTGTCTCTTCTGGTAAGAAGAGTTGTCCATGCAGATCCATTACATGTTAAAGGTTTTGGTGCACACAGAAGTCTTGGATTCACACAGCACCAACTACATGGCCACCTTTCAACAAGAATAAACATGAAGGCCACATTTTAGGGAGGCAAAAAGTTGTTAAATGGTGAATTAGGCCTATAAATGATTCAAGGCTGGTGTTCTGGTTTTGTAGCAGTCACATAATAGCAGACCAGAGAACATGTCTCTTAAAGAATAATGTTATTCCCTGCTCAGTCAGCAAGCAGGATATGCAGGAAGATGGAAAGTTTTTGAAGGCCTGGGGTTTTTTCATGGCATACTGCTAATTGGCGACGGAAGTTGGCCAGAGTTCAGGAGCACAGGTATCAGTTGCCCAAAGGCAGAATGACTGTTGTCCTTAAAAGGACATTGGACAACCATGTACATGAGGCTGAGGCATTCAGTGAAACTGCTGGAATGAGGGTGGAGCAAAATACTGGACAAAGTGGAAGCATGGCAGTTCCTTCATCAGGAGGACCATACTGAGATCAACAGGCAGGTCTGGCACAAGTAAATAACTTATGCTGTGGAAGCTGAGTGACAGGTTCCCCAGGCAGGTTTCCAGGATGGGTTCCAGTATGTGGAATTGGACTCCCCTGGTTAATGTCATGCTCCATCCAGGTAACACTCTTAGCAGAATTTATTTACTGTAGGAACAATATGGCATTGATGAAGGTAAATTGCTTCCAGTTCTGAAGTTAACTCGCTTACAGCTAGTTCAGGGGTGAAGAGAAATGTTATCAAGGAGTTTCTTGGGAGAAGAAGACTGATGTAGAGACAGACAGTATAATGAGTCTCAAGTAACTGGGTCATTTTAGGCTTTCAGGGTGTGAATAAGGCATAAGAGACAAGTATCCGGCTCTTTATGGTTTTAAAATCCCATTATTTGTTTGTGTTTTACATTTCCGTAGAAGGTTTATATGTAGTTTACATCTTGGATATACTACTTTGTGTCACTGGCCAATGATTCCGGTGGGAAGACTCACAGAAGTTGAGTACCCAGGATGAATAATGAGTATATTGGAGGAGCCCTGTGCTATCTAGTGTCATTAGAGGAGATGATCCTGCTTCAGAAAGATGGGAGATTATATAGTAATTGCTGAAGCATTTGAACAGGTTAAAAGAAAAAGTCTGTAAGTACAGGTCATCTTGAAAAATCATGGCACTAATATCCTTCAGGCACAGTGAGTTTCTATTAAAATCTAGAAGGAATGATATAATGTGCTTGCAATGAACAGTGAACTTTTTAGTCAAAATTTTCAGTCAAATCATTGTTTGTTTTTTTTCTTTTCAGTTTGCTTGCTTTTATGCAGCAAGGAGTCTGGAAATGTATTCGACATGTCAGATTCTATTCTGTCCATTCAGAAATACAGCCTGAGTGTAGGTGTGAAATGTGTTTCTTCTTCTCCCATCACATCATGAAAACAGATTTCATCTGGTTTCTGTGAACTGCTTCCCCAAAAGTTGTGAATAATCTCTTCCAAACAGCACTTTCCCAGCAGTTCTGTAGTTTCGGAAAAGAAATGTAAGTAAAATTGGAAAGGAAAAATGTTTTGGGTTTTTTTTTTAACTACCAATCTTTAGCAAATCAGGCCAAAATCATAGGAATTCAACATCCAAATGGCTTCAGAAGCCTCCATTCTCAGTCTGGAGACAAAGATCACATACTGTTCAGTCTTGAATCTCATGCTATTAAAATTCCAGAAAGGTGCTTTTTGTCTGATTGCTCTGCATGTCAGTTTACCTCCTTTTCCATACAAATCTCATTACCCTGATAGCATTCTGCTAAACTTAGCGGTGACTGTTCCTTAGGAGACATTGTGGAAAAAGAAGACCAATCGAAAAATGAAAAAACACAGTTTAAAATGCACCAAATTGCATTTCCATAAAGATTTACTATCTTAGCTCTTAGAGCATTTAGAGTTGCTGGAGCAGTTGTCTGTCATCATGTTGTGGGAGCACTTCAGGGTGGGATTTCATCTGACACTCCTAAGTGCTAAATCTTAGATATGTTATTACATTTCCCAACATCTGTTGCTTTGATTCCCTTGTGGTTTGTAGAGAAGCAAATCTTGATCAAGGCCCAGCACTTCCATACCGTCATTTCTCTCCACCACTGATTCAATGGGAAACACCTGTGACTGCACACCCAATTCCACCACTGATCCTCCCTGTCATTCTGACTGTTTTCACTTCCCAGCTTTCACATCTGTAGCAGGGAGAAAGGGAGGGAGAAGGAGAGTTTCATTCTGTTCAAATGTGTTTTCTGGGGATGTAAATAGAATTTTCAGTCGCAAAAGGTGTTACGCTTTTGAGGAAAAATAATAAGCAGTAACAATAGGAAGCAGCCAGGCAAAACTTCCTGAGCTGGTTAAAAGCGTTGTAGAATATGCGAGATCTTGGGGAATCAGTGCTTGTGATTTATTCCATGCTTTCTATTTAGTAAACATTTATTCTCAATGGCATCTTTCAAAAGGTTGCAATCAGTGTTGGGTTTATACTAAAGATATTTAATTTTTCTCTGGTAATAAAGAAACCCCCTGATCTCAGCCACTGGTAAATTAATACACAAATAAAATTAGAGATGTTTTCCATTTTTTTCAATGATGAGGAGGGAGTGAAAACTAATTATTCAATAATAATAATAATAATGAAGTTTATAATTCAGATGAAATCTTGTTTATTGATGGGTACATTCTGTATCCTGTTCACTGAAAATCTAAGATCCAAGAAAAAGAGAGTTGTTTCTTTGCTTAGTGATCCAGGTCTCTTGCAGCCATTCTTGACTTCAGATAACCTTTTAAGATTTGCTCTTAAACAGGCAGAGAACAGAACACATCTGTTCTAGCACAGACACCTAAAAGCTAGACATCTTGCTCCAACCCATTTGCCTGGGGCTTTTTGTAGTCAGTGAAGAGAAACACTCATCTTCAGAGTGTAATTCACCTCAGCCTTGTATAAGCACCTCAGTTTAGCAGGGTAGAAGCCCTTACATCTCTCTGTAGACTGTGAAAAAAGGTTATGGTGACCAGTTTAGATGTGGATGTGTAAAATTACAAGTGAATCTCACCACAGTGCTTACTTGGGCCATTTCTGGAGCTTTTTTCCCTGTCCACAACACATTTTAGAACATGGTAACTTCAGAATTCAAGCTCTCAGGTTCTTCTTATATAAAAACCTTAACTTTGTTGATAATGCCTCAATTTTGTTATCAATAAGTATCATCTTGAGAATCATTAATAAAATTTTGTAAAAGTTTAAATCCCTCAAATATCAAATAACATTCCTTTGGGCTGATTGTTCTTCCACTGATGTCTTCCCTTTGGGCGGTACCTTACCCATCTTACAGCTCTTGCAGTGATATATATGTCCCCCACAACATCCTTCTCTCTAAATTGGAAAGGTATGCATTTTATGGGTTGACTGTTTGTTGGATGAGGAACTGGTTGGATGGTCATATCCAGATAGTAGTGGTCAAGAGCTCAATCCTCAGATGTTGATCAGTGATAAGTGATGTTCTTCACGGGTCTGTACTGGGACTAGTACTTTTCAATACCGTCATCAACAACATTGACAGTGGGATCCAGTGCACCCTTACCAAGTTTGTGGATGACACCTAGTTAAGTGGTGTGACTGACATGCCTGAGGGATAGGATGCTATCCAGAAGGATCTGCAAAGGAGCGAGAAGTGGGCCCTTGTCAACCTCATGAGGTTCAACAAGACCAAGCAGGTTCTGTTGCAATATAAGGGGTAATGACTTTAAACTAAAAGAGGGAAGATCTAGACTAGATAGAAGGAAGAAATTTTTTACAATAATTGTGATGAAACACTGGAAGAGCTTGTCCAGAGAAGTTGTGGGCTCTGAGCAACCTGATCTAGTTGAAGATATCCCTGCTCATTGCAGGGCAGGTTGGACTAGATGACCTTTAAAGGTCCTTTCCAACGCAAACTATTCTATGATTTTGTGATATAGACTGCCTGTTACAGTAATTAGTCATATATAGGTATAACAAATACTTCGCTGCTGGAGTAGATGTGCTTCTTTAAAATGTTGTTTATCTCATTCTGTAAATATATCCTGTTAATCCCATATGATCAACCTTTGACAAGGAAATAGTGATTTTTTTTTCCTCCACATTTCCAAGGATCCAGTCCTGCTGAACAGTATATGAAAATTTTGTATGCTTTTGAAATTCCCAGGAAGTATCATTTAACTGAAGTGTTCCTCTTAGTTTTGTACAATAGCATTACCATTGTATCTGCAATGGTCAAAAGGTAAATGCATGGTAAGGTGGAGAGTGGTAATGCAACTTACCAGGCCTTTGACAAGGTGGGGTATGTTGACCCAGTTCCGCAGCTAAGCACCATCCAGCTACCTACCTGCTCTGTCCTCAACGGGACAGGGGATAGAATAGGAAGAGCAAAAGTGAGAAAACCTGTGGGTCAGTGTAGTGTGTTGATACCCATCTTGCCGTTTTATTCCCCATAGCTGTATCTCCCATGCAAGTCCTTGGATCTTGCTTTGGTTAATGGCAAAATCAGCTTTTGGAAGACTGATTTTTTTTTTCCTTTCTCAAACACTTATTCTATTGTGTTGCCCCACACAATGATGAGTTTCTGAACACAAAAACCATTCTTCAGGTATGAAAGAGAAATAGTAGCCCTCAGCCAAGTTGCAAACACAGCTATGTGGACAAAGCTTCAGCATAAAAGGATCATCCCCACAGGCTTTCTTGAGGTCTGGAAAGATGAACTACAAAACTCAATTCAGCTACTGAGAAAACACACAGGAGTTGTCCATGGCTAACTCAAGATATAACAAAAATAAATGAAGCATTCCAAGAAGGTGAGGGAGTGAGGGATCAATTCTGACCCAGATCAGCTGACAGTGGCTGGTATAATGAAAAATATTCTTCCTACAAACTTCACCTATTTTCTATTTTTTCCCCTGTTGTAAACACATCCTTGTTTTTCCACCTGAATTTACCATTTTTTCCCCTATTCATTCAGTAGTACTTTAAATCATATTAGAAGGCCTTTCCTCTTCACAAGCACATATATGTTTAAGGTCCATGTAGGCAGTTTTCCATACCCTTGCTTGTTCCAGGTTCCTGCCTATAAATTCCATGGTCTCTCAGAAAGCCTTCAGCCTTCCTCCACTAATCTTACTCTACTAGAAATTCATAATTGTGGTGCACTGACCTTGGCTGGATGTCAGGTGCCCACCAAGGTGCTTCATCACTACCCTCCTTCAACTCACAGCAATTCCCTAATTATGGGATATTCCAAGAGGCCAGGCAGGGTAGACAGCTGTTTGATCTTCTCTGTGTTCATAGTGGCTATACCTAAAGCCCATCAGTACCCCTTTGGGTCTTTGAAGTACCCTCTCCTGAGGTAGTCTATGTCAAGGTTACGAGAGGCCTCTGGGCCGGTCACAATGGAGCACTTTTCCCACTTGTCTCCTGTTAAGCTCTCTTCAGCATCCAATACAGACAATTTTGGCATCCCCCTGTCACTCCAGAGATCCATAGGGGTTCTATGTCCCTATACCTTGGTGGCACCAGCATACACTGTGCACCACTGTCTACCAAAGCCTTATAGTTCTGTGGGTCTGATGTGCCAGGCTATCAAATCCACACAGTCCAATACACCCAGTCATCCCTTTCCTCCACCTGGCCGAAGGCAAGGACCGTCTATTCCTGCCTCTGGTCAGAGTATTTAGTGTCTGACTTTTGCAGCACCAGACCAGAAGTCCCCTCACCAGGATCAAAGGAAGTCATCTCAGTTCTTCTATGTCTGGGAGATCACTGATCGTCTTTTTTGTCTCTACAGCAACTAAGCTGACATCTTTCTTGGGTGGCCCCTTCTTAACAGCTATCTTCCCTCTCAGTTTGCGTACATGGGCTTCCAGCTTAAAGGTGGGTTCACCATCCCACTTCCTCATGTCATCCCCCTGATCATGCAGGAAGAACCAGAATGCACGCCCCTGACTGGGGCAGGAGAGGACTGATTTCTTTCCCTGACAGCTGAGGTGCTGGCCTGTAGGGATGAGGAGGTACAGAGATTTTCTTCAATGTTTTGGAGCCAAGAAGGCACTCTCTCCATAGCTGATGTACCCATATCCGGGCAATACAGTGCTGCCAAGATGTTAGAATACAATGCTGAGGCACCTTTCTCCACGTGGCCTGTGTGCAGAGGACAACCTCTGGATGTCTGGAGAATTCACCATTGTCTAGATCACTGTAGATGACTTCCAGCACTAATTCTCTCAGGTACCAGATTATTTCATCTGCAGTAGTCCACTTTCCTTGGGAGTTTACAAGATCTTCCTTGAATTAATATCTTGTTCTCAGACTTAAAAGGAGCTGTCTCCAGAAATTAGAAATTGCTGCCTCTTTTCCAATTCCTCTCTCAATCCCCACATTTCTAGGAAGCAGTCCCAGCTGTTGGGCTTCCTTACCTTCCAGTTGCTGACTGTCAGCCCCATTACCCCAGCATCAGGGCAGCCAGGCGACAATCCCCTCACCTGGCTGGCAGCCGTGATCTTCCAAACTTCTCAAAGTTCTGATGAGGTTAGGGACCAGGCTGTTTCTGCTTCCTCTCTGTAATCTCTCACTCCTTCCTCCAATTTCTCTGTCAAAGGACCAGCTTCTTGATCAAACCTTTCCTCTTCTTCCTCCTCCCTTACTAATTGATGATATGGACCCATTCTTTTCCCTGTCCACTGTTTCTTTTTCACTACTGGGGCAGTTACTGTAGCTGTTGTTGGTGTTTGGATCCCTGCCTCAACCACAGTTCTCTGACAGTACTGAACTGTGGCTCCATAGGCACAGGCCAGGCCCCAGTACATTGCTAGAAGCTGCTGGTAGACAAGACACCCTTCTATCATGTAGAAGGTTATGACAGTTTACCAGGGTTGCTTGCCTGTTCAGGTGTAAAGTCCCAGGTTATGAGAGGTGATAACCACCATAGGAACCTGCCCAAATCCTTCCACACACCCTGCCACCCAGGGACCAGCTGCCTCAGAGCACATTTCAGTATTGTCTCACCCAAAAATAGTCTTCTCTTACACCAGGATGACACCAGGTTCCACAAACCCAAAAATATGCTTTCAATGTTAATTAGTAGTATTAAACAGCTCATGTAAGGTTGAACAAGGACCTTGGGAACCTGCATAATAAAACCATCCACATCAGTCCTGGATAGGAAGAAGGTGATGTGCTCCTTCATCCTCTCCACAAGATAGATCCCCCAGCACAGCAAGGCCATTGATAATAGGGCAAAGCACGTAGACATCATTTGTACTAACATATTCCCAAGCTCAGCAAAATAAAGAGATAAGCAGTGCAGCCAACAAACTCTGTGACCCTCACAGGAGCTTGCCACTTAATAACTACTATATCTATACCATGCATTATACAAAACTGCCTTTGTCTCATGCCCCATGTTGGGCACCAAAAAGAACTGTGGTGGGTTGACCTTGGCTGGAAGCCAGGTGCTCACCAAGCAGGTCTATCATTCTCCTCTTCAGTAGAAGAGGGGGGAGAAAATTATCTAGAAAAAAACTCATGGTTCAAGATAAAGGCAGTTTAATAAAACAAAAGCAAACGCACACATGGACCTAAAGGAAAACAAAACATTTATTCTCTACTACCCCTCAGCAGATGATGTCCAGACACTTCCCAGTAAGTAGGGCTTCAGTACACATAGCAGTTGCTCTGGAAGACAAACATCATAATAATGAATGCAACCCCTCCTTCTCCTTTCTCTTAGCTTTTACTGCTGTGCAGATGTCATATGGTAAGGAATATCCCTTTGGTCACTTTGGGTCAGCTGTCCTGGCTATGTACCCTCCCAAGATCTTGCCTAGCCCCAACCTATTGGTGAGGGAGGAATGCTGGTGAGACAGCCTTGATGCTGTGCGGAGCAGTGCTCTGCAGTAGCCAAAACACTGGTGTGCTACCAACACCTTTGTAGCTACCAACACAAAGCACAGCACTATGAGTGTTGCTACAGGGAAAATTAACTCCATCTCAATCAGACCCAATACAGTTATGTAGCTGAGCATCTATCTATCTATCTATCTGTCTGTGTCGATCCACTCTCAGGTTACCTGTAAAAGCTTGACTGCTCTAGAAACATCTCAGTATAAGTTTGGAAGGAAACCTCTTCCTTTTAATTCTTAGTTTCACCCTGGCCATCTCCAGTGGCTGACTGCAGGTCTCAGATCAGGGCCCCACAGACAGGCTTAATAATTTCCATGCTAATTCTGCAGGCCAGTTTTTACTGCCTCATCAGCACTAATAAACTTGGATTAGCACTGGAAGTCGCTTTCCCTATTCTCTTTTGTTCTGAAATGTGTACTCTATCTCCACACAGTATTTTGCTATAGCCATAGTGGTCTGAGAACGCTGAAGAAAAACAGCCTTTATGGTCTAATATCAGCTAGATATTAGAGCAAAGCAAAGGCTTTGCTCTGCCTATTGCTAGTTTATCATACAAACTGCTAATGAAAATATGGGCTAGAAAATTAATCAGAATAGAGCCCTTAAGGAACTCATTTGAAATGTCTTCTAAGTATGAATTTGAAACATTTGCAACATTTTTAAAAAGAACAACATTTTTTACCAATTGTGCACCCAATCATAATTTCACCTAGAGCATTTCTTCCACACTTACTTCTGTATTGCTCTTAGTGCTTCTAAAAAAGTATATTAAGATCAAATAAAATGCATATATTTTATGTCTTCAATCACTAAGCTAGTTGCCCCATAAAATAAGAAAATTAGGTTGGGTTCAAGTGACATATCAGCCGTATTTCATCTCCATGTATGCCTCACCAATTTTCTAGGAACTTGTAATCCTCCACAGTTTTTCAAATATAAGGCATATCAGAATATATTCAAATATATTCTAAAATATTTCTCAGATTACTGCATCAATTCTCACCCGTGAATTATGGGTGAATTTCATCTGGAACTATTGCCTTGAATACATATACTAAATATAAATATTCTGCACTCCCACCAGCATCGTGCCCAGAGTACATTCCCTTTTCCATGTTAAAATTAATTTCATTAGAGAATTGACTGCCATTTACCTTTGTGAAGACTCAAGCTAAGAAAGTGCTGACTACTTCAGCATTGTCTGCAGTTTGTCATCCCTTCTGTTTACTAAATCCCTCTACTCTTCTCTCTTTTCTTCTTACTCCTGAGATTTTTGTGAAAATTGTCTTTGATGTCTCCAACTGAAAAACACTTCATGTCGCAATCTTCCTGAATGTATTCATCTATATTTTTGTTATTCCTTTATAGCAGCTATCAGACATGTGCCAGTTTTTCCAGATGTCATACAGTTCTTTTTCCATTTTTTGGATATTTGAAGCTTACCTGATGCATGCATCACGCTGTCCCTCTCTGCTCACTGTCTCTGAACTCTTTAAACCAGGTTTGTCATTATATATTTAGAATAGCCACTTTCAAAAGCTAACAGTTCACTTGAGCTTCTTTATCCCTTACATTATCTTCTGAGGAGGTTTCAATCTCCACCCCCTAGGTTGTGTTGGAACTGTTTTCCCAATTCTTTCTGTGCAGTAGTATAGGCTGTTATTTCATTATTACTTTCATCCCCAAATTATTTCCCAAATTTGGGTTTTCAATCAATTCCTTCCTGTTAGTTAGATTTGAAATACTGCTTTCTGAGTAAAACCAAAGTTCTACCTTCCTGAAACCAAAACTTTATCTGCAGTCACTGGCAAACACTTGGTTTGTCTGTGCCCTGACACATGGGATCCTTATAACCAAAAGGATAGTAAAAATCTACCTTATTACCTGACCTTTGGATGGTTCTGATGGTAGCTCAGAGACTCCTTCATCTGTCTCCTTTTCCAATTTTCTGCTTCATGTAAGATCCTGAGCATGACACATTGTGTTCTTTTCCCTTTTGATCTTCACCCACGGATGGTGTACAGCCTCTTTCCTACTTTTTCCTCTTCTTTGTTTGATGCTATTCAGTTGTCTTACAAAGTCTGTACCAAGTTTTCTTTTACTGAAAACAGGAAAATTCAAGCAAAAGGGTTTATTTATTTTTTACTTTTGTCTCAAAAACTCTCCTACTCTTAGCCTTCCTTAAAGCTTCATATGATGTATGTGAAACATCTTATCCTGTTTCTACATAAGAAGAGAAAATGAACTATCATACACTCCCAGCCAGCCAAGACAGAAAAAAATAATCTGTTTTTCTCATGCATTTCAAATTCTAGACAGAATCAATAGAAAGATTAAGGCTGGAAGGGACTTCTGCAGGTCATCTAGTCCAACCTTTTGCTCAAAGCAGAGCAAAGTTCAGAACTAGGTCAGGTTGCTCAGGACCTTGTCCTATCTATTTTTTAATATCTCCACAGATGGAGATCAAGAATTTTTAGTGCTGTTCACTAAAATGCTCTTGCGTGTGTTTTCACGTAATGCCATAATTGGTTTTTAACACATATCCTATGTATATTAGACATTTTGATTTCCTACCGAAGCCAACAGTGACTGGTAAAACACCTGAAATTTGTGCTTATCTAGTTGTCTAAAACCTGCTCTAATTACATAAACTTGTTATGAGGAAGGGCAGGAAGAGAAAGTCATGAGGAGGCTGACATCTAGCCTTGGTTTATGATGAACACTTATCTTATCAACCTACTGTTAATAAACTCACTAAAACAATAAAGAGCAAGATTTAATTTTAACTTGGTTTACTGGCCTGCTTTAGCAATGGCTAAAGGTGATAGCTTGGAAAAATATTAATCAGAGTCAGCTATTTAAAGTCAGATCTATTTTTTGGCAGTTTCTGCAGGAACATTCATCTACCAGCCATCAACCATGAAGATTCTTAGCTACCTCCTGGCTTACCGAAGGTTCCTGCTCATTGTCCTCACCCCACTGCTTTTACTTCCACTTCCACTTATCATCAAAACCAAAGTAAGTGACCTGCTTTGAGAGGTAATCTTTTTGCACCGGTATATCAAGTCTGAGATTCCCAGATCTTTTCAGAATTATAGAATGGTTTCAGTTGGAAGGGACCTTGAGTGACTTCGTGATGTTTGCATTTTGGCTTTATTGTTTTTTTTTTGGTGAACTCAGATTATTTGCACAGAAATCTAGAGAAGACAACAGCTTTACTGTAATATTCTGTGCTGATTGCATGAAGTTCCGAGTTATACATTTGTTTTCTTGTTCAGAAAATGTTTTTCTCATTTAACATTATGTAGACTACATTGAAAATCCTGTCCTTACTATTACATTTTGGCCACTTTTAAACAGCTCTGTATGATTGGCAATGGAGAGGAATTGGCAGGAAGACAGCTGCAATTACCTTTTTATTTGATGAAAGATTTTTTTAAGTTCATCATATATTGTGTTGTCTGATAGCAAATGACTGCAATCAATGATCTGAGAAATTCCTTCTGGTTCCTAAAGAGGGCAAATATTATGGCAGAACACAGTTTTATTTTATTTGGAATAAATTCTTCTGGCATTCAATAACTCTTGTGAAAACTCCAGGCTGATGAATCAGCTATCTAAAAATTTCATTAATGATTTTATAGCTCTGATGTCAGCACAATGAAATGGAATTCTCCTCTGATGTATTATCACACATGCATCACACTTATTGTGTGTAACAGTGCATGAAAGTCCAGCTCAGAAGTCCTCGCATCACAGACAGTGGTTACAGAGCAACACACTTCACACTGTCTCATGTCACACCTTCAATATTTCAATTTCCCCTCTCAGAGGAAATTCTTGAGAAATTCTTAATGTGGTAGGACTTAAGTGAGATGAACATTTGCTAGGTGATAAATGAATTTACGCTATCAAATTGTTTCATACATAACACAAGCTTCCCCCAAAAAATAAATGCCAGCCATAGCTGACTGAATTGGATTTAACATTGTTATTTTCTGGTCAGAGGTTCCCAGAGCCACTTCATTAAGTTATTTCTTTCCCAATACAAACCTCAAAATCTGCTGCTGTTGAGTAGTTTCATGCCCTAACCAGTGGCGTTAAAATATCTAAACCATTTTCCTCAAGAGCAAAAATATAAATCAAAACTACACAAAAGAGGTTTCTAGGATGCTAGAAGAAGCTAGGCTCACTTCACCTCATTATATTTGGCTGTGGCTGCATTTTACAGTCAGCATTGAAGTAAATTCTCCTGAAAAAAACTGAAAAAACATCCTGTTTTCCAGTTTAAATAAAAGACAATTACTAAAATTACAGTCTTAAAAACAACTGTGTTTCTTGTCAGTCTTGCACAATGCGTTTTATGTTAGATTATATCCTTGCTTTTTTGATGCTGATGACAAAATTTCATTGAATATAAGAGAGACAAAATGTTGCCTATTGTTGACTGCCACTGCTCCTAGAGGTTTAAAGGTTTGCTTGCAGCTGTAGAGTGCATGAGAGTTATGTTAATTCATGGTCTGAGAGTGCTCCAGAATGACCTGTGTGATTAATTGTGCTTGAAGGAAAAGGCAGCTGACTTTTTTCCAGGTTTCATAAGTGGTAAAATTTAAGTTATTTTACTATGTCTTAAAAAAAAAACACAAACAAAACAACCAAAAAAAACCCCAACGGCGTTTCATATTTTAGCAGAATTATCAATACCGGACAATAAGTACCCTACATTCAGGTCCCTTGACTCACTCCAGGTTGGGGAATTCTCTTTACAGACATAGCTGGGCTTTTTGCAGTTGTGATTCTTTTCCTGGATGATCCACTCATATTTTTGTTGGTGCCTTTTGTGTTCTAGGAAGCAGAATGTGCATACACGTTGTTTGTAGTTGCCATCTTCTGGCTCACAGAAGCTTTGCCGCTGGGTGTTTCAGCTTTGCTCCCTGCCTTTATGTTCCCATTGTTCGGTATAATGGAATCCAAGCAGGTAACCCTTTTTTTTCCTCTCTATCATATTATGGATTTCAATGATAAAATCTCCAAAGAAAGAACCACATAATGTTAAAACCTGATGGACTAATCCGGGGATTTGCTGAGTGCCAATCGCAGTGGGTCTTCAAGGTTTGCTTACATGCTTTGTCCTCAGGACTTATTCATATTTCTTTAATATTTTTCTCCAGATTGTGATTCAGTCCTTAGATGCCAGTCAGTGGGAAAATGCTAGACAGATATAAAATATCCTTAACACTACAGAAGTGAGATGACACACTTAAGACCCCATGTGCAAAATGCTGAGTATACATCTTCATGTCAAAGAGAGAACACCACAGATGATCATACTCTGTCTGTATTTAAAGTTGTTCTTTTATCTGTTGGATGGATTGATAAATTTATAAAAACAGCATTTAATTGGTAATTTAGTTCACATGTGAGATGTGACTGATTATCTTAGGTTGTTCATATCATAAGCTTTAGTTTTTCTTTTTGTTTTAACACTATGGGCTTTAGTGCAGTTATTCTTGCATCATTTGGTTAAATGAAATTATCAGTTTTAATGAAATGAACAGTCTAAATTTAAGCCCAAACTATTTCTCGATATTTATTTCAATATATTTCCTTACTGATTTTTTTTTTCATTAAGATGATCATACCAAATACTATCAGAACACCATCATTTAGTTACCAAAATATTTTTGTTTTTATTTCAGGTGGCATCTGCTTATTTTAAAGACTTTCACCTGCTTCTGATTGGAGTAATTTGTTTGGCAACATCAATAGAAAAATGGAATTTCCACAAAAGAGTGGCTTTAAGAATGGTGATGCTGGTGGGTGTCAACCCTGCATGGTATGTGCTAAAAAATGTCTTGAAGGCAATATTACTTGTGGAAAGCTATGTATTCCAGAACTCATTGCCTATCACTTTTTCTGTAGTAGAAGTCCAACCTTTATTTTCTACCGAAACAAAGTAGAAGATGTGATTGATTTCTAAGTGACACTTGATTATTTTGCTGAAATCCTAATAGAAATTTCCCTGTAGTGATTCTGTTTATAATAAGGAACCTTCTGAACAAAAAATCTGATTAATTTCTGAATAACATAAGGGTCCTGTTTCTTAATGGTGGCTCTATATTACATACCTGATGACTACAACTGAAAATCTGTGCTACAGTTATTATTAATTCATGTTTCGGTACTGTTTGCAAAATTCTGGACACTTCCTAAAAACACAAGAACAGTTCAAATATGGTCATAAAATTAAAGATGTGGTGGGGAAGGAAAAACACATTAACCCAATGTCTTTATTTATGTATTTTCTTTGTCTACTTATGAAGAAAATATGAAAGAAATAGGAACTTCACCAGCTGGATGATGTGATGAGGGAAATGAAATCTCACACTCTCTATTTACGCGCTATCAGCATGTCTCTTACAAAGTGAAAGCTCTTCTCTTTGCTTGTTTCACAAACTTGCAGAAAAGCTTTGGGCCCACAGATTCATCTCTCAGCACACCACTAAGGCTGTAGATAAGATCTGTAGACCAAGTCTGGTTTTCCAGAATGCATGATGCTTATAACTCCTTGTCAGGAAACAGACAGTGACGGGAAGTAAAAAGTCAGAAAAACAGAAACCCAGGTCTAGGAAAAAAGATGCCTCTCAGATGACCTAACTAATAACACCTCATAAAAATGCTGGATTACATCTATTCCTCAGTGATTTTTCTGTCTTAATTTTAAATATTGCATGTATTTTGATTTTGATTGCATCTTTTGATGGTGGGTAGCTTTTCTCTTTGACAAAATGCTCCTTACATTCTCGTTCAACTGCCTCCCTTTTATCTTTAGCTGTACTCGTGAGCTATGCAGTTTTAGTTATTTTAACTTCTCTTTTTTTTGATCACTCCTAAATCCTCACCTTTTTGCTGAAATCTTGAAAGGGAGAACATAAGTGGATGGTGTGCTAAGCTGAACACTGCTGGGGAATTTGCTGTGGACACAGAAACCTGCAGACAACTGCTGAGGATACCTAGAGCAACTCCACAGCCAGCCTTGTAACGCTGAGGAAGCAGTATTCCTCATAACTATTTCAGCTCTATCACATTTATCAATCGTGGCAAGAGGATGATAAGATTATGATAAGATCATCTGTGAGGGAGAGGATCCTCCCACCTCTCAGCATCTGTTGCTCGTTAGCTGTGCCCACTGCAAAGTGAGGCACGCTGTTCTCTGCTCAGAGCCCTCCTCCTCCGCTAGCAGGAGTTCCCAGCTGGCCTGTGCACACTGGAGCTTCTTCCAGACAAGGTAGAGATATCATTGCAGGCAGTTTCTGCATTAGAGGACATGGGGAATGCAGCAGTGGAAGTAGGGTAGCAGGAGTCTGATGGATTCTGCATTCTTCTGGAGAAACTGGCTTGTATTAGAAATAGCATGGCCAGCAGGACTAAGGAACTGATTGTCCCCCTGTACTCAGCAGTGGTGAGGCCCCATCTCAAATACTGTGTTCAGTTTTGGTCTGAAAAAAGTTTTGGGCTCACTACAAAAAAAGACATTGAGGTGCCGCAGCACATCCAAAGATAGACCTCAAAGCTGGTGAAGGGTCTCGAGCACAAGTCTTCTGAGGAGCACCTGAGGGAACTGGGGTTGTTTAGCCTGGAGAAAAGGACGCTGAGGGGAGACCTTATCGCTCTCTACAACTGCCTGAAAGGAAGTTGCAACAAGGTGGGGGTCAGTCCCTTCTCCCAGGTAACAAGCAATAGGACAAGAGGAAATGGCCTCAAGTTGTGCCAGGCGAGGGGGTTGATTGGATGTTAGGAAAAATTTCTTCACTGAAAGGATAATCAAGCATTGGAACAGGCTGCCTGGGGAAGTGGTTGAGTCACCATCCCTGGAGGTATTTAAAAGACACGTAGATGCGGTGCTTAGGGACACGGTTTAGTGGTAGACTTGGCAATGCTAGGTTAAAGGTTGGACTTGATGATGTTAAGGGTATTTTACAATCTAAATGATTCTATGATTCTATGAGTTCCTAAAGATCTCCCGTCATTTGAGCTATGCAGTCTGGTCTGCAGACTAACAGGGAAATACGAACACGTCTATGCAACCTGCAAGGACTAGAATGAGTAATAAAAGACCGATTATAGTTAAATGTGAAAGAAGTTATCATCCAATGTTCCATGCAGATTATTTTTTAACAATAGCATAGGGAGAATAATGCAGAAAAACTGGGACTGAACAGGTTAGGATATATTTTATTATTTTAAAAATCAATTTTAGAATCACTCATTAGATTGCACCACATTGTACTAAATGGTCACCTGACCATCAGTCCATCAGATGCTAGAAATTTATGATGAACAGTTTTGAAACATATTAGTGAATGTCTTCATTTGCTTTGGGTTTAAAACCTCATGCAAGTTGTACTGAAATTATATTTCTCTATAATGTGAACATTCGTATTCAGTGTGCTCAGTATGACCATTATATTCTGCATAAAAATTTCTCCTGAAAGTCCAAGTCTTCTCCAACTTCCATCTGAGGACTTAATCAAAAACTACATAAAGTTAATGGGGTTTACTGTAACACCACAGTCCCTTCCCTCACGGTTGTTTTCTCACCGTGGTGATGCATAGAAGGTGTTTAATAACACTGGCAACACCTTGGGACAGGAAGTGAAGAGGACTACTTTCATTTACAACACCAAGAGATGGATTAAAATTGACAATGTGTTCTGTATTCTAGAATTACCATCCAGCTTCATCAGATATGACATGGAATATTTGAGTTTTTTAGTGTAAAACTAGAATGACTCCAGTCACTGATGCAATTAAGTTCATTGCATCTGTTCAATCAGGAATTGCACAGATACAACTCCTATTTGGTAGTAAACTTAACACAAGCTGTGCCAAGACCAGACTAAGACTTTGTAATGACCTTCACTTTCCCATTTAGCATCAAATATGATGTTTATTAAAGCACAAGTAATCCCTATGCCTGTTTTGGGGCACTGATTAAGATCCAAGCTAAGCGCTACCTACTGAATTGCTAATATTTCTTCCTATAATGCTTGGACTGGTACCTAAAGGACTTATAGCCTAAGTGATATGTCCAGGGTTTTGACCTAGCTTGTACAATACAAGATTAATAACATTAGCAGTACAGCCGTTTTAATTTTCATTTGAACTTATGACATGCATGGTGCTCTTTCTTCAAAGATGATTCAATTACAGTATCAATCTGCAAATAATCTGTCAAGGTTTAGGCTGCGCTAGCCACTAAATGAACAACATTATTGCTTCCTTTTTGATTTATAACATATTTGAACCTTTAACTCTAAAATCTGTGTGTGTTTTCAGTGTCTTTGATCAAGGTAATTTTAATTCATAAACCTCTTCAGAGGTCAATTGTAAGCTTTAAATTTTCAGTACAACCTTTAAATTTTGAGTGTTTCCTACATGCAAGCTTTCTGTTGAAAAAGCTTTCCATTTATATTAAATAGAGCAATGACAGGAGGTGTTGCTATATCAGTCACAGACTCTTCTCTCCTGTTCCAGGCTTACACTGGGTTTCATGGTTAGCTGTGCTTTCTTGTCAATGTGGCTCAGCAACACCTCTGCTGCTGCCATGGTGATGCCAATTGTAGAGGCTGTAGCTCAGCAGATCATCAGAGCTGAAACAGAAGCTGATGCACTGGAGATGTCTTGTTCTAATGGCTCCACCAACCTGGCACTGGAGCTGGACGGTAGGCATGCAGTGCAGTTTTTGTCTTTGCCCACCTTCACTCTGCAGCAGAATAAATACCACATGAAATAAAGTTGAATGCCTAGGGAAGTATTATGTGCTTCATTGGGTGAGGGTGGTGAGGCACTGAATCAGGTTGCGCAGAGAAGTTGTGGATGCCCCATCCCTGGAAGAGCTCAGGGCCAGGCTGGATGGGGCTTTGAGCAACCTGCTCTAGTGGGAGGTGTCCCTGCCCATGGCAGGGTGGTGGGAACTCAATGACCTTTAAGGTCCCTTCCAAGTCTAATCTTTCTATGATTCTGTGATTCTATGATTAATTAAAACTGAGCAGGTGCAGAACGTGGCAGTTAGAGGAGAGGAGAGGAGAGGAGGCTGGCTTGTTCAGCCTAGTAAAATGAAGTCTGAAAAGAAATATGACTACACGCTACAAATACATGAGGAGTTAAATACTAGCAAGAGAAAGGAGATCATTAAGCTTGTTGGGGTAATGCTGGGAGAACAAATGAATTTAAACTGGTTATGTACACAGCTGGATTGTAAATTAGGAAAGGATTTCTCATCAATAAAAAAGTAAGACTTTGAGGAATAGGAGCCATGAAGGCATACAGCACAACTTAGCTGTTTTTAAGACTGGCACTTGTAAATGTATTCATGGAATGATGTGAAGTGGTTGCATGGAATGGGACATGCTGATGGAGCCTTTCCAGTTTTGCTCCCTTAAATACTTATCTGTCTTTCCACCAATATCTTACAGAAAATGTAGGAGAATGTCAAAGCAGTGACTGGAAAGAGAAACAAGTTAATGGGTAATAGTTATTCATTTACTAAATTCTGCTCTAAAAAATTCTCTAAATACAATATCTGATTATTACAATATATACCTTTGTTTTTCCAGATATGACAATGATGTGAGTGTTATTGTGTGCACAACTGAAAAGGAAAATGAAAAAGACAAGGAACAGGTAGTTAAGATGACACTTTTTATTTTTAAGTGCAGGTAATGTGTGTAAGAGTTTTAACCTAAGTCTCACCCCTATGCAACACCTAACAATGCACAGCCAGCAATGAATTCATGTGATTAAGATATATATGTGTAGATACACGTACACATCCAGTTTGCATATTTAGTTATTTCATTAATGGTTTTGTGTTTCCAGTGTATTATATGCAAGTTAAACCAACCTCACCAGAGAACAAACTCTATATATCAGGAGTATATATATCAGTACAGCTAAAGGAAGTTCCTGTGTGGAGACTGAGACAGCTCAGACAAAGGACTTCAGGATTTGACTTTCCACTCTTCTCCTTTGAATGAATAATCATAGTACCACTGTAACAGCAAGCCAGACCACACAGCATATGGCTATATTGCCAGCAAATTCTCTGGCTGTTCTGGGACATCCTTGAATCCTATTTTTGTGCTTGATGATGAGCCCTTCTAATATATTAATTGGTGTATATTCTTTCTAAGGAAAACCTACCACCTGCTGAAACAAGGAGAAAAAGCAGAGAGGACAAATACAGTGGGGTTTTTAAAGTGATGTGCTTATGTGTTGCTTATTCTGCTACCATTGGAGGGCTGACCACAATCACAGGAACCTCAACTAATCTGATTTTTGCTGAGCACTTCAATACGTAAGAGACCATATTAATTTATTTTTGTTCTTCTTAATCCAGAATTTTAACTGTTCTTTCTTGAGCTCCCACATGGCTTCCCAAAAATGCATTAAAATCCTAACTCTTTGATTTGATATTATTTGATTCTATTACTTCCTTTTTGTTATTTTTTGCCAAGGAGGTAAAATGAAATTGCATGGTTGTATTTGTCTTACACTGGAAAAGGCTATAAGCGATCACTCAACACATGAAATAGATGACCATTCTTTGGTTAAGTAATACTTTACTCTTTGCACAGATGCATGGAAAAAGGTGGGCTTTTCTGAGGAGGAAGACACTACTTAGCCTGAATAGGCAGACCCTATCTGGCTTTAATGGACTGTTATTCATTTCTAAGTACAGCAGGAGCTACGTTCAGGTCTGCTTAGCAAAGTGCATCAGGAGACTTTTAGGAAGCTAGTATGTGGTGAAATGATGAATTTAGGTCCATTAGTCAAAGAAAAAGTGAATACTTTCAAACCAGTCTCAAATTTTGCATTCAATGGAACATTTTGGTTCGAGATTATTAAAAACATTCTTTAATATTCCTTTTCTTTTCTAAGTAGAACCACATTGAAAAGAAAATTGGCAGATTTCATTCCAAAATTTTTGAAAAACCAATAGTTCTTGCTGAACTTTATTTTTGTTCTCCGAACTACTCATTACCAGAAATATTCCTACTCAATTTTAAAATGGAACAAAGTAAAATATAATCCTTTCATTACCCTCTGCCCACTATTCTGTATTGCCTATGGCAAAATGGTGATAGATTTTCTTCCAACCTGTGTTTCATGAATGGATGAAGTTTGGCTTCAGCATGCTGCTATAGAGAACTGAAGTGATACAGTCAATAAACCAGCCTGAGCTAAGAGAATAGCAACAATGGAAACAGTATGGAAATTATAACAGATTGCCTGTTACTGGGGCCAAAGAACTACACAGGGCAGCCTATGACATTATAAATCCTTCAGGCTTAAACTTTCAGACACGTAAGCATTTCTGGTTCAAGCAGGCTTCACACTCAAGAGCCTAGAAGAATTCTGATTGATTACTAGGGGTAAGAACTGTTCTTGTTCATTTCCTTGCTGTTGTAGGAAACTTGAAGAGAACTGGCCTGCAGCTGGTTTTTCAGTTTGCCTTAGCTGTTAACAATCTCTTCAAGAATGCATAAGCAGATTGTTGCCCTCTCCCTGGGTCTTCACCCTCTGCTAGGAGCATGGGCTGTGCATGGAGTGCTGCATGTGTAATCCAGTTTTATACCCCACCAGGATTTTGCTTAATCTTTACACAACCACTGAGACTAATCCTTAACTTAAGCTGAATCTACCACCTAACTGTGCAAATATTTTTAACTGTCTTGCTCCCCTTCTCCTAAGAGGCTTCGTTTGTATTTATGCCCTGTCTGAATTGTGAATTAGCCTGTTTGCATGACTTGGACACCTTTGCAGTCTACCTTCATGTAGCATAAGCATCTGAAGGAGGATAATTCAGCAAAAGAGCTGTACATACAGCATATTCCTGGTTTTCCCACTCAGTGATAAAACACTTAAAATGGCACTGTGAAATTCCGTATTCCTTATATCTTTCTGATTTTAGTATTAAATAAGCTGGAATCAGTGCTTACTGCTCTCTACTTCCCTTCTTTTCATTTGTCGCATGAAGAGGAAGGTAATATATCTGTGTTAGCATTGGAGCCTGTATGTTGCTGGGAATTCTCAGCCTGCTGATCATTCAGGAAAAGAAATTATGCTGTGCTCAACAGGGCAGAAGTATCCCTGCCAGCGAGACCAGCTTCCATAAGGGCTCCTTTTCAAGACAAATTTGTCACTTATCCTCTCAGGGTCAACTCTATTCATTCTTTTATTGTATGTAAAGGGACACCACAACATAGTGTCTAGAATATAGACTACTGCATAAAAAAAAAAAAAAAAAAAGAAGGAAAAAAAGATTTTCACTGAGACCCTAAGGAGACACGGTCAGTTATTATGCTAAGGATTAGTCTGCTCACACTGCCCATAAGATACCCAGAAGACTTTACTGGCCAGGGAAACATCAATGAGGGTGAGTTGGGTTGGTTCTCACTGCTCCCTAGAACAGATCCTTGATGATGCTGAGTCCCTTTCTTCTGACTCCATATTTATTCCCCATATTTTGTTCTTATTTTATCCTTTTCCATATTGGTGTTTTTAATCTTGAATCTCTCAGGCTGCTGCAGATCCCCATATCAATTATATCACATCTGCAGTTGTACCTATCTAATCTTACATAGCTGTGGAGACTTTCTCACACCTCTTTCCCACACGAAACAGTTTCTTCAGTGCTGAAAACCAAGGTTCACAGCAGGGCCAAGGATTCTAGGAGCACAGGCAGCTGCACTCCAGGGTAAGGGAAAGACTGTGGAGAGGTTAGAGAGAGAACGGGTTACCAGACAACAGTAGGTCAGGGAGAAAACTCATAGGAGTTCTCCCTAAGGTACTTGAGGAAGAGTAAATCCTACAATGAAACCTTTAATTCAGGGTCACTGACGGGTTACTCAATTTCCTCAGTCCTATTCTGGTTACCAACTTTGACCTTCTAGAAACAAACTTTGCCAACATAACACTATTTTCAACCTAAGCACTTTTATAAAAGTCATAAAAGCAATAATCTTATCTGGATTTGTTCTATGAACCAAATTTATTGGTGTTTGTAGTGTTTGCCTGGAAAAAGTTTGTTGTGATTGGCACTGAATCACTGTAAAATACGGATTATTAAAACCAATCACATTTTTGCATCACGGAGGAAGGTTGTTCAAAGAGACTAGAATTTTCTCACTTTTAGCATTAGAAGCTCTCTCAGTAAAGCCGGAGGAGTTCAAAGAAAGAATAACTTCTGTTCATAAAGTAAATTGAAAAACAGGATCCATTTACCTGACCTTTTTGCCTGTCTGGCATCTATCTTGTTCAACTTCAAATTAATTTCTTTCAGAAAAACAAAGCCCATTGCTCCTGTTCTTAAATGTACACGGCAGGGAGAGTTCTGGTTGAATGACCAGCATCTCTAAACAGTAGATTCAGACAGCCTCAAAGAGACGGGGTGATTGGAGAGGTAATCCACCTAGCAAATGAACATTTCAGCCTTTCCTGGAACTTAGTAATAATTTTGTTTCTAATCAGTTTAGAATCCCTTATGGAAGCTTAATAATACAAGTCTCAATGTTGTCTCCACTGTTGTCTTCTAAGTTCATTGGAACCTCTTCATTTCAGTATATTTTCTTGTGCTGAAGTCTCCTCTCAAAGAACTGCTTTTCTTCAAGTTCTGTTTTTTTGTAGTCCTAATGATCCTTAACATCATGAGTGGCCCTTCCTTGCCTCCTGAACTCAGGTCAGACACACCTAGATCAGTGTCAGATCCCCAGACCTGTTGCTGATCCAGTGCCCAAATAACTGGCACAGCCGGTTCCTGTAGTGGTCACAATCATCAGGAACAGGATGGGAGGATGAGGAAGAGAACACCACAGGCCACCTTCTGCTGAAGTCAGCTGCCAGGCAGAAGCATTCTCTTGCAGCAGGGTTTTCTGGCACTTCTTACAAGTCTTCATTCCTTTGCAAAGCTCAACTGAACAGTTTTTTACTTTTATCCAGACGTTACCCAGGTTGCCAGTGCATCAATTTTGGATCCTGGTTTATCCTTTCCATCCCCATCACAGTTATTATTCTGGTGCTCTCCTGGGTCTGGCTGCAGTGGCTTTTCCTTGGGTTTGAGTAAGTAAATTTTGTAATCAATAAAACTAAATGCTGATGATGTAAGAGAGATTTTGTAGCAGGAGTAAATATTGCATCTAAGTTTAGCAGGCTCAATAGGAAGATAATGCAGCAACAGTGATTTTGTGTCCTTGATTAATATGGATGAGTCTCTGGATGGGACAGGAATTTTCTAAAATAAGGATCCTTGACTACTCAGCCCAAAGTGAAAAGTCCATACTTCAAATTATGATACCCATTCCCTTAAAATATACAGACATCATCATTAAACAGTGCATGTGTGCAAGACAGAAGAATATTGAAATTTTTCACATTTTGGTCTAATACTGGAACATTTATAAACAGGATGTTGCCTTTTACTGAAGTCAGGGATTGGCTTGAATACTTGAGCAGTATCTGTGTTATAAACTGGATGATTAGATTTGTAAATGCGAAGTAAAAGACTTAAACTTTTCCAAAATTTATATGGTGGTATGGAACTCCCCCAGAGCTTATGCTTTTAAAGCTTTTTAGAGGACAATACTTCTTTTGGGCTGATTCTTCAGAGCCTTGCTCCTCATGAGTTCACAAAAATCTGCCAGAGACAGCAATGGGCACACCTGTCTTCCACAATTACATGGTTATGTATGGGCCAAGAGATGAAGAGTGAGACTCGCTACTCTTCAGCAGATTTAAAATAATCCCATGCTTACCACTCCTTATGTGAACAGTTACTGTTTCTTTTTTCTTGATTGTTTCAATAATGTTCTTTTTAATACTACATAAGGGTCTTAATCCAGGATGAAAACCTAGCATGTACCAAATAGCCTGCTGATCAGTTTGCAGGCTATTCATGAGATACAAACTTTTTCATTACAAAACAAAGTAAAGCAAAGTCATAGATGACTTTCATTAAATAGCCAGGTCATGTATTTGATTGTTTCAATTAGTTCCCATGATTGAAGTTTCATCCTTTCTGGGCAAATGAGCTAGACAATTGCAGCACCCATTTTGTTGCTGCCTCTGCCAATCTCCCATTGGGCTTTGTCAATTAATTCCAATACGCTCGGCTTGGTGTGTGATAATTGAATGGGAGATACTGTATTTTAAAGTGAAAATTTTACTTTGGTAAAGTGCTATTGGTGACTGGAAAGGTTAGACTTTTTTTTTTCTTTTTCCTGTATACACAGTTAATTCATTGTTCAATATTGCTGATTTACATTCCAGTTTTAAAAACATGTTTAAGTGTGGCAAGAAGAAAACAGCTAGAGAAGAGGCCTCAGCACAGGTGATTCGAGATGAATACAAGAAGCTTGGGTCAATAAGGTATGTCAAACTATAAATCTGCAAACAAGAGTGAGTATATCCAAGTGCAAATTGAGGAAAATGTATAACCCATTCTGTTTCTGCTATAGCTACCCAGAGATTGTTACACTTGTCCTATTCATTCTAATGACCCTGCTGTGGTTCACCAGAGACCCTGGCTTCATCCCAGGATGGTCTTCACTTTTCCCAAAGTAAGTAATATTTTTGATACACCAACGAGAACTGTACTGTGTCTTAGCTACATACCTTCTTTTCTTCTCAATTAAAAAAAAAATAAAATAGTTTCAACACTTCCAAATATTCCAGGCTGAAGTTGTTGAAAACCTTTGTAGTGTATACAGAAGAGGTAAACTCCAGCAATTTCACAGATGTATGTGTGCAATATCTGAAATGTGATAAACCCATTACAGAATAAAATACAGCGCCTCCTAAGAGGATTTATGCCTAGTTTTTAAACTTGATCCAATGAAGGAGAATGCATAATGATTGATGTTACAGCATCCTACTTCCTCATCAAATCTACAAGTTCAAGAATAAATCTTTGGTTAGAATTTTTTGATCTACAACCTTTAGTGGCTGCTGCACTTGTATGCATACTGGCCGACATCCCCTGCTTTGACAGCTCTAATTAATGTTATAAATTACTATCTGTTCATACATAATTCTCTTAACGTCACGGTTCAACTAACCACCAAAAAGCCAGGATCTATTCCGGAACAATTACATTTTTTTGCCTTCAGCTGCAGTTTGGTTTTCAGTCCCTTCCCCAGGATCACCTACACTTTTTTCCCTAAGAAATTGGTTCCTCTTCAGGAACTTATAATGCTGTGATATCTCCTGTTGTTTTGCTGTAATTACTGTAATTTCACTTCTGTTCTGTGATAAAGGTCTGAATTTTGTTCTCAATTACCAGGGAGTAGTTGCAGGATTGGGAGGAGCAGGACTTTGTGCTATTTAGGCCCTTTTGTATTTAACATTTATCACTGTGTGGGTCAAAGGCCAGTGCTGGACTTGGATGGTAATATTCCATTTTGTTTTCCTTTTTGTGTGTCATAAATGACATGTGAACATGCATTCATCATGCCTCCTTTCTTTAAATATACTCCCACCATTCAGGCACATACACACACACATCAGTGCTCTGCCAGAAAGTCTGGTAGGAGATATTACAAGAAAGAATTGTAGACCTTTGAAGATTTAAAGTGCAAAGCAAAAAATTTTGTGTAAAAAATAGCATTAAAAAGTAAAGTCAAAACTAAAATTTTTTTAAATTATGTTTTCATTATCTAAAGAATTGCAAAAGAACACTTTTTCCCCTTATAACAGCAGCAGAGCTGATGATCATTGTCTCATATGAAACGTATTCTTGAAGGGGTTTTGGAGTGTTGACCTAATCAAGTAATCAGTCAGCTAGGCAATCAGGCTGGCTTTGTTTCTCTTTCTGCTTCACGTTAACATTCAGTGCTCATCCAGCACTGTTTAACAGGATACATCTGATACTGAAAAACAGACATTGTAAACAATTTTTCAGATTTGGGACTTATGGCTCAAATGGGTTATATCAGTCCAAAGATCCCCATTTTTTTTTATTTAAAGTTATCTGTTTGCTGTTGTCTGAGGATTTTGTTCACTGGCAGGGAAAAGTAGAATACTCTTATAATAAGTGTGTTTGCAAGTTCTGCACGGGGATGTTACTTTGTGGGTGCCCTCTAATGTTTTCCTTGGAAGGGAATGCAAGCACGTGTCATGTCACATTAGGCTGAATCATGTTATAATTTGGGTGAGGTAACCTGAAGAGAGACAAAGCTTGTATTACTCCCCAACAAAACTTGTAAAGGGAGAGAATATTCTGCCCTCACCTATTTCTAGACAGCTTTAATTTATCAATCAATTGCATTAATTGGCATAAAACCAGGCAGTTGGGTTTTTGCTTTCCTGAACAACAGAAAACTTACCAGCCAAGACACACGAGTGGGGCAAGGAGGCAGCAGAGGTACACCTGGGAGTGAGCCATCTTCTTTAAAGAAAACAGAGAAGCCAACAGGAAAAAGAACTCAAAACTCAAGAACTGTGGTTCTGTCAATGGTTACGCTGCGGTCATCACCGTTATGTCCAAGCAGCTTCTATCAGTGCATTAATTGCGGTTTATATCTCTTATGCATGTGTTCCCCAGTACAAAATCCTCTGCGTACAAAATCATTCAGTGTTTTGGATTTACATATACTGATAGGCATGTGCACAACTTCCTTATGTTTATGTTACAGGAAACAACTGTACGGAAATATTCTCTGCCCATAGAAATCTGATTTCTTATCAGAAACCCGATAGTACTTATTTTGCACAGGACACTCTCCCACAGTCTCAAGCCAGCCTCAGGGAAGTTTATCACCTGCACAGATGAGCTTTGTCCTTAGGAAAAGCTGCAATGTCAGAGCTATAAGTAAACTTGAGATCATCCATGGCCAGTGCGTGGGTCTTATTAGGTATGATTCACACCACTCCCAGGATCTTAAACCAGACGGGACCTTCAGGTCATTTTTTCTGACATGCTGAAGACCAGAAGAGCTACACTATTCTGTGTATCCTGGTGTAAATTTATTTTACTAGAACGTGAATACCCAGAAAGCAACCAGGCCTGATTTCAGGGTGACAAAGCGCAGGATCTTCAGATTTTGGAATTTACCCCTTTTCTTGATAGTCTGTCCTGGTGGATAACCATCTCTGTTGCCAAACTAAACAAGACAAACTCGCACCTTGTTTTCTGTCTGAGTATATCTTCTAGCCATCTGGTTTTGTCTTTCCTGCTGGATTAAAAACTTTTCTGTGAAAGGTGCTTTAAAGATATACTTATCTGATTATATGATATAAAAAAAAGATATAAAGATATAAAATATATAAAAGATATCTTTATCTAATTACATCCTATTATAAGCTTTCTTTTGATAAACAATATGGAATGCTTAAAGTTTTGCTTGACAAATTTTCACCAGTCTCACCACCCATGTTCATGTTCTCAGCCCCTTGCATGCATCCTCACAAGTTACTGAATATCCCTTTAAAACACGGACACTGATTTATTTATCTTTTTAAATTCCAGCAGAAATATTGGTATTTAATGAAGATACCTCCCTACTTTTTAAGTGCTACTTTTTTAAATGTTAGCAAACTTTTAATCCACATTTATGCTATATCAGTATTTAATAGAGCGCATTTTTAAGCAGCATTATCAGATACCTTTCACCCATGCATTACCTTTACCTGTCAATTTTCCTTAAGAAAAATTTGTACATCTATTTAAGACTAATTCTTCACAGTCCTGCCCTGAGCGCCTGTTAACTCCCTCTGGAGGCAGGCAGCAGGATGTTTTAATAAGTGTTGTATAACACTACAGAGAGCAGCACAGGGTAAAACCTCCTGTTTCCTCCCTATCTGTTGACAGCAGAGGATCACACATCGTTTCTGTTACAGCAGTTTCCTTCTATGTCCTGGCCTGATTCCAGGCTGTAGGGTATTAGCTTCAATTAGAGGAGTTTCAAGTTGGCCTTTGGCCAGGACTTTATGAACCTCATAAAAACCAGAAAGTTCAACACTGGGCTGGTTACAGCTGATGTATGCAAGGTGGGCTTCCCTCACACTTCCTCAGATTATTGCCTGAGAGTATTCTTTCTTTTTTCAGTATGGTTTATTCCTTTCTTTACTTCCAATACAAGGGCACTATGTACTTTTGCCCACAGCCCTGTTCTCTACAATGATCTCAGCTGGAGTCACTGTGAGATCTCCTTAACAGCTTTTTTGCTTCCTTGTAGGACAATCAGATTTGCAGTGTTATAAGCAGGTAGATGTTGTACATGCAATTGTATTACAGCTGGGATAAATGGACTTTGAATAATATTTATCTCAAAATTTGATAATGATTGAAAAGCTTCTGTTTGGAATGGTGCCATGTGTGCCGTCATAATACTAGGATGTTGCGTGTGTCTCAAGCAGGTTTTCTGAGTGTGGTGTTTTTTATTAAGGAATATTAAGCTTTTATGAGCAAAAAATTGCACCTCCTTAGTTCTACAAGAGGAAGCACAAAGTCCAGCACATGGGGAGGAACAACCCCAGGCACCAGTACAGACTGGGGGCCACCCAGTTGGAATGCAGCTTAGTGGAAAAGGACCTGGTGGTGTCCTGGTGGACACCAAGTTGAACATGAGCCAGCAATGCGCCCCTACTGCAAAGAAGGGAAATGGTATCCTGGGTTGTGTTAAGAGGAGTGTTGCCAGCAGTTCAAGGGAAGTGATCCTTCCCCTCTGCTCATCGCTGGTGATGCCACACCTGGAGTGCTGTGTCCAGTTGTGGGCTCCCTAGTGCAAGATGGTGATATCACAAAGATGATTAAGGGGCTGGAGCATCTATCCAATGAGCAGAGGCTGTGAGAGCTGCGACTCTTTAGCCTGAAGAAGGGAAGGCTGAAGGGGCATCTTGTCAATGCTTAAAAATATGTGGGAGGGTGCAAAGGCTCATCTCAGTGGTACCCAGTGACAGTACAAGAGGCAATGGGCACAAACTGGAACATAGGGGTTTCCTCATGAACACTAGGAAATTATCTCTACTTGTGAGGGTGACCAAGCACTGGCACAGGTTGCCTAGAGAGGAATCTCTGTCCTTGGCGATACTCAAAAGCCATCTGGACATGGTCCTGGGCAACTGGCTCTGGGTGATTCTGCTTGAGCAGGGGGTTGGACCAGGTGACCTCCAGATGTCCCTTCCAAGGTCAACCATTCTGTGAAGATGCATCTGCCTAGAAGAAAGTGGCAGCATGAACTGTTTCTGTATCCAAATCTTGCCTTCCTTCAAAATTCATATCAAGTCTTAAGAAAATGCAGGATAGGATCCTAGAGAAAGAGTTTTTCTGCTCTTTAGACCCAGTGCATCTGGTCCTAGGCTAAAGGTGATACATAGGCAGAACCCTCTGCCTCAAAAACATCATAACAAAATAATAACTTGCTTTTAAAAAATGTTCTTTGTGCTAGCAGACAATAGGAAGCAGGAGACAGAACATATTAGGGAACGATTTCAACTTCTATGGCTGCTTCATTTTGTGACAGTGTTAGCTAAAACCACGCTGGTTGTAGTGTCAGTGGGCTATGTTTATTAAGGCTTTTTGAATCTCACCTAAAATTGCAAAGGGATCTACCAGGTTATACATTTGTAATGTGTAACTGGGAGAAGATTTTTTCCCTTTCAGTTAAAAGCCCTGGTTTAATATAAAACCTTAAGCTGCTGGGAAGATCTGCTAGGAAGTTATGCTTGGACCCACTGTAGCTGCATCTGCAGAAGAGCATGAACACATAAGAAACACTTACAGAAGAACTTAAAGAAAATAGAAAAAAAAAATAACAAAGCTTAAGAAAATTTCAGGTTTAACTTTCTTCAGCAAAATTCTTATTCATCCGAATGACCATTTTGACTGAAATAAGACAGACTGGGATATGCCACCACTTAGCAGTGTGTAACTGAATCAGATGGATGTGTTAAAATGGCCTTAAAGCTCAGCTTTGCAGTTTACCTGATCTTCGGGCTACTCTGTTCAAACTAGAAGGAGATTGCATCAGATTAAGAAACACTAGTGCAAGAAGTTCTCAGGCACTGGAAATGACCAAAATAAACCTATGACCCTAGTAGTGACAGACATAGGAAGATGGCAACACAGCTCTGCTGCCTTCTCTGAGCTACATAACCATCATCCTTTGTGGGTACGCCCAGTGCTCTTAAGGCCCTTTGGACTGAATCTATTACAGAGCATATTAAAGTTATTAAATTTATCATTGAACTGTGAAAATTAGTTATTTAAGCACCAGTTATTCCCAAATATTCCCCTCCTCCAGCTTATTTCTGTATGACAAAGTAACATATGCTTACTCAAGGTGCTTATTTATGAATTTAGAGGGGATATTTCTACAGATGTGGTGAATTGACCTTGGCTGGCTGCAAGACGGCCACCCGGTCGCTCTCTCACTCCCCCTTCTCAAAAGGACAGGGGAGAAAATAAGGTCAAAAATCTTGTGAGTTGAGATAAAGACTAGGAGATCCCCTACCAGTTACCATCATGGGCAAAACAGACTCAGTTTTGGGAAAATTAATTTAATTTAATTGCCAATTAAAAATAGAATTGCATGGGGAGAAAAAAAACTAAAAAATAAAACTCCTTTCCCCGATCCCATTTCTTTCCAGACTCAACTTCACTCCTTCATTCCCAACTCTTCTAGCTCTTTCCACTGCACCAAGCGGGGTGGGGAATGGGGGGGTTGTGGTGACTCTCTAATATCTCCTTTCCACTGCTCCATCCTCCTCCTCCCTCTTTTCCCCTGCTCGTCCGGACTACATATATTTATGTATATATATGTTTTTTTCTTGTTAACTTCTCCTTAGGTATAAAGGCTACGCTACAGATTCAACAACTGCCTTAGTGATAGGCGTCCTGTTCTTTATTATTCCAGCAAAAACTTTGTCCAGGGCTTCAAACGGAGAAAACAGTTGAGTATATTTTGGTGTGGATTTTACTACAATAAGCTATCTAAGATGCAACCATAAGTATAACTTCTTGAACTTGCTAGAGGAATGTTGTTAAATACTAATGTTACAATTAGTGTGTATATATATATATATATAAAAAATACAGGATAATATCTTACTGGGATATAAAGCAACCCTGGCCTGGAAGTCAGTGCCAACACTTAAGCAATATGAGCAGCAGAAGCCCATGCTGTGCAGGAACCTGCTGCCTGCAGCCCACTGCTGCCAATGGAAACAACCTCTCCATTGACTGCAATGAATGGGATCTGAATAGAACTGTAAGGGGCAAGGTTGGATTTATTTTTTTAAAAACTTACTGCTTATTTAAGGTAGTCTATAAAATTTGACATGGTAAATGAGTCCACTCTCATTTAATTTTTCACTTTCAAAATGGAATTTACCCTGATTAAAGGATACCTCCGGCTTGTCCTCTTTATGCATTCAATTCTGCTGCTGAAATCAATGACATCTAGGGTTTCACGGGGAATGCAAGATCAAAAACGTAAATGAGTCTAAGTGAAATAGCATTTGCTCAGCAATCTGTCTGAATAGTGTAGTTTTATTGAGTAAATTAAAGGCATTGATATCCCGCAGCTATTTCCCACATACGGAAGGAGGGCAGAGGGACCAATGTTCCACTGGTGGAAATAGCTGTAGCTCTTTTGTCTTCAGGCTGTGACAGTTTTCACCAGCTAAGGATCTGTCCCAGGAAGTGCAAGTTGTTGATATGAAAGACTTTCTTCATGTTATAATGATGAGATTTTCCCTTTGAATATTTCCAGTATTTCCCAAGTACTTCCTCAGAGGGATTATTTCAAGATGCTTTTCTGTATGTTTTCAAATGTTGATGGGGGGTTTGGTTTGGGGTTTTTTTTTAATTTTTTTTTTTCTTTAGCTGCTTTTGGTTACACTCCACTGATTACTTGGAAGGAATTTCAGTCATGCATGCCCTGGGAAATAGCTATTCTTGTCGGTGGTGGGTTTGCACTGGCAGACGGCTGTGAGGTAATGCAATTCATAGAAGATACTGAACAATTAGCATGACCCACATCAGGAGCAATTCAGACATTCGGTGAATTCACAGTTACTCTCTTGTTTTAGCAAGTTATTCTGCAGCAATACTGAACACAATAAATGTGACGAATATTCAAGACGTTCAAAAAGCAGAGTTACCAAAACCAAAGTTTACTTTGTCTTCAAAGACTATGCACAATGATGACTACTGTTTTTTATTTAATTTAAACCTGATGGTGGTAAGAATTGTGCAGACACACTATTTCCAAAGCCTTAGAGATAATGTCCCACATCACTGAGGTACCTCTCACTCGGAGCCCTGTTACACTGGCTCCTCCAGTAAATCAAGCTTGTTTGGGCCCAAACTCTGGCTATGAGTCTGATATATGCATATTACAAGTTTCTGATTATGACTCTTCTAAACATCTCAGAGGTGCAAATATAAATAAATGGAATATAGTTTGCATAAGTTCCTGTAAGACACCACTGCATTAAAAAATTGTGCTTAAAAATATGTGGTAGGGATATGAAAAATATTTCAGATTTTTTCCCATTTACACAAATACTTCAAAATCAGTAGATGAGTAAATTACTGCTCGATACTATTTATTAATTTTTCTTTTCAATGATTTGTAAATCGTAATCATGTTGTTATATTCCTTATGCAGGTTTCAAAACTTTCTGAGTGGGTAGCAAGTAAATTGAGCCCTCTAGGATCATTACCCCTGTGGCTGGTTATCCTGATATCATGCCTTATTGTCACTTCAGTAACAGAAGTGGCCAGCAATCCAGCTACCATTACGATATTTTTGCCCATACTATCTCCTTTGGTGAGTATAACACAGGTTGTTTTTAATCAGAATCTGTTTTATCATCCATGTAATAATACAGCTGCTCAAAACAGCAATTTTTACAAGTCTCCATAAAATACTTCATGCATTTTTTTGCTGTGCTGTGTTGTGCATTGGACACTTGATTGTTTAGGGGATTTCTTACAAGAAAGGCTGAAAATTCAGTAAAATTAGGTGACAGTTCAACACGTAAAAATTGACACTGTTATTCCTATTTGTGAATAGTCAATGCACTTAAAAATTTCTCTTAGTGTTTCTTCAGTGAAAATGGTTAACACTGCAACTTTCCAGCTGTCACTACAGAGAAAAGTGGGCTAATAGATGAGCTTTATATGTAATTCTTATTTCTTCTCTCCTTAGCTCAATTGTGTCATTTCTTCTCATTTTTATAAAAACACCCAGTTCTTTCTTCTTCAAAACTTACTGATCGTCTTCTAGACTGTAGATTTTACTCTTGACCAGCCTAGACACATACTAATGCCCTTTCCCTCTCTTAGAAAGAAACCTCAGTCCTCACTTCATCGAATCCCTCCCATGTATTATATAAAAATTCAACTTTATCGTCTTTCTGGCAGTGTTTTGCTTTTAGTGCCCATGCAGTGCCCAGACTCTTTGCAATAGGCTTACTTTATGGACTCAACGACAATTAGAAAACATCAGGCGTGAATTTAAAGTTCTGTAGTTATTCTGCATTAGAACCACTTTTTCCCTCTCAAGCATTCCAAGATATAATCTTTAAATTGAGTTATCAGAAAAGGCTATTTCTCACTCTTTAAAATGGTAGTTCTGTTCACAGTTCACTTGTGTTAATATAATCAGTTTGTATTTATGTAGTTCATTTGGCAAATGTGTCCCTTGACAGCTGTTCTCTCTCTTTTACTTTATGACAGGCTGAAGCCATTCATGTGAACCCACTTTTCATTTTGATACCTGCTACCTTGTGTACTTCCTTTGCATTCCTGCTTCCTGTAGCAAACCCAGCCAATGCCATCGTATTTTCATACGGTCATTTAACTGTTATGGACATGGTGAGTTTTAAGCAAAACTCCCTAAAGGAGATTTTTAGCATTTTTAAAACTTTCTTCAGTGTCTTGATGGGATTTTCTGCTTTCTTTTTCCTCTCCTTTAGGTGAAAGCTGGTTTGGGCATTAACATCATTGGAGTTGCTGTAGTTATGCTTGCAATTATGACCTGGATAGTGCCTATATTTGATCTCTATACTTACCCAAGTTGGGCACCAGACATTTCTTATGGAAATACCACTGGACTGTAAAAAAAAAAATCAAAAATCCTGGGGATTGGTTTGGATTGGTATTGTTTCTTTTCTTTTTCAATGACATGTGGTGAGTCACTTAAAATGTTTTTTGTCACCACAACAATAGGGAACCACATTACTATAAATGCCATGTTTCACAGTCCCAGAGGCTGATGATCCAGTTTGAGAGTCTAATCAGGAAGAGTGCTGGACTGTCTAAATATCATAAAATTAGATCAAGCTTCTAATCTAGTTCAGCTAGTCTGAACTTTTATCTCTTCATGTTATGAAGGAAAAAATAAATGTTTATAGCCATTATCACTGGCAGTTTGCCCCCATTCTCAGGGTAGCGGAATAATGAGATTTAAATATTATTATTTCAAATACATTTTCTTACTATTGCTTTGGTGATATTTGGGGTTTGTCCAAGAACATAATGGTTTTCTGCTTTCTAGATTCAAATGCTGTTTGAATGAAATGGTGTTGATCACAAACAAAAGATCAGGCATGGGATTGTCTTGAACACATAGTTTACAGACCTGTCAAAAAATGCACGGAAAATGGAGAAGAGCAGCATGACCACTTACACAGCACTTTATCTGTTAAGCACCTTGTAATTTGGAAGGAGAATATATACTTAGGCATATGTTTAGTCTACCTCCTTCCAGGACCTCACCGAAACACATTGTTGTTATTCAGTATTTTTCTGGATAGACACGTATTGATAGATCAGAGTTGATCTATATGAATGCAGACTAAATTATCATTATACCTCTCTGCCAAAAGCAGAGATATATCTCCTTGATGAATGAAAGCACAAGATAGAATGCTGAAGATGTGACAATCCATCAATGAAGACTACAGTGCAGCTTCAACTGGAGGCTCATGGTCTCTACAGGACAGGTGGCAGTTTAAGAGTTCTAGACTGTGTTAATGTTGGAAACACAAAACAGGGCAATGTAGTCAGAATGGAAGCTTGAAGTTCAAAGATCTATTCAAATAATGATGTTTTATATGGTTGTTACATGTTTTTCACTGTGAGGACTACAGGATTGTTCTTTTCATCTGTTGGGAAGACTAGTGGCAATTTGTAAAGAGCGTTTAGTTAATCATTGGAACCAAAGCTGCATGTATTTAGCTTGGGTCATCCCCTGGGGCGCCTCTGTGATGGTTGTGAACCATAATCTGTCTTTTATTGTAAATGATCTGCTTTTCCAAACAACAACAACAACAAATAAGCTCTTTTGTTTTTTGATTAGATGGTTTACATCTATTTTTGATAGTGCATATTTAGAGATGTCAGTCATGACTTTTACAGTGCCAGAACACAGTATATGGGATTGTTGTATATGTAGTTTTCTTCCATTAGCTACTGCTTGCAGATTCAGCTGCAATGAGTTATTAAAGAAGCACTTTTTCTTAATGATGAAGGTTTTTTGTAAGTGTTATCTGTACATGCCACCAAGCTTTTCGTCCTGAAGGCTGCCGCTATCTCTTTAGGATGGCTACCTCCCTTTTCTTTTTTAGTATTTTTTAAACAGTGCTTGGCAGAGTCAGGCTACATCCATGACCAGGCCAGTCAGGAGCTGCCACTGTACAAGCGGTTTCCTATTTAAGTGGTTAACTGATCCCCTGTAGTAATGACTGTGATTACAGAAATGCAACACCTGGCCAAAAGAAGCCTCTAACTCATCAGGTACTAGAAGGAAATGTTTATGCAAGTAGCTAACCCAAGACATGGGTCTTGGACTGTATTATACGGTGTCTTCCAAGAAGAATGTGCAACAGAGAAACAAGTGGCTCGTGGTTTATGTAGGCTTTTGGTCCTGCAGGCATAGAGAGGAGAACCAGCTAAGAGAGTGTTCTTACTTTAAGATTCCCAGGTATCACTTTTCCAGCTCTGTCAGTAATTTCCCAGTTATTCAAGAGTGCTGGAAACAGTGAATCATAGAATATTTCAAGTGGAAGGGATTTCAGAAGACCATCTCATCCGATCTCTTGATGAAAGCAAGGTTAGTACTGAATGCAGACCAGGTTGCTCAGGGATTTGTCTAGTCACTTCTTGAAAATCTCCAAGATGTAGACTGCACATCTTCCCTGGGTAAACTTCTCCAGTGCTTTGCTGTCTTTGTGGTGAAATGTTTTGTCATTAAACATATGAACAAATGTATATTCATTTTAGTGGAATAGACTAATTTTTCCTTCCTTTTATTTGGGATAGATTTTTTTTCTAGGTGTAAAACTGGTTGTTGTTTTTTTTTATTGAAACATGAAAAAGGGGCACAGTTGTCTCTGTGACCTTACATTCATGACTCCCAGTGGACATGATGTTTTCAATCTCCACTGGTCTGCCCTGCAAAGTATAAAGCATTATAACCATGTGGCAACTGTTTTTCAGCCAGAGGAAATTTGCTGACTGTTTATGAGCTGTCCCCCAGTTTTATTGATGTTCATGATATGGAATTGGCTGGTGTAACCTCAGCCTTGAATATGACATTGAGGTCTGCAGAGGTCCATGAATGCACTGCTCTGTAAAATCATTCTTTGACACCTGTATTGTCTCCTCAAGTTGCATGTCTTCATGGAAGAAAATAATCATTTTGCACCATTTAAGAGAACTCTTTAGAAGTTGTCAGCTGCAGTAAGTGGTAGGGTTTTCAGTGTAATCTGAAGCTCGGTTTGTGCCTGATCATTTTCAGCTGTTCGTTTGCTCTACATTTTGGTTTATTCATAGGATCATAGGTAATACAATAAGAAAGGCCCATTGTGTCTGAACCCTCACATAACGCAGACCACAGAATTTCCCTAGACTATTTTTTCAGGACAGACAGTGTGATAAAGTATTTTAGTAAATAAGAAAGAAGATTCAAATTGTTTAATGAAAGATGCACTTTTAAAAAATATTTTCACTACAACCTCTGTATGCAGTGGATAATACGCAGAGAGAAGGGAGGGATTTGTAATGAAAGTTAGTTAATAATCTGTTGGGCCATGTGCATTTATAAGGTATCAAAATGATACGCAGAATTATAAATAAACTTACTGTCAGTGACCAGTATAAATAAACTTACTGTCAGTGACCAGTATCTTAACTGTCATAATGTGACAATTAGTGACAAAAATGAAACAATCAAGCATGAGGTTTTGAGAGACTGTATCCTGTAAGTAAGCCAGTCATGAACAAAGGAGTTGGTAGTAGCAGGAATGTAGGGTTCCATCAGGACTTTTTTTTTCTCTTGTTTTGCTAAAAGTTTAAAGAACAGGTCAGACACAATCTCTGAGCCGAGTTGTTATTATTATTGCTGACTTATTTTTAAAACTTTTAAGAACCTTTTAAGTCAAAATGAACAACTCTGCAGTGCAGAGACTAATATTGCTAGAACTTCCTCACCTAAGAGTGTTGAAATGGAGGAAAAAGAGAATTTCAACGTTGTTGGCTCTCTGTGTACCCAATGGGTGGATTTGGCTCTGACTGCCAGCGCTGAGCACCGTGCTGGCTGCCAGCAGAAAAAGTGCTTTTCCTATGTCGCTATTATAGTCATTGCTTTGTCCAGAGTTTGTGTGTAATGTGATGAATGGTGGAAATGCATCTGTAATTATTTTAAGAGTTGATTAATATATGATGACTGCATTAACTATTTGTAAATTTCTTTGTGCATAATTTTTATAAAAACTAGGGCATTTTTTCTTTGTCTCAGCCAAGTCTAATTAGTCTACTGTATTAGTACATAAGTAATATTTATGACTTACTATTTATTTGTGGTGTCATTCCTGCTGAATTAAATGGATCCTTTGCCTTGTATTTCATTAGGGGAGATGTGCCAGGTCATTGTTCTCCTTTTCTATGGCCATGTTATATTTAATACACTTTCACTTTGCTTTTGGAAGATGTGCTTTTTAGATTACCAGAAACCACAAAACAAGTGAACGCTGGAAAAAGCTTCTTAACTGTTCTATTACTACAATCAGATAGTCAGATCAATCTTGCGTGTAAATCCTCTTATGTACTTTTGGAATGAAATATCTGTGTTTGTTTACTGCAAGACTCTTGCTTGTTTAAAGCCATCCAGCCTATAGCCCGAGGGCTCGCTGAGGAGCGATGCAGCACAGCAGCTTAGGAAGAGTGTAGCAAAAAAAAAAAAAAAAAGCGTTATACCCTTGATCTTACAACTTTTTGACTAGGTGTAGACACCAAGCTGGTTTGCATATTAATTACAACAATCAAAAGACTATTGTGTGTTATGTGCAGTTGCTGGTAGGACCAGAAGGCTTCTAGTGACCCCTTAAGATGCACAGATGTTGCTGGCCTGTTGCGGGCCTGTTGCTGGCCCCCTCTCCTACCCTGCCGTTGGCAGCCCACAGGAGGATGCCAGCTGCCCTGATGGTGACACCTTGCTGCCCCAGAGCTCCCAAGGCTGAGGATATTCCCCAGGAGCAAGGTCTGACACAGACTTCAGTTTGCTTTGCGGCTATTAGTGATAAATCATAACTTCAGTTACCAGCTTAGTTCATTGTCTCTGCAAAGTTGATTTGATGATTTATGGTTTTTAACAATTAGTGAAGTCTTTGTCAGTGTTATTCCTTAATATTTTTGCCTTGTGTGGTCAGAAGCTGTTGTATGTTACTTTACCTGCACAATGTTCAATTTCTGTACAACTTTCCTTTACAATGCTGTTCTACTAATTTTAAAATAAATATTTCCCAATGCTGTGATGTCCAACATGCATTTAGTGATAAATTAACAAGAGCTAAAATTGTGGTCTGTGAAGAAAGGATATCTGTCAATAAAAGCGCTTGAGATTTCTTAAGCCTTTTTTATTGTTATAATATCTCAACATCTGATAAACATGGCAGAGAAGAGTACTTGCTGAGAATAATTTAAACCTACTGGATATCAAAAAAGTCCACTTTTAAAAGCATTCAAAATTAAGAAAGTGGAATTCTGCTCTCTGCTAAGTTCCTCTACAAGCAGAATAAATATATCACACTCTAACTGCTTGGTGCTTCATTAGAAGATCAGAAAGCAATGCATATGCCTGTGCAAAACAGTACCTGAGTGGTTGGTACTTGATTCAGTGTCCCTTGAAGTCAGGAAAAATCATTTTAGGAAGGGGTGCTAGAGCAGGCCCACAAGGACAACTGGAAGAGTCACTTCCAAGCATTTAATTTGATCATCCTTTGATGAAGAGCCTCTGGTTCTGCCATATTCTGTTGTGGCAAATGTGGAAACTTGGGTGTCAGGCTCCAAGAGCAGGTTTCAGATTGTTATCCCAAAACCCCTGTATAAGATACGGGGAAAAAATGATTACCACACGAGGGCTGAAGAACCAGCAAGCTGATACACCCAAGCCAACCAAAATAAAATGCTAATGAAAAGAATGTGCCTGAAACTCTGTTCTTAGGCATCAGTCCAAGGGCATTTCTGTGCAACCTGCTTCCTTCACTTACAGATTTTTGTTTCCATCCTGCAGCATCCTCTATGATCCTGGGAAGCATGAAAACGTTTGTGATTCCTCCTCAATTGCTGGCTGATTTGAACCCACAGCTATTATATTCCAGAAGAGACCCCAACGTTACCAGGCATAAGATGCATTCTCCTCCTGACAGACTCCATGTAGCCAACAGACAAATTCATGATCCCTGAAAGCATAGCTACAAACCCATAGCATGGGCGATGAGTTGTGAGGGGAAGGTCTGGGTCTGGCAATTGGGACAATCACACTTTTGCCCTCTCCCACTGGTACCCCTTCAAGGCAAGGAGAGACCTTCACCCTGGGCAGCTGAGGGTGAGAATGTCTTGCTGCAGTTGGATCGTGGTCCCACACCCCACAAAGAGACATAGGCACAATGACATTCAGAGGTGCTTAAAATAGGAATCAACCTAAACAGTTTGAAAGAGTAATTTAATATTTCCAGGACTAAGCAAACAGCCAGATTTGAAGACTTTTCTTTGAATATAGGCCTTTGGGTAAGTAAGCATGGAAAAAAAAGTCATTCAAAGTCTATGATAAAATACAAAATTTGGGCTTTCAGGACAGGCTTTTTTTAATTAAAAATAAAACAAAATCTTTTTATTATAAGTGGGTTTTAACACAGGATTCACTGAGATTTATCAGGCTGAGAGGCTCAGCCTTTACAGTACACAGAGCATCACTGAGATAAGCTGTTCTTCACCCTGAACATTGTAATTCATGCTATATGATGTCCATCTTCATCTGTGCACATCATGAGTGTAGCTAGCAAAGCAAACATAAACGTATGCACTAAAGCTACACAACATAAGCATTCCAGACATGTGTAACTAAGCCACAAACATTTGATAGTTTTTACTATTTGACTCAGCCGAAGCAAACAGAATAAAAATCTCTTGTTTATTGTAGCACTTGCTTGAGTGCATAACAAATGGCAAAAGCATTTTCTGTTCTCCTAGGTGATTTCTCTGAACAATTGTCCTTTATCAGACTTTATGTTGTCTTCTGCTTCTTATTGTGAAGGAAAAAAAAAAAAGGAAGAAAAAGAGAAAAGAAATTAGAAGGACGAGGGAGCAAGGGAGAAGGAAAGGAAGTGATGGAGGGGGAGAGAGAGACAACGAAGCTAACCTACAATCTGCATTTCTGAGTCTCACCTTTCAGAACTGGTAATGATCCGTGTACAATGTTGACAACTTTTGCTGACATCCTTCATGGATTTGAAAAGTTCAGTTTGCATAATATAGAAAACCATGTGCTGGCTAGTTCTTTCTTTAGATGCTATTATAATGCATCAGAGGAGAAGGAAATGGATGGCATAGATAGTACCATAATTTTCCCTGTTCACACTGTGAAAGCAGATGGAGTTTTGCACCCATTAAGAACAATTCTTCAATTCCAATAAGCCATTAACCCTTTCCTGGTTGCACTGAATATTTTCAGTGTAGCAATTCTAGGATTCGTGGCTTAGGCAATATCTCACAAGTGGTATTTTTGAACACCACTCTTGAAATTCTCAGGTGTGGAGCATCCTTCATATGATAGTGGATTATGACTAGAGCCTTATAATCAGAGCCAAACTTCCAGTCTCCTCCTGCAGCCACTTAGCCCCTCACTCTCAAGTTGTATTGTACTTCCAGATTGATTTTGCAGACCACATGGAAAAATAGATTGTGCTAAGCATGATGCTGACAAGATCAACGAAGGCTATTATATGAAGTTGCCAGGAGCATGGGAATTTTCTGCTTCTGCTACACAGCTATGATGGGCCTAAATCACATGACATCTAAGCACCCTCTTAGCCAACGGGAGATGGAAACTCCTGTCTGCCTTGATTCCCCTTCAAAGGTAACAAAGCACAGGAGTGGACAGCTGATCTTGGTCCAGCCAAACGGGTGTCTTGTCTATAACTCTCCCTCAAACTGTGTCACAACCCAAGGAGTGTTTTCCTGACAAGTAAATAACATTAGCAGAAAAGTAAAAAATACTAAAGGAAATTAGTAGTACTAATTAGTGCTAGCTATTGTATTGTGTAGGATCTCAGCTAAATTGTGAGCGTTTTTTAGGTTAGCAAAGCAAACAAAAGTGTAAAACCTTTTAAGAAAGTGGTGATAGACAGCATTAATGGAAGTTTTGAGCTATTTTGCAGTGGATCAGAGCTATAGAAAATCTTATTCGTTTTACTCTTAAGAATAGTTGTAAGCCCTTTCAGTGTGATTACCCAAGGTTGTGAGCTACATCCTGCTGAAATCCATTTGTAAATAAAATTCATACACTTTTCCTACATAAATAAAATCACATCACTTGATTATGGTTACAAATTAAATAGAACTGTTTCCCAAGATACGTCCTCCCGTAGGATAAAATAATGCATCTCAGCAGGACCAAGCAATTCATTGCCAGCATTATATTGGCTTCTTCCTTAATTGTGAAAATAGCTAAAGATTGATTAGAATGAAGAATTGGTTTGGGCTTTTTTCATGTTTTTTTTCTGTGGCTACTAAGAGCTTAAAGCATAGAAATATCAAAATGGTTTTGTAGCTACTTATTACTACAAATTCAATGGGGATTTTTTTTGTAATTTTGATTATACCTAAGACAGTAATGAAATTGTATTAACAATACTTGTAAATGAAAAAAGTGTGGTAAAATAATGAAATGGTTTGAATTTGGTTAACATATTAGCATTTGCAGGTGATAATGCAGCTATTAACTTCAGGTGATACTACCCCAGCTAGAAATTAATAGCTACCGAGAAAGGAGATCTGCATTCAGATAAATGCCAAGTTCAGCTACTGAATCATTCAACAAAGTAGACGTTGGATAACACATTACAGAAAGTTGTATAATACAGATTCTAATACTTGATATATAATCTAAATTTTTCTCACATAAATTAGACACATCTCAGCTAGCACCAGAGGACATGGTGACCAACTGATCGTTGTTCTCCATGAAGGATTCTCTTTTTGTCTATTTTTAGCACTTAGAGCTGCCATTCTGTCCCTTACTCAGACTTCTGCTTTCTAGCCTAAACAACTAAGATGTTTGTGTACATTTCTGGGCATGATGGCAATGGCCAGTCATGGGTAAAGAAATCAAGCATGTGCAAAGAGACATCTATACCTTAGTGCACAAGTCTGATTAGCTGTGCTGCTGATGTCTTACCTGGGTACGGCAGCAATAACTCCTATTTGAAATTCAGTAGCCTGAGGTCCTGTGTACCCAGAAAAAAATTACGCAAAAGTATAGGAAAAGCCAGGTAGGTTTTAAGCAAAATGTAAATATTTAACTGATAGAGGAAATCTTTCAGTATGATGTCTGAATGGTGGGTTTTTCAACATTTGGCCATTTTGCATTGCTAAATGACCTCATTTCTTTTTAATTTCATAATAACTATTTTCTAAATATTTTATCCTATTTTTATGCTCTTCTGGACACTTTGCAGTATAATCATATCCCTTCTGAACATGGGAGTGACCAAAGAGATGGGGATCCCTGTGGAAGAAATAGTATAGGCAGATGTAACTGATAAATCTAGATAAGGCCCCATCAGTTCCAAGTGCAATGCAATAATTACTTTAAACCTCACCTCTCTGTTCATACATTATTTTTTTTTCATTACTTTTGAATAAGAGAGGAGAGGAGAGGAGAGGAGAGGAGAGGAGAGGAGAGGAGAGGAGAGG
>JAOXJK010000001.1:24331924-24381531 GCA_025774025.1 Xenus cinereus
AAGAGAAGAGAAGAGAAGAGAAGAGAAGAGAAGAGAAGAGAAGAGAAGAGAAGAGAAGAGAAGATTAAATTTCATTTGGAAGGGACCTGCAGTGATCACCCAGTCCAACTGCCTGACCGATTCAGAGCTGACCAAAAGTTTAAGCATGTTGTTAAGGACATTGTCCAAATATCTCTTAATCACTGACAGGCTTGGGGCACCAACCACCTCTCAGGGAAGCCTGTTGTAGTGTTTGACAACCCTCACAGTAAAGAAATGCTTCTTAACACCCAGTCTAAACCTTCCCTGGTGCATCCTGCCCTATTTGTGATCCCCTGTAGACCTTGGACTTTCAAGAAGGACTTTATGAACTCTTTAAACTCATGAAGTTCAACAAGGCCAAGTGCAAACTCCTGTACCTAGGTTAGGACAGTCCCCAGTATCGATGCAGGTTGGGGGGTGAATGAATTCAGAGTAGTCCTGCAGAAGAGGACTTGGGGGTACTGGTGGATGAAAAGCTGAACATGAACCAGCAATGTGCACTCACAGCACAGAAAGCAAATCATATCCTGGGCAGCACAAAAAGAAGAATGGCCAGAAGGTCAAGGGAGGTGATTCTGACCCTTTATTCTGCTCTTATTAGACCCCACCTGGAGTACTGTGTCCAGCTCTGGAGTCTCCATATAAGACAGACATGGACTGTTGTAGTGGGTCTCGAGAGGGCCACAAAAATGATCAGAGGACTGGAGCATCTCCCCTGTGAGGACAGGCTGAGAGAGATGGGGTTGTCAGACTGGAAAAGAGAAGGCTCCAGGGAGACCTTATTATAGCTTCTCAGTGTATAAAGGGGGCTTATAAGAAAGATAGAAACTTTTCACCAGGGCCTGTAGCAATGCTTTTAAACTGAAAGGGGGTAGATTTAGACTAGATACTAGAAAGAAATTCTTTACTGTGAGTGTGGTGAGACACTGGAACAGGTTGCCCAGAGAAGTTGTGGATGCCCCATCTCTGGAAATGTTCAACACTCGTACCAACAGATGAGGAGAAGGCTGAAGTTCTCAACAACTTTTTTGCCTCAGTCTTCACTGGCAACCCCTTTCCTCCTAGTTCTCATGTTGATGGCCCACAAGTTGAGGACCCAGGTGACAAAGTCCATCTCACTATAACTGAAGACATGGTATGTGATCAGCTAAGGAATCTGAAGATATACAAGTCCATGGGACCTGATGAAATACATCCCAGAGTCCTGAAGGAATTGGCTGATGAAGTTGCAAAGCCACTTTCTATGATATTTGAAAAGTCATGGCAGTCAGGTGAAGTCCCTGCAGACTGGAAGAAAGGAAACATCACACTCATTTTTAAAAAGGGTAAAAGGAGGACCCTGGGAACTACCAACCTGTCAGCCTCACCTCTGCGCCTGGGAAGATCATGGAATAGATCCTTCTAAATGCCATGCTTGGGCACATGGAGGACAGGGGGATGATTCAGGACATCCAACATGGCTTTACTAGGGGCAGGTCCTGCCTGACTAACCCAGTGGCCTTCTATGATGGAGTGACTATGTCACTAGATAAGGGACAACCTATGGATGTGATCTACCTGGACTTCAGTAAAGCCTTTGACACCGTCCCCCGTGACATCCTCCTCGCCAAATTGGAGAGATATGGATTTGATGGGTGGACTGTTCAGTGGATAAGGAATTGGCTGGATGGTCGCATCCAGGGGGTGGTACTCAATGGCTTTAAGTCCAGATGGAGAGCAGTGACAAGTGGTGTCCCTCAAGGGTCTGTGCTGGGACCAGTACTGTTCAATATTTTTATCAATGGTATAGACAGAGGGATGGAGTGCACCATCAACAAGTTTGCAGATGACACCAAGCTGTGTGGTCTTGTCGATACACCTGAAGGACAGGTGTCATCCAGAGGGACCTGGACAGGCTGAAGAGGTGGGCTCAAGTAAACCTCATGAGGTTCAGCAAGAGCAAGTGCAGGGTTATGTACTTGGGCCGGAACAATCCTCACTATCAATACAGACTAGGGGATGAGGTATTAGAGAGCAGCCCTGAGAAAAGGGACTTGGGGGTGCTGATGAATGAGAAGCTGGACATGAGCAGGCAGTGTGCGCTTGCAGCCCAGAAGGCCAATCACATCGTGGGCTGCATCAAAAGATGCATTGCCAGCAGATCCAGAGAGGTGATTCTGCCACTTTCCACTGCTCTGGTGAGACCCCACCTGGAGTACTGTGTGCAGGTCTGGAGCCCTCAATGTAAGAAGGACATGGACTTGATGGAGCGGGTCCAGAGGAGGGCCACAAAAATGATCAGGGGGTTGGAGCACCTCTGCTACGAGGACAGGCTGAGGGAGCTGGGGTTGTTCAGCCTGGAGAAGAGGAGGCTCCGGGGAGACCTAATAGCAGCCTTCCAGTACCTGAAGGGGGCCTACAGGAAGGCTGGAGACAGTCTGTTTACAAAGGTTGGCAGTGACAGAACAAGGGGTAATGGCTTTAAACTCAAGAAGAGCAGATTTGGATTAGACATTAGGAATAAGTTCTTTACTATGAGGGTGGTGGAGCACTGGAATAGGTTGCCCAGGGAGGTGGTTGAGGCCCCTTCTCTGGAAACATTCAAGGTGAGGCTCGACAAGGCCCTGGGCAACCTGGTCTAGTTGGGGGTGTCCCCGCTGACTGCAGGGGGGGTTGGACTAGATGACCTTTGAAGGTTCCTTCTGGCCCAGATGATTCTATGATTCTATGAAGATCAGGCTGGATGGGGCTTTAAGCAACCTGGTCTAGTGTGAGGTGTCCCTGCCCACGGCAGAGGGGTTGGAACTAGATGATCTTTGAAGGTCTCTTCCAACTCAAACCATTCTATGATTCCATGATCCTAAGTACCCATGTTTTATTTGCATAGTCGGTGTTGGCTTGCTAAATACAGGTCTCTGCACTTATATTAACTACTTTTTTTTTTTAATATATTTCAGATCATTTACCCAATTTAGCAATACAGTTTGGTATTCTAAACCTGTCTCCAAAGAACTCACAACCCATAAAGCATTTTTCTGTTATTCACAGATTTTATTATATCATTCCCTTACATGTGATCTGAATCACGGATTAAACTAACGCTACTGGAACACTGGAACCACAATACTCTCTAAAGTAAGATATTGCATATATGTCTCCACTTTTTTTGGAAAGTGGCCCTTGGTTTTTTGAGTGCAGATTTTGAACACAGACGTATGCCCACACTATATACTTTTCTTGTAGGTCATTATCACCCTAATTTACTTGGAGAATGTAATGGAACAAAAGCCTTTCTAAAACCAAGATATGTTACTTTTATTGCTTCTGCATCTACTAGACCAAAGCCACTAGGTAATCAAAGAAGGAATTGCTTTCTTTGATGTGACTTGTTCTTGCCAAATTAGCATTGGCTGTTTCTTATTAAGTTACTATCCTCTAAATATTTAAAATTGATTATTTAATTATTTTTTTCAGTAGCTTTTTGGATATCAGAGCGAGCTGACACATCTAGTTGATCTGGCTTTTCTTCTGGCAGACCTAACCATCTGCTATGAGGTCTCACAAACAAGTGCTAATTACTCAGAAATTGTGTCATGTAAATTCCTTAAGTACTCAAGAGGGCAAATTTGATCAGTTAACCCTGGTCTGAGTACATCATACTTATACAAGTGTTCTTTCACGTGTTCTTTTCCTATTCTCGCTTGCTTCCTATACCCTTAATAATTTCCATGTGTTGAGCATCTTGTCACAACTGACCTTTTGTACGAAAATTACAACGGAAGTAAAAGGACTGAAGATTTCGTCTTCCTGGTGACATCATTAATTGCTCCTCTTCCATTACCTTATGGCCTAAACTTTATATTCCTTCTAATTCATTTGTTAAACAATTTCTTATCTTATCTTTTATGTCCTTTGCTACTTGCAATGCATTTTTAATATTGGCTGGGGAGGATTCTGAGAAAGCAGGAACCATTAAGTAGCTACCAGTTAGCAGTCCTAGTTTGAGGCTTCTGCTTATCTTGGTGTCTTTGTGCATGTCAGGCAGCAGAAGGATGGGCATTATTGGATAACTAGACTTCAGGACCCTGTAATTGCAAAAGCCACAGATATTGTTCTCAAAGGTACCCTTTATGAGTCTGTTCCTCAAATGTACAATAAAGAGGAACGGATGTGATTCATCATTAATTTTTTAAGGGAGGCAAGAGTTACCTACATTCAATTTATCTCTGAAAAAAGAAAATATTCTCTGAAGTTTAATTGTAAGTTCAGTATTTTACATTAAGTTCTATGGTTGTTTTCACTTCACATATGGAAACCATGTGGTTTAAGGGCTGATTTTTCTTTACCCAATTTCTTTCTCATTGAGCCTCCCCTGCTAAAGGAATTTTGCTAAAATAAAAATAGAAGAAACGTTCTCAGTGTGAAGAGACACATAAATGGGCTTTTTGTTTTTCAGCTTCAGGATGCTTATCATTATCGAACTAACTATTCAGGAGTATACTGGAAGTTCTTTAAACAGCTGAACAGAAACTTAAAGGTATCTACCTAGGATGTAATGGAGCAGCAATTTGTCTATTTTATTTCTGAGGAGTGTCCATATTTATCCATGCTTTTCTGGCTTCACAGAACTTTGATGAAGTGCCTCCAAGAAGCAAGCAATGACATCTAAATTATTTAAGGAAACATTCCTAGCACTATAATGACTACTAACCCATCTCAAGAATAAAGGTCAGTAAAACTATTAAGGTCCTTGAGCTTTGCCTTACTGATATTTCCAATTCCTCTAGCTCATTTCCTTCTGATTTTTAAGAAAGGTAATATAATTTGACCTTGAATTTATTATGGCCTGTGCTACTAATTGGACTGCAGGCAGCAGTTAGAAAAAGACAAGGAAGATGAAACTAAATACTCATCCACACACTTTTTTTTAGTTTCAGATTTAATTGGCATTGCCTCAACTAATCACAGTTAAGTGAAGCGAATATACAACATTACATACACACCTATAAATACATTTGCATCATAAGCTGTTTAACAGATCTGTGACCAAATAATAAATTATATTAAAGTAGCAACATAGCACTCACCTTTCAACTCTCGCTGGAAAAGAGATCCTGTACAAAAGTTCAGTGTAGTGGCTAAGAGAGGACCCTGAAGTAGGAGACACTGGCTTCTCTTCACTGTTTCGCTGTTGCCTCATGCAACTCAACCTTCCGGTGCCTTTTTGTTGTTCTTTTTTTTCCTGGCTGTACCAACACTATTGAAGATGATGGGGGAAAAAACTCTCACTTTTTTCTAGGAGATTGCTGATATTGAAAAGTAGTTGCTCGATATTATTATAGTCAGAATTAATATTTTCATTTGAATAAGCTGGAGACTTATGAAGGTCATAAAAAGGTGCACGGTGTGTTGAAACTTTCACTGTATTCTTTTGTTAAATCTATACATAAAATAAAAATTCTCCTCTGTCAAGATAATACAATTCAGTACATCATACCACTTTAGTGAAATGTAGCCAACTTCAAGATGAAATCATTTAAGTGGTCTTCAGATGACCTAATCATAAGACTGATTTATATGCATTTGCTTATCCTACCCATATGTACACTGTGGCATGATTGTGGCTGTAAAGAAATATAGGACACCACCTGTTAAAGGAAAAAAAAAAGGATGGGAAATGGTGCTTGCACTTTCTTAAAATAACTCAGACTAGACTTAGTTGAGGATGATGTAGTAATATTGTATATTATCGAGGTCTAGCAACAGCAAAATTAACTAAGGTTAACTGTTCCCTAGACTGAGAACTACCTGTAGGTGAGACAGCCTCCTCGAGACAGTAGAGCCCAATAGGACAAGGCATAACTCCTAGACCTCATGTTTTGAAGCTAATGAGATGAAGAGAACCACAAATCCCTTTCAGCACCTAAATCAATGAATGCTGTAAGCTTTCCTACTGCCTGGTTGGCTTTCCTAGCTAGTTCAGTTTCTAGCTACTTTTTAGAAAAACAATCCTCTCCTCTGTATTGTCATACATCTTTTATCCTGAAAGAAATGCTCAAGCGCATGCACAAAAGAGGAGGGAATTGTCTAGAGATCCCTCAGAAGACTGGATTAGGGTTTGGCTGATCTTGTTCTAGTGCCCACAAAACAGTAGGAAAATTTCGTTATTCGAAAATGCCACACAGTCAATAAACCCCAAATTTCCAACAGCCCCAATAACTGTTTGGTCAGTCATCATTGCTTTTCCTTTGATATGACCCACAGCCACGCCAGCTGGTATCAGGACAAATCCCCCACACAGACAGGAGTGCTAGCATGTGGAGATCAAAAGAGTTATGACTTATTTAAGACACTGTCTTCTCGAAACATCCCTTGAAGACACAGTACAAGAACTTGGCCATTGTAAAAATAACCATCTGAAAGAGCCTCTCACAGGTGGTTAACTAAGACAGACTTTTGTGAATAAATACAGTTTATTCACAAAGCATAGTTTAAATGAATAGTCCCATTTTGTGACAAAACAGTGTCTTTGTACTACAAGAAGAGTTATTGCTCTCCGAGAATTTAAGATTGTGCTATGTGGTCAGCCACTGAATGGAAATACTATTAACATGACTTATAGAACTTAAAGCCAAAAGGTGACTTCTGATCAAACAATGTCTTGTCTGCCCTTAAATGTTCTGGAGATAGGAGTTCACCCTTTAATACATGTAACACTAAAAACCCTTATCTTCCATGGGTTGGAAGGTGGTTGGAATGAGCATGGCTCTTTCATTGTTCTGTGTTCACCTAAAGGAAGACATTCTAAATCGTGAGTTTTGCTGGAAATAAATTATAATGCTGTGGCAGGGTGCATTTTTGTTGTTATTCTAGTCATCTGTGTTGAAGTTGGATGAGAAAAGTATCCCTTTACTTCAAAAAAAGGTGGGGGGAAGAAAAAGCTACTGCTGCCATTTATGGTAAGCAAATAACAGATGTGAAAATCTAATAACATGTTCATAGCAAGGTGGAAGAACTAAGCATATATTCACAGACAGAATCTCCAGGAATCCTAATCTGATAAACCATGGCTATATTTCAGCAACAGCAGTGACAAAATATTGACATCACAGCGATGCACATTAGCACTCCCTTTTATTCATAAGTGAATTATTATTTATCTGGATGTTAGTCTGCAGAGAGAGCAACGATTCTGCTAACTGTATTTAGCACTGAAAAAATGGGGAAAAAAAGAATAATCTAAGTGTATCTTCAATACATTTTGGTAAAATAGTATTTGAATCAACTATGTAGGCGTCTTTAAGAAGCAGCAGGACAGTATTTGTTTCAGGGCTTGTCAAAGTGCTTATCACTGGTTTGTTCCAATATGCTGCTGGGTACTCTGGCTTGAAACCAGGGCATCATGCCCTTAAAACAAAGCAATGTGTAAGTGCTTTACTGGATAGCAGCCAATGATACCAGGCAAGATGAAGTCCATTGAGCTTTTAATGCTGCAGTTGTATAGTTAAAATTTACAGATAACATAAATTGGATATACCCAAGAGTATTTTAATCTGTTCATCATATTTGGGAACGTACCCAAGTGTTTTCCTTTCTATTTATTATGAATAGATATACCCTGAAGATCATATTTGCTGCTTTAAATTCTACCTGTCCTGTACGGGATCCAGCTGCCTGACAAGACAAGTTGAATGTTAAAAAACCCAAGCCTAAGAACCTGTAATAAGAGATATTCTCTTTCAGTAGCAGTGATGATGTTTTTAAGTTCCAAGATGATCTCACTCAGCTGTTTTTGCTTTCCTCGCAATCACAGACACTGTAGCTACACAATTAAGGGGGAAAATGAGTTAATATTTTTTCAAAACTTATCTAAATATTGTAAAATGATGGCCAGAGGCAATTATTCTTGTGTTTTCCCATTTCTTTGACTCCCTGTCCCTCCTGTGTTTTGATTTTGTTTCTGTTCTTGGTCAGCCTCTGGGCTCCTTGCACACTTTGTACAAACAATACACTAAAGCAAAAATATCCTGAATTAATATCTAAATATTTAACAACCAAGGTCCAGAGGCAGATATGAGCTGCTGCTATATACCCCAAAACCAGTATATTTCACGGTACGGGGTTTGGGAAAGCAATTTGAAATAGCAGGGAATTTTGTATAAAGTCATGGAATATCCTTGAAAAGGGATTCTAGAAGAGTCAAATTGGAGATAAGGGTAACACTAGATTTGGAAGAGGAACAAATAGCTCTTACACATTCACTTTAAGTTTTATAAATTTAAAAGTCCAAATTGCTTTTCCATTAGAAAAGTCCAAAAGGATGCTAGTGTTTGCGAAGGAGTATTTTACTTACAATTTTGTGAATATTTTGGATATGTCTTAAAGAAAAAATCAATATACACAGGCTATTGGGAACTCCTCTCCAAGCCCTGCTGGATGTCCATCACCAGTGATGCATTTAATAGCTTCCAGGCTCCTAACATTGCCTCAGAGAGAGCGCTCAGCTTTTTTTTTAATGCACTTCCTACCCTCCAAATTTTCTTTTCTTTCTCATCCACCTCTTCCCATTCCTGCTATCACAAGACCTGGGCTCTTCTCCCTTTCCCAGTTTTTCTCCTCCATGCACACACTGGGCGCAGAGCACTGGGTGCACACACTTGGAAGCTGAGAGGGGACAGGACTCTTCTCTGTCCCCATCATGGCCTGAGAAGGCCTGGGTTTCTTCCCACAGCCCTCGTCAGGAGGAAGCATTGTCCGTGAGCTGCTATCAATTAAATGTAATAAATGAGCATGTATGTGAGCATGTGTTTAGACAACCGCAGCGCCACCATGCTCTGATGCCTACAGAGGCCTACCTGAGCTTTCTATCACAAATGAATTAATCAAGAACAGCTCATCCATATAAAAATATTATCCCTGCCATGCAGCCAGAAACCATGCTGTCTGCAATATCGTGATCAGTTGAATTGGTTCTTCCATTGCAAATTAAAACTGCCTGAAGGCAGCTTTATTTCATCTAAACATTTTTTTCATGTCTTCATATAAAATGATAGAGACTATAAGCATGATATTGCTTTTAACTGGGTTTATTAAAAGCAGTTTTGTAGCCTCTTTTGGTTGTTGTCCCCTTCTTTACATATACAAGCTAAATAATTCAGCTTTAAAGCCACAGGTGCTGTTCAAATGAAATAAAAATCTGAGGTTCATCAAGCAAAAGCATGGGCTGAAGTAGGAGCTAAGATATTTAAAAGACTGGTGTGGAAATGGAGTGATGCTTTTCTCTGCATTAAATTCTTCTCACTACATTTTAGCCATCTATAGTATAGGTGTTTCAATTAATCCACTTGCCTGGAGTCCTTTTTCCATTACAAGGGAGCGAGAGATGTCCCAGAAGAAGATTCATTTGCTTTAGCAGCCATCCTAGAGAGCACAGCTTCAGCCCTCTGAAATGGCTCCACCCAGAGGCAAGGGAGAGGCTGGCAAGAGGATTCTTAGACTAAGATGTTTAACAGTAAAATGGCCAAAACTTTAGCTTGCTTCAAAATAGGGCCTCAAGCTATTTATCACAAAGAGCCAAGAAACATCAGCTGGTTAAACCTGGTGGGAAATGTCATTGACTCAAAGTTCCCCATAGGTGCCTGCGGGTTCCAGAGGATGGCCGGCCTGTGGAGACCCTGACCCATCAATACTAACAGGCATGGCTGTCATCTGGGAGCAAAACTTAGTACCCCTAGAGCTACAGGTTATTGCCTTCTCCATTTTTTGGCTACAAATACTCTCCTGGCAATGCCACAGTGATACAGAGTTTATTATCATCCCTTTCTGCAATTCTTTTAGGGCATTTTGTAGTTTAAGACAGGTAGGAGAAGCAACTGACAGTCAGAAAACTATGTCATTTTTCAGGGAGCCTTTGGCTCCTGAAATGATCATTGTCAGTTGGCTTAAATTACAGAAATCTTCAGGCTATTCTACCAGCATCTGGATTTCTCAGGGTTATGAGAAAAAAAATCAAGGATATTTTCTCCTCTGCTCAGTAAAAGGAAAAGAAAATTTCTCACTGTAGGTTGGTTTATGACAAAAAGAAAAGGTAAAAAAAAGCAAAACCCTTTCTCATGGATTTTTTTCATATGAGCGAGACATCAAAATCTTAAGTAATGACATTAGAATCTTTTTGATATGGTCTCCAGGGCTGCAGAGAAACATGACAGACAGAGATGTGTACAGCCTCACACAACTCACACAGTGGTCCCAGCTTGCTCCAAACACTATCCCATCTTTCCCAATTCACAACGGCAGTTCAACAGAAGGAGGGGGAAAGCCATTACTTATTGTTCAGTGTTTCATCCCAGGTTACATTCTCTCAGAAATAATTTTTCGACCCATAATGAGCCCATTAAATGGCACTTAAAAAAAACCAAAAAAAAGTTTGAAAGATTTTTTTTTATTCCGTCATCTGACTTCATTGTACTTCTCTAACATTCACCCAGCAATTTATTTAGCCATAACCATAAATTATGTACCCGCTAGCCGAAGAGATCTTAATAAGTGAAAGTGACAGAAAGACCGAAAGACCGAGATTAGCTGACCAGTTCTTTTCTCCACAGAACCCATAGCTCTAATTTTAAGTCATATCACATTAATTTGCTTTTCTTTCAAAAATTATTTTTAGTCCCAGCCCTTTCAGTCTGTTGTGTATAGATATGAAACAAGGCAGGTGCATGAACTCCCTCCTTTTTATTCCTCAGTGTTACGTTTGAATATTTACCATTGGAGAAAGTAAAAGCCGACAACAACGAGATTTCAATGCAGGATTTCACAGTACCTCTTTGGAAAGATATTTGTATGATTAATAATGGTTGTTGAAAGTACAGGATATGAATCAGCCTCTATGTCCTGATGATTGGCTCTGTAAGAAGAAGAAGAAAAAATCATCATACCAGAGGAAAAATTAAGTATTTATGAAGAATTACTGAAAGTGATTTAAAGCAATCTGCTTCCTGACTTACTTAGCTAGGTAATCACTACAGCTATGGCTTAGGGAAAGAAAGACTTCTGGCCTTACTTTGGTTTGAAAATATGAATTGTTATCTCAGGATATGACTCCTGAGCAGGACGTTTCTGCTTCTTATGCACTGGGCAGTTTAACTGCTCAGTGAAAGGCGTAATTGCTGTGAATGCAATGTCCCTAGCATAAAAAGAACGACAAAACCTTATTACACAGATCTGAAAACTGGTGCAAATGCAGACTTACCCCCCCCCAAAAATAAGCTAGATGCTGTCTTTGAATTATCTTGGGTCAGTAGCGAATCTCTGACCATACACTGCAAAATAGGTACCCCTGTGCATTCTGTGATACAGCAATTTGTGCTTGCTTTTCCTTTGGTAATAGGTCTTATGTAGAGAAAAGTAGGGATGAACATATTCAATTAGCTTCCTGAAATATAGTGTCATTGTTTCTTTCTCCTACCTTTTTATCCATGGACGTTTTCCCAGTCATTTTTAGTTACTGCCTCCTGTGGGCTTGTGTAGCAGACATGCTGACTCCTTAATTAAAATCGCATGCCAGGAAGTAAGTAAGTGCCAGCTGAATGCTTGCCTCCTACTGTTGCATTCTGTCAGCTCAGGGATGGTTTTCTTTCTCCTCCCCCTTTATTTTTTTTTTTTTTTTTTTAAGGAAATGTCAGTTGCTGTTTCTGAAAGTAAATTTGGGAAATTCTGGAAAATGCACTTAATTTGGTGATTAAATCTAGAAAATGTCATTATTTTTTGCATAGAAGAAAAATACAAGTACATGAAAAGTATGAAGTCAGTTTTCAGGGTCTGAATAACCCAAAGACCATGCAAATGAATACTGGAACAAAAACATTGATGGACAAACCAGAGTGGCTTGTGCTGCAGGCTCGTACCCATCTGGGGAAATATCTGCTGAAGACTCCTGAATTTAGGCAAGAACCTCCCATGTACATGTTCCACCCCCTAGATAGGACAAGGGGTAATGGTTTTAAATTGAAAGAGGGGAGATTTAGATTAGATACTAGAAAGAAATTCTTTACTGCGAAGGTGGTGAGAGACTGGACCAGTTTGCCCACAGTAGTTGTGGATGCCCCATCCCCGGAAGTGTTCAAGACCAGGCTGGATGAGGCTTTAAGCAACTTGGTCTAGTGGGAGGTGCCCCTGCCCAGAGCAAGGGGATTGGAACTTGATAATCTTTAAGGTCCCTTCCAACTCTAACCATTCTATGATATTTCTCTGTTTTCCTAGAGACAAAGTCCTGTTCAGGGAGGAATGAGAAGTGTGGACGCCTGCCTGAAGCTTCCCAGGCTTTGAGAAGAGATGCAGGGCAGCAGCTGGTCTTCAAGAACACACAGGTAAGGCATACGTGTCTCTGCAAAACTAGTAGGCTTGCACACTAGCGGCACCTCTGCAGGCTATTGCCAAAAGTGACATGGCTGGGAGGCGGCAGGAGGCTGGCTGCCCCATGCTAGCACCCTTCTGGAGGCTGTTGCTTCTTCTCCACACACACTTAGCTTCATCTAGGATTTTTCCCTTTGAACAGCAATCACACTACATTTGCTCTGAACCAAGGTGGGGTGGAGAGTTAGAAGCCATTTCTAGAGTGGGAAGGTGGAAGACATAATCATTAGGCCAGAACTAGGCTCTAGAATGCCTTGCATAGAGGCCAAGACATCCACTCTTCTCTGCCTACACCAACATTTGTTGATCTTCGCTGTTGCTTCCTGTGATGTCAGGCTCAGGCAGTTTCCCTGGTTGCTTATAGGAGACTGAGTAAGAACAGAAACCTCCTTCCAAAGAGAGGGAAATAAAAAGTGTTTGGCAAAAGTTCCCCCTGTCCTAGTTCTACCTTTCTTTATATTCCTTATCCTGTGAATATAAACTCACTTACTCTTTCAAAGCTTTCCAGATATCTACAGGAGTCAGAACGATTGCTGAACACCGTTGATGTTGAAAAGGACAAACAACGGAACTGCTGAATTCCAGGTAACTTCTGCTCTTCCCACTCCCAGGAGTGGAGCTCCTGGGCAGCTGGAGGCCTCGGCAATCTGCCATTCGCCTGCGTGCTGTGCCCCACAGCTTTCAAGGAAAAACAAGAGCTTAGCAGCTGTGATAGCTGGCCACTTTAGCGTATCCTCAGGGTATGATTTTTTTTTAGAATTGCTGTTGTTTTCTCACTTAAAATAAAATCTTGACCCCAGCAAATCTGATAGGAAAGTTCCCATTGATTTCAGCTAAGCTATGATTTCAACTTAATATTGTAAAAAGGGGAATGCAAAACAAAGGTTTTAGAGACAAGTAGCATCTTTTATTAGAGTAACTGACACAGTTGGAAGAAACAGGTAAACGTTTTGGAGAACAAGCCTTAAAGTTCACCTTGTACTACGTGAAATATTTGTCTGAAGTTAAAATATACATGAGCATAAACTGAACACAGCAGGATTAATATTTTAACTAATCTCCAAATTAATTACACTTTTCAGAATTAATTTTTGAAAATACTACTCATTTCAGGCTTCCATTTTTAGGTTGAAACTGACAAAGCACAAAGCTCCACCACAACCAAAACACTGAAAAGGAAAATAAATAAAACAAAGACTAAAATACCCTTGTGATTTGCTCTAGGTTATTTTCTCTGCCTAAGCCATCACAGTGCAAGCTGAACACCAGCTAAGAATAGATCCTCATGTAGATGAGACAGCAATGGCTCTCTTGCTTTGGTTTGTATTTTAGTTCTTATTTTCCATGTTTATTGCAAGCAAGTTAAGTGCAAAGATTGTGAATTCAGATGTCTGGCTGCAATCAAACTTTCTTGAGTTTGAATTCCAGTGAGGGGAAAAGGAGCAGAGAAAAACATGGATAAAGAAATGATAAAATTTAAAACAAAACTTTTAAAAACTAATCACAGTTGCTAAGTAACAAAAACATACTTAACCTTTGCTAATGATTAACAAACCTCAAAATTCCCACAAGCCAGAAAAAAATAAAGCAAAGGAGTTTTTCAGGCGTTCTTTTATTTTGGGAGTTTTCTAGGTTTCTTGCAGTTTTTTCTCTTTTAAAATTCGGGAAGGTGATAAGAGGGAGGAAATTACCCAGATTACTGAACTAAAGAAGGCGTTGCTTGCCTGTGAAATATTAGCAAGTGATATTTGTATTCTGAAGATATTTTTTCCCCTGAATGATACTCATCTCAAAATAAGATGTGAGCCTGATATAGCAAGCTAGCTTTAGGGTAGGGGTCTATTTTTGCAAGGCTCATGTCACTTACTCATCACTGCAAAGACACTATGCAGAACTTTACTTTGACTGTGAAAAGTCAATTGATGATAAGAGTCTTCACAGGATATTCTCCTGTCAGGTTTTTATTCTTTTTCTCTAAGTAAATATAATCACAGATATTGCTTAAACACTATTATTTCTGCCTTTGAAAATGTCTTATTGCATGTGCTAAAGTTAAACCTGGTCTATCTCTGCTGCATATCTCTAACTTCATTTATAAGGCTTTTGTCACTGTTTTGCTAATTTTCTTGTAAACTTCCCACAGGAGAGTATATAAGAGAACAAATCCATTTCTCTCTAAGGGTGAAGCTGTTAGATAACCTAAGGTTGTACAGTGAAGTACAAGCGTAGGGCCATGAAAAACACATTCCAGATTTGTCTTGGATATCCATGAGACTATATTTCAATCCACAGCTATCAATGCCTCCAATGCACAGAATCATAGAATACTGAGAGTTGGAAGGGACCCACAAGGATCATTGAGTCCAACTCCCTTCTCCTCTCATGGCTACCTAAAATCAAGCCATATGACTAAGAGTGTTGTCTAGGTGCTCTTTGAACTCTGACAGTCTTGGTGCTGTAACCACTTCCCTGGGGAGCCTATTCCAGTGACCGACCACCCTCTCAGTGTTACTTCCCAAGTAGTTTTGCCTACAAAAATCTCAGAAAATCAAAGGAATCACAAGACAGTCTGTCTCCATGACTGTCTAATGAAGCCTAGCTGGATTAGTTGAGGTTTATCCTTTATTTATCACTCCTCTAAGTCTGTTGTGTGTCTGCCTATTTAAGAATCAACCTGCAGTTATGAAAGTAATTAATTTGTATCTAAGATCTTTGATGTCTGTGCATTTCTGCTGTGTGATTCCATTTCTGCATGTAGTAAGATATTTTTATTATTGTTTTCCACTCTACTTGCCCTTTCTGTTTTTCATTAGCAGGCAGTACATCCTCACAGGGTACACTGACACCACGTAAAGAATCAGTGTCTGCTACTATAACACAGCCTTTGTTTGGACCACCAAGGACAGAGGAGTAGGGCAGAGATTTCTTATTATCTCCAGCTCAGAATAGGATGTCACACACCTTTTTACTGGAAAACAAGATAGTCAGTAAAATTGGTTGAGTATTTTGGGGATGATATGCTTTGTTCTCAGAAAAATATCAATTTATTGAAACTGAAACATTGAGAAGGTAGAGTATTAACATTTTTCATCCAATTTATTTTATTAAACACAAATTCCAGTTTCCATTTTGAAATTGTATTTAGCTTCAATAAGAGACATAACAAGAAAGATGTTAAAAATTAACCAATATCTAAAACTATTCAGAGTCAATTGGAACACTGTATTTTGATTGCCACAAACAAACTAACAAACACAAATGTGATCATCACGGTGCCAAAAACTTTCAAGATGTCAACTATTTATCTTGAGCTTGGAAAGAAAATTCTTTTGATATCACAAAAACATTCTTGGGATGAAAAGCTTATTTCCTGTAAAAGCAGAAAGAAAAGGTTGGCAGAATTTTTTCTAAGAATAAGAATGTCAGACAGGTCACTAATACTTTGACAATTTGTGTTGTTATCAGGTCTGAATTTAAAAGCTTACACTCTAGTAGATGGCAATTTAAACCACCCATGGACTAAGATAATAAAGATGAGTTCCACCTCTGATCTTCAGAAGACCCTTTGAAGATCTAGATTTGGAGGACGTACTGTGTATCAGAGATCCAGATGTAAAATAATATTTTTCATAAATTCGCTCGCTGCGTGTAAAGTTTATTTCATTTATTTGTGACATCTCTAAGTTAGACACATAAGCCATAGGTGATGTTGTGCTCCATTTCCAATTAAGGGATAAAAAGAGGCACCTCCTGTTGATGGTTTATCAGGCTTATACTAGAGATGTATCTTAGTATAAACTGAATTGCTCTGTTTGCATATTTACCCATGTAGAAGGTTAAGGCACCTAGGATATCTAGCTTCAGCTTAGAGGTCTAAGGTTTGGGCACCTAAGTAAAAACACAAGATTTATCAGGCTTGTTTGTTTTATTTTTATCATCACCAAGATGATGACGTCTTTCTCAGATTGTCATGATGGTTCAAAATGTCTCTCCCTCATGTACATGCTTTACCCATGTTACTGGGTAAACACAGATGTGTATACTACTTGCTCATCTCTGGAGAAATTATTAGATCTTCATGTAGCTCTATATATGATTAATCACAAATGCAAGAGTTTTATTAGAACTTCCAAAGTACTAAAATACTTCCAATGTAAGCAAATTGAAATTGCCCCAGGATTATGGATGTTATCATAATAGCACTGAAGCTATTGCCTTGCTTCATAACACTGTTCTTTTTAAAAGCATTAAACATCAAATTTATTTTAAATGCCAAGATCTGAAATCAAGGAGAGAGTTATAACATAGATTCATTTTACTTACATGTTTTTTAAGGTTTAGAATTTCAGAGAAACACCAAACTAGCTAATTACACTCTCCTTACTGATATTTACAGTTAAGAGCTCATATGAAACAGGAGAAAAAATTGGCCACATCTTGATTGGGTTAATAATGTAGACAGAAGAATCAAGGCTGACGAAATTAAGTAACAGACTGCTATAAACACTAAACACATTTTTAATGGGTTCTCTTTTTACTGTGAAAAGTTATATGAAACTAGCCAATGCACTAGAAAATGAAGGCACTGATGGGTTGCAGGAAGCACGATGCATCAGTCGCTAAATACTCTAGACGTAAGACTTGTTACATTTGCAAGCTATACAGAAACACAACTGAAGTGAAATTTTAGGTAGATAAAAATTCATGCAACAGCCTGAAAAGCTTCCTGCAAAAATTGTAAGTGCCATGGTTGAGATATTGAGCTTTGTGCTATTGAAAGATTAATCCTATAAACTTCTAAATAAAGCACAGCTCTCCATATTCTGTGCACCTATAAGAAATGCACAGAAATACTTACAGGTCTATACTTTTAAACAGAATAAAACCTCTTCTATTTAAAATACAGTTATTTATATTTCCAACAGATATATGCCAAGTAAACTGAGTTAACAGGGGATTAAAATGACACTGGAAATGTACTTGCACTCCCCTGCAGTCTTTTCTTGGCACAGTCAAAATGTTTGTCTTTTATACTAGAAGTCTTACGTTTGCCATAGAGCTGGAGAATTTTTTGTGGACTTCCACTGGGTAAGATGAGGGGAGAATGATGGGGAAGAATCAGATGTTCAACTCATTACTGTAATTGTCCCTCTCCAGACCTTAGTTTCTGAATATGAATTATATCTTGCTGCCCCCTTTCTGTGTGCCTCCTACATGTACACCCTCACCCATGCACATCTTGTTGCTGACAATTTCTAAACTTATAGCAACTGCCTTAAATTAATTTACACTTTCAAGGAGCAGTTACTCTTAATATTGAAAGGGACTAGAGATTTAGTTTTTCAAACAAGCTCCTTCTTTCACTTTGCAGCGTCTTCACAGGAATTCCCACCTCTAGCACAATTCAAACTCTAGTTCTGGAGTTATGTTCAGAATTTAAATGGTCTCATACGGCACTCTATAGGTGAAACTCACTTGTATTCTTACAAACAGTTTCTTTTTCAATTTTCTGCTTGAAATTTTGCATCAGCTACTTAAGTTCCTCATTAAAAGATGAATTAGTTTTCAAAACCCATTCCCAGAACTCCAAGCATTATATGAAAGCAAGGAAAGCCCCTTAGAAAGCAGTGGAAAAGGTTTAAAAGCCAGAGAGAATACCTTTGAGCCAAAATTCAGGGTCAGAGTGGACTAAGTATCTGATGTACACTTGGAAATACATGTTTGCAGACAAAAAAAAAGACTGAGTGATATTTTCATGCCTGACAGAAAACAAATAGCACTTTATTTACAGAAGTTTAACTCTTTTGACACAAAAGACTTAATCAGCTTCCTACTTTGCTACATTCTGTAGTCCAGAACCAATTCTTTTTTCTTTATAAGGATTCACATATGTGTCTTTACAGAGGAAAGCTCCCCCACGATCAGATGTCTCCTCTAAAATGCAATTTTATTGCCAAAGCATCATGGCTACCGGACAGCTTAGAGGCTGAAGAGGGATAGACAGGCTGATCTAATCATTTGCCTGTCAGAATAGAAAACAAGTTCTCAGTTCTGTTGCCATTAGCATTTCAAAGAGAGTGTGACAGGCATATGTATTTTCAAAAAATAATAATTCTGTTTCTTCCCAGATGCAGAATCCAGCTGTTTGAGACTAGCACCAAAAGAAAAGCCAGGCGCATCGCATACAATCCAAATGTACTGACATGCCTGATCTCCACTTAAAGGCTGTGTACGACAAAAATATTTGAAATTCTATTTTATTTTTGAGCTCTTAATTATTTCAGCAACAGTAACACTTCAAGAGAATCCGACAAAGCAGTAACAAAACCACAGAGGTTAAGTATAAAATACAAAAAACCACACCCTTGCAGGAGAGCGTTTAATATGGCCATAAAGCATAATCCAGAATTTGAGATAAAAGGATCCAAAGTGAGCTGCTGCTGAATCTAAAATTCACCAGGCGCTTTTATTTTGGCCCTGAAAGTTCTCTTGCCTTTGGCACCTGACCTTAATCTCATGGAGACACCCTCATCAGTGACAGCCCCAAGTCCTACAAAAGGTCGGGCTGTTATCTCTCAGACTCACGGCAAAAGGAGAGGTGGCAGTGAGTCGTACTGTTGGATCCCGCCAAGTGCTGCCATCCGGGAAAGCAAGATCAGGGTTTAATTCCCTCCCTAATTAGATGGCCATATTCCCCACAAGAATGTTGCAGCCATCAGGCTACAAAACACTACCAAGTGGATGGAAGCATCCTACGAGCACACTCAATTCATGCTTTTGATAAGGAGACACAGGAATTCAGATACTGCCTGTGCTTGTTCCTCTATTGATAAGCTCCAAGAAGCTCCCCTGCAAAGAGATTTTCTGTAGACCATTCAAAGGCAGCTGAATGTCTCAAGTCACTCATCAATCAATCATCTTTATAAGGGAACCTAACTCTTTTCCCCGACTACATTACAACAAATACAGTGGCCCTAGTTTGACCCTCCAAGTTACCCTAATCAGGTTAGTGCCTAATTTTATAGTGTTGCAATATTTGATTTGTTAGGGTTTAAATGGCTTGTTTGCATTTCAACCTTACTGCACAAAGCCCTCAAGAGATTCCTGGAGAGTGGAGATAAAAATGTATTCTCTGTGGCTGTATGGGAGTTTGGATTTTTTTTTTCTGTAAGTATGTCCTTTGGCTTTATGATAGCTTCCACACAACAGAATTTTGTATGAGTTACTCTGCATCAAAATCAAAAGGGATTCCAAAGAAAAGAAGTCTTATTTCTAACCTGAATCCATGAAAAATTAGTTCCTTCATTGACTGAAAGGTTACTTACTGTGGGAACTAAGCTTGTTGTTTACTTCTGTAATTGCTATATCATTAATTTCTAATTATCTTATCCCGTGTCATATCTGTGGACGCTTGGTGTGTACTCCTAATATTTATGCATATGTACAGATTCTTTCATCTTGGGAGGGGGGCTGTTTACACTCTTACATTGATCAACATTTTCCCTCACAGAAAGAATTTCTTGCACAGATTAAGTGCAATTATTATGGGTTTAGAAACAAAATGCCTCTGCACTGCTGGTATTTTCAGAAACTGGATACTGATCAAATTCCTGGCAAATAATTCCAGGCAACACATTTTTGTTCCATTTATTTTCTGCCATTGCAGTATATGATCTCCACTGTTCACTAAGGCTGGCATCTATTTTTTCATGTTGATGAGACTTTTGCTTCACATCAACACATAAGACAACTGACAGAAAGACTGGCCAGCTTTCTACAAATCTCCCCTTCTTGCTCAGACTAGCTCTCTGTGTTCCTGTTATCTTGTCAATTTTCTATTGACAATTTTTGTCCTCATTTGTACCAAAGAAAGTCAATGGAATTTATTACTTGTATGAGAGACAGAGGAGTATTATCCTAAATCCTCAGTGAGTATTTAGGAGTTACTACCCAAAAGACTATTGAAAGTTTGCATGTTTGGATTGTATAGCAAGTCTTTTGTTGTTATGGACAGAGTGAAAGATTCAAGCCCCATCTCCATGCTGTTAATGGTGTGAACTTCAGCAGGGTAGGGACATCAAATTAACCCAGGTACATCTATATATCTATATATGTAGGACATTAAAAGCAAAGGAGTCACAGGGGCAGAAAATGAAGCCTATAGCTTTGGCAAGAAATCAAAGCAGTTGCCCAGAGTTTGTATATATCCGAGCTGCTAGTTCAGATGTGTATAACACATCTCCCATTGTATAGATGTAGCCAAAGAGCAAGGCTGAGTGTAGCATCTTTCTGACAGGAGAGCATGTCACATCTCACGTAAATTTTGGTGGATCACTGAAAAAGCTGCTTGCAAGCACTTTAATTCTTTCTGTCAGTTCAACCCTGATTAACCTGAGAAGAGTTGGGTTTTATTCCTGGTTCTGCAATGTGACTTCAGGGAAATCAGCTTCACTTCCCTGGGTCTCTCTTTACCTTCCTGTAAAGCGGAATAATAAGAGCTACCTAAAGTATTCTAAGACCTAAGAGGGGAAGGAAGTACAGAAAACAAAGCACTCTTATTACTTCACCTTATCTACACTGTATCTCTTCTTCCAAACAACGTTTTATTCTAAACAGAAGAAATTCATCATAAGTTCAGCATTATCCTTGGCCCATCATGTTTCTATGGTTACAGAGCCTGTGTTTTTCATCTGTAGAAACTAGCAAGAATTTTCCCATTTTAAAAGACTGCCGTGCCCTTTCTCTCTGACCCTTCCTTATCAAGGACTGGTTTTTCTCATTTTACCAGCCTCGTCAAACCCTGGACTGAATGCATCACCAAATCAAACTGCAGGACAAAGCACTTCAATACAAAGTAAGCATTATTTGCACTAATACCCAGAAATGTCATCACAAAAAATAGAAATGTAGGAAGGGATGGTAAACTTTATCCCTGAAGGCTTATCCAGTCTCTGTTTTTCAGCAGATTGGGTGAGCCTTTGCATGGTGGAGGGAACACGGCCTCCTACCAACAGCTGCATGCCTTGGCCTTGCTCTCCAGCCTGTTCCATAGTTCGTGTCAGAGAGAAGCCACCAAGCTTCATCTCAGATTAAACCCATCATGGATTTTTCCCTCATGCCATTTGATTTACTACATGAAGTGCAATACAATGCATATATAAACATATATATTTATATATATGTATACACAGTCGCAGTACACAAGCCATACATGTGAACACACACACAAGCTCCTCTGCTAAGTGAACCAGAGTGAGGCAGTACAGATCTCTTTTCTCACCCCCAAGCACTCCTCGCTATGATAAGGCAGCAAGCTTATGCAGTAAACTTAAGCTTCCCTTAAGCACAAGCTTGCAATTCCCTTAACTTCCTCTAAAAATACTCCTTCTATTCTCTCCTCCGCTCCCCTATGAAGAAAAACAACTCCTTCTTCTCAGAAAAGAAGAAAAGCTCACTCCTTCTCAGGGTAATGTCAGAATTTGGCTGCTTCTGAGCCAGCTGCCTCTTTATTCCCCCTTCTGACCTGCGTATTCCTCATTTGCATTCCTTTCTTTCAGACATCTGAGGGATTTTATCTCTTGCTGTAACATCAGTGCAAATTGCCACATAAAAACTCAAAGTTAGTTTGGTGCAGTGACCTACCGCGCCTTCTTCACAGCGTGCTTAATGGAGGGTTTTGTGATGGCACAGAGAGTGCCCTGCACCGGTACTGTGCAAGATGCTCAGTGCCTTCCTGAAAGACTGATGCTGATGCTGGATAATGTGTCCATCTCTCTCTCATTTGGGGGGAAAACATGTAAGCTCTCCCTAGGCCAATCACGACCACCAAGCACCAGCTCACAGGCTTTGCTGCAAGTTTGTCCATCTGGAGTTCTCCACATGTCAGCTTTGCCTCAGTGGCCACATCACTCCAACAGAAACCTCTGCAGGTGCTTTTTCCAAGATTATTTTTTTTTCTCTCCAGAATTCTTTGGGAGCTTCCATCCTCCTTGTAAAGAGCCCTTGACCAAAATACTATTTCCCTCATCATTCCCGGTCTTATTACTTATTTTTTGCTGGACTACTGCTAACTCCATGGGGAAAGACCAGGGGTTAATGAACCCACAAGAGTTCCTGAAAGAGGAAATCTAAGAAAAAATATGAAGCAGAATAAGCAAATATCCTCCCAAGCTTCATTAAAGGAAACTGAGATTTCCTCTGTTCACTAAAGGCAATTTCTCTATGTTTAATAACTCTTACTGTACTTTTCTTCCATGAACCAGCACAAGCTCACCTTGAACCTGTGTCAAACTTCCACAACATTCCAGGGTAAGGAGTTCTGGTCTAACTAGGCATGGGGTGAAGCACCTCTTCCCTTTGTTTGGTTTTGTATTAATCTCTACCATGCAATTTGAAAGTGTGTATCTCTGGACTACATCTTCAGAGCTAGTTTGTGTGAATGTACAGTGAAGCAAAGAGGAGTAACAAATCAATAGCTGGCATGTGGTTCCAAATGATCGGCGTGAAGGTTCAACTCGGTAGAGGCTGGCACAAACAAGATGTCATTAATTTAAGAGATAGATCAACTAAATCTCATAGAAGAACAAGGTGATGTTCACTTTTTCTTCTAGGTTAGAGATTTTAGACATAACATAAATATTTAACTGTGAAAGAAGTTTTACCAGGGGTGACATTTGCCACAAAAGGTGCAGGAGGATGAGAGCAGGAGTGACTTGAAGAGAGACATGTCACAGCCTGTGTCTCAAAGGCTGCTGGTTCAGCACAATAACTAAACCTAAATATTCTACTATTGATTTACCTTGTGCCCCCAAATCCTTACAAATAATGTCAGGACCAGACAGCTGCTCAGCCTAGCACAAAAAGAAGCCAGGACAGAACCTGCTGGATAAAGACTTTTGGTGGGGGGGAAGGAAAAGGGCTCTAATACAAACTTGCCAAGATGGGGAAGTATCTATTCCATGGTGCTCCAAAGCACCATCAGAATTTGTACTACCTTCTACATATTTGTGAAGGAGGATAATGAACCACTTTCATTTTTTTCACTGAAAATGCAGCCACGGAAAATTTATAATAATAGAGAAAACTTTAGAAATTAGTAGTTGTCAAAAATGTGTCAACACTCAGCTTCATTGATATAATTATAATTATAATCTTTATCATTAATAATTAATGATTTTTTCTGGATTGTTTTCCCCTCTGAAATGCATTTTGTTAAGCAGTCTGCAGATTAGAAATAAACTAGTTATCAATTTTAGATTGTAAGACTTGAAATACAGACTTTTCTAAAGAATCTGAATAAACTGCAACACCAAGGCCAAACTGTATTTAAAGGGTCATTTTTTATTCCTCTGGAGTCTTTGAGGAAGGAAGTAATTTTCTGGAAAGTTCTGAGAAAGATCGATAAATCCTATTTTCAGCTGATTGATGTAAATTAGCAGAGAAATCAGCTACCTTCTTCTGACTTCTGTTTACACCAGCTGTAAATTTGGGGCCAAAACTTTAGGTCTGGTTATGGTTAAGATTTATTTTTATGCCTCATCAAAAGCTTAAATGCAGTTTTAATTAAAAATAAAAAATAGTTTAATGATGAAATGGTTGCCAATTCCTCCTTAATTATCACATTCACCAAATACTAGAACTAGCTTGTCAGCATTTTGAATTTTCTAAATGGAAAGAAGGAGAGGAAATAGATAAGATGTCGATTACAGCAAAGTGCAATTAAGATTATTGGCAGATGAAGACCCTCAGGGAACTACAGTCCCACATAGCAGTAAGCTTGATAATCAGATGGTCCAACCTTGCACTAAAGAAGTGAATGAGTCATGTTATACAATATAAATTAATCATTTCAAAGAAAAGTTTAAAAGAAAAATAGGATAGAGAAGAACACGGACAAAATGCTCTCAGTGCTTTTTTTTTTTTCCTTCTAAGGGACAAACACATTTCCCATCTGATCACAAGTTTCTTGACTACATGCAGAGCAGGGAACCCAGGAGCTTCTGGCACACAGCAGCTGTGTCCCAGCTCCATACTGGAGTGAGATCCAGGTGTGCTCCTGCCTGAATAACAACCAGCAAGGGATTCCCTGAGGAGAATAACTGCTCCCCAGCTTAGCTGGGGGGGATCTGCTTTGCAGGGTTGTTGATGGGACCTGCATGTCAGGACTCACCACAGCACACCCCCAGCAGAAAAGCCCAGATGCTGCTGTTTGCTTCTGCTATTAAACCATAGCAAAAGCAGCCAACTGACCTCCTGTGTGGATTATCACAGCAAAAAAAGACACCCAAGGACTGGTACTGAAGGCAATATCAGAAAGCAGGGAGGCTTCCTGGATTACTACCTTCTGCGGCAATTTAATTAAAAAATTACTGAAGTGAGAATGAAAAAACCCTACCCTCTAATACCAAAGACAGTAACAGCTGTTTAAAAATGGTGGCAATCTTCCCACCAGCCAGCAACCTTGTGCAACAGCACTCGTGTCAAGTGAGAAGCGTGAAAACAAGGTTCTTTCAGTTCATATTTCCTTCCACCGCATCTCTCTCAAACAACAATGAGGCTGGGGAGAAAGGAAGTTATTGTAGTCTTAGCAGCTGTAATAAAACATTCACACCAGCAGATACCATGAGGTTAAACTAGATGAGATAGCTCAGTACCGCAAACAGCATTTCTGTCCTTGACTGCGTCACCACCACCGAGGCTTCGCCGTGAGAGATCAGCTGCACTGCCTTTGCATTTCTTGTTCTGAAAGGGGTGCACAAAGGGGAGCTCTGCCCATTTTCCTCCCTATTAGCACTGCCTAAGGGATAGTAGAACTCAGAAATACCCATATGACAACCACATTCTCCCTCTCCTTTCAGCTTGGAGCTCCATCAAGCTGTGCTGTAATACCTTTTTATTCACTAAAGTATCTTTTAAATCTAAGTAATCCATTCCTTTCAGTATTCAGAGACCCATCTGCTTACTCAGGGGACAGGAGAAAATTGTCATTCCTTTAGTCAGCAATAAAGCACCAGCACATTTCAGAGAACACCAGTGGGGTTTTATCGTGACTTCTGCATTATGCTATGTTAGTTAAGTTCCCAGTAGTAAAAGAAATGCTGCCCTCAATTTTTCTACTGACAGCATTGTGGTGACAGGGACCATACAAGCAAATAGCTTTTACAAACAGCCTGATAGTCCATATAGATAAACTGGAAGAAAGATAAGTTCACATTGTCTCATGCATCCGTAGAATTCGTCACTGAATTCAACCAGCAGAAAATATAGTTCTAGTGAAACCTGTGCTGGAGGGAACATAGCTCAAGTTCCAGAACCAAGATTAACTGGGCACAGAAAGTGCTATTTTCGTTCACAGAGACAGGACATTTCTTCAGTGACTACCTGAAAGAATAGGGAGTTAGCACCCTATTAGCACCTTAGCAGAAAGAAAAAAAAAAAAACAAACTTGGCAATTATGCCTAATAATCATCAAGGATGACAGCTGCTTTTTTGCATACCTGGCACATTGTGGCTTCCAGCATCCACTGCAGATGATGGGGCTGTGCAGGTGACATCCGCATCCCAGCGACTGGTCTCGGGCCACGTACTTAGATGATAACCAGGAACCATGGTGCCTTATCAGTAGATGACACACTGTAGTTTCATAATCTGCTGAAAACCACCAGATCACCAGGCAGAGGAAGATAAAAGACCCTTCCTCATCCCATCTGTAGTGGTGGGAAGCTGTCCAGTGTTAGCGCGGAACAGGAGAGTGGGCTCAGAGCTCAGGCTGCTCCAGGCAATATTTTCTACTTTGAAAGAGCTGTTAATTTTGAAAGAATTCCTATAGGACTATACAGCTAATTAATACTGGGCCCAAACTCTCGAGTAACTTCTCCTTTAATTTTTTTCTTTTTACTAAAACTTATAACGCTACTCTGTCTTGGGAACTGACACATCTGCCAGCCTCACACTGGTGATCTATTACAATAATACAGCGTAGGAGTGACAGGTTCACTTAAATAGTATCAGAATTAACTAGAATAGCAATGGTTGGCAATGGCTAGAATTATATACTATATATGTGGGAATTTTTTAAGTAAGCCTAACTTTGCAAATAAAATATACACAATCAACTGAAAGGAAATACAGTTTTCCCCAGTAGTCATTAAATTATACTTTATGAGGGACAAAATGCATTCCAGTTTAGAAAAAAAAAATCATTATGGTGAGAAAGGCTTTCTGCTTAACCAGCACATGAAGGAATTTTAGTGGATTTTCCTTTATTTGAAATCTTTACATTAGATTTATCTTTCAAAAAAAACCACTCTGTAGCTTAAATGGAAAATAATATATTCAGTGCAAAAATTACTGGCTCTGTGAAGTTGAGTGGTTAGTTGACTTGATCACTGTGTCTCTCTACTGCTGAAAATATGTAACTCACTGAAAAGAGTTGACCAAGCTTAGTTAAGTTAGTGATGTATGTAGACTACAGACAAAGGTGCTGCAAATTATCAGGATAATTATTTCACTAATGACCAATCCTACTTTGTAAATACTCTCATATCCCAACCCAGAGCTCATCTTTTCATTAAACAATAACATAACAATAGACTTAGAAAACTCTGTATTTTGGTGAAAGTGAAATGGGTAAAGTGATGCACACAACAGAAAAGGAGTTAGTGGTAATATTTAAAGACTTTGCTCATTTCAGTTCTGATGACAAAGAAAACTTTAAAGTCCTAAATTCCGTTATGTTTCCTTTTTTTTTTCCATATAACTCCTAGTGTGCACATCACATGAATAGAAACCTGCTTGTAAACTGTAAGTTATGAGCACCAAAAAGAATAAAGTAGTTGAAAGCTTCCTCCATAAGTCTTCACAGAATTTTACATTCAGCAGCAAATCAGGGAGTCACCAGGGTAGAGCACTTACAGAATCAAACTTAGATTTAGGTTAACTAATTAGGTTAACCAACTAATTTACAGCCTTATTTAGAGATTTGCATGACCACCTGGCATTTTCTGCTGTTTTCTCTTGGTGAGACACCTAGGTCCTCAAATTGAGCTTTTGTGTTCCTCATAGTGTTGAGAAGATATAAAAAAAGCACCTCTCTGAAAGAGGTTTGGGGAGAAAGGGAGGGAGAGGAAGTTTTGAAGGTAAAAAAAGAGTTTTTCTGCAATATTTTTGAAAAGCTGGATGCAATTTTATATTGAATCTCAAGGGGGAAAGACCAACAAGTTTTGGAGAGACAATAGGTATGTTTGAATGGAGGTAAAGAGGTTTTGATTGCAAAAGTCCTTTTAAAGGTATATATTTGCAATTAATTATTTAACAGTCTAACAAAATTTTGGGGCTGAATATAGAATGCTGAGATCCTCTCCAAAGTTAATATTGAATACAGCCTTTCTATATGCTTCTGGTATTGAATACAGCTTTCAACTTAAATCTTTGTCTTCTTCCAATTTCTATGAAAAGAGAGAAAATATTATGCAATTTACACATCCTAGATTAGACAAGTTTGGAAAGGTTTTTAAAAGAAATTTTGATACTTAAAATATTTATGTTTATTTTTTGAACACCGTTTTCTAATTTTATGAAAATGCCAATGGGAAATAGCATTGGGGGGGAAATTTATTTAAATGGGTACAGTTTGCAGGAACTCCATATCTGTCTGAAATGATATGATATATATCTTATTGGAATTGATTATTAGGAAAGTGGGGGCCTACAAGGTCAAAACTAGGAGCCAGTTAGTACCCCAAGAATAGCTCACTTGGGAGTGCTTGTGGATGAGAAGCTCAACATGAGCTGGCAATGTGAGCTGGCAGCCCAGAAAGCCAACTGCACCATGGGCCGCATCAAAACCAGTGTGGCCAGCAGGTCAAGGGAGGTGATTCTGCCCCTCTGCTCTGTTCTGGTGAGACCCCCACCTGGAGTACTGTGTCCAGCTCTGGGGCCCCCAACATAAGAATGAAATGGACCTGTTGGAGTAAATCCAGAGGAGATGATCATCCAGAAGATGATCAGACGGATGGAGCACCTCTTCTATGAGGACAGGCAGAGAGAGAGTTGGGGTTATTAAGCCTGGAGAAAAGAAGGCTCCGAGGAGACCTTATAGCAGCCTTCCAGTACCTGAAGGGGGTCTACAAGAGAGATGGGGAGGGACTCTTTATCAGGGTGTAGTGATGGGATGAGGGGTAATGATTTTAAACTGAAAGAGGGTAGGTTTAAAGTATTAGGAAGAAATTCTTTACAGTGAGGGTGGTGAGACACTGGAACAGGTTGCCTAGAGAAGCTGTGGATGCCCCATCCCTGGAAGTGTTCAGGACCAGGCTGGATGGGGCTTTGAGCAACATGGTGTCCCTGGGAGGTGACCCTGCCCACAGCAGGGGGAGGTTGGAACTAGATGATCTTTGAAGGTCCCTTCCAACTCAAACCATTCTATCATTCCATGATGATTTGATTTAACTGTAATGGGTATTAGTTGAAAATTTCAGCACAGTCATGAAATAGCCTTCCAGTCACACCTGTCATTGGTTTGGCTCCTTTGGTTGCTCTAAAAAAAGTCCAAACCAGGTACATACACCTGCTTACATGTTCTTCTCCAAAACATTTTCCCTGCAATGTCATGGGGCAGTCCAGATAGCAAGCAGCACAGAAGTTGCAGGCACAGAACATGAGCCTTGCTATTCCACCTCTCCATCTCTCCCCAAAATTTGTCTTTTTTTTTTTGTCACCGGCTACCACTTCCGAAACCTCCTTCTTCAGGGATTTCATCCCTCTCTTCAGTCCTTCAAGACACTTCAGTGGCTGAGAACTAGACAGTGTCTAAAACATCCTGGTATCCCCTCCATCCTGAAGGAAGAGAGAGGGAGAAGATCCCATGTACTGTACTGTGCCTTTTTACTAGTCCTTGCTGACCCACTTTGGGGTCTGATTGACATTTTTCATGAAAAAGTACTGTCCTCTCCTCGTCCTTGTATCAGACCAATTAAAGCTTCTAACCTCTCTGAGGCAGGAACGCCATCCTCTCCCTGGCTGGGGAGGTGAAAACCAGCAGCTGTGCATGGCATCCTCGCTCCTGTGTGTTTGTCCCTCGTGTGAGGGGCAGACAGTGGGGCTGGCAGCCTCCCCCGACGCTTTGTCTGCAATAACTGCATTGTCCAAACAGCTCCCGAGATTTACGCTGAGAGCACGTGCTTCCCTGGGATTTGACCGATATATTCTGCAGGGCTATCAGGGCTTTAGAGCAAGCATGACTCACAGTCGTAATGGCAGAAAACCAGTTATAAGGTTAATAAATGCAATATGGAGGAAGCTTGTAGTGCTACCATTGAAATGCTCTCCTCTATGAAGTGTACTCCATCCACATCCTTATCTTAATGGATCTCAGATAAAATTGAATGCCTCTCAATCTAACTCTTTCCATCCCTCTCTCTTCATACTCATGCTTTCTTCTTTAGTCATGCTTGTCAGATCCATGGTAAGTGGATAGTTACAATTTACAGATTATAACCTAGCTTTTATTTTGCTTCTTTTTCCCGCCATAATACAATGACACCCTAGCAGGCCTGTCATGTATATAACTGTACAATATAGCTTTACAATTTTATGCATAGTTAAACTTTGTTGTCCTGCATCTGCCATTAAACAGTTTTTGGACATTTCTGTTACCTCAAACATAAATATAAAAAAAAAAATAATTTAAAGAGTTGTTATGCAAAATTCAATAAAATATGCTGGAAACCATTTACTTATACCTGAACTATAATGAAACCACACAGTAGAGGTAATATTGAAAAAATGGATAAACATGTATTTACATTATACTAATTTTTAAGATAATCATTATTAATAAATATTATTGAAATCTGATTATAATAAATACTTCAGGAGTACATTAATAATGGTTACTAATAGCCATTATGTAACTGAAATATTTTGGTTTCTGTGCATATATTTATATATTCAGCAATGATCACTGTGTTTAAATTACTTCACTGTAATTGTACATTCACCTTCATGCAACCTTGTCTTTTTTTTTTTCATATCTGTTATTTTATGCAATATATACTTTATATCATTTATGACAAACTTTTTCCTACACTTCTCAGCTACTTCTCTGGACCATTCAAATCTTTTTCATTTGGATTCCTCTAGGTCAGGCATTGAAAGACCTGATCCAGAGAAACCAAAGTCAAGGTGAATATAATCAATTGACCTTAAGGAGGCCAGCAGCATCCCATTCACATTCAAAGTATTCCCTCCTAGTACCTGTTTGAATCTTGGTATTTCTGAAAACCACTCAGCAGTCTGGAAGAAGAAGACACAGAGAGAACAGGGAACAGAGTGTTTTGCAAAAGTCCAGGGCAATGGGCGGGTGCAGCTCCTGGAGGAACGCAGCCTTCACGTTTGGCAGTGCTGGTGTGACCTCCTGCTGCTGGGAGGTATCTGCTAAGTGTTCCCTCAAGTGACATCAGCTTAAACCACCCTCACCACGCAGAAGAAGGAAGGCTTAATTCAATCCTTTATCTCGTCTCAGTGAATACAACTGGAAGCGCTGCTTTTCTTTGTGTTTCCCCTCTGGCATTTAGCACGAAGGATTTCTGTTTGGCCTTCAGCTTGTCTCACCCCTTTTCAGCAAACCCATCCTCTCCTTTTCTTCTTTCCTTTCTCTCTTCTTTTTTTTTTTTTTTAATTTTTAATTTTAGTAGTGAAACAGAAACCACACTTAGGAATTCCTCTATGGGTACTTGCTTCAATTAGGATTGGCAAAGCCCTGTCCTTGGCAGCAAGTGCTTTCCCCACTCCACCAAAGCCTCTACTGAACAGCACTGCTTACCTGTATGATGGCACTGCCCATACGGAGTTCCATCAGGAACACATGGAAGGATGCGGAGTTTAGCCCTAGGACTTGTATGAATATTCAGCTTAACTATCTAGCCCAAGCTCTCACTGCCATAATTAGAAAAAGCTTCCAAATATCGTGAAGACAAATAAATGTATACAGCTTTCTGGGAAATGTTTGGCAATCTCACTACAAGTATTATAATTTCTTTCTTACACTTTTTGGTGGTGTTGTTGCTGCTTGTAGCAGATGGCTAGTTTATATCTTTTGCCCTTTGCACAGGAATCTTTGTTGTTATTGTTGTTTGTTGAAATAACTGGCTTTCAACAGGGTTTTTAGCTTAACTGATGTACTTTTTGGGAGATGAGTGAACCTTAAAAATGTTTGTTGGAGCAAAGTGTCTGGTCACAGACACATATATTTAAAATGGGGAACATGTACAAGGCAATTTGGGTAGGATATTCAGAACAATGTATTGAAGGAAGCTGCTGTTTATAAGTGGCTATTTACATAATCTGCCATTTCTGTTATCTGCAACGTTCTGCACAACAAAATTACTGTGAGCAAATGAAATTTAAATGTCACTATATGAACTAATCTTAGCCAAAGCATAAGAAATTTAAATTAGCTCATAGTTAAAGCAGCTTGCATGACACACTTAGAAGATGAAGTAATCTTTTCAGCAGGACAAGGATGGTGGCTCAGCCCTGATCTTCTCTCAGCTGGTAATTTGGCCAGCCCTCCGTATTTTGAAGGTGAGAGGTGTCATTCTTAGAAGGTGACACACCAGCCTGCCAAAATAACACACTTCTCCCACAGGAGACCCACCTTATGCTTCAATTTGAACTACTGAACAAAGAGGATATTCTTCTTTAACTGCACAATAATTGATATGGTCACTTCTGGAACAACTAACCAACAGTGAAAAAAACATTGAGCATTATGGGTTCAGTCCCTGCAAGTGTCTTCTGGCTCTGATTCAGCAAAGCAATCAAAGCTATGCTAAATAGCAAGCATGTGAGTAGTCCCACTGAAATTCAAAAAGTACTCTGTGCTCTTTAAAATAAGGACATGCTTACAGTCTCTGGTGGATTAAGGCAAGAAGAAGCACAAGTTTGTGGGAACAAGTCTGTTGCCCTGTTGATAACAAGGTACTTTTTCAGCCCTGTGTGTCCCAACATGCTTTCTGAATTAACTGACACAGTATCTATACCACTAACAACAGTATTTGAGGAGCTGGCATAGACAAAGGAACACAAAGTAAAGCATGTGCTCTGAGCAGCCGTCGGCAATCTTCGCGGCAGAAGTATTTTTAACGGAACATGGTGGGGAGCCCTCTCATGAATAAACCATAACCTCCCCATCTATTGGGGTTGCATGGTGCAGAGAGAAATAAGCTGGTGTTGGGTGGGTCTCCTCATCTTATCAATGCATGTCTTCTAGCTGTCAAGGACCGTTCCGCTGCATCAACTGATGTTCCTAATACAGCCTGTGCATCCCCCAAGATCTCCCGCTCTTGTCTGTCTTCATCTCCAATATCATTACACACATAAAACCACCCTGTGAATCTTTGCTCCTGCATTACACCAGAGATGTGCACTTGCTCACCGGTCCTTGGGGCTGCTGCAGGTAATGAAGTCCCTTCCTTACATCCACTGTGGCCTTGATGGCTGAGGAACTCAAGAAGACCTGGCTCTTAGGCTACAGCATCTGCTTGTGGACACTCAGCACTCATTGCAGAAGCACACGGACCACAGGAGGTTCAAGCACAGCCTTCTTCTCAAAGATCTCATGCAGATCAGCATTGCATGGGCAATGATGTTTGGTTGCAACCAAGAGCCACACCTGTATGCACGTGTCCCTCATCTCTTTAATTCTGGATCCACACTGTGATTTAGTTTGTATAAAGCCAGCTCAATCCAAGTGACCCAGTGCAGCTTCACACTAGGACAGCAGAAGGAAACGAGAGAGAGAGGAGCTTTCTAATCCCCAAATCCACAAGTATAAACACCACTTTTGCAGATGTTGACCATGGCTCTTTTTTCCTCCTATACAGGCCCTTAACTATGCACATGTTCTGCTGTTCCATATACATCTTTTTGTAATGAGATCCATATATGACTCAATGATAATGACACAGTCATGGAGATAAATAACGAGATTACAAAGTCTGCTGATGACTCTAAGGTAGCATAGACGACCGCCATTGTAAAGAGGTGCAGCGACACTTCAAGGTCCCAGGTGACAGGATGAAAACCAGTCCTAACTTTATATATTGAAAGGATGAGCTTTGAAACAACAATTTCCAAGCAACAAATTTTGCTGTTATACTGGATAGCTTTATGAAAAGTAAGATTTCCCAGTCTTTAGAGGACCACTTTCACAGAGAGGAATAATTTTTTTTTGTTATTATATGTAGTCTTAAGGAGAAGTTTGTAAAGTATAATTTGTTATAAGAGTATTAAAATCATACTTTAATAGTTTTGTATTAAAATTGATATTGGAAGATAAAACGAATGTAAATTGTTTTATTGGATTATTTCCTGCACTTTATCAATTCCTTGTCAGGTTGCTTGTAAAGACTACAGAAAAATCCTGAGGGTACCATAATTATGTTTCATAATACAGTAATTATATGTGTATAAATTTAAAAATGAGAAATCTTTAGGGATATCTTCCTCTTATAGGCTGTGGTATTATCACAATCATCTACAGTTATCTAGACATTTATATAATTAAATGTCTGAATTTGCTCCTGTTTTTAACTTATTCCACTAACCATGTATGCTAGTACATGTTTTTGTACCCACATATACAGAGCTTTCAGTGAAAACCTACTTAGAAATTATTAACATTTTGGATCAAAATGACAGAATTAAAATCAACCTTTCTTTTTAAATAATAACTCTTTTAGATCAGAACTCTTTTAAATATAGGTGGTTTCTATGGTATTAACTCAGGACGGCAGCAGGTACTAGATCAGTATAACCAAAATAAGTTTTGTTTTTCAGCAACTGCCTTACAGGGCTAGATGATGTCCCAAGTCCCTGCCAACCTGAGTTACTCAATGGCTCTGTCGTTGTTGCCTGAGAGTGAGCCTCTGGCCAACTATAACCATCAGGCCCTTTCCTGCCCTGCCAGTATTCCCATTGGTTAAACACACTCTTTGGTGGGAGGAGACAGAGCTGGCCAACGCTTTTAATTTCCACCCTTCTTTGGGAGGAAATGAAGAGCCACAGTCTAATCACAGCATTATAATCAGAGTCTGAAATGGGTCTGAGACTTATATAAGTTTAAGTCCGTTTACTTTGGCTGCCTCTTACAGTGGCATGAGTGTGAAATGAATCATGCCCTCTATTTTTTATCGCCATGCCTACAGCCAAAGTCAAGGGATACAGATCAGCCAACACAAAGGGGCCAGCATCTTAAAAAGCAGACTACGAAGTTACTTCTATACCCTGCTCCTAAGCTGGAAACTGAACATTTCAAGGCTGAGATGAATAAAACCAGGAACACTGAGAATCATAAGGGCTCTGGCAAGGAAGAGGAGGATCCCCGAACAATGGCTGTTGTCTGGTCTCTGCGCCTTTTCAAGTCCTGCAATAGAAAATTGTCATACCACTACCTGTTACAGAAAGGAGCGGTAAAAATCAGTGGAAGAGGAAGGGATGCAGTTTTATTCCATTTAATTGAGCTACTCAACAAAACCAAAATAATAATGTTATTAGCCAGTTAGGTAATCAAAGGCTATTTTTACATAATAAAGTTCATAAAGCTTTAGCATAACAAAACTCAGTCAATACAAAATTTGTCCTGCTCAACATACACTCTATTATGAAACATTTAACTATGTACTGATTCATGTGACCTGCTTCACCATGATAAATGGAGACCCATGTTCATCCATATGTAATGAATCTCTGCAGCAAAGGCCTTCATACAATGAAAACTTGCAACAGTGGGTGTCATTACATTAAATAATATTAAAAACTAGGCTGGGAAAAGCAACACAATCAATTTTAGAAGACTGTATGGTCACTGTCTACAGAGTTATACAAGAGCATCAAATATTGATATGTGAGCACACATGGGCGTAAGGAATTCAAGTGCATAAAAAAGGTGTGTCCTAGAATACTTAGAGATTAATGGGCAAGTAAAAGTTAAATATTCATTTCCAGCAAAGTGAAGAAGTGAAACAACAGATAGCAGAAGCTAAAGCCCTGTCTCTCCAAGAACCTTATTAATGAAGAAATTAAATGTGAGCTAAATAGAAAGCCCTCTGGTAAAGAAGAAGGGTACAGGGATCCATTTACTGGACTACTTAAAAAATTTAGAGACTGAAGACTAATTTCACTGTCATCAGTGTAAACTCAGAGAAACTCTGTGATTTCAGTGGAGTTGCTCCAGACTTTTGGCATTTTTAATGACAAGTCAGTCCTTGAACTCTCCATTTCTCAGAAAGATCAATCGTTTTCCTGAGCACTGAGTACTATTGTCTGGTTTTCAGTGCTGTAGGAGTTTTGAATAAGATCAGTATTTTATCTCTTTGTGTTCTTTTTAATATTCCAGGCTACCAGTTTCTGTAATGTTCTGTGTGGTTGCCTCCATAAACTGTCTTTATTCTGAATTCATTGAACAGGTGTTACTTTTATATACCTGCAGATGGTAAGGCTACCAGAAAGGACATCAAAACAAAGCTAAATAGTACTTCTGAAAACATAACGCCGAATCCTCATTCAGCATAGACCTATGATGAGTAACTTCAAAATGGGCAGGCTCCAAATGATGAATTGGACTGAGATAGAGTTGTGGAGATACAGAGTTGGAGGAATAGTCCAGGAAGTCTCTCACTTTCTACCGAAAGATATGCTTTTTGTTTATACAAAGGAAGAAGTACTTACCAGACCCTCGGAAAAAAAAATATTAAAAAAAAAAACCAGTCTCAGATAAAAAGATCTTTTTAATTTTGGCAACAGACCAAAAGAAGTTTGGCAACAAAACCAAAAGAAGCGTGGCCACCAGGTTAGGGAGGTGATTCTACCCCTCTACTCTGCTCTGATGAGACCTCACCTGGAGTACTGTGTCCAGTTCTGGGGCCTCCAACATAAAAAGGAAATGGACCCATTGGAGTAAGTCCAGACCACCTCTTCTATGAGGAAAGGCTGAGAGAGTTGGGGTTATTAAGCCTGGAGAAGGGAAGGCTCTGGGGAGACCTTATAGCAGCCTTCCTGGACCTAATGGGGGTCTACAGGAGAGATGAGGGACCCTTTATCAGAGAATATAGTGATAAGGTGTGGAGTAATGGCTTTAAATTGAAAGAGGGTAGATTTAGATTATATACGAGGAAGAAATTCTTTACTGTGAGGGTAGTGAGGAACTGGCACAAGTTGCCCAGAAAAGCTGTGGATGCCCCATCCCTGGAAATGTTCAAGACCAGGCTGGATGGGGCTTTGAGCAACCTGGTCCAGTGGGAGGTGTCCCTGCCCATGGCAGGAGGGTTGGAACCCGATGGTCTTTAAGGTCTCTTCCAACTCAAACCATCCTGTGATTCCATGATACAACCTCGTTACCTTAGTCCAGTACTTTTTTGCTTCAAGAGGGATGTGAGCTTCTTGTAGTGTCTTAGAGACGACCTTGCACCCTTTGCTTCCTCCCTACTGCAGCTCTGCTATTGGAGGCACCTGCAGTTCAGGGAAGTTACTTGCACTACAGAAAACTGAAAACAGTTTTCATGGACTGGCTAAGTTTCTAAATGGGATGAAGAATAGGACAGAGATTATGGTTTCCACAGTGAAATGCAATTAAAGGTTGTGTCAACCTGAAGCAAAAGGAATTGTGGTTCTATTGCATGGGAAACAACAAGATGTTGTCTGCAGTTTAGATTTAGGGAATATTTGACAATATTGACAGTACACAGTAAGCAATTTGAACTAAGTTTTACTAGTAGCCTCCATGACACTATGTGCTACCTGATATATGCCAAACAAAGCAGGTAGACATTAATAAAGCTTTAAAACGTGTAAGCAAATAAAATTATAAAAGTCTAATACATATATCTTAAGAGCAAGGTATGCAGAAGACCAACAGCTATTGATTTAATTTCTTAGACTCAAGTGCTGAGAAACTTGAACATTTTTATTTATAGAATATGCTAAAACAGATCAGGTCCATGCATAATAAAATAATAAATTACTGTTTGGGACATATTTTCCATAGGAAAAAATTTCATTGCTTTAATGATCAGATCCAACTAGCACCTTTTCATGCCAAAATAAAACTAGAGTATTAACAAAGCAGCGGGGTTACATAGCCCTGCTTCTCTCCCACTATTTGGCATGAGGCAATGACATAGCTGAGAGATGTCATTTACTCTGCTGGCAACACTTCTGCATCAGAGACCAATCCTTCTATCTACAGTCAAGTCCGAGCCAGAATACAGCATTGGTTTATGTACAGATGAGCATCTACATGGCTGCTCAGGATTAAAGCATATAAAGAGTAAAGTCATAGCCCGTGAGACTACAGGGAGATTTTGGGGAGAGAATTAATATATATTTACCCAAATTTGAGTTAATCAGGATACAGGATAAAAATCTTCACTTCTGATGCTTTTTGTAGAGATATAAATAACTCTGCTTTGTTCCTCAACTCAGTCACATTATCAGCTTTGAACCCAAATGCATTTCTATTCATTAACTAATAGTGATCACTTTAATGAGCTTTTCATCAATGTTAGCCACAAATATTTTACTTCTCCTTAATGACTCAGCATTCTGAGGTTGTAAAGGAATTGTCTGAGAAAAATCATAAAGTACAGTCTGGCCATTCACAGCAGCTACAATTTGTCATGAAAATACCATTTAAGAATTCCCAGCTGATTGTTAGTTCCATTAAAATGTTATTAACTAAGAGTTTCCAGGGAACAAGAGAGAGAAATAACATCTTGATTTCCAAAGTTACTGATTCCCCAGTATAATGCACTAGAAATTTGGAAGAACTAGATTCTAAGGATTCTAATCAAATATAACATTTCAGGCAAATACCCTATGTCATAGACATACATTGTGAAATGAACCTTCCTTGTTACTTGATTATGAACATGAAATAAAGAAAAAGCTAGTGTAATTCTGATTGAACTATTAGGTCCTGAAAACTGGTGTGTTATTTATCAAATCCGGGTGGAAACAACTCTGAAACAACAGTGCCCAGACTTGAATATACCTGCAACCAGCTGGACAGGCAGACAGGTTGCACAGGTACTCACATTAAAGGCCAATTTACATTTATGAGCGAGTTCTGATTACACATAGATATGAAGTCTTGGAAAGGGAGTTCTGTATTCCTGTGCTTCTTTAATACACAAATGCAACACCAGCTACATTAAAACAGAAAGCATAATATTTTACTAGGCAAGAGTAAGAGCATACGAAGGGAAAGGAAGCGCTATTATCACAATTTTACAGAGCATGAAATAATGAACAAAGAGTTTAGTAGCTTATCTTGGGTTACATAGGAAGCCTGTGGCGCAGGCAGGAAATCAAACCAGGTCTGCCTGCTTCACCCCCATTTCTCAGCACAAGACACCTTTAAGTCTGCATATCTGAAATCAAAGGCATACACATCCTTTCAGACTAAATCTGTACAGCTCTGTTCTTGCAAGTAGTAAACCTTTAACTTAATCTATAATTGAAGAGGCAGCATTTCCAGGAGGCAAGTCCATGCCAGGGCACCGGTTCAGTACAGAACATGGCTACTCATGAAATTTTTAGTACTTTTTCTAGTATCACCTCTGTGGTGCTCAATGTTTTCCATTTGAACTCACTATATCTAGTAAGATCATGACCACAAATAAATAGGTCAGCAAGAAAACGAAGCAATAAAGAATATCACAGATATAGTCTGACCAAGAGACCACTAGCTGTTACAGAGCAGAACAAAAAGTATTACCTAATTAGACCTGAGGCCATAGGTTTGTAAGATGAAGTAACATTGACAGGTTATTGGCCATTGTAAACTCTTGCTGGACATGTCTCCACCATGAACTGTACACCTACATGGGTCCCTGTTACACAGGTACCAAGAAGCCAAGACTGAGGGGCACACAGGAGAGCCCTGCCTGGCCACAATCTCTTTCCTTTCTCAGAAAACCAGGCTGCACAGAAGAGTGATGTGAATTGGATTTGCCCTGATGCAAAGTCTGCAGATGACCAGACTAGGCATAGCCACCATACTACAGCCTACAGTACACACACTGCTGCCAAGGCTCAGATCTTCCACCACATCTCCTAACTTTTAATTATGCTTGACCCATCTCAGCACTAAGAATTTTTTTAACCTTTAGCTACTACTAAATCCTTGTGAGAAATATTTTCCCCATCTGCAAAGAAAAAACACCAGAAAAACTAAATATATACTTGAAAATACCATTTTGGAAAAGTTTTTCCCCCAGTGTAAGACACACAAAGTAAAATAAATGAACTTGTGTCTTAATGCAAAACAAAATTACCACTGTGACATACCTGTGTTATTATGGCTTAGAATAACTCTGTGAACCACTGTTGCTAATAAAACATACTTTGTGATCACACAACATAATGGATTACAGAGCAAATAGCACTGAGTTAAAGAGTTGGTGCTACAGAAGTATTTTATGAATGGTGAATCCACACAGGCAGTTTCCAATAATATCAGTGACTTATCAGTGCCATTCCTTACTTGTTTTCCTGAATGGAATGAGAGTCCCTGATAAAAAGAATAGATGCCTCACCTCAAAATGAGAAAAAAAGCCCGAAGCGTAAGAGTCATACACTCTGCATACAATTACATGTTGCTTGATGGATGTTAATAGAATTGTAGTAGCTGGTGACTTGGTCCCTTACAAGCATAGCACTGCATAATCTCAAGATGCATGTACATAGCTGGGTAGATGTATGTATACAACTAGTCTACTCATACTTTATCATTGTTACTACTATTATTATTTTCTGTTTTCCCTGTCATGCACAGGAGAGACATAGCTCCTTATTTATCATATGGTCTTTATAGTGACTGAAGCAGATTTTATTTCTTTTTACCCTTTCCACTTAATTTTAAAGAAGCTTTCACCTTCTGGAGACACACAGGAAAAAATGAGTTCTGGGAAATTTGCATTTTCACAGCCCCCAAAGCTCTTTGGCCAAGAAAGCCCTATTGCAGTCAAAGGCAATTATCTACACATCAGTCCTGCACAGGGCACAGGGTTGCAATTCTGTTTGCTTCTGTATCTGACATCTTCAGAGAGGAGCGTCATGTACATATGGAGAGTACGGAAAGCGTTTCAGTCTCTCTGGAGCCTCAATGGAAACTTCTTTTAAAATCCTTTCCATTCTTTCCTCCATAGCATCTTTACTTGAGCAGAAATGTTGAAGCGGTCCCACCTGCCTAGATGCTGTGCTTCCAGGGCCTCCAACTTCCCACAGTTAAGTGCCCTGTCCTGCCTGCCTGCCAGCTATTAGCTGATACCCAGGGACTTTTCCACTATGTCTTCTAGTCCATTGGAAGAAATACCATAGATTATCAGCTAGTTCATTAAAATTCTTCCTGTTTTAATTAAGACCCAGTCTACACCTCTGACTGAACTTCAGGAGTTTACGCATTGTTTTGCACTCCCTTTAAAAATCTGACAAAGTCAGCCTTTGTGATTACAGGGCTTTCTAACACTCATTTGACTGCTCCACGCTCATTGCTTTGCCCTCAGCTGCCTTCGTTCTCAGGAAGCCCCGCTCTGCTCTGACCTCCTCATTACGGGATTTCCCTCCATCTCCCACATCTTCTTGGTGGAGCTGCCCATCCTGGGCTCATCAACTTTTTCTGCTCAACCTCTCTATGACTTCAAATCTGTAAGCCTTAATGACTTCTGATCAGCTCTCAATCCTCTCCTGCTTTGTCTGCCCTTTAGTCTGCTAATATGGTCCTGGCTATGTTTGTGTTTCCTCCACCTTTGGTCATCACCATGGAAATCGCCTCCATCTTGCCTGTCAGTCAAGCCCATAGCATAGCTGGCATCTTTGGCAAGAACTCTGAAACAACAACAGGTTTTCGAAATAATATTTCTAAATTATGATCCTTCTTACTATCCTGTAACTAAATATTTGGCCACATTCTTATGATCTCAATACTTGATTGCTGTGACATTATTTTGCTGGTTTTGACATGTGTCTTCTTGCCCGATGGTACCTATCAAAATTATTATTCGAGGAGCACCTTCCTGGCTTGTGGTTACAGCAGCATTGCTTTCCTCTCTGTCTCTCCAGGGACACTCCTTTTGCTGCTCTCCAGCTACACACCGTGTGTCTTGAATTCCTCCTAGCCTCTGTCTATTTTACCTGAACCTCTTATTAAGTGTCAGGAGTCAACTTGCAGCTTTGAATTCCCCTCACGTCAGCTTCCACCATGAACTTGCTAGTTTTTCAAGTAGGCATCTTTGGGTTGTCTCCCCCTAAGACTTGCACAAAGCTCCCAATGGACATCTCCAGCAATGGTGGTCATCACTAGCTGTTGCCACTGCCCTGCTTTGTGTCTGCTCTTTCTTATGTCATACTTGAGAGGCCACCTTTAATGTGCTCTGTTGAGATAAACAGGTCTGAACCTGAGCTTTGGGCTCCTGGGCACTATGGTGACAGAAGTAATGTAAATGTTTCAGGATCTGAGTCCTAATTCATTTGTTGCTCAGAATAGACTCTCTAACCTTAAACCAGAACAAAGGAGAGTGGGAATCAGTCTGTGCATTGTCGGTCTTGTTTGAATCTATATAACATGGTTCCAGTTGGAATATAGTTTTGCAGTATGCAAGAACCATTTATTTCCTACCATGTACATCTTTAGCTGCAGAAAAATAAAGTGCTGTGACTTAATCACAGGAATCCTTCCTCACCAAAAATTATATATAAAATCTTGTTATGATGTATTACAGCTTCTAAAAATAAAACAAAATATCTGCACTTACTACAGTGCAGATGAGTCAACATGAGTGATTCCAACTTTTGGGCTTTTCCACAGATACCTCTACTCCAGACTTTAGAATTACCAGTTTAGATTCACTTCATACTCTATAAAACTTACCCAGGAAAGATCCATTAAAGTATTTTAAAAATTCAATATTCAATGACTTAATTAAATCTACAAGATAAAGAAATAAGATAGAGTAAGCAAATTAAACTGAAAAGCAGTTACGTCACACAGCAGAGCTGCCTCAGTCTCAAATCTTTCCTGAGTAATGGATTCTTAATTTCTGTACTTAAAGTACATCAGGATAATACGTTGTTTTGTGTGGGACTGTTCTCTGCTAACTTAAAGAATGTAATCTATTCAATAAGGTGAGGGGAAAAAAGGAATTTTGTATAAGCTCATAGGAGCAAATCTACTTTGTGTTATCAGGGTGGTAGGTCCATGATAATTCTTGATTACAGAATCATAGAATCATAGAATTGTCTAGGTTGGAAGGGACCCTTAAAGTCATCTAGTCTAACCATCAACCTAACTCTGATAAAAAAACGTTACTAAACCATGTCACTAAGCACTATGTCAATGCGTCTTTTAAATACCTGCAGGGATGGTGCCTCAACCACCTCCCTGGGCAGCCCATTCCAATGCTTAATAACCCTTTCAGTGTAAAAATCTTTCCTAATATCCAGCCTGAACTTCCCCTGGCGTAACTTGAGGCCATTTCCTTTAGTCCTGTTGCCTGTGACTTGGGAGAAGAGACCGATCCCCGCCTCTCTACAGCCTCCTTTCAGGTAGTTGTAGAGAGCAATAAGGTCTCCCCTCAGCCTCCTTTTCTCTAGACTGAACAGCCCCAGCTCCCTCAGCCTCTCCTGATAAGACATTCTCCAGTTTCATTGCCCTTCTCTGGACCCGATCCTGCACCGGAATGTCTTTTTTGTGGTAAGCGGCCCAAAGCTCTGTGAATAGTTCTTCAGCTCTGTTTCCTTTGTTGTTGGGGTGTTCAACAAACAGTGGGAAGAAACGTTAGTCTGAAACAACCTCACTACTACTGATAGACCAGCAGTTTAAAAGAGGTTCTCCATAAAGCCATGTCATAACAGCCATGAACTGACCTTGTGGGGAGCTAAAGCCCATGCTCAGACAGATTACCAACTGCACCAGGAAATGCTGCATGGCAGGAGACTAGATGGCACTGTTCTGCTTAGCACAGCTGCCAACAGAAATACATTTGCTCATCCAGTGAAATACCTTAAGTCCTGGCTGAAGTTGCTTTCATCATCAACATCACAGAATCACAGAATCACAGAATCTCCATGGTTGGAAGGGACCTCTGAGATCATCGAGTCCATGAACATGAACACAAAACAAAGAAAAGTCAAGCTTAGTGTCTTTTTACATGAGCGAAATAGGTTTCATTTTTTTCTGGAAGAATTTTGGAGCCCTTATTTATTGTAAGGCTACTTAAAGGAAACTGTGCATTAAAAATGAGGTATTACCTGCAGGTCAGTACACTCAGGTGCAGACTGATATAAAAACCAAGCAGAATACTGCTTTGTAACAACACGTAACTTTAATTGGTTCAAGTAATTCTACACCATATTTACTATTCTGGTAGTCTTGGGTATGGTCCCATTAGCTAAATGCTTTAATTCATTACAGAGTCTGAGTTATAATCAAGCTGCAGTAAGCAATGACAGTTATATTAAATACATATTTTTCATGTAAGTGTCAATGGTTTTAAGATGAGCCAATTTAAATATGACTGATGGTCTAAGAGGAAGGCAATATTCCCTGTCATTCAGAGGGATATTCAAAACCAATTATTACATGAAAAGTAATTGTATGTATTCAAAAGAGGCACTCAAGGGACAGATCCAAAGGACAAAAATGTTAACAGTTAAATGATGACCTTTCTCAGTGAAGTGTTTGAACCAAGATAATGATCGCTGATTAACCAAATCAGGGTTTAACTCTGCTTTGCTAATGACCTAGGGTGAATTTGTGGACTGCACTTTACAGCCCAGAGCCGACCTGCCCCTGCAGAGCCAGCTGGAGCCGCAGACCTGCACGGATGCACCAGCTGGAGCTCACGGGTTTTCCGGCTCTGGTGGAATGAGAGGTAAATTGTTCGTCATCCAATTCAGGCAGAATCAGCCAAATTAACTCAGATCACCTCTTTAGCTGCTCCAAAGAGAATGCTTGTGTGATCCCATCTGTTCAGCAGAAGAGCTTGGGAAGCAAATATCCCCAGAAGAGAGGCTGCAAGAAATGCTTATGGGTTAATAACTTCTTCAATCATTGCAGCTGTTTGCAAAGTTAATATCTGTGCTTGACATCTTTTTTCCTTTATAGGGTTTGTCTGTCCAGAGCTTGGAAAAGACCTAATGTAATTCAGACTTCACAGGTGTAGGACAGAAAATCTTTATAATTAACATAGCCTTTCCTGGTATGCTTCTGTCACTGTATGCAATAATCTTGTACATCCCTCACCTCCAACTCACATTTGGCTTTTTTTTTCTGCCAAAGCTGCGAGGAAGTTTTTTCAGAGAGCTTGACGTGTTTACTTTTGGCAAAGAGAGAATTTGCCACATGCCAAATGCAAAACTTTTAGGATCTCATTCTAGCACTTCAGTCTTTTAATCTGGAATAGAAAAGCCAAAACAGTGGGTGAGGACTTCTTATCTTGTATTTATTCTGACTTCTGAAGTATCTTTTGCTGCTACATGAAAGAACGCTGCAGACTGTTACATGACAAAGGATTTGTCTGGTTCGTCAAATCTTTTGCCTGGGGACTTTTGTGCCTCCAGTATTTACAATGAGGCACCTTCAATTTCTAGTAGCTACATTATTCTTCAACAAACCTTTGCCCTACTGTTACTATAGTCCTAATGTAAACATTCAGCTATGCCCACAATTAACCACGGCATGAATTGCCTGCCAGCACAGAGAAAGAAATTATGACTTGAAGACCTCTAAAATCAATTCAACAAAATTGATAGAATGCTTCCAGCGCTTTGCCTGGGAGCAAAGCATTTCTCAGCAGGCCCATCAGCTCCGACGGGGGGGAAACCAGACGCCCGCTCACGCTGCCTCCCGGCTGGGGCTGGGGCACACACATTCATGCAGAGCAGTCTCTTTTCCAGTCTCTGATCCCACATGTCAGACCCAGTTAGATGATGGGTCATTCCTGGGCGTTCAGAAGAACATTCAGTTATTGCCTTTTTTTTTTTTTTTCATTGCAATTCTGTTACCCATAGCTTTTGCTACTAAGATGAGACATTATCGTTATTATTGTTTAGGAAGTCTGTGAGGATGGTTTGTAAAACCCATAAGCTTTCTGGGACCATTAAACTGTGTTAAAACTAGCTTATCTGGGGTTTTTATTATGATTTTTCTTTTTTTTCCTTTTTTTTTTTTTCCTGGTGTGGTGTGTTTTAACCCACTTCAGAACCCAAGTCCTTTGTTGTACAGCTGACGGAGGTTGACTTAGTACAAGGGAACTAATGATGTGAGGATAAGAAGAAGCAGGCATGAGAAGAAGCACTTCTGAAGAAGCAGGCAAGAAACAGTGGCAGAGACAGCTTTTTCTTATGGCAACGTCTGGCTTGATGTCGTAGAAAAATACAGCCTTTGACCTTCTCGGCACAGGAGAAGCTGTTGCCCAAGGTCCTCCTGAAGCACAGGGTGGTCAGGTGTTTCACTCCTGGCAGAGGTGGGGAGAGTAAAGGCAGAAATACAAACAGCACAACGGTGGTGAGGTCTGTGGCTCTACACCTCACCAGAACGGTAATGCTGCAGAGTGCTCCATTTTTGCCCAGGTATTCAAAGCTCAGGAGTCAACTATCAAGACTGCGAGAGTATTTAAAAGAGTAACGGTGGAAGAGGTTGTTTACTGTCTAATACCTACAGCTGGAATATCTTTCAAATCTCCTTTTTCTACCTAGAAACTCCTTAAATAAATTAAAACCTATTTTTCCTTATTAGCCTAGAAAATCGAAAGTCAAGAAAAATGCCACTACCACAAGTTTCAGGATAAAATTCAGTAAACCGGCAATGCCGAGTGTACGAGATGCTGACTATTGAATTACCAAACCATTTTGTGTTATGTTTCCAGCCTTATTTCCAGAGTAAACCCATCTTGCTGCCTCACCAGCCCCGCTCTGCTTTGCTTATGAGCTCTGACAAGATCACAGCTTGAGGTAGGGTGGTTGCACACAATAGGCAGAACAGGGTTGTGATCATGGTAATTGGCTGAGACATCCAGGCCTATAATTGTTTAATAATAACCATATATAGTCTTTTTTTCCACAGCTATCTTGTGTTAAAGTTGTCTCTGACTGCTTAGCTAACTAAGAGCTGTGGTGCACAAAGTAGAGCTGCATGCGAATGGTGTGACAAACATAGAAACCATCAGATATGTAAAATACTTAAACTCAGGGATAAGAGACAGCCAGTAGAGAAATTCCTGTTGTGGAAAAACAAGGCTTGAGAAGCCCTTGGTTTCCTGAAACAAAATAATTCTTAATGCTTCTTAGGAAATATAGTTCCATATTTCAAATTATTGCTCTATACAACATCCTGTCTGACAGATTTCAAAGGCACATTGCCATTGTTTGCTTGTGGACCTTTTTAAATTTTTTTTGATTGTGTTTCTGCAAATTGATCTGACGGTGAGTCCTCACTCCTGAACATGGTTACTATATTCTCTCAATGTTATTCATTAAAGAATGCCATCTGGGTGAGGATTAGAGAGAGACATTCTTGGAGAAAACGTTTTTGTGAAATGCTTTCTATATTAAACTATTTTAAGGACTGTGATTGATTGGCATGAATTTCAGTGGACCAACCACTATAAACGTTAATTTTAGCAAGAGCAAGTCTTGAGGATATTCAGATGACACTTTTCTTAATGCAAAAGGAAATTAATGTCTGGGACAGGTTGTCAAGTAGCAGTTGTATCTGTCACCATCACTTTGTGTGTGTGTGATACATGAATTCGACAACCATATAGAACAAAATGACAGTCCAGATGTGAAAGATGGACAGAAGGATACACAGACTCAGATAAGCCACCTACCTGCCTTTTCTGACAAAATTTTACCATTTTGAATTATATCCTAAGACAATAAGAACAGCAATTATATGAATAAAAACTCAGTCTAGCTATTTCATTTAATATTTTAATGATGCGTTTCTTTTTTTCAGCAGTGAGGAATACCATTACAATGTAGAGATTGCTACTGAGGAGAAATTAAGAGGAATAAAAAGGGAAGCAGCAGTAGTCAATACAAGAGTAGGAAATCTGTTAGAGGCAAAACAAATGAGTTAAAAGACATGGAGTAGGTTTATTAACTCCTTAAAACTTATAAAGGTGGCTGACATTGTGCCCAGGTGGCCAAGAAGGCCAACAGCATCCTAGCCTGTATCAGGAACAGCGTGGTGAGTAGGACCCAAGAGGTAATCATCCCCCTGTCCTTGGCACTGGTGAGGCCTCACCTCGAATACTGTGTACAGTTTTGTGCGCCTTACCACAAGAAAGACATTGAGGTGCTAGAGTGGGTCCAAGGAAGGGCAACAAAGCTGGTGAGGGGTCTGGAGAGTAAGTCTTATGAGGAGAGGCTGAGAGAGATGGGGTTGTTTAGTTTAGAGAAGAGGAGGCTGAGGGGAGACCTTATCACTCTTTACAGCTACCTGAAAGGAGGTTGTAGAGAGGCGGGGGTAGGTCTCTTCTCTCAAGTTACAGGCGATAAGACAAGAGGAAACGGCCTCAAGCTGCGCCAGGGGAGGTTCAGGTTGGATGTCAGGAAAACTTTCTTCATGGAGGGGGTTATTAAGCATTGGAATGGGCTGCCCAGGGAAGTGGTCGAGGCACCATCCCTGGAGATGTTCAAAAGACGAATTGACACAGTGCTCAGGGATATGGTTTAGTGTTGGTTGGTGGTGTGTGGGTGTGGTGGTGTGATTTGTTTTTTTTTTTTATGGTTGGACTAGATGATCTCAAAGGTCCCTTCCAACCTAGGCGATTCTGTGATTCCGTTTAAAATAGCATTTAAAAGAAATGACAAAGTACAAAGTGATCTCAACTTTAAAAAAAAAAATCTCACTTCATTCAATATTTTTCTTTCTGAGTCAACTCAGTTACATTGCTTGAAATTCACGAAATGGTTTGGTTTAGGTGAATGCTATAATTTTCACAAAAGAAAGATGAATCCAGTGCTTGCATTTTGCTACTTTTAGACAGGGATATGAAGTAAGCGCACACTGAACTAGTTTGTTGACTTGATGGGTCAACGTTTCAAATATCTCAAGTATTGAATCCCAAAGTCAATTTTCCAGATGTTTGGGCAATAAGACATTGTGAGGGAAATTCAGAGTTTCTGGGAAAGAAAAAAAAAGTTGAAATCAGTGGAGTTATTGCATGTAAAATATTTCCAAGAGTTGAAATAGAACATAAATGAGCACCAGAACAAGTTGGTGTAGAAAATTATAGGAGTAAGAGCTTTAAAGCAAGAGAATAACAGTAATTGTATAGTCAAATTGTCTAATCATATATGGTTTATTTGATATGATTTCTCATTTGCAGATAAATAAGCCATCAGAAACTCTGACTGGAAAGAAAGATATAAAACAATGACGTGTAATTTTATTAGCAAAAATAGAAGTACCAAATATAAGGATATCTAACTATTTACATGGAAATTAATATGGGTGTTGAAATAATGTAATATAAATTCATCTTTGGAATATAACATTAGGAATACTTTGCAATTATAAAAATAGTTAAAGGTAATCACCTCTTCCAATAAAGATCATAGTTAAGGATCTGTTTTCAGTTTGCTTTGGCAGGGTGACGTCTTATTGGGTGTTTGAAAAAAAATTATGGAAAGATACCTATCTACCCCAAACCCTATGTGAACATTATTCTTTAAAAGTGAACTTAACAGCCTTTCTCAGAATGGTAGCTCACGGCTGTTATTACCTTTAAACACATGCAGTGTTGCATGCAAAATTTTGTTATGGTCAAAGAAGGAACACACCTTTTACACAGAGGCAACAATATATTGAGTCTAGTGCAAATCTTACCAATCTGATCAAATAACTATTGCTAGTCAAGGTCTAATTACAGAAAAGAACACAGTCATAGAAAAATTTCTCAACAGTAATAGAATTTAAAGTGTTACACTCCCGCTCCCAGTATGTGTACATTTGTAACTGTGCCTCTTTTCCTTGGGGTTATCATAGAATCATAGAATCATAGAATGGTTTGGGTTGGAGGGGACCTTAAAGATCATTGAGTTCCAACACCCCTGCCATGGACAGGGACACCTCCCACTAGAGCAGGTTGCTCAAGGCCCCATCCAGCCTTGTCTTGAACACTTCC
>JAOXJK010000001.1:24385836-24400384 GCA_025774025.1 Xenus cinereus
CTAAACATGAGGAGGAACTTCTTTACTTTGAGGGTGGCAGAGCACTGGAATAGGCTGCCCAGGGAGGTGGTGGAGTCCCCTTCTCTGGAGACATTCAAAACCCACCTGGAGGCGTTCCAGTGCAGCCTGCTCTGGGTGAACCTGCTTAGGCAGGGGGGTTGGAGTAGGTGATCTCCAGAGGTCCCTTCCAACCCCATCTCCTTCTGTGATTCTGCATTCTCTCCCACGTAAGGACCAGCAGGCTGGCTCTGAGTCCAGGAGAGGCAGGACAATGTTAGCAGGTAGCTGAAATCACTTTGAAGAATTTTCTGCGCAGCCATCTGTGGTTAGTGGTACATACTCATTATGGCCAATTGAGCCCGTTGCTAAGGCATGCTCTCTCATTTCTCGGTGTCACTAAACTCTCAGAGCCAGCATCTCCAAATGGCTTCAGTTGCCTGGGAGACCTCACTCTATCCCAGCAAGCAGCAGCCGGCCTCCTTTACGGACACCTTCAAGGAGTCTCAGCTGTGCTACAGCAACCTCCCTCGGCATGAAGCAGTCGGGTCAGCGGCACAACGTGCACTTGCCCACCCCTCCAACAACCTGGGCAACTGTGGAACACCACCATTGCATGCACACGCAGCGCTGATTTCCCACAGAGTAACATTCAGGCTCGCAGGTGCCATACTTTTCTTAATGATGCCCCATGTTATGGGCCCAAACCAGCTGGAAAATCCAGGATGAATATCATGGTTTATACCCCAGGGAAAAAATAATTTTATTCCTAAATTATTATGGAGAAGTCATATTTTTCAGGCATATGAAAATGTGGTGTCAATTCCCATAGGCAGTAAGGGTAGCCACAAAATTCACCATGTTGCTTCAACTGCAAAGAAAATATCTTCAAAATTACCTTCTTTTAAAGTAAACAGCAGATTATATAATAAAAATGAAATAAATAAATACATAACCTGAAACAATAATCCCATCAAAGCAAAACACTGCACTTCACACATTTCTCTCCTTTGAGAACAGATGAAGAAGAGAATGAACCACGTGTAATTTTGGCCAGTTGGGTCATCTAAGGAACTACTGCCAAAAAACTGAGAGAGCTTGGCTGTGACTCACGCTTTTCTATTAAAATCTCATAATGAAAAACCACACATTTGTGACAGACCTTCGCTCCTCAGTAATAACGCATCACATAATTGCTTGAGTCTTTGGGCCTTTCTTATTTCTAAACCAGATTTCTTCAAGCTCATCTTTTCCAGGGAGGATTATGGTTATTTTTCTGAAGAACCTAATTTGCATGGGGCTTTTCAAGAAAAAAATTTTAAAAAATTAAAGCCACCAAAATCCTGAAAATACACAAAGCATATCTTTTGCTATCATAACTAAAAATCTTCAAATAACCTAGATCAGTGTTCTTTACATGTGAATAAAGTCATCTGGTATATTGAGGAGCATTTTATAAAATTATTTAGATCCTGTTGAACATTAGATATGCAAGGAATACAGACAGTGGTTTATTCCTCAACTTTATCAGAATTCATTGAAATTCAGTTAGGCTTCCAAACCACCCATCAGATATATTTCCTTCAAATAAGCTTTATTATTATTTTTAATAAGTGTCCCTTTAAACCTCAATTGTAATCAGGTTTCAGACAAAATTTCCAGATGGTAGTCTCATTCTAGACAATCTGCTCTCTCAAGTGCCTCTCTCTGTAAAACCCAATGAGCATCAAGTGCATTTATTATATTCTGATGCAACTCCTAGCGCAAGACAAATTTACTTTTCATCTAATAGTATACCAAATATTTTACATTGTAATAATTGATGCAGCGATTGCAAAATTGCTGTTCAACAGAGGAAAAAAATGCCATTACAGAACACAGCCAAGCACCCTGACAGCATGACACGAACCCTAATGAATTAGCTGACAAATGAGCACAATAAGTTCTGCTCAAGTGTGCTCTCTAAGCGGCAATTCCGCAAATCTGCTTTTCACTGTATTTTTCCCTCGTAAGGCTGAAGTCCGTGCAAATTAGTTCTCAGCTGGGGCGCCAGGTGAAATGGATTGAAAACATACTAAGAACATCTTCCAGTTCCCCCTCCAGCTCAGCATTATGCTCAGCACTTCCTTTCTGTACACTAAATACCTCTGAGCTTCACAGAACTAGCCATGCTTATGGTCTATGACACTGAAAGAGAGAGAAGAGCAGAAGAAGGAGGTAGCTCCCTTGGCCTGTTGTAGCCTTTGTCTCAGAAGAATCCTGCTGTGTCCTCCCAGGCCCAGTCTGCACCTGATGAAACCTCCACTACACTGGATCAGCTAAATACATTTTTGAATTCTCTACCTCAATCCCGGTGCAAAGTCTGCCCACCAAGTACTTTGCCAATCTTGGCAGATTTTGACTCAGGAGCAGGATGCAGCCCTTGTTTCAGCAGAGGATTGCACTTTATTATGGCTAGTGTGGCATGGGAATGAAGCTACATTAGTTCCCTCACCTTAAGGAAGTCCATACACGCTTTGAAAATCAGTATTGAAATATTTTTAATCTCAAGCATGTGTTTCACAACAAATTCAGCGCCTGCATTTCCTCTATTATGTCACAGTATTGAGTAGCCTGGATGGCTTGAATTGTTGAATTTGTGAATTCATTATAGTCTTCACCACTCTCAGTGAGTCGTCTGTTCACATAGAGACAGGACAATTCTCCACCAGACCACCAGACCACAGCTTGTCAGAAACCAAGGTTCCCCGTCTGAACCATCAGGAAAGACTAGCACTATGAAACTGTAACTGTAGGATCCAGTGGCTTTAGGATGGGATCACTCTTCATGACACTGTCCTCTACATAGCCTGAAGATCTACAGGACAATGGACATAAAAACCAATATACTTTAGTGACGGAGATTCCTTTGCTTTGCCAGTCGTTGGCAATAGGAAGAACTTCCCCAGTCACAGCAGCCCTGACTGCTAATGTCTCAGACACAAGCGGATCAGGAGCCATATCTGTGGGATGGTCTTAACTCAGATTGGAAGGAGTTTAGCTCAAGGATGCATTCATATTCGTAGCTGCCTCTCAGTCACCATCTCAAAGCTAAATTCCCTCATCATCCTCACTATCTAGCCACAGGAGTGCCTGAAACACACCAGAAATACTCAGGCATGAAAGCATGAGGGAAAGGAGAGAAGGCTCAGGGCTGTTCAGTCTGTCACAACACTCGGGAGCCCTCTGTCCAGAGTGCCCCCTGGAGATGACAGTGACTTTCCATCCATCTGGAAGGAGTGACTCGGAAAGCAGTTTCAGGAAACTGAAACACAGGTATCACATAAGAGACTTTGCAGGGAAAGCACTGCAATTGCATGCGATGGTAGGCAAAGATGAAAAAAAAAACTGGAGAAGGCCCAAGGTCAGGCCACGGGCAGCAATTCTTCATTGCAGAGTTCCACTTGCAGAGGAAGCAAATGTACCTCAGAAATTACCTTTTCCAGAAAGACTGTGACAGAGAGGTCGTATATGTGCATTCAAAAGATGCTGTGAAAAAATGCCATAACTTCAGCCCTCAGTCCACTTCCAAAGAGGTTGGGGGTCCAACATCACACACCTTTAAGCAGCTATGCTCTGCTTTCTACAAACAACCCACCAAGGATATCAAACAGGCAGCAACAGGCAGCCAGGTGACCTTCACCTGCACCAAACCACTGGTGCCTACAGAAGAAAGGGTGTAGCTGAAGAAGCTTGAGCAACAAGTCAGTATAATGAATAACAAAACTGAACAAGGAACCTGGCCAGGTAAAAGAAGTGATAGCGTGTGAAAGGTGCGTTGCGTACCTATCAGATGCAGGTACACTATTAGTGCCTCCATTATGAACACCTGCCCTCTTTGCCTCTTGGCCCTCTTGCCTCTTGGACACCTGCCCTCTTTGCCTCTCAGGGAACCCATCAGAGCTGTGGTCTGGCTCAAGGAGAGCAGGACTGCAGTGACGAATCCGCAGGAATGGGTCCTGCTCCATCCCTGTCCCGTAGGCAAATGGAATCTCTCTTCAAGGCAGGACCAAGAAGAGACACAACACTGCAGTCCCAGACAGGAATGGTGTAAGTGACGGCACCCCACAGAAATGACGTGGAATGTCCGTGGGCTGTCATCACAGTGGATACCCGGGGAATTACAGAGGTTCTGCAAGAGTGTGTAAAATAGATGCAGGCTGTACCCCAGCCTGGCATGTCCTCAAGAATCCCTACATCAGGAACAGGGGATAATACCTAAATATTCTTAATGTTATGAATCATAGAATCATAGAATCATCGAATGGTTTGGGTTGGAAGGGACCTTAAAGATCATCGAGTTCCAACCCCCCTGCCATGGGCAGGGACACCCCCCACTAGAGCAGGTTGCTCAAAGCCCCATCCAGCCTGGCCTTGAACACTTCCAGGGATGGGGCATCCACGACGTCCCTGGGCAACCTGTGGCTCACCACTGTAAAGAATTTCTTTCTAGTATCTAATCCAAATCTCCCCTCTTCCAATTTAAAACTGTTACCCCTTGTCCTGTCACTGCTCTTCCTGACAGAGTCCCTCTCCGGCTCTCGTGTAGGCTCCCTTCAGATATTGAAAGGCTGCTATAAGGTCTCCCCAGAGCCTTCTCTTCTCCAGGCTGAAGAACCCCAGCTCTCTCAGCCTGTCCTCATATGAGAGGTCTCATTATGAGACCCAATTGCCTGATTTATTGCCTCCCTTTTATGTTCTGTCGAAGAACCTGAGTTCAGAGGAGAGATTTGCTTCTCCTCTAGCTGTTGCATGGGGCTTGTTAGTGTACGCCTCTCCGGAGGGAACCTTTGTTCAGGGAACCTATTCCTCATGTGACACACTGATGTCTTCGCTTGTCAGAAAGGTTGTTAACTGAAAGCATCTGTGACTTTTATGGCATATCTTAGAATTCACTTTAGAAGTTACTTCTGTTTGTATGTCATTTATATACCTACTGAAAACACAGCATTTAGTCATCAGCTCTCCTGGAGATACCTGCTTTATAAAACAATAAAAAAATACATTCCAGAAACACTTGACTCTTTTCCTTTTCTTATTTTGATGACGGTGGATATATATATGAAGCAAACCAAGAATTCTGTCATGTTAAGATTGTAATGGATGAGTTCACGAGTTCATCTTTTTTTTTTATAATAGGTCTTGTTGGTTTTGAATTATCTAACAAGTTTCACAAAATGAAAAAGACGAAGCCAAGGGGCATTTTGGCACTGCTGCATACATATAGCTTTTACCCTGAATTCGTGCTTGCCACTGAAACATTCCATCTCTGTAGAAAGGATGTGAGCACTTTGCTTTGTTGATGTAGTACACTACCTAATGTATCAAATGAATGAGGTATCAGGTGGCATTATAATAACACAGCACATCAGCAGAGTTAGCTGTCTCTATAATCAGGTCTTGCATCACTACACCAAAAAGCAATCAGAATGCTGCTTGAAAGATGGCACTATAGGAAGGAAGAAAAATTCCTGAAGTACATTTAACAAGAATTCACAGGATTAAAGCAAACCAAAATATATCGACAGCATCTGTTACATGATGCAAGTCAGAAGTTCTAGCCTTCCATTAGTATGTAAGCATTCTCTTGAAACTAATCCTATAGCATCTGATGAATAATCTGGCATAAACTACATTTGCTTCATATATGTATATTTTTAGCCTCCAATTTATATTAGCTCCATTAAAGTAGCTTATGCTTCCCTCTTTTCCTCCTTGATCATCTGAACTGGTTCAAGAACCAATTTGCCTGCAGAAAGGTGTTATCACATGATCATGTACTATTAAGAATGATATTTCAGTTTTTTCTTAACAGCTAAATAGGATGGAGAAAAATAAAAATATTTTTCAAGTATATGCTCTATGTTTCACCAAAAGTAGTAACTTTTTTGCAACCTAGAGACCAAAGTTAGGAGTACAAGCAAACAGGCTTTTCTACATAACATTTACTGGTTAATGAAATTAATTTGCCAGCTGGAAAAGAGTCTCTGTCCTTCTAATGAGGTAATCAGAGTTTCACCAAACCTGGAATCAGCAGGGTCACAGGTTTATCCAAAAAGGCAAAGGAGGATGATATCTGTGGAGAATATCATGTCTATCTCTCAAAAACGGAGGGAAGATGTCTCTTATAGACATGTTCCATCTCCTGGTCTAGCCTGGATCCACCCATGTGCACTGCTGACACTCAGTGCTCTCCCTCTCCCTTGACCATGGACAATTCACTCACCATTTCTTTTTTCCTTTACTGCCCACAGCAGATGCCACACTCAGCCCATCTTTCCTTCTTCCTCTCCTTCTGCATTAGCCATTTTGCACATTGTGTCTTCCCTGACTCCTTTTTTCAAAGAGAAAATCTGACTCAGACTATGTACAAGTAACTCCAGCAGTAAATACATAACTGAAATAAATTATATCGAGAACCAGAGATTTATCAGCTGATCACTTGCTCCTGTCATCTCACCCCTTCAGAAAAATGCACGGGGAGAAAAATCTAAGGGCAAACCTGAATGATTCATGCAGGCAAAACTCCCAGAGCAACAAGGTCTTTGGAGGATTGTAGCCTTCTAGTTAAAACGCATGTGGAATTGCAGGGACATTAGCAGATGTGACAGCCTTTTCCCCCTCCAGCAGTCTCTTTTCCCTCCTCCCATCTGCAACTGGGCTGGCTTGGGCTGGGAGCCATGGTACCACTGGCAGCTCAGCCCTGACTGTGCATTACTTCCATCATGAGATGCGGGGGAAAGCGATTACTGAGCCATAATCCACTGCCCAGGATCCAGCAGGGTATTGTTGTAATTGGTTGCTCTCCAGCCAGTCCTCCATTCGACACCATTGTTCTCACCAAAATCCTGCAATACCATGTGTTGGCTGCACATGAAATTTCTGCTCTCGCTGCCTGTGTGGGCGGTTATAATGTCTCAGATTCATTTCTCTCACAGTCTTTTCATTCGCTGGCCAGATTTGGCCATTATCGCTCATTTTATCCCTTTAAATAGAACCCCCACTGCACCATTTTATCTCTTTTTCCATTAAAGTCATGTCTGGAGTAGTCCTTGGACCGTCACTTGCCTTTAACAAAAAAGGATGTAATGAAACTCAGTTGCAAAAGCAAGCCACTGGCAGCTCGTACTCTGAGCACCACTGAAACTACCTTTCAGCTGGTTTTACATTTTTCAGTCTTGAACAAAGATGCTGTGACTAATATTTTAATACATGTAAATTAACATATTGGAGTGACTGGAAACTAACATTTGCAATATGCCTGCCAAAGAAATTGTTACCAACACTCAGCTTATAACAAGAGCCCTAAGCTACAATTGCAATGTACTTTTTATTTTTCAATGCAAATGACTCCGGTCATATTTAAGATACAGCACCATCTTATGGATATTTCTGTATAGATTAATGAGTGCAACTGTTTCTCTGTTGGCAAAAATGTTTCTTTGCCGAAAAAACATAGCAGAGCTGAATTATCCAGCACCATGCACTTTCTATATATGTGAAAAGTCAGAATGAGCTCTGGGAATGAGAAAGGACATTGTTCTGACACACTCACTTCAGCAAATTTTCCATTTAACTGCCAAGTCCATGATCAGGATGCCAAGTATTCCCAGTATTCTAGTATCACAGCTTCCAATAAGTACTAAAATTTCATGTAAGAGATCTCAATACACTTGAAATTCATTTCTTAATCATGATATTAAAAAAATACATTTAAATCTCATTTTATTTGTCTCTTAGTTTCTGGGCTATTAAGATGAAGTAGGGTCATATATTCAAGATTTTCTCTGCAATTTTAAATAATACTGGCTATCTTTTTCATTTTTCTTTCCATGATAGTTGAAGTTCATTCCTATTTTGGTGTTTCCAGAAGCTCTAGGAAAAAAAACAACCATTCAAATAGCAAGGACTGCTAATCCTTTTTTTCCAGTTTAACTCCCAACTATTTAAGGGACCTTGTAATTAAAGGAGATGTAAATTTTCTCTGCAATTTTAGTCATAAATGTCATAAAGATTTCATGCATTTTTAGGCATAAATATAGTAAAGAATCTTTTGTGTAAGTAAGAGCCAGACCCTACCTTTTTTTTTACTTCCATCAACATTACAAAAACTTAAATTAATGCAATTTATTTTTGCCATTTCTCACCTGGCAAGCAAAAAGACTTAGCTGAGGTTAATTCTTTGTTTGACTAAATTATTATATAAAGCATGGACACTATTGAATGTCTCAACTTACCAAGAGTGACCTTGTACAGAAAGCTGGACTTCCTCTACTACTGCAGATCTGATTTTAGGGAAAGGACATATTGTCCCCTAAAAAAGAAGACTATGCCTCTTTGGAAACCCATGTAAGGATGTGTCTAACCATAAATCTAGGTTATTGTCTCATAAAACTCAGCAGCCTTAAAGTTTTGTAGGTACTTTCTTGAGTTTGGTTAAGTTTACATGTAAAATGAAATACCTTCCTGAATGGTGGAAAAAGCATATGTAGGATGTATGCCTCTGTGCGTATCTTACACAAATATATTAAATTACATTGTTGTTATCAATTATGTTTTATTATAAATACATCTAAAATTACATCTAAAATCCAATCGAAAATTCTAGTCAGCCTGGTGATTCAGTAACAATACAGTACAAACAGTGAAATCCTAGGAGCTTTGAAACATTAATTGATTTCTAGAACAACTTCTGTCCAGGATTTTGTTTCTCTAGGAAGCATAGGCTCCAAAAACCCCATTAGATTGCTCCCTTGCAGCCTTCCTGAAATGTCACCACTGAAGGGCATATAAGGAGAAATATTTTCTTTGCTTTACGCCATTAAGAGCATGTTGGTAGCTTCTCCCACACTGGCCTACTCCAGGCCACTTACAGCTTTATGATTTAAAATAAACGTCTTCGATTCCACTGGAAACTAATGGACAGCCAGAGCAGCATCCTGATAAGGGATAACAGTGTTGAGGTTTCACACCAAAACAGTAAGATCAAACCTTCACCAGATGGTCAGGTAGGTGGTGCTGGAGATCAAAAACCCAGTTGCAAAACCTAGCAACAAATGGCAGGTGAATTTGGCATAATTCCTGCTGTTTCATTTTTTGCTAACTTTCTATTTAACAGTAATCTCATGCCATGATTTAGCAACCATCCCCAAAGGCTGTAATCCAAAACACTGATTGCAAGATGCAGGACAGCAAAAAGAAATTATATTTGTATTTGTTGTTTGCCTTTGAAATTAGTTTTACACAAACATTTAAACACATTCAATATGAAGAAAGTGTGTCACATTCTGCTCACATTACCTATTGTTAAATCAAATAAAAACTTGTATTGTAGCACATATTTTAATCTAGGACTCTATTCTCTTTAAATTAGTTTTTGAAAAAAATTAGATTAAATTAAAACAGATGAATTAATTGAAAAAATGTATTTGACAAATGCCCGCTTTAGTTAAAATATCTATTATATGTATGAAAAGATGCAAAAGACAGAAAACAAAAGATTATCTTTGGTCATACATACGCTTTTACCTTGGAGGCAAATGCAAGAATTATTTATGTGGTAAATGTTTCCACCTCTCCTTTCAGCTTACTGCCAGACAGAAAGTTGGTAATTTCAGAAAAATCACATCAGAGCTTCATTCAAGATATAAATCAAAATCTTACCTGTCTTGAATTATAAGAGGTGTGAATTTATGACATACTCCCTGACAGAGTCACCAGGACACTACAAACACAGTTTCAATAATGACAGTGGAAAGAACCAACACGACACTGTAAAAAGATGCATACAGTTTCAGCAGTAGTACCAAGCCCAAGTTCTCAGGAAACCTGGATCTCAAATCATAATATTGCCTTTAAAATCATTATATCTGAAAAAATCCAGACTCACATTGCACCCTTTTTAACCGCCTCCTTTTTGACAAGCCATTAGAGTGCAGCTATTTCAGTTTCCCTCCACAAGCAGAAGGGCAGGGATTTTTAGGAGGGGGCAGAGGAATATGGAAACGGAATTCTCACTCAATATACTAACCACAGTTGAGAAAGTTAAAGATAACACACCCAGATACTATTAAGATTGTGGCAAATTGCATGAATAATGCAACTTCATGCAAAAAGTTCTAGAAAAAAGGAATCGTAGGGTCACCTGTGAGGAACAAAATGAACTGTATTAAATGTGTACTGACAGCATACTGAAAAAACTGTATTGAAAACAGACCTTCAACTAACCCAAGGCATCATGTTAGAAGACCAAGAGGCTGAGAGTATGAGAAAGCAGTAAATTTTCACATAGTAATGCAGAGAAAAGAGTCCAATGTCACTTCCACTTACGTGGTTTAAATTACTGGGATGGGTCAAAATAAAAACCTAAAGAAATATTTGATTCAAGTCTAGCCACAGAATAGTAATTAAAAAAATTACTGATTAAAAATAGTTCCAGCTTGCTAGGAACTATTCCCCCTTCAGAAAAGCTGTAAGGTCTTCTAAATGAGAAATCCAGATACTAACAAGACTTCTCTTATCTCTCGTTTAAAAATTATTATGTCCTGGCATATTCAACTAGCAACTTCATTCAAGTTCAAATGCAGGGCAGAGTTTAGGAGCTGGTTGAAAATGAACGGAGAAAAGCCCACTGAAGAGGAAAAGGGGCTATTTCTGTCATCAGCGGGCTTTGAATCAAGTCTTAACTTATCAGGATTTACATTCAAAACATGGACAACTGGGTACGATTAGAAGGCTTTTCAAAGAAGCATAATCACAGTGAAGAGCTTTCTGCCCTTCCCAGAGCGCAGCCTTTGGGTTTGCTCGGTACAGCTGCCTCTATCTGTATTCTCTGCAACATTTTTCTGCGCAATAAAGTACATAAGCTGTTTGCAAAGAATTCTTCTAGAAGAAAATATATCAAATTCAAGCTCATACATAAGCATCTGAGCAGATTTTCAGTGTCCGAGTACTCAAAATGCAGATTTCAACTGTGACGGCAGGGATTCTTTTTGTTTTGACCATATGCTGTAAAAGGTCTGCCAATGTGTTCAAACACTCCCTGCCTCATGAAACAGAAAATTTCCATGTATCACTCCATAAGGGTTTGAACCAAGCTGGTTTCCTTGGATGCAGTGGGGAGACCTGGTCGTAACCACAAGGTTCTCTTGTTGCCATGTCAGATTCTTGAAGAAATTTCCATAAACTCTCATCGTCCTCGTGGAATGGTTTGGTTAATCAGCTAATCTTTTTTGCCATCTAAGAATATTTGTTTTACATTAATCATTTAGGATATGAATTATTGACCCTCTGTACCATATATTTCATTATCCAGAACTTGACAAAACAAACATTGACTCTGGATGTTTTTCTAGACGTTAGAGCACCAACGTTTAAAATTAATCTGTTTTCTTTTCCAGAAGGCTGAGTCTCCATTCATTGGTCAGTGAGGTGCAGAATAGGGCAGTGTTAAATGGCAGTTCATTTCCATAACAAATGGAATGGAAGATATGAAAAGGACATTGTCAGTCCACCTGAACTTCAACACACACCTTAAAGGAAGACAAATTCATTGTAGGTGACTCGACTGAGACTGAAGTCCAGAGTTTAGAACAAACAAGAAAGGATCTCCCTGAACCATTCAAGCAGTCACCCATCTCGCAATTCAGGTACAGGCCCAGTTCCTGATAAGAGTCTACAGAAACTGGATTTTTAGTTAATTAATCACTTGTGTACACAGCCAGGAATCTGAGCTCACATATGAAACAAAATTAACAGGACAATAATGACCTCAAAATATTTTTTAAGTGGCCAGAATGCAAAACTGCAAGCTCGCATGGTGAGAATAAGAATTGGGAAGGCCGAGCCTCTCCTGCATCCCTGTTATCGCTCTCCCCACCTCACCCCTACTCCTCTCAGGATCACAGACCCGACCCCACCAGCAGTAGCACCGCACAAAATCCCTGCTTTCACCGGAGTGGGGACACATTTTTAACACAAGCAGAATGACATTGATGGCTGCTCAGCTCATAAAGTCAGGGGGAAAAGGCAGCTCTGCCATTGGAAGTACCAAAGGGACAGTCATATGTAAGCTGATACAGTATTCCATCTTTTCAGCATGATGTGGTAAGGCTGGCGCACCTTTGAGAGAGACACTTCAGGAGAAGTGTACTTTAACGGGGAAGAAACAGGGATAATCAGAATTTGCACCCATCACCTACACAGAAAGGGTGAGGGATCACATAGCCCACAGAAATCTGAGCGGGAGGAAGATAATTCCTTTTTATACAAACACCTTTTACGTATAGAAAGGGAATAAACTGTGTTCCGTGTTTGCTGCAGACAGATGAGACTAATAGGTTTAAATTGCGCAGGGACATGGTGTAGATTTTAGTGGCTGTGAGCTGATTGCTAGCAAAAGGCTGAAAACTCCTCTTGGTCTTGCCCCTGGTGTGTCCCAGTCACTGTCCCCTCTCGTTCCTGTCCTCCTCTCTGCAGGACTGGGATCAAGCTCAAAGACAACACTGAAGGGAGCAGAATAACGAGTCACTTGGCCTCCTCCACTCCAGCCCAAAAAGCACCATGAGCCCCCAGCAGGAGCACACCCAGCAGCGGCTCTTGGAGGAGGGAGGAGGCCTGACTCGATGCATGTCTCATCTCTGCCTCCTGCCCTGAAAACCCACTCTGTGCTTCCTTCTCCACACCCCGGCATCAAGTGCAGAACCAGGTCAGGTCCCCTTTTCTTTTCAGCATAAAGACACGGACATCATGTTTTTGTTCAGGTGAGCCCCTTTTGTACCCAGGGAGATTTTCCTCAGGGTCTTTCCCTCCAAAACAGAGACAGCTCTAAATGTCTGCCCTTGTCTGGACTGAGCAGAACAGCTCCTGTAGGAAAGGGTGTGGAAGCAAAGTGCTTTGTCCTCCTGAGTGCCAAGGAATTGAGAAAACACGGTGCAGGGTGAGAAGGGACAGGGTTTGGGACCTTCTGAGCAGCAATAACAGAGGCAAGGTTTCATGCTTCACTGCATGGCACAAGTTTCCAGAATGGGAGCCTTAGGGTGAGATTAAAACAAGCTTTCTGAATTAAAAGAGAGAGTTCAGTGCTGGAACTCTTTGCCTAGGGAAGTGAAATACTAGGAGGTGCTAAGAACAGGGTTAGACAAGCATCAGTCACAAATGAGTTAAGGGTAGCAGATCTTACTTGGGAGCAGAAGTACAGTCCAAGCAATGTCCTAAGACCCTTTCCAAGCCTACTTTCTATTACTGTGTATAGACCTGAACAGGACGTAACGCAAGCACGTTCCTCTGGAGACGTGACAGGATTCAGTGGAACTCGTGCGCAACATCTGGCAGCATCACACGTGCAGCATCTGTATCACCCCATAAGAGATACCACATGTCACTATACCACTCACAACCCTCCACACCACTCACACCAGAGAGCTCTGTGTCACCTGGGCTTGCTGAGAAACCAAATATTTTTAGAAAGCAGTAACAATCCCCAGTAAAAATAATGCTACCTGTGTATTAATGATAGCAACCACATGGAGTATTAATGTACTATGGCTAAAAACCAGCTACTTTATGACTCTCTACATGTCTTGATGTTACTAATTCAAAAGTCCATTAACCTGTACTGAGACTAATTCTAAGATTTCCACTGGCATTATTAAGCTAACCAGACAATAGACCCTGTGATGTATATGGTCCTAACATCCTTTGCTAATAAAGATAAGTTGCAGAATAGAGGGGTTTCTTGTGGGTAGAAGCATTCCTTTAAGAAAAATGGATTTGGATATGTCTTTAGAATTTTAAAGGAGACATTAATGTCACTTTTTCAACCCCACACTGGAAAATAAGATTACCCTAACTACTTGAGCTTAAGGTGTGGAGAACAACTCTGCATTTCAGACACAAAGTTACTGTGAATCAAATTAATTCAAAAATCTCTGTTTTTTTATAATAGCTTTTAGTACTAAGTGATGATGTGACATAAATTTTAATTTGGCCTCTTAGCAGTAACCTGCTCATTACATTGATGCTGCACAGCTTGTGAGTAATGCAGTGCCTCCAAAATGTCAGAGCAGGACATATGATTAGCATTATTTCACGTATTTCTGTACATTTACATACATATGTATGAACTAAACCTGAGCTACAAAACTGGAATCTACACATGGAAACTCTTTGATCCAGTTTAGGTTTTCCCTTTACATAGATCAACTATTGACATCACTTACCCTGGCCAGCTGCCCCCGTGGACTCACCTGAAGGGAGGATGGGAATTTCTCTTAGGGGTTAGAAAAGCTAGTAGGACCCAAGCACGTGGACACTCTTTATTCCTCCCTCTAGCTCATGAACAGCTAGTTCTGGTGCATCAAAAAGAAATATCAGAACATAAAGGCCATTTTGTTTAATGATTATTCATAGGGAGTCAAATCAAATGGAATAGTTTGGGAGGAACGCTTTCCTACGCTCTGCAATTCTGATATAGATCAGTGGAGCAAAGGTGTTTGATTTAAGTAGTAGTAGA
>JAOXJK010000001.1:24407611-24445735 GCA_025774025.1 Xenus cinereus
GAGGGAGGGAAGGAAGGAGGGCGGCGGGGGTCCTTCTGCGGTGGAAGATGCTCCTGCTCCACGGCGCTGCGTGATGGATGGAGTTAAACCTCCCAGAGGTGCCTCCTGCAACCTGTGTTCTGACCATCTGTGCCCAACTCCGGCGAATTCAGCCATAATACAGAGGTGAACGGGAAAACTATTACGTTTCATTAATTATTAAATGCGGTCTCTCTGTACAGCGAAACAATTAACATGCGTGTTTGTGATGAGAACGGCCTTCTAGTGAAGGCTGACCAAAATTATTCTCTGCATCTTGTACATCGGAGACAAGCTCTTGAGAATTGGCAGGTACGGGGTAGGTAGTTATGCTGTAATGGTGCTTCTGCTCTCGAGTTATTGAGTAGGTGCAATACTTAAAGTTTTGAACCCGAGGTGCTGCATTTCCATATAAACACTTAAAAGCTCAGTTTTTGACATGTTTGGTCTAAAAGAATATGTGCATCTCCTTTTATTTATGGTTTTGTTTGTTTTTTTTTTACTTTCAATTCTGTAAAACAAACAAATGAACCCAAATCAAAACAGAAAAGAAACAAAAAAAACAAAGCTCAGTGCTTCCACATCACTTTCCAGAGGGATAGAGATAGGACACGAAAAAGAATTCAGTTCCACTTGGCTTTTTATGATCTTGGTGTTTCCATATCTCTAATGGTTTGTAAAATCCAATACTAAATGTTTCTGAATTATGTCTGCTATAGGTAATTTATGCTTAGTGGATTATCTGAGAAGTTAAGGTGGCGGTAATAATAAGATTATTTCTGGAAGAACATTTTGTTTTTATTAAGTGTTACATACTTAAACTGGTATAAAGACATCTTGTAAGCAGGAAGCCAGAGAAAATCTGGCAAAATCAGAATTTTCACCACTCCACTGAGGACTCCTCACCCCAAACGAGTCATCACAGAAATATTTTGAAGGGACATCTGAAGGTCATCTAAGTGTGACTTCCCACTGGACAAAGCCAAAGCTGACCTGATGTGGTGTTGATATCAGTCTAGGTTCAAGCAGGAGGCTCAGAAGCCTCCAGAGATGCGCTCTCACAGCCCACCTGTGTGACCTGCTCCAGTGCTGCACTGGCCTCCTCTTGATGAAATTTTCCTAACGAGCTTTCAGGTTACAACTGGTGGCCATCAGCTGCAGAAGATACTGAACACTTAGAAGTTATCACTGATCTCAGCCACTGAGTATAGGAACTGTGTTTTAAAAATAACTACAGTATTAATTTTTTTTTTACTAATAAGATGTGTGAAAAGAGATTACTGATGTGCAGCAAATACAGAAATACAACAGTTGTGGATTTAACATAAGCAATGAACGGATGGATTGACAGAATTGACTTGATACCTAAAATTAAATGTTACTCTGGCTAATCAGTGTTTTTAAATGAACTCTGACTTTTGGTTTAACTACTATATGTAGAAAGATTTTTGTCATGATGAGGAATGTAGCTGCAGAACAAGGATGGCTTGTCTTTTGCTGGTCAGGAACTAGTGTTTTTATATAAGACATAACAATAATTATTTCTAGGAGTTGCACTTCTCTCTAGAAGTAATAAAATGCACACAAACATCCTTCCTTTTCTTTGACAATTTGATATATTACCCAACGAATTACTGAATGTAGGGTAGCAGAACTGGTCCTGGGTTTTGAGAGTCCAGAAAACCTGCTTTGATAGTTCAGAATGGCTGAGAGCTGTACTGAAGAGCCCTCTTTTGTGTCCTCTAGTAAGACACTTTTGGATGTGTGATAGCTGGACTCACACTCCACAGGGTAAAAATCTGTCTGATTTCCTGAATGGATTTTCTCACTGCCCAGAGGTGACGCGGATGTGCACTGTCCCTTAATCTCTTGCTCTTCTGCTTCACATCTGACTTCTGTTACGTGCCTGGGCTGGCTGTTGTGAGCTGGACTGAGATTCCTTACCTGTGTTAATTGACTGGAGCTGTTAACTGCCACGTGCCCTGTCCATCTTCAGTGGAGAAGTGATCCCAGGAGCGGTTTCAAGGCAGAACCTGTGGTGGGCTGTGGTTCCAGCTCCCAGCCCAGTCTGCCCGTCTCTGGTCGTGTGCTCTTCGTAATGCTTTTGCACCAGCAGTCTTTCTGATAACCTAAGAATAGTATCCACCCTGCTTGAGAGCAGAAGTTATTTGTTCTTTCTGCCAGTTCATTTGGCATATTGCTGAGCAAATATTGCAGAATGCAGTTTCCTTCCTTTTTAATGTGGAACATATTATCCAGTAAGGGAATGAGATGGAATTCACATATCAAATATCCTCAATTGCATTGTAACATCAGTAAGGAAATAGTTTACAATATGACTGGCTTCTTATGTTCCTGTTTCAGTATCAGATTAAAATGTGCTATATGGTATCTTGAAACCATCGTACTTAATGGACTGAGTTATACTAAGTAATGTAAAGAATTTTAAATGTAGGCAGTGTTTCGCTCCTCTGTTGTCCGTTCTCATCCTTCTTTTCACTAAGTAAAATTAGCTCAGCTCTGTTGTGGTAGATAAGATTAATTAAAAATAAAATCAAACTTGAAGGAAAAAAAAAAAGAACTATAATAATTCGCCAGAGTCCGTCAACTCTGCTAACTTGCTCTTAATGCCAAATTCAGTGTAATGTAGCAATGTGCTGAAACACATACTTTTATAATCTGGCAGCATTTCTTTTTTTAATCAGTAGGATATGTGATAGAAACATCTTTAACTGCTCGGAGTTAGTTGGTGACCTGTTATTACATCCTGTCTTACTTTGGTTCCTGGTAGATTTGTGGTGGAGAAGGAAGAATAAGCTAATATTGGAGATATGGAACTGAAGCGTGGTGTGATTTTTCAGGGTGAGGTAGCAGATCCTGACAAAGATGGAGTTAGTTCTACAAAGCAGAATGAATATGTACTTAGCAACATATTTTCAGTAGGTATTTATGGATATTTGGTCATTTTTTTTCAAAATTTTTTGAGAAATATTAATGCATCAATGCATTACAAGCCATGCTTTTATCAAGCAAGGTTTGTCTGTACCTGGTTTAAAAAGACTTTGTCACTTTTTTGTAGTTCCTACTTTTTTTGATGCTCTCTGGATACTCTGGAACATATTTCAGCATCTTTCTTTTTCTGCCTCTCCACTCCTCTTCCCTTCTAGTCCAGCAAAAGAGAATAGTTAACTAGTCCCATTCCTCTTCCTTTCCCCACCCCAACCAAACCGAATCTCAAACCAGCAGATTCAGTTTGTCCTCAGAATGAGATTTAGGAGGTGAAAAGAAACGCGTTCCCTGCGTGGCTGTCTCCCATCAAGGGAGAGTGGTGTATGTGAAGATACACAGAGTCGGTGGTTAGATGATGACCCTGGTAACTGTGGTGTTTACTAATCAGTTGTACCCTAGACATATATGTACGTAGTCAGTTTACTCAGGGAGTATGTGCCAAAGGCGGGTTCTGTATCTGGGAGGTGAATCAGACTTAAAGTTTCTGGCGAAGGCAGGGACAGTGAAGTGCTTTGCACTACTACACAAACAAAAAAGGTGTTCAGTCAGGGTTTTAACTTCCTCGACATTTTAAATTTTATTTTAGTAATCGAGTGATCTCATGGTGGAAACCCAAGACTGGGGGAGAAGTAACACTTCTATGCTAAACAGGATTTCCTAATGCATGAAAGGCTTAGTACATCAAAGCTGATAATTCAAGTCTTGCTTTCATAGGTGGTAAGTAGCAGAAGTAATTGAGCTGGCTGTTTAGAAATCATAACTAAATGAGTTTACTTCCTGAATACATGCCAACCTGTTTTCCTTCTGTTTCTTCTCTCCACCTGTTCAATCATGAGTATATCAAAAACACTGAATTCTAGTTAATACTCAAAAGATGGAGTGGTACTATTCAGTCATTTATTTTCATCTGAACCCCATGAGTTTGTTCTTTCCTGTTTCTTGGACTTTACCTCTAAGGGAGAGGTTTGTAATGATACATGTCCACTAAATAACTTTATCAGGAAAACGTTGGTTACAGGGATAGACTTAATTCTCTGAAGCACAGTTTTATTCTCAATGTCTTTATTTCTCCTGCCCCTAACCTCACTTTTCTTTGTTTTTGAGCTGGTGACGTGTATCTACTTATTTGTTGGCTGAGCATGCTTTGGGAAAGAAAAAATGTCTCTTGGCTTCTGAACCTCCTTCATCAGATGCTGTTTTTCCCATTGCTAAGGTAGCAAGAAGAGTAGATCCAAAGCCATTGTTGCCAGCGACACGTTTCAGAGGAAGAGCTTATCTGTAAAACTTGGCTATCTGGTCAAAATTCTGCTGAAGACCTTTCTAGGAAGACTTCTTCCATTTCTACCTTCAGAGTTTCCTTTACAATTTTCAATTTTTTTTGTGAAGTGTTTCAGAAAGTAATTTTAAATTGAGTTTATTCAACTCTTTGTTTCTCCCCATCACAAACACCTTGATAACACCTTGTTATGATGCTCTAAGCCATGTGTATTTTGTTTTCAGTCAAGTAAATATAGAGTATTTTGGTAAATCCTGTCAAAGCCTGTTAAGATGGTGGCCTACACAGCTCTATACATGTTGAGATGAGATTATTGGCAAACTTTTTACCCCCGTTAGAAATTGCTCTTTGGGGATGTTGTTCTTGCCTGCAGTGGGAAAGTTGCTCATGATGGGCAATAGAGTCAACCATGGCTGAAGAAATACTGAAGGGTGATGAGAGAAGCAGAGTCTTCTAGTCACCAACACCACTTCAGAAATGACAATCCATCAGAGTTTTGTTTTAATCTTTAACTGCTCTGCAGCTCCTGCCAGCTCAAGCATTGATCATTGTGGCTTGGCCAAAAGCTGCGCAATGGACTGGGAAAATGAGGCTTTGGCAAACAGCTGTGTAATGAAGGGAACATGTAGGGACAGTCTGCAAAGGTTACTGTACTGAAAAATTCATTAGTCTCTCTTGCTTGTTTTGTTTTCCCTGCCTATTTTACCCATACTTGCCTTTGAAATTTGTTTATTTTCAAATTATTATTTGAGGGGACTATTTTAATATTATATTTTTTTTCATAATAAATGAACTCAGGTTATTCCTTTCTTTCTGTCACTCACGCTGTTTGACAACTGTGTTAACTCTGTTGGCAAATATCCCATTTAAAGTGCTTGAGGAAGACTACTTAATTAGTTTTTTCTACAGGGGAGCTGACAGGAAGGGAGTTTGAAGAATCAGTTGACTGTTTCCATCTCTGCAGGAACGGTATGGGGGAATTAGCTGGCTGGGCTGCCTTGCATTTCTCACCCTTTGCAGGCAGTTGTTATTTTCGCATTATATTTTGTGTATCTGAACCACTGGGAATTGGTGACAGAGAAGCAGAAATACCACATCACCTCATCTTGTCCTTATAACTTTCTCTGACATCATCTGAGAAACACACTCATTGCTGCCGTGGAAGAACAAAGATGGTGAAAATACTCTTGTCCGCTCCCAACAGTATTCCTTTCCCGGCATCTGGAGGGAGGCAACATATCAAAATATTCATTACCCCTTACTGTCTTTAACTGTAGAATATTGCCAGATCAGAAAATACTTGGTTGCTTATTCACTGTTCACTGAATGATGTATTTCTGTAACAGCAAATTTACCATTTCCCTCCTTCCTCCCCCATGCACGCTTGTTGTCCCCAGTTCATGTTTAGGGACTCTACTAACCAGTCAGCTCTCCATTTCCTTGCTGCTTATTAGTTTTGTCTCTTTCTGGCTTTGCACCATTTCTTTTTAATGTTGGTGAATATCATCCTGAAGTTGCTTTTGGTATATATTGCTTTGCTTTTTTTAGCGCACCTCTGTATTTGTGTTCTACTTTTCTGTTATCCTTGTTTCCTTTTTGTGCGTAGATGTCTCCTACTTTGCCAGCTTAACACATCCCTCTCGCCTGCTGCTTCCCTTTTATTCATATGCTTGCTGGAACTGGGAAGCTAATAGCTCAGGGACAAAACTTGCTTCCCATTTATCAACCCAAGAGGTGTCTGGGGGGGAAGATGGGATGATGTGTCTTCTTCTGGGGGAGTGCTTGGCTCTCCTCTCTGGATTGAGGGGTGTGCGTTGGGGTGCCAGTCCCTGTGCCTCGACTCTGGCCCTATATTTAGTTGTGCTGGGCTGCAGTCAGTATAGTACTTCATCTGAACTAGATGCCAGCCTCTGAGGTTTTTAAAACTTCTAAACTTCAAGTCTCTTTTCATATTGTTTGTTTGGCAGTCATTGCAAAGATGCCTTCTATGTTTCTTTCCAATTTACCCCTCCTCCTGATGGCTGTGGCACACACAGGTCGGCTACTCAATCTTCTCCTTGGTTTTTAGCTATTGCCATTGAGGACAGGAGGCAGGGAGAGGAACAGCATCTGCTGAACTCCTGTTCCCTTTGCCTGGTGCCTATCTCCGGTGCCTACTTCTGCCTGGAAGCGCTGGCACCAAATTGACAGCAGCCCAGTTCTCGTGCGTTGCAGCTGATTCCCCCAGGTTTCAGAATAGCAGCTGTGAAAAGGCAGTTTTCAGTTTGTTGCTGTGTGGGGGGAAACTCTGAGCAGCAGGAGAGGCAGAGTGTTTGCATGTGGGTACCAGGCTGCATCAGCTTAGGTTTGCGTTTTTAAGGTTATTTTCACAGCCATAAGCGTTGAAGGCTTTTCATTTTTTGTTTAAAATTCTCTAAAAGTTGATGGTACTTGCCCAAAAGAATTTATTTCTGGCTCTTATTTATTTTGCAGTGAGGAGTTAAAGCATATGCTTCTCTTCAAGTGTGATTACTTGTATGCATAAGTTTAAGAATGTTCTTAAGTGTTTTCCTGTCAGGAAGAGGAAAAGCATTAATTAACAGCATTGTGAAGAATGAACAGAGCTACAGAGAGTACTACTTTAACTTCTTTGACCTGGTGAAGAAAAATTAGAAGAAGAACAGGTGATTGTACAAGAATTTTTCTCCAGCTCTTGTCTCCATTTTTCTCTCCTGCATTAATTATTCATTTATGTTCAAATGTCTGGGCTGTGGGGTTTGGGAAATAGAGGCCGGCAGCTTCTGTTTAATGAAAGTGCTGGAGGGATACTCTGAGTGATAGTGTAGACACACAAAAAAATAATCCTTACGATAGTCCTTTGAATAGACTTGTTTGGGCCACAGACAAGGACATGGAGGAAAGGACAAAGCTCAGCCAGGGTATAAATGAAATCTCCAAAGAGATGGCATACATCTACAAAGATTAGGGGAGAAATGGAAATCAGCAATGGAGGGTTTCATGGACTGAGTTGAAGGTATTGAGAAAGTACGTGGAACTGAATTAATTTCAAAGTAGAAGAGCAGCAAGGACAGTGACAAAGTTAAGAGGAATGAATTTGTAGCAGAGAAATCCACTGGTCGTGAGAGTTACACTTTTCAGTATGAAACAGAAGTGAAGGAGGAATATCTTGGGGATAAGAGTTTGCAAGAAAGGTATTGGGCTAGGAAAAAGAGATAAGGCTTAAGCTGGGAAAAAGTGCATAGTCTCAATATCCATGTCAGTGTAATACAGAATAGCAAGGGCAAAAAGCTGCTGAGAAACTTTGCACTCAGAGTCCACAGAAATCAAGAGTGGTAGGATATAGTGCATTGGGGAAAACAGTGTTTTCATGGTCTCAGATTTTTTTCCTGCAGAATGCTGCAGTTGGTTTATGTGTTTTTCTTACGGTGAATTTGGGATTTTTCTTTAAAAAAAAAAACAACAAACAAAAAAACCTCGCCCCACCTCCAGGCAGTCTAAGCAGAGTATTTTTCTTGCTGGCTTTTTCTGGGGAGCATCCCCAGTTTGTGCCTATTGCTTATGCGTTCCTTCATATACTTCTAAATTATGTATTCTGAGGCCTTGTAGCAAGGTACTGGTGGCTGTTTCTTGTTCAAAAGAGTTCTACGGATGTTTTGCCATTCCAACTTTAATGCATCAAATATGCATTAGTGTTCAAATATTAATATAGACCAGTTTTTGGTTTGGGGTTTTTTTAATCTCTTTATGGATGGAGCATAAGCAAAGAAAATAAATATAGTGCTTTTTGGGGTATAAATCTGATATTAAATCATCTTAGCAATCAGTTCCCCTCAGACTCTCTCTTCCTTCCTACAATGTCATTAAAAGGCAGAGGATTTTTCAGTCTTTTACCAGTGGGCATTGAAGAGTGACAAATAGCAGTTTTATTTGGACATGGAAGTTAACAAAATCAATTAGAACTATTTTTTTAGTAATCTAGATTCAGCTTGTGGTGGCTTAACACCAAATGCAGTATCATTCTCGTAACCACATATATGCTACAAATGGTGGAGGTTCTGTGCTAGTACGTGGTTAGGAAGTAATTAGAAGCATTTTGTCTTAAATATTCTGTGATAGAAATCGTACCAATCTTGTTTATATGGTTTTGGGTTCTTTTCAGCATGCTTTGGCTCTCAAAATCAATTACTTTAAACATATTACTTGAATTTTTTAAGGCCAACTCTTACAGTTGTCTTTCTCTGCCTTCCTTAATGCTTCCAGGCCTTTTTCTGTGATAATAAATGTGAAAAACTGACTAGCTATGTTTTGTGTGTATAAGCCTTCTGTTTTACCACTTGGAATATAAAAAACCCAAACATCCTGTAAAGGTAATTGAGAATTATGAGGCCTGGCAGCCTGTGGATACATAGATACATTTTGCTCATGTGTTGCTGAAAAGGAAATAAATGAAGAATGTCATTCTTAACCGTGTAATCTGAAGGTGATCTACTCGGTCTTCATATCAGTCACCCACTAGTATCAGATTATGTCGGTATTTTTGTGCACAGCTCTTATTCAAAGACCCTGTCTGTCAGGTGGTTAGTTCCTCATAGGACCGCTGTTACAGCGAGAGGAAGATTTTTGTCAACTTTCCACAGGCTGGGGTGGGGAATCTTTAAGACCTCTCTACTTCCCAAGTTGCAAGGAAGGAACACTGTGCACTGGGAACAGGGCTGGGTATTATCGATGGTCATTGCTTGGCTCGTCCTCAAATTTGCATTAGAGCAACTAGATTACAATAGGCTTCCTGATACTATAATACAATTTGGTATATGTAGATGAAAAGCATCATGTGAGAACGAGAAGTATTTATTTAAAATGGCAACAGAATTGCTCAGATTTTCACTAAACTGGTAGCTGTTTTATGTTCTGGATATTTCAATGCTGATCGATTATTAACATATTAATTTGCTAACCACAGTTATTAGACAGAACTCAGTCTGAAGCGGCCTTCAGGAGGTCACAGAAGAAGTGATTAAAATCAGTAAACTGGCTAAAGCCTCCATACATGACCCTCTTGCTGTATTACAAGCTGTATCTGTTACAAGTGCACTTAATTATGCAGAGCAGCACACAAGGGAAGGAGACTGTACAGGCTGGCAGAGATCCTCCCATATTATAAAAATCTGTTTCTAAACCTGACGGCTGTATTTTGCTAATCCACGCCTGCTGGTGTTGGGCTCATGTGCAGTGGTCATGGCTACTCTCCAGTAGCCACAGAAGTATGATCTGCTGAGATAACTGACTCTCTTAAGAAGTAAGACCATCCCCAAACATAACACGCTTAATCAGTGACAACAACATCATCTGCATCACCATTTTAGCTCGGATCAGGAGTGTGCTTTAAAGCCACTCTCCTTGGCCCACTTGCAGATTTCTGGTTTGGACCACATGAATGTGGCTGTGTGTGGGCAAAGCTAAACCAGAAGTTACATTCCGGGAGCAGATTAAGTCCATGCAACCAGGCTGAGGTAAAGCCTCCTGAAGTGCACTTAGTGTGGGTGTCAGGTCCTCAACGTGAACTGTTTCACTGGACAGATGGATTTTTCTGGTGTCACACAGCTTGCCAAGGTAGACGTGACTTCAGAGAGTCAGAGAGATTTAAAATACAGCAACTAACACAGAGTCAAGAAAGAGAGATGGAACCTAAATGAGATAAATAGCACAACAGGGCAGTCTCCATTCTAAGCCAGTAAAGCAGGACAGAATATGCAATACAAACATAAAAACAGCTGAAGTAACAAAGTAATAGAATCTTGCTATGTCTGAAGTTAATTAGGGGCAACAAACTGCCCCTAATTACTAAAAGTGTGGGATCCTCAGCAAAGCTGCTTGGGATACTAATTAAAAGAACTGATTATAAGAAATAGAATGCATAATTAATGACTGAGAAGTCGTTTTCAAGAGTATCTTCAGACAGCAAACAAAGTGCCCTTGGAAAATATTGTGACACCCTGAGCCATCCACTGAATCTAATCCCGCAGATAGACTTGATTTCCAAGAGGTTGGTGTGCTTATAATTTCTAGTGCTGAGGTAGGGATTAATGGGGGCAGAATGACACCTAGAATAGGCATAGTATTTCTGTTTTAATATCAAATACTCTTTTCCAGATTTTTAAAAATGTATGACTTCAATAGAACCTGGTTATGAAATATGCTGACATATTATATTTTCTTTTAATAGTTGGCTTTGCAGTAGTGTGCTGCTCATACAGTTGAGTGAGGTCTTTAATGCCTTTGGGTGGCATCCTCTCTGTGTTGATAAGCAGCATGTGTGTCTGTGGCAACTGTTTGCCGTCATGTTTACGGGCCACCAAATGGACTGTGATTTCTCTTATCTAGGTTCTTGAAAAAATAGCAATCTGAAAATTGCATCTGACAGAACAAAAATGGGAAACTTAAATATTTATCTTCATTGCAAAAAAAAAAAATCTAGCTTTATTAATGAGGGTGTTTTTTTTTTAATCCTAAGCAGTGTTTTAAAGGAGCAAGTCAGTGGTTCAGTTTTATCCAGGCACCTGTTTGGGTGTTTCTGTCTAATTGTGCACTCCTTAATTTCTAAATTTGAAATGTTTTGAATAGCCCTGGTCCTCAATTACTGTGACATGTTTATAGAAACTTAGATTAGGAATAACAAAGCTATAAATGCTTGGAAGCATCGAACCCTATGTGTAATTTCCTATGCTGCTTGTAACCATCTGCTGGAGGCTGAGGTAGGTGCCTGTAGGTGCCCCGAAGTGCTGGGGTGAGCATGGAGGCAACCGAGAGGGACGTGGGTGCCTTTAAGTTGGTGAGACCAACCCACTGCTCTCTGATGCCCCTCCAGACAGGCAGTATGTTTAATTGTCACTGATCGATCTGTATCTTACACTGATACACTTTTTTGATTATACACTGATCGTTGTAGTGAGCTCCCCCTTACGTGGGTTTCTTGTTCACAGAGGGAGCAGAGCCAGAACTGAAATATCCGTATCTTCCATAGCATCTTTTACTTGTTCTGGGATTCAATAGATTGATCGGTGTCTCTTTGGTCCCGAAAGGTTGTGTGTTGTAACTCTGAACGTATTTGTACACTGGGAAGGGGAAACAATCGACCCATGTCTGCCCGAAGTGAGACTGAGACGGCGCTGTGTGACCCAGGCAGGGCTGCTGTGTGCCCTGTGACCCCCACAGGGGCTGCTGGGGGCACGTCCCCGCTTCCCTGCACCCTGTGGTTCTCCCACGTTCCCTATTGGATGTGAAAAGTATGCATATGTATGGTTATATATAAAAAGAAGAAGAGAGAGTCTGTGTGTACGCATGAGAGAGGCAGGGGAAGAAAAACTATAGATGCTGATAGGAGGGGAGTAGAATGAGTTCTCGTGTTATATTATGATGTTATGTTCTCATGCAGCATGTTATGATCTAATCTGTTTTAGAGAGGTGTAAAATACTGAATACGAGTCACTTAATACTGCTGCTTTTTCAGAAACTTCTTTTTCTGTTTATTGTTTTAAAAATTGAAAATTGCTGTTTACTTTCTTTAAAAACAAACAACACCCACTCCCCACCCTCCAAACCAAAACAACAAATCCAACACCCCAAACACTGCAGATCTATATTTCTGTCTTGGCTCAGTTTGGTAGCTACTTCATGTAAAATGAAACTCCTAAACCCTGTGATAAGGAAGCAGATGTTCCTGTGGTTTCTGTTAACAGTAGAGGTTTTATTTTTTATTAATATTGAGCTTTCAGAATTGATCTGATTCCTTAGGGCTAGCTCGGAGCGTGCCCTGTTGAAATCAGTACACTGAATTTCTGCTTTTTTATTTCTGCTCTTTAAGTCTTAGAGGCATAGGACTTAAATATCTGATTTGGTTTTGTATTTGAGGATGGATTTATAGCTTGGCTGCAGAAACTCGCTCTGGATTGAAACATAGCATATGTGTTCTCACTGTGAAGGATAATTTATTTTCATAATTTGATTCAATTTGTATTTTTTTTGCCTACAGTAGAGAAATAATTAGTTCCAACAGGAAAACAACTATTCTGATTGTGTGGTTAAAAAAAAGGCCAAAAAAAAATATTTCCCCCGTGCACTGCACAACTGTGCAGATAGCTCTTTTAACTTTTTTCTTACTCTGACTTTAGTGAGGCTACAGAGCAACTGGCACGGCTGTCATAAGCCACTTTTTGGGGAAAAAAAGAAATTGGCCCATTTTATTTTTAATAGTGATGAGAGTGGAACAGCTTCTTCATATCAGCGATCGGAATCGCACTGCCTCAGTGCTAATAAGATAAATGGGGTAATGCATACTGATGAGAAGAGCTGGAGTGATATGTGGACTGAGAGATTGAGTAAAGAGGTGTGAGATGTTGAAGCTCTGAGCAATACCGATGCAAATCCATTTCAGTCTATAATGCTGGAGAGCCTGGAAAATGGACAGAATTGCATAATAATATCAGAAGAAGATAAGTAGCCTCTAACCTATTCTTTCAAAAGGGGTGAAGGATTCAGAGTGAGAAACTAGATCATTTTGTCAATGGACTGAACCCATCCTTGGACAGTATGTGCGTTTGTGTGTTCAAAGCAGGTGTCAAGGAACGTTTTTTCACTACAGCCATTTATATAAATAAGTAAAAAGAATTTAGGATACTATCAAAATTGTAAAACTGTATCAAAATGCTTTAAGTTGCTTTCTAATTTTAAGCCTAATAATTTTAAGTGATATAAAACATTGAAAGAATTTGATTCTTTTTCTCTAGCAAGTAAATAAATTTGTGTAATCAGTGCAGAAGAATGAGGAAGATCAGAATGGGCTAAACTAACATAGTTTTAAAGAAGGGATGACAATTAATGCAGGAGAATTTTTGGTTTTTTTTAAGAGGTGTCATAAACTTGTGAATAGGTTGCATTAGGGACACCATTTCTGATGCAGTAGCTTCTAAGTAGTTTCATGTGTGTGTTTGCAAATTGTGTGCATACAACTGAGTAAACAAAAATAAGGGCTTTTTCTGAAAGGTGGCACAAATAGGATATCTGTAGGTTTCCCCTCATTAGTTCTGGTGTTAAAGCAGGTATTTTATCCACCTGCCAGTTCAGAAAATTCTTTCTGAATCACAAAATAGTTACCAGGGAATAGCACCACTACTCGGTGCCAAACAGCTCTGCCACCGTATTTGTGCCTTTAGTGATACCTGTTTAATTAAATGCTTTGCTTTTGACAGAGCATGTAGTAAGCTAGGCTAGCAAAGCTACCGTGCCTCTGGTATACCTGGTAAGCACCCAGGCGTGTATCATGGCTGAATGAAATTATTGCTTTGCTGTGGGATGGAGTGCTTATCTTGCAAAATTATTGCAAAGCTGGTGAATGTCTTCAACACACAAACAAGTTGCTGTGCATCGTAGTTTTACACCAAATGGGAAGGGACCTCCTGGGACGAGGCAGTCTCATGTCTGAAACCGTGGCCTGTTATGTCTTTTATAAGCAGGTGAAACTTCAGTTAGTAGATATCCCCTCTGTTTTTCATTACTCTGATAGTCATAAGACCTCTGTTTCCCAACTGAATGCATTTGCAGTGTGTTTTATACCTGCTTGCTACTCTGCCAGCTCTGCCCTTCATTTAAAATAACAGCTTTTCCCTCCTGACGGATTTAAGAGGATGGTGTCTTCCTCTGCTGTATGAAACAATCCAAGCTCTGAACCATCCCTCAGGCTCTCTCCTTCTCTGATTATCCTAACGGCCTTTCTCTGTATGTTTTGCAGCTGGAATTAATGCGCCCTCCTTCTCGTGTCACCTGTCACGTTAGCACGGTGCCTGGGCTGCGCTGAGGCAGTACATCTGAGCCTTCAGCTCAGAGCAGCCAAGGAGAATGAGCATCTCACAGAAGTTCTTGTGAGTCCTGGCCTGAAGTGTGGGATGCTGAATTTCACCCCGATTCTGTTACCACAGCTCTCTATGCTTTTCCAGTGCGGGTTTTTTTTTATCCACTCTGTGTGATAGCGCGTCCCAGCCTTGAATTTCAAGATCAGTCTTCAAAATCAGAAGATTACAATGTCATGTTCCGGTTCTCTCTGTCATAACAAGTATGGAATTATTGCATTTATGTTTAATTTGCAGGTACGGCCCTTGAGAAATTTGCAGCCACCTTTCCTGAGGCCTGCTATTTCTCCTTTAATGCTTCCCTTCACATTATTATGGGTTTTTTTTCTCCCCTTTGTGGCAGTAACTCAGCTGCTTAACTGTGGTCTAGATAAGATTTACAGCATTCTTTAAGCCTGAAAGCAAGAATAAAAAGTGAACGGATTACTTCATTTTATCATCTTTTAAATAATTCTGGCAAAGCTGTGACTTTGTGTTATTAATCCTTCCCATTCTGAATAATCCTTCCCATTCCGAGTCGGACGTTTCCCTGTTACCCTGATTCTAACTTTATTTGTCCTGAGGAGCCTACGCTCCTCTGAATATGGAGACCTGCTGCCCTACTTTGGGAAGGAGGTTTCTTTGAGTGATGCTGGACAACTTTCAGGTTCTTCTTGTAAAGTACTTCCGCGTCACCTCATTCAGGTCTCAACTCTTCAGTCTAGATGACTGAATTGACAAACTCCTCTTAATTCCTTGAACTAGAGAATAAATTATCACTTCTCAGTTTCCGCGCTAAAAAGATCTTTCTGACAAAATACAAACTGCTGAGACCGGATTTATGTTCAATAACCATGCATATCAGCAAGCTCTCAAAATAATTAAGTGCTGCAGTGATAAAGAACAAAGACTGTTCAGTGGCACAATTCATATGCGTTCAGTTGCGGCATTGCTGTGGGCCTTCCTTTTAATTCGTTTTTAGCCTAAATGCTATCCAGACTTCTAGGTTGTCAATAAGCTTCTAAAAGGGCTGTTTCTGGCATTCTGCCCTGGCCACACTTGGCACGCTGCAGAGCAGAGTTTAACAAACATCTGTTGGGTCGAGCTTTTCCTTGACCACAGGAGGTTAAATGGTCAGGCTGTGCCGATTTCTCTACAGGATGCATCTAGACTTGTGAATTTTTACTATCTTTTTGCATATGACTTGAATGCTCGTAGTAGAAATGTATAACGGTGGAATTATGCGGCAGCGTTTGGAGTTAATTCTTCCCTCTAAAATATTATCCATCATGCTTGAGTCAATGTTTTTGTTTTCAAACCCACTGACATGTATATACATTGGTTTTCTGTGTGACAAAAGACATAGATTCGTGCTTCCTTCCTAACTTCCTCTGACACCGCAACTTTGTGGTTGAATAGAGCACAACAATGTGTGACTTCTGGGTCTACTTCATCTTTTATCCTGCCTGTAGTGCTAAAATTCAGGCATCTCCCAGCACTGGAAAGTTGCAAGGGGCCTTGGCCTGTCTGCCTTACTCCTACTCAGCCCTTCTAAGTAATCATAATTTTGGAAAGGCTAGTACAAAGAACATGCTGTGAATTATTCTGAAGATCTGTCATTATTTCTGTGCTGCTTGGGAACAGTGCTCGCAATTGTGCTAGGGACCGAGTGAATCGCTTGGAAACTCTGGTTCTTGTGCATGTGAGGTTTACTTGCACAAAGTTAAGCAAACCTCATTCACCACAACTCTTTTCCGCTTCTCACACTGCTCAACTATACTGGATTTTACAAAACAGCATGTGTGTCTTCTTTTGGTTCAGGATTGTGTTGTCTGCTCCTTTGCAACAGAGGGAAGAACAATTTTAGAAAGGGGAAAAGAAGCACCTCCTCAAAGTATCTCAGTAAAAGCGTGCGGAACTGGCAGCTGGAAGAAGGAATAAGCTCAGCCTCTCCCTCCGAGAGCTCTGATTTTTGGATGCTTCAGTCCTTCATTGTTATGCCCTCTGTGCAAAACATGAAGGATAGCTGAGCATTGGTCCTCCACTGTCATTTTGCAAACAATAGAAATATTGAAAGTTGATTTTTATCTGAAGTTTGGAAAGGAAATTGCATCTCCAGAATAGCAGATACCCCCTACCCCTCCTACCCTCCCCAATTCACTATGCAGTAGCTATGCAAGAGTGTCACTTCTCTGACGTGTTCCTAATCACCCTGCCATTTTTTTTTTTCTGTGACAGTGGGAGAGATGGAGATCAGGAATCCTGTTGTGTTGCTCTTGGTTAGATACATAAATTACCAGCACAGTGTGTACTGAAATCTTCTTAAGCAGCTTTTGCAGGATAAAAGATAAGAATTTACTCCTGACTTAAATGAGAAAGGCCTGTGCTGAGCATCTGAAGATCTGTCGCTCAGCTCCTCTTGATGATCCGAGAAGGAAGGGTACTTGATAATTGTATGTGACAAGGCTAGTCCAATTTCTTTTTTCCAAAACTGAATTGTTACTGTTAGAAAAATTCCCTTTAAAGCAAGTGCATGATATAAAAAACAACAACCAAACAAAACCTTAACTCTAGATTATGCAGTGTTTTGAGGAGGAAAAAAAAATGCAGCTTTTTCCGTTCCTGCTAGTTTGAGCTATCCTTTGGTGTCACTGCAGACACTGATGGGTTGACTGGGTAGCTCAGTCAAGTTAACTTATTGAATGTTTAAAAAGATACCTGGAGACAGTGTGTTTTCTTCCTACAGCTTACTGCTATGTTCATAAGCACAAAGCTACAGTTCAGCTGTCTCCTAAACCTGTTGTAAACCCCCGTGGAAAGAACTTAGTGGTGAGTTTATTTCAAGGCAAGGTAAGGTTTCTTCTTCTGTGTGAACTTAAATGAAAGACCTGAGGACAGAAAATAAACCCTGAATATAAACTGCAGCTGATCAGTGCGTTCTCATTTGATTAGAATGTGTCTTCAGAGGAGAAAGATGTGGCTTCTCCCCATGTTTGAATATGATGAAAGGAAAGACCCTGTCACTCACTCACACACCTGAGAGGGAGAGCGGTTGGTTACTTGGCCATAGACTGGAGATGAACCAGGACTTGTTCACTGGGCAGTGAAGCATATTCACCTACCAATTTGGGATGTTGTCCTTGCTGCCTATACCTTTGTGTTCCTGCTTTGTGGTGCCAAGGTGACATGCCAGTCTCTTTCCCTGGGCTCCCTGATAGTGCTCCCCATCACCTGGAGGGACTGTTCTATAAAAGCAGACCTGTAGTGGTCCGTGTTTGAAAGTGTCTTTATTCTCCTTTGGGTCTGGATTTTTCAGCATTTGTTCTACTCCAGTAATTCCCCTGTTGGCCCGTTTTTGTTAGGCTTGTCTTTGAGCACGGTTGTTGCCAGCAGGGAAGGCTGGGAGGCTTTCAGCAGACTTCCTTTCATTGTTTATTTCAAACATCTGATGTTATCTCATCTGCCTTCATGCTATTAAATACGTGTGCTGTCCTGGAATCACTTAACCTCTTCCCATTCACATGTCTGCGGTGCCCTGCTCAGATCCTGGCCTTTAGGGAATGCGAGCAAGCAATCTTTTTTTGAATTCAGTGGGGTTTTGGACAAGTAGAGGCTCTGTGAATATATTGTGAAGTTGTAACTAAGCATTTACAGAGAGTAATAGCTTTAAGACTATTTTCTTCTTTTTTTCCTTTTTCTCTTTAAGAAGGGAACAAAAAATGGTCACACTGCTAAGCTCTAATTACAGTAGCTTCAGAGAGACCTGCTTGATTTGCCTTTTGAGCTCTGTGCCGTGTCAGGTAGGTTTTGATCAAATGCATTCCCGCCAGCATTCAGTCGTTAGCATTCAGTCTAAGTTAGTCACCAGTGAATTATGGTCTGTGATATGGTCCAGGTCCCATTGCTCTAGTTCTTTTTCTCTTTATTGATTTCCATTCTCGTTTTCATTATTGCCCTGGTCTCTCACTGCATGCTTCCTAGTGGTTTTATTTTGTAGCTTTTCAGAATGAATATCCATGAGTCATGATTTGAAATAAAATGCTAATAATGACATTATGCAACACTTTGAAATAAACATTTCTGAGGTTGTTCCTTAAGTTTTTTAAGTGGCAGACTTTGAGAAAAATCATACCGCTCTCCAGTGATAAGGCAGTAGGGAAAAAAAAAAGGCTGTTAAACTTCAGCATTTTAATTTTAATACCTCACTCTTGAATAGGTTTGCCAGCAACAAGCAGAGAGAGAAAATTTTCCTGGCCATTTCCTTTAAGCAGTAATCAAGCAATTAAATCATAACTGGTGCAGAATTAAAAATATGATACAATTGTGCACTTTTTCCTAATCTACACAAATCTGAAAATTGGCTAAATAGTGTCTTGTCCCCCTCCCCCCGGGTTCCTGTCTTTATCAGTGTGCAAAAGTCAAATGTCAGCTCCTCCTCATTGTTTGGGGGAACATAACATAGTATGGCTACAGAGCCAGCCATTGTGTTAGAATAGGTAAGTGTGAGCGTGGACTATCGTGATACTCAAAACTTGCTAGTTTTTCACAGTCTCTTGTCAGCTGTTGAGTCTACATTTCCAGGTTTGTTTCTAGACTGAGAGATTTGCCCACTCCCCTTTATTTCCCTACTTGTTTTTTTTTGGAAGTGGTATTTTAAATACGCGCTGATGGAAATGGGGATCGCTTCTGGTAAAAATTTGTGTACCCCTTGTCTTCCTTTTCTTTACAACAGCTGTCTTGAAATGTGATGAGATCATGGGATGCAGCTGCAGCTGCTGATGTTTCATGATACGCTTTGCAGCAGTGCAAATCCCATCCTCGTTCCTGATTTTTAATGAAATAATTGAGATGATGTAGTCTGAGTATTATAATTTTGGTAATTAGTTTCCAGGAGGGAATTCTTCTCAGCTGTGCTTGCTGTCATTGAGGAACAGCAAATCTGTCAGCAAATAACTTGCTGGAGTTGGTGACTAAAACTTTAGGTAACTTGTCTTTGAAACAATAAAAGCAAAAAACCCCAAGCTAAACAAATCCTGCAAGAGGTGAAAACCATCTCTTATTGCTCATCTCAAGGTGTTTTCATTTATTCATTAACATTTTTGCAGAGGGATTGGTATAAGAGATGCTTTCTGAGCTTTGTTTCTTCAGCTAATATATTTTGAAGGCTTTTTAGCCATGCAGTTTGTTCTCAGTGATGCCCCTTGGTGTGAAACATGTTGTTATTTGGACAGAAGCCCTCTGCTCGCTTGGCAGTGGGTGCTGGGAGGATCTTTCCTGCCTGTTGCTCTGAGCGAGGAAGGGATTTTTCTTTTTTTCTAAATTTCCTACCTTCAAAAAACGTTAATATTCAGCACTTGAATATCCTCATTTTGAATTACTATCAAAATGTATTTTAAGGCCCTTGAACTTTATGGGTGAAGGTCTAAGCTTGTCTCTGTTTATTACAGGATGAAAATTTTATTTAAGGCAAATTGCCCCCAGTCTGTCATGAAGGTCTTGCATCTTCCTCTAGAGAACCTGGTGCTAGCCTTTGTCACAGGCAGAGTACTGGGCTAAACTGATATAGTCTGAAACAAGGGGTCAAAAGCATTTCCACCCTAAGTGTTGAGGTTGAAGGAAATGAGCAGATCTTAAATTTTAAGCAATACTGTGAGATTCTGTAAAATCTACCAATGAAATAAATACAAGATCTAGAGGAAAACAGGCAGAAACTGTAAAATGGCTGGCATGTGAGTTTCTGCATGGTCCCCAGTAGTAACAGAATGAGAAATTTTGGAGGCATGTGCAAAGATGATGCACTAGTTGTCTCTATTTTCAGGAGGGCGTATAGAATGTACTTTCTTAACTGTCATTGCAAAAGAGAGGTGTAATGCCATCAGGAAAGGGGAGAGGCTGGAGGTGCCCCAATTTGGTGAAGAGGTTCAGTTATCCTTTGCTGGAAAGCTGGTGAAACTGCCAGACTGAGGTCACACGCAGTTCTTCTGGCCCGCTCCAGGTGTGTAAAGCAGAGCCTGCGGATCTGCCATTGGGGTGACTGAACGAGGAGCAGGGTACGCATTAGTAGAAGAGTCAATACATGGCATATAGTTTGTTCTTGGGAGAGGCAATCTGGATTTTCCCTTACTGGTAGTGAAGTACACCCTTGCTTGAATGTTTTGACTTGGGAGAAAACTGCAGGAGGGTTAGTGAAGGAAAATTGTCAGTTTTTTGGGGTAATTGCTTAGAACTCAGTATACTTCTAGTTTGGGTAGCGTAGTGTTTCCTAGCAATTTATTTTTTTTTTTCCAAAGAAGAATTTAATTGACTTTAACAGCAGTGCCTCTGAAGGTCAGACATGAATAAAAAATCGAACTCAAAATGTACATTTTTTTTCTGCTCTTCTGCTTTGAAGATACTAATTTAGTCAAAATAATAGGAATTGAAAAACTGTTGGTGGATGAGAGCCCACTGGTTATGACTGTAAAGATAAAATTCAATATTAAAGCAGGGATAAGCATCTGAAAGATTTGGATAATTTAAACACTGGTATCAAACATTAGTTGTCTGTGGCAAATCTCTCTTTATTTGACTTTAAAATACCTGTTGAGCTAATATACAGCTGAGCAATGACTAATTGGCCTGTGAGGTCAGAGCAGTGGGATAACCTGGAAGTAATGAAAGGACTTTAGTGTTGAGTGAGGCCATACCACTATGAATGGGAGTATCTGCACTGTAAATTAGGTGTGTGGCAATAGCAGCCCATGACCAGGTTCTAAAATACCTTCTTTTTTTTTTGATATTTCTTTCAGCTTCCTGCCTAGAAATAGTTATTCTTGCTGGCTGCTGTCAGAATTGGACAGACTGCAAATTTATTGTCATAAAATACGCTTGTGAATCTGCCTTAGAGGGAATTGTTGATTTTTGCTAGGTGTGTTCACCTTGAAAGAACAGCAATCTACTGTTCTTATGTTTATACAAGATTTCTGGGTGGAGGAGAAAAATACTTGGCTTTAAACCAGATGACTCAGAGAGAGTGTGAATTTATTCTTCAACATGTGACTCTAGGATTTCATTGTATATAAGCAACATAGTCATCAACTTTTTTTTAATTATTATTTTGTAGCAGTTATTCACAGGAGCAATATGGTGTGGCTAAATATGCCTTGAAGTCCTGCATGTGGTTGTTAAAGGTTGGGAATTCAGGGTTGATATGCATTATTTCCATAGCTCTGAAAGTGAGCAGAAATGGAGATCAAATACTGGGGAAAAATTCCCTTGTTGAAAGATGAGGTGATGTTTACAGAAGGCTCACAGAATCTTGGTTTCTTTTCCTTATTTTTCTGTTGTTTGATACTGTTTATGATTAAATAATTTATGAAATACTGTTTCAAAAAACTCCAGTATTTGGCTTACACAGAATGTGTTTTCTAAAGTAAGAGAGGCATTGGTCCTTCAGTGCTACTCCCCCTAAGTGTGGCTTTTCTACCAGTTGTAGGTTATTGTGGATGTTTTGATCATGTCTTGTCATGATGCCAGAAGCATCTGGTATTTCAGGCAAAAGAGCAGTTGTATTTTTAATGTGATATCAAATTATATTAAACTTTATTTAGAAAAATACATTTACATTATTCTATAGCAACTACCTTATTGGTTTGGGGGTATTTTTGGTGTGACACCTTTTTCTTTTTTTTTTCCTGATTGTTTGCTTGTTCAGTGTCAGTTGCCTGCCTGTTCTGGTTTTTGTGACTTTAGAAACACTGTTTTGAAGGAAGAAGTAATCTCTCATTTAAGGTGAGCGGCCTTTCTTTTTTTGTCCCGCTTGACTGAGTGTTCTATCTGTAGAGAAGTGGCTACCACAGCACAGCTGTTTTAGCTTTTGTAGTTGCTATTAGTCTATCCAGTTTTTAACTTTATCAAGTAAGATTTTAGGAGACAATACTGCTTGTGCTACCCATGGTAATTAATTATCTTGAAAAACATAATGTCATTCTTTATATGATTTGTTTGCTTTCTGCTTTCTCAGGAGTATTAATCTTATTTTCAGTCATTCTCCTGTGTGAAAATCCTTTCAAGGTAGCTCGCTGCCTCTGAAACCTTTCATAATAACTTCATGCTACAGCTCCTATTGCTTTCCAACACGCTATCGTGTGTTTGTCTTTAAAATAAGAACAGAAGCTCTACCTCCTTTTTGCAGTTTTTAAAAGCAAACTTTCTTGGGATGTGGGCTTTTGAAAAATAAACTTGCAAGTTTCAATTTCTATTTCAAAGCAAGACATAATGCTTCTCTGAGAATACTTTGCTTCCCTGCAAGCTTTGACTTCTTGCACATCAGAAGCGATACCTTGGGGAATCAGTGTTCCGTTCAAAGAAAGTCATGCAGATTATAATGAATTCTAATATCAGGAAAGATAGTGATGTGAGATTTCTGTATTTCAGTAATGTTAGAGCAGAGTTGTCATTATTAGAAACAAGTTTATTTTTGTTTTGTTTTCAGCTGACTAGCTTGAAAAGCCAGGTTGGATCACCAAGGAGTTCTGAACTGTTATGAGAGAGACATTTTAATGAAAGTAGCTTAAAGTGCTTATGAAGTGACCGAAAAAGATGAAAACTAAAATGCATAGTTGTGTCCTGCCTTTTGAGAACAGGAGCATAATCTGCAAGACCCAAATAATGATGGAATATACCATCAATATTCTTCATAATTCAATATATAAAGTCAATACTTCATAAAAGCTTAACACATAAAAGTGTTATCTTCCTGTAGATGATTCCTTCCATGACCAATTCTGGTCTGTTATCTTTGTGCTGCTGTGGCACTCACAATCCCTTTTCTTCTCTGGGAACTGTGTTCACTTGTATTGCCCGTGGGGCACTGTGATAGGTATACACCATTCTGCTGGAATTTCTGGTCAGAAAAGCTTTGGAAAGTTTTTTTTTTATTGAGTTCTTGACTGACATTCCCTTATTCCTATGTCCATAGAATGCTGTGTTCCATTGCACAATCTAAATGTAGCTGAGGTCATGTAACTTTTGCAATTTAAATGACACAGCTTTTTGTGGGGGTTGGTTGTTTTTTATTTCCTTTTTTTAAATTATTGTGTGTTTCTCTCTTTACTACATACCACTATTGTTGCAAGTTGGTCAGCTTCATGAGCTTATTTTGGAGCCATAGTATAAAATGTTTTTTGTTCAAAAAAGAACAGAAAACTCAAATGCCTACATTTGTGAAATCTTAACCCATATCTATGGGTCTTCGTATGGCTTTTTGTTTAAATGCCAAATCAAAACCATAACATTATTTGCAGCTTTTTGTGGGGAAAAAATAGTTATGTTTAGTAACTTCTAAATTGCCTTGTCTATGGGGAAAACGTAATTTTTGCCCTAGGTTTATTGTCTCTCCCTGCTTTTTTTTTTTTTGTTGTTGTTGTTGATTGTTTGTTTTTTTGAGCCTTTTGTTGGCTTGTGTTTAACTGCAATATGGGCTGGAGAAGTTAAAGCAGTGACCCTGCCAGAGCATGTTCACAGCCTGTTGCTCTGGGATTGGAGCTGCCTCCCATTTCTTACAGATGTGAAATCAGACTTCACCTATGGCGGGACTGAATTATAGTTCTGTTCGCTTGAAGTCATGCTTGTAACAACGGTCTGCCTTCAGCACAGGGAGGCAATTACTTAGAGGAGACTCATAAAGTGGGAACAAGCACGCCATGGGCATAATGTAGCTTTTCTATTGATTTCTCCTTTCGTTTGCCACAAATCTTGTGTTCGAGTGTAACATCCTTCTAAGATCTGGCACTCGAGAATTCGTAAGAGCCCTCCCATCACTGTTACTACTTGTTTCTCAAGGGTAGAGATGTTCTCGACGTGCTGCCTAGTAGTCTGCTGTGCAAATTCTTTGCCATCGAAGAGTTCACTTAGGTGAGGGATGGAAAAGAATAAGCTGTTTCAGAGGGATAAACAAAAGTACTGCAGAGATGTAGTCTTTCAAGTAATTACTACTTGTAATTCAGTGGTCTACAGCACTTCGGCTGGTGTAGAAAGCTTACATGTGACTTAACACACAAGGACAAATTGGCACCGTAATAGCTAAATTAATATTTATTGGAGTCCAGGCTCACATCAGACCTGAATGCCAGTGAAAAAGCAGATTAGAAGCTTTATGAAGGGTTGCGGCTAAAAAGATGATATTGCTGACAAACATAGGCATGGAGTCTCCTGACTGTATTACAAATTAGAAGGGTGTGGGTGGTGGTCTGAGCTGTGGTCTTGGGAAACCTGATGTATGATTTTTGGAGTCTTCAGTCTGCCTGAGTCAGTGTGGAGCTGAGAAGCTAAGAAATTGGGTGCAGAGGGAGACTTGTATGGGCTATGGGACAGAAAGAGAAAACTTTTATTTCAGGTAATTGTTCAAAGGCCAGAAACGTTCTTGCAAGTGTCTTTTAGAGAATTGTTGAATCTGTTCTGTGCACTTTCCTCTTTTTCATACCATCTTAACCTCTCTTTTTTGTTTGAATGACTACAGGGCAAAATGAATGACTTTGAAACCACAGTAGGCTTCTTAAAAAAAGATATTAAACAGCTGAAACTTTTGGTGTTGCAGTCTTTTCACGTGGATAGTGAACAGCGATTATGCTGTCAGGCATTTTTTGTGCAATCACTTAATTTACTGTGCAGTGCATTGTTTTTTTCCCCTGTGTAGCTCTTTATCTGTAGAGGACTCCATTTTAAAAAAAAGAAAAAAATCTAGGGGATGAGAGATGCTGTATTTCAAAAATACATGAGAAAGCATAGACGCTCAAAGGCTAAATGTAACTAGTGGTTAGTATATAATACCACTCAGTGATGAATAATCAAGTTACTTGAAACCTCAAAGGTCATCTGCCAAATGTCCTTTGTCAATACATTTCCATGGAGTCTGAAATCATTAGAGGAGAAATGGAAGCAACCAAAAACTGAAGAAAAAACTTGTGTTTGATGTATCATCAAAAAATCCCACATAATTCATTAAATGGGTTGCATTCATATTTTTGTATTAATCGTAAGATTTATTTGCACTATTAGAGGCTATCAAGGATTTTTTTAAACAATGTTAAATACAGTAACATTTCCCATTGTGTTTACTGAATTCACAATTTATGATAAGCAGTTGAAGATTTTTGTGAAGTATCTGGGAAAGATTTAATATTAATTAATGTGGAACTACAGATGGCAAAGAGAGAAATTTCAAACCTGCTGCAAGTTTACATTCATTATAAATGATCTTGAGCGTATTTCTTTCAGAACGTTGGTGTTTCCCTGTGTCCTGGTTCAATGCAACTGCAGTGACTATTTCTTCATTCATCCACCCTTTAGGAACTTGTAAACATAGATGAGGTCTCCCCTCAGTCTTCTCTTCTCGAGGCTAAAGAGCCCCAGCTCTTTGAGCCTTTTCTTGTAAGGGAGATGCTCCAATCTCTTAATCATCTTGGTTGCCCTACACCGGACTCTCCCCAGTAGTTCCCTGTCTCCCTTGAACTGGGGAGCCCAGAACTGGAGGCAGTATTCCAGTTGTGGCCTCACCAGTGCACAGCGAGGATGCACCTGCCCAAGGGTGCTCCCAAAGACCTCGCCTCCTCCCGTGCTGATTGAGATTTGCTGGTACCCAGCATTAAACGAAGTCGAGGTGAAACTCATCTTCCTCTTGCATTAATTAGGCTTGTTTAACGGCAGCCGCCTAAAAGGAACCAGCTGTAAGAAGGACTGATTGCGAGTGCAGATGCTTTGGAGCGGGGTCAAGGGGTTAATCTGCATGTGGTAGCTGCAAATTGGGTGCCTTGCCTGGCTTCAGGACCGAGGGATATGGAGGATGAAACACCAGGCAGTACCAGTCCGCTTGGATGGATTCATCCGACTCCATGCGACACGCTGAATTAGCCTTTATGGGTTTATTTTTAACGTTGGGGGAGACCTTGTCTGCTGGAAATAAAATTGATCGATACGCGCTCGGGGTCCTCCCCTGGCTTGAAATGGCTCCGTGATGGATACGCTCTGCAGAGCCCTTGACCGTCGCCCTCGGCAGGCGCTGGGGGGGAGGAGGATGAGGACGGAGCGGATGCTGCCAAGCCCGAGTGGAATTTGGCCTCTGGGGGCTTTTGCCCTGGGGGATGCGGGGGTTTGGTGCCCACTCAGGGCTGGCTTTCATCCTGCAGCAGGATATTGAAAATAATAGGGTTTTTCTCATCCTCGTGGCCGTTTTATGAGCCAGCCTCTAACAGCGTCCCTGTTTCCCCAGGGGAAGCAGCTGCTAATTCTTTTCTTCACTTGTTAGATTTGCCGTGGGTCTCCCTGCCGGAGGATTTCTGAACAAGGTTTTCAATATTCATAGGCTGAATTCTACGTGTTCATTCTACATCGTGAAAAGGGGGCCATTAGTTCCTCCAGTTTGATCTCAGATCATTAACTCCACACTATTGCTTGCCTTTGCCATCTTTTATTCTCCTTGCCCTTCCTAAGTGCTGTTTGTTTTTTATCGCTCTGTGTATCCTTTCAGCAATAGTGCTCGCATATTTATTAGTATTAATTGGCGTATGTGCAACAAATGTCACGCGAGGATCACAGAAGCCGTTGCCTTGGAGAAATCGGTGGATTTTATCCCACATGGGGAACCGGAGGCACCGAAGAAACCAGATGGGCATCAGCTGCAGACATGCCCTGCTGACAGTGATTTCTTCCTCACAGGCAGTCTGGACCTTGCGATCGTTGGCACACGCCTGCTTTCAACTACTTTAGCCGTGCCCTGGAAACCAGGTGCTTCCCAGGTCTTTATCCCAGCAAACCTGCCAGCTTTCCTGCCGCTTCCAGTCCTGCGACGCGTGTCGCTCCCTCTCCCTTTGTGCAACCCAAAAAAAAAAAACCACCAACCCAAAAAAAAAAACCCACCCAGCCCGTGATGGGCTGGAGCAGTGCTGCGAGGTGAAAAAAAAGGGAAAAATAATAATAATAGGAGAGACCTGTTCTGGAGATGATAATGATAATAATTTTCTCGAGGTGTCATTTCAGAGCCACTCATCTAGGCTGAAAAGCAACGCAGGCAGAAGGACCAAAGCTGGGGCTTTACGCAGACTCGGAAGGTAAAAACAGAGCCAAGAGGGCAAAAAAGGAAGGCTGAAGTCCCATTTTATTATATTTTTACCCCGCTGAGCTGCCTCTCGGTCTTGACCGGGGACAATAGGCACTTGTTCCCAGTGAACATCCCCCAGCCTGTGCTGGGGAGGGGGCTGGGGAGGGGGCTGGTGGGGGTCCGAGCGCAGCCGCTGCCCCCGGGGCTCGGCTCAGCCCGGCCGCCCGCCCGCGTCCCGCTGCGCCGGGGGAGTTTATTTTTCCAGCGCTCCTACTCAGAAACATTTGGCTAAAGGAAAAAAATTGTGGAGGAGGTTTTAGCTCAAGTGAGCACAAAAACATGTGTCCTTGTAGTATGTTGCTTACTGAGTGGTGGTTTGGGGTTGGGTTTTTGTTGTTGTTGTTGGGGTTTTTTTATTATTATTATTTTCTTTTTTTTTTAAACATATCTGAGAGCTTGGGAATCATGTGAGGAGGGTGGGGGTGATGCCTTTCAGATGGACGCAGGGAGGGCTGTGTAAATACAAGGAAGGGAAATCTTTTCTGCCTGATGCAAGTTCTCCCAGCCTGTTGGTTTTTTTTTCTCTTTTTCATACTACTTCTTTGGATGAATGAGTAGGAAGATGGCAAAGCCTAAGGAAGTCTTTAAAAACTTTGTCTAAAAACCCTACCTTAAGCTACCGTTGTCTCCAGGGTGTCCCCATCCTCTTCCCATGACCCCTAGAAGTCCCTGCATGAGGAAACGGACTGGAGTGTTGCGCCAAGTCCTCTTTTCTTGCCCCATGACGTGGTCACTGGGGGAGGAAACGGTGACAAGATGCAAGAAAAGTTGGCTTTTGGACTTTAAAATTGGGGAGCAGAGCTGCCCCCTTCCTTCTGTCCCAAATTTATTCCTCCACACAAACTCCTCTCCTCCTGCCCTCTACCAGGGGAACATTTCTTCATTCAGAGGGAAGATGCTGAGCAAACAGATCTCAGGTCAACCTCTCCCACTCCTTCCCCCACCACGTTCCCATCCACACATTTTTTTGTGCGCCATCCCCACTGCCTTTTCCCATGCCCTTTGTGGGGAGTGGGGCTGGCAAACAAACACGGCCCTGCAGATGTGACCTGCCTTTGGCAGGAGAAAGGGGGTTATTTGGGGAACGGCTTGGAAGCCTGGGCAGATGATTTCCACCCTTTGCTGTGAGCTGGGGTCAGCAGAGTTGTTCTCGAAGGGAAAACGATGGTGCAAGCACCATTTGGTGAAGCCAAAGCAGGCGCCGATGTGCAGATTGAATCCATGCTAAACCCTTTCTTGGGTCTGTGTGGTGTCAACGGGGTGAGAAATAAATCCCCTCTAACCCCGCGGGGATGTGGGTGAGGAGCGATGCACATGGATATTTCTACCTTTGGACAGTGCATCCCAAGGAGGAGCTGTGAAGCTTGGCTGGTAGCAAGGTGGAGGCTGTAAGAATATATTAGATGAAAGCCCTGAGCGTGCTGAGATAGCTGCTAGGATGGAGGGGTGTTAGGAAGAGAGGGAACCACTTCTCCAAAATCCTCTAAAGAGCAATTTGGGAGAGAAAACCAGAATATTATGGATGCATCTGGCATGGGGCAGTGGGTTAGCAGGGTATAAGGTGGTTGATTGCCTTCTGGTTTTATCCTTTTTCCTGTAACATGGAGACTATTTGCGGATCAAACCACCTTGTGAAGATAAATTCACACCGCTCAAGGAGTCTGGAGGTCTCCACCTTTATGTCTCTAGCCGGTGTGATGGACCTGAGTGAAGTGAGCCTGAGGGTATTGCTCTGGAGGTGGGGAGGTAGCGATGCAGAACCACTGCTGCATCTGCTAGTCCTTGACATCTGTGCTGCCTTGGCCAAAAAATCCATGACCCAGATAAAGACGGAGACAGGGGTTAGCAAGCTGGCTTATTCCACTGAGTTTCAAGCACCTGCCGTAGCCAGATGAATTCTCCTTGGGCACTTTCTCTAGACAGTTATTTTGTTTTCTGGCCGGGAGCTGATACAAGGACACTAAATGAGGATTTAATAGTGAACTGACTCGACTTGATCATGCTTCAGGCATGCAAGTCAAATCACCATCTGGGAGGGTCTGAACATGACATTGCTGTGATGCCCACTCGTGGGTGAGGAGAGCTGTGGCCTTTCCATGCCCAAGCCATGCCTGGGATGGGACCTCCCACGAGCTGGCTTCTAGCTGCTCCTAGTCAGTTGTACTGGGGACTTCGCAGTTTCTCTTGGGCCTGCTGTGGGGTTGACCTGATGTCATTGGGTTACCCTGGGGTAAAAGGCGATGGTCCCATGTGAATCCATGGTCCACTGGAATTCAGGAGGGTTGCAGTGGGGGTACTGGAGAGAGGACCAGCCTACTGTGATTTTGTCCACTAGGGAATAATTTTGCTTCAGCGTGTGCTTCTTCTCCCACCTGAGTTCTGCAGGATGGGAGAGGATGCCTACAGGACATACCATGTTTAATCCCAAACTCCACTGGATCCTGAACACAGCCACAATACTCCATAAAACAGTACAGGACTGACATATTAAAGGACCCAGTGGGGTGCCCTGACCTTCTTGTAATAGACTCTGCACCCACGTAAAGTGGCAGTGTGGTCCCTGCAATGAAGAGTTTCTGATTTATCCCCTCCAGATGGTAGACTTCTGTGGTAGCATGCCGGGATCAGGGAAACACGGCCAAGCCTTCCGAAAACGAATTATCTGGTTTTGTAGTGTGATTTTGTTTCCATTCTCTCCCCTACTTTTGAAGGTGCTGAGAAGTACCGTCTCTGCGGGTGCTTCTCAGAAGGCATCATTAGATGTCTAACTTTGTTCTTGGGGTTTTTTTGTTTACTTGTTTGTTTGTTTAAGTGTTTTGGGGGAAACTCCCTCTGCTAGAGTACAAAGCTGATCTGGGGTAAAAGGGACCAACTTGGACATTAGTATGAAGATCTAGCAGGACATGGTCCAGTCCAATCTCAGTGGCTGCAAAATGTCATCCTGGAGTATAACGGATTTAGACTGACTTTTCAAATGGATCTCTGAAGATGGGTGGGAAATCCAGCAGAAGATGGGCATCCAACTCCCTTATGCTGGTCTAGAAAATCAATGAGGAACAACAGTTTATCTCTGGCAGCTCCCTGCTGATGAGGTCCTTATCAACTGCTCATCCCTCAGATAAGCCTCACCTCCAGCCCCAAGCCTCCAGGGACTGCACATCCCAGAGAACTGCTGGGTAAAATGGGGGGTTTCCTTTCTTACGGGGCCTGGAAGCTGGGCATGTTTTACATCAAGTGCTAATGGTGTAAAATCTTGAATGGAGCTGTCAACGCGAGCTGCTGGACTATTTCAGCAGAGCAGGAGAAAGGGACTTTCACTTCTCGTATCCCTACCTTGCCACTTCCCAAGTTTTCCTACATGGCTCAGTCAAACCAGTCCTTTCCCCAGGAGCACACACAGTGGAAATCTGACAATTTGGCTTCTTCCTGCAGCTTTCGTTGCTTCATCAGGTCCAAAGCGTTGACTCATCAGGCTTTCTTCACGTGATTCCCTTGAAATAGCTTCCCTTGGGCAGACAGCGTGAGGACCGGGCAGCCTCGGCACAACTTCTCTCTGAGAAGCTGCTGTAGCAGCTGGTCCCTCCAGGGAGATTCTGGTCTCTGAAAGGTTTTTGACTTCTCCTAAAAGTATTGAGAGGAAAATCTTTTTTCAGAGGTGTTCTTACCTAAAGGAGGACAAGTCTTGTGGGTTATTTGAAGATACAGCTGACAACGTTGTGTACTGTGTGTCATCTGGGACTCTAAAGTGTTTTGAAATCCTGTGTGAAAGGTCACTCCTCTTGAAATGTCCTTCCTTCCTCCCGTTGGACACAATGCCAGCAGAAACCCTGACACTGTACACAAACTCATGCACCACCTCTACCGATATTATCAAAAACCTTTCTAATTTAGACTCCTCTCACTTTTTAGGGTTCCTTTTTTGCAGCAAACCCAAGGTTTTCCTGCAAGAGCCCAGGGAGGTTGTCTAGAGGAGCAGGGAGCAGTGATGGCTGCTGATGTTGGTCTTTGGGATGACCCCCGCAGCCCATTGCTTGCAGCTTTCCCAGCGCTCCAGCCCTTCTCTGAAGGTTTCCACGCCGCCCTGGGTGCCAGCTACCATCACTGTCTAAGAATGAGAAGTAATTTAGTTCCTAAGCAACCTCTCGCCTGGCCTCTTGCTAAAGAGTGACTTAGCATTTTCCAAAGGGGAAAAAAAACGAGGCTGTGGATAGCAATGTATCAAGGCAGGTTCTTCTAATGTGCTTAACCCTCCGGATGCCGATTTAACGAGCATCCACCGAGCCTCGGCCAGCTGGGTTGCTGCCAAGGGACTCGGGGTGCTGCGGGAAGCCAAGTTCAGCCCATCTGGGGGGAGCTTAAATAAGGATTAAAATCCATAGCTGCTGGGAGTGTTTCTAGGATCCCGAGGACTGGCTTTTTCCTTCTTTCTTCTCACTACTTTCATTTTCCTCCTGACCTTAAGTCTTTTTACTGTTTGCTGTCGGTTTATTTCATCGCCCCCCTCACCCCTTCAAAAACCCAGTTAAGTCGACAAATGTCATTTTATAGGGTGTTTCTGCTGTGGTGACTACTAGTTTTACTTTAAATCCATCAATGCCTCACCTGAAAAATGAATTGGCAGGTCACATCCCTGTCCTAACCACCTCTGTCTATCTGAGATACATTCCTACCACCTCCATTAGAGCGGTACCTCCCTAAATCAAGATCTTTATTGTGTTTATCCTTTTCACATCCCTGTAAGGCAAAGCTTGAGGTGAATCATGATTTTCCCAGGTTATTACTATGGAGAAGCCAGAGCCAAAGCATCAGGCTGAATTTGTACCTTCAGGGTACCCGGCTTTCACATGGGACATGCTGACCATTTTCGTTCAGTTCCTCCTCTACTGAGGGTCTCAGCTCCTCTGTAGACGTTGGAGGATGAGAGGGTGTTGGATTTTGAGGCGTGACTGTAGGGAAAGGACAAGCAGCTTGGAATGTAGGAAATGGTGTGGTGGAGATCATCTGCTGGACACCAGAATCAATGAGGCTGGAATCTCTGGCAATCACCTAGTTCAATCCCCCTTTCTTAAAGCAGAGTCACCAAGTTTTTGCCCATTGCCTCTTGTCCTGTCATTGAGTACTATCAAGAAGAATCTTGCTCAGTCTTCTTTAACTCACCCCCGTCAGGTATAAACACATGGATAAGATCTCCCTGAGCCTTCTCTTCTCCAGGCTGAAGAGTCCCAGCCTCTCTTTATGTCAGATGCTCCAGTCCCGTAATCATCTCAGTGGTCCTTCTCTGTCCAGTGTGCCCATGTCTCTCTTGTACTGGGGAGCCCAGACCTGGACCCAGCCCCTGGATGTGTCCCACCAGGGCTGAGCAGAAGGGAGGGATCCCCTGCCTTGACCTGCTGTCAACACTCAGCCTAACACCTCCCAGGAGGCTGGTGACCTTCTTTGCTGTGAGGACATATTGCTGGCCCATGATCAACTCGGTCTCCACCAGGACACGCACCCCCCATCTAGTGGATAAAGATGCTTTCCAGCCAGTCAAACCCCAGTGAGAACCACCTCACTGTCCAGTTATCTTGCCCAGACTTCACCAGTTTGTCCATGAGGACTTTATGAGAGATATTTTGAAGAAAGCGTTATTATTGTCTTGATAAGACGCACCCACTGCTCTCATCAAGCCAGTCATCTCCCCATAGAGGACTATCAGGTTGGTCAAGGATAATTTAGGGGTGAACGGGGTCAGAGGGGATTGCAGAAGATTGAGGTGACATAGTGATAGCTGCAACAGATATTTCAGTTTTGTTGGAGCATTTCAGCCATGATATTCATGCTCTAGTAACACCTAGCAGCAGGGGAGGTGTCCCTGGGCACAGGGCTTCTTTGTGGAGCTCAGCAGCACACAGGGGTTTAATCATAGAATCGTAGAATCGTCTAGGTTGGAAGGGGCCTTTAAGATCATCTAGTCCAACCATCAACTGAACTCTGATAAAAACCATCACTAAACCATGTCTCTAAGCACTGTGTCTACCTGTCTTTTAAATACCTCCAGGGATGGTGCCTCAACCACTTCCCTGTATGCTGTATGCTAACGGGTGTGCTGAGGCCAGCACGTATCTCCTGGTCCACTCACATCCCTGTCTGTGCCAGAAAAACACGGCTCCTCTCTCTGTGCTGCTGTACCTGAAGCCACATCTCCCCTCTGTCCTCTGTGCAATACAAACGTGCAGCTCGGTTGACGTGCAGCGAGGAACAATTTATTTTCTCCTCCTTGCCTTGCTTTTGCAGGGCTAAGAGAAGTAGAAATAAGAGTGACAGCTCGCTCTGCTCATGAACCCAATGGCCAAGAAGGGCTTTGCCTGAGGAGCAGCTCTGCCAAGTAAAATAATGCTTTCTAACCCGGCTGATTGACGCCAACGCAGGCACAAGGGTGTCCTTACATTAAGCAAGAGCCTCACCAGCTCTCGAGGGTGTAGGTTGAAGCCAGGAAGACCTGATGGCAGATTTGGGAGTAGGCATGAGCTAATGGTTGCTGATGTTCCCCCCCTCTACTGCAGCAAGTTGTCTAGATATCCTAGGAAAGAAACACTATTATTTTTTATTCCCCTTTATTTAAAAAAAAATAATAAAACAAACCAGCCTGGCAGAGACTCAGCATGCAAGGAATGGGCAGGCACACTGCCTCGTTTGTTGGAATGGCCGACAGATTAAATTAAGGTTAAAAAAAAAAAAAATTAGAGAGGGAGAGAGAGAACAAGCGTTTTCTATGGGCAGAGTTCATTCGCAAGTCACTCATTTCTCTTGCTCTTCAGGGAGTGATATGAGACAATTAGCTAATTGGTTTGGGGAGGTGACCTGTCAGTGACTCACGGAGGAAATGTGTCCTGTGCAGTTTGACATAAAGAATATATTTTCAGCCCGTTGTGACAGCTGCAAGCACCCCCCATTAAAATCAAGCATGTAATGGCTGTAATAACGGCAAGCTTAGAATCCATCACAGCGAGGGAAAAGCAATGAAAAACCTGATAACACACACTAAATTGCAGCCGGAGCTGATATGTTATGTTGTCAGGTTTGAAATATTTCTGAATTATCTTATCATTAGTGCTGCGTAAGCGTCCAAAGCCTTTCTGAGGTTGAAGTCTGTCCCCAATTACCTTTTTAAGCCTTCTGCTTCAGCAGCTTATCTGCCTTCAGGGCCAGGTACCTGCACATCTTCATGATGGACCCCATGGTTGTGTGTGTGAAGTTGGGAGGACTTGAAATCCATGATTTTAGCCCAAACCTTTGTAAAGAGGAGCCGGTTGCTCCATTTGCTAAGAAGATGTGGATCTTCCACATTTTTCTATAAGTTCTCAGGACCTGAGAGTCAACAGGGTGCCTTCCTGCCTTGGGTGGCTTTTGGGGTAGGACCTGAGCTGAGGTCTTTGAAATGTACCCATCCACCTGCCCCCTTAATTTTGTGCCTTTTGGCAAAAGCAGTAGGCTGGGGGGAAGCAAAGAGAAGGGAAATGTTTAGCCAAGAAGGCAACATTGTCCTCATAACTCGTGCCTGTGCACCCCCTCGACCGCTGATCCCACCGACGTAGCAAAAACCAAAATACAGAAACAAGTGTGTTGCAGAGAGACAGAAGTCATGAGATAATTAGACGAAGAAAAAGAGGAAGTCTCCTTCAGCCCAAGTGATGTAATTTTCCACAAACAGAACTTCATTCACGTGAATGTTTCCAAAAAAAGAAAAAAAGAAACACAAGTGGGGCAACTACAGCTTTTAGCTACCAAGGTTGGAAGGAGGAGCAGGTCCCAAACCGGTGCTAGGAGGTACTTGGTTTTCCATATGGAGGTGATGGGTCCTCTCTGAATAACAAGTGCCTGAAAAATATTATAGGCTTTTGAAAATTTTGGCTAGCAAAGCAAGTCTCCATCCCATCCCACAGCCCTACCGTTCACTCATATTTCCATGTGCCGTGCTCCGTGTTCTCATGGGACTGGTACAATATTCAGGCAGGAGGAATGGCTTTGCTGATGTTTGGTGGGTCTGAATTTCCACACTGACAACGATGAGGGCATGCGAGGATCAGTCCTGGGAATGGGTACAGGAGAAATTGGAGATACAGTTAATTAGCACATTGTGTCTTGGAGGCTTCTGGCCACCTGGCACAAATGAAGACATCCTCCCCATCCCTGCATCTCTGCAAATCCCTATGGGAAAATGTGCTAGTGGGTCTCCTGCATGGATGGGCAGGGCTTGGTGGGACAGCCAGGAGCGCTGGGTCAGTCCAACACCTGCTTGGGTTGAAGCATTTAGGCAAAGAGTGTTTATACAATAAATAAGAAAAGGTGATGTTTTTCAACTTGGTGGCCTGTCTGTGTCGGTGTCAGACAGTTTTGCCGCGGCACAAACAGGAGGCAGCTGCTATTTTAATCCTTGCTACGCAAGAGTTTCTCGTAAAGGTCGTAAAATTAAAATAAACCTCGACAGACTGACCCATCATTAGTGGTAAAACCAGCTATGTACCACTACGGGCACATCCCACAGGAGGGTAACAGGACGTAGGAATGATTTAATCAAAAAGAAAAAAAAAAAAAAGAGAAAAAAACCAAGACATTTCCCAAAACCTTTTATTTTTATTTGTGTTGCAGAAAACTTCTAAAATACCTAGTTTACTTCCTTTTCCCTGAAGTATCAAACCCGTATGAAGGGTATGGCCGGCCCATGTTTCCCCATCCCACCCCTCTGGCTCCCTGATTTTCATCCCTGAAGATTACAAGCCAGAAAGAGTGGCAGAGCTGCACCCTGATGGATCTCACAGGGACTGGGCTCATGTTGAGTGGGGAATAGGGGCAAATAAAAGAGTTACAACCACACAGAGATTAGGAGAGAGCACCTAAAGGTGTTTTTTTTGCAGCATCCAAAAGAGGTTATTGCTCAGCCACCACTTTATTGCTTCGTGCAAATGATGTTGATGTGATTTAATGTCCAGAAGGGTGAAGCTCCGTTTTATTTAGTGATCCCATGCAGCGTTTAGAGTTGAAGTTCTCAAATCCCTAAATTGTAGTTGCATGGGAAAAACTCCTTCCTGAGGGCTGAATTTCTTTGGGGTTTATTTTCTCTGTTCCAAATGCCATGCTCCAGAGCGCTCCAATAAACCTTCAGAGTGTCGTACAAGGAGAAGGATCAAAGCTCTCGTCAAAGAGCTCTCGAAACCTCTTTGTGCAGCCAAGGGAAGTTTCTGGCTGCTAAAGGGATGATTTTCTTAAAAGTTTTGTCTGCAAACCTTGAAGTTGGGTCCCTTGCCCAGAGCCTGAAAGAGAGGCTTATATTGAACCCTAGGGAGCTGCACATCAGGAGTTACACTTTAAATTAGATGAAGGGCTGAAATCTCAATTCTTTTTGTAGACCGAGGTAAGAATTTTTTGATAAATCTTTTTTTGGTGTCAGAAAAATTTAAAATTTAAAAAAAAATAAATTACAGAGAAGCTTTGCTTTTCCTTACTCAAGAGGGAAATTCAGTGGAAGGGGGCCAGAACTGGGCACCGTCTCCCTGGATTCAGGGTGTCCCAGGTGTGGAGATCTCCCCATAGGGATCCCTCCCAACTTTATTGGTCGCTGTGGCTAGTAGGGTACCTTCTGCCTCATTTTGGCAAGGGTAGGACCTTTTTGTTTACATTTGTCTTTTGATGTTTTCCTGGGGCTGGCTCTAGTCTGCTCTGAGGGCACTAACATTGATTAAAGCTGGGAGATATTTGCTGAAATCTCCACAGAGGTACAGCCGCGTCGGGAGGTTTCTATACATACCTCACTCTGGGCTCACTGCAAACATCCTGCCGGGAAGAGGAAACATTTCCTCTGCCCCAGGATAACCTGCCTTCCTATAGAAAGAGAATTGATGTTTCCGGATGGAGCATATGGACGTGGAAGAGGAGCCCACGCGTGCTCTGGCTGTGCCCTGAGGGCCAGCTCCACCGTTGGCCAAAGTCAATGGGGTGGCTCCGTGTGTTGAGTGGCATTTGGGGTAGGATCTGCTTGAGGAAGTTTCTTGGGGTTGTTCTCCAGGTGCTGGAGGGTGCTCAGGGAATTTGATTTCTCTCATGCAGCATCTGTGAATGCAACAGAGATTAGAGAATCATAGAATCATAGAATGATTAGAGTTGGAAGGGATCTTGAAGATTAGTTCCAACCCCCTTAGATCCATGCTGGCATGCAAGGATTGGAGCTGGAGGTAGAATTAAAAGCTGGCATGCAAGGATTGGAGCTGGAGGTAGAGTTAAAAGCTGCTGAGTGTCGTACCATAAAAAAAAAATCCCCAATAAACAGGGAAAATGGGAAGAAGTGAGGCGGAGAGGAAGACTCCAGGAAATGAGGTGGTTTTTTGGTTGTTTTGTGCTCTTTTTTTTTTGTTAAATAAAATGTCCAAGAAAAGATTTCCTGCTGCATGAAAGGGACAACAGAGGAGGGAAGCTCTTCCTAAAAATAACCGTGAGCTGCCTGGCCTCACCAGACAGCTCCTCCGCGGGGACCTTCGGCTTTGACGAGGGATGGATCAGCCGGCTCCTGAGGGCACGTCCACTGCAGTCCTCTAGTTCTCATCCAGTGCCGATGCATTGATCCAAAGCAGAACTGACTGTTCCTCTCCCCTCCCTCCCCCCAGCTCCAAAAATATCTGGAGGTCCGTCACCAGAGGTGACAAGGAGGAAGGGAGGCTTTTTTGCAAAAGGGAAGGGGCTGGGAGAAACCCTGGGTTGCTGGCACGTGCCAGGCACGAGGTTAGAAATAAAGAGGGTGAGATGGGATGGGATGGGATGGGATGGGATGG
>JAOXJK010000001.1:24453194-24473252 GCA_025774025.1 Xenus cinereus
TACATCAATACAGGCATTCCTGTAGAACACATTGAATTATGTCAACAGTCTGTTTCTCTTTCCTTCTTCTATGCCTGTGTGAAGGTTACAGCTTGTTCCAGTACATGTATTTTAATTTAAAGAAAAGCACCCGCTTTTACACAAATTAGTGATACCAGTTTAGATATTATGTCTAAGATAAGCATTGGCAAATCTGTATAGGAGATCAGAAAGAAAAATGGATTAACCTCCAAACATTTGGAGATCCTAGCTTAAAAGTAGCTACTTTAGTACTTGGAGGCAAAGTATAGTACAAAAAAGGAGCTGGTCTTAAAGCTAACCTCCAACATTTTAGTCAGCTTCTTGGGTTTTTCACATTACACAGGCATTTTTTTTTGTCTCAGCTTGCAACCTAAGTGAGGGCAATGCATGTTTGTAGGCCCCCTTGGATAAGGTTTGAACCCTCTGGCCATTTTCAAATAGGATACTAAGATACTAAGTTTCTCTAATTTCCATGAAAAGAAAAATTCAGAAGCATTTGCCTAGTGTGATAAGCGGTTGGGTTTTGGTTTTTTTTTTTTCAGTCATGGTAGCCGTGTGGCCTGGGTGATCACCTGGGGAGTTTGTTGGGCAAATGAACATGGCCCTTTCAGGGGTGTGTGAAGGAAATGCAGTTGGACGTGGCAGAAGATCCCTTTGAGCCTTTAAGGGGGTATGTCTTTCCTGAGGCATAAGGGAGTACAAAAGCAGTAGCTGAAGCAAGTGGAGTAGTTTGCAGTGAGGGTGTGTGTTGACAGACATATGAAGAGTATCATGTTAATGTGGGCTAACATCCTTGGGTTTTTTTGTTTCATTTTGGTTTTTCTTCTCCTTTGTTTTTTCTTTTTTGATTTTTAGTTGGCCTAGTAAAGTTAAAGTAGGAAAAAAGAAGAGGCTAAACTGTTGTAAGCCTTGAAAATGTGCGTGGTTTTCTTGTTATTCAAAATCTTGTTGGCTGCTGAGTTCATTCGGCAGTATGTGATGTGAATAATCACCTGTCAAAGCAGAATATGTTTATTCACCTGACATAAAGGTAACAGGATTTAAAACAGTGTGCAGAAATGGAGAAGCTCATGGGTGAAGTTGGAAAGGGTGTTGTAGTATCCACCTCCACTGTGAAAAGCGTTATACTGCGAGAAGGATGTAAACCTTACGGAAGGAGCATGGCCTGCTGAGAAGAAATGACGTAATGCTTTAGACCTTACACATCCTCCAGCCAACATCAATATGATCATGCACTGAGAGCTGCCTGGCAGAAAAGGACCTGGAGGTGTTGGTCGACTGTCAGCTGAACATGAGCCAGCAGTGTGCCCAGGTGGCCAAGAAGGCCAACAGCATCCTGGCCCGTATCAGGAACAGTGTGATAAGTATGACTAGGGAAGTGATTGTCCCGCTGTACTCAGCACTGGTAAGGTGCTGGAATACTGTGTTCACTTTTGGGCCCCTCACTACAAGAAAGACATTGAAGTGCTGGAGCGAGTCCAGAGAAATGCAATAAGGCTGGTGAGGGGTATGGAGAACAAGTCTTATGAGGAGCGGCTGAGGGAGCTGGGATTTTTTAGCCTAGAGAAAAGCAGGCTGAGGGGAGACCTTATTGCTCTCTACAACTACCTGAAAGGAGGTTGTAGAGAGGCGGGGGTCGGTCTCTTCTCCCAAGTTACAGGCGATAGGACAAGAGGAAATGGCCTGAAGTTGTGCCAAGGAAGGTTCAGATTGGATATTAGGAAAAATTTCTTCACTGAAAGGGTTATTAAGCATTGGAATGGGCTGCCCAGGGAAGTGATTGAGGCACCATCCCTGGAGGTATTGAAAAGACGGGTTGACATAGTGCTTAGTGACATGGTTTAGTGATGGGTTTTTTTTATCAGAGTTAGGTTGATGGTTGGACTTGATGCTCTTAAATGTCCCTTCCAACCTAGACAATTCTGTGATTCTAACAGAAGATAACCACACACTGTTCTCTGTTTTCGGGGAATCTTCTGTAAGCTAGGAGATCGTGAGTTTCTCTGTTGCATGCATGAACGCTTTTAGTATTTTCAGTAGCGCAAGTAGAATCCTTGAGTCCTGGAGACCTTGTTTGTGGGAAGTTGCACTGGTAGTGAAAATAGGATTATTTGCTTTCGAAGTAGCAGTTACAATAGAGTTGGAGGGTTTGGTTGAGTTTTTGTTGTGAGTTTTTTGGGGTTTGGTTGTTTTGGGGTTTTTTTGAAAGACAAAAACGCCATGAAATTCAGGTTGGACAGGGCTCTGAGCAACCTGATCTAGTTGAAGATGTCCCTGCTTATTGCACGGAAGTTGGACTAGATGGCCTTTAAAGGTCCCTTCCAACCCAGACTACTCTATGATTCTATGAAATGTCTTAATACGTTGTGGTTGGATGCATTTATAGGGTAGTATGTATTTAGAGGGCAATGTATTTGATAAGAAGCCTTTTCTTCTTGTCTAAACAGCCCAGATTTATATTTTCATAAAACATTTGTAAATTTATTTGTGCTACAAAATGGTTGAAAGTGATGTAAACACTAATATATTGAAGTTTCATCTAGTAGAATTTAGTTCCCTAATATTAACTGGAAGAATATAAGTAAATGAAGAAGTACTCTAAATATCGTTTATAAAGAAGAAATGAGTTGTTGGCATTGTCTTCACATTGATAGGTCTTCATTCATAGTCTTTCAATCCAAGAGGTGGAGAAATATGCAAGAAACAATAAATTGCTACTTGAGACTGTCTTCTTATTATCCCCTCCCAGAGATTCTTAATTTCACTTTTTCATTTCTGCTCATAGAAAATCGTGGGCTTACTTGAAAATCTTTGAATGTCTAGTCAAAGCAGAATGCAGAAAAAGTAATAAATGTTATTTTATGTACTCAGCTCAAAACAACTTCGCTTATTCAAAGACTGTAGCTACATTTCTATGGTTTTAGACACTTTCAGAACTGTTCAAAATTTTATGTGTTATTATCTTGTGCGATGCAGCTGTTAGTTGCCCATTTTACAGTTGAGAGCTGTAGGCTTACGTGTGGCTTCACGCTGACTTCTGGATAGAATTTAGCTCTGTAACTTAAGGTGGTCATCCAACATAAGGAGCGCGGAGGCTTCTCCCCACCTTTCTGCACATCAAATAAAAAATGGTGGCAGGCTCAGAATTTATGATTCATGTTTGGATTTCGTAGTCACCATTGAATCTTAGCTAGAGATGACAAACAGCTTTGGCTGTTGCAGTAGTTCCCTTACACATTTTTCTACCTGCTAACAGTTCTTTCTCAGCATTTTTTCTTCTTTTTTTTTTCTTTGTTTTTATTAATTAGCTCATATCTGAATTAGGGCAATACTAACAGTATTTTCAATATTTTCCTGATTGCTTTTTTTTTAAGTTCCTGAAGAATTGGTGAAAACTGGATTTTAATTTTTTTTTCCTATTTCAGGTTTGCATATTTAAATGTGACACAAGTAGGTTTTATCACCTTTTAAGGGAAGAATAGAAGATCATTATAATTTTACTGTCCTACGCAGTCAGTTTTCCCAAACTCACAGGAGCTGGTAGTTTTGAACAACTTTCTGTGCTAAGGACTACTTGGAAGTTTTCTGCTTTTTGGCCTTTTTATAAATGACTTGAATAAACATCGTATTGGATAATACAGGTATTGTTGCTAATTGGCTTAGTTTTAAAATGTTCTTTTAATTTTATTTTTTCTTTTAATATGTGTTGTCTTCCAGACAAAAAGTGCTGGACTGCATTGCCTCTAAACTGAATTCCTGCAAGGAGCCCTTGACTGTATTAGTGTGCCTGTGTGTTTTAGGACATTTAGCTGTTTAGTATTCTAGCAGGGGATCCTGCCTGTTCTCTTCCCACAGATGACTCTAATGGGATATTTTATAATTGGATATGCTGCCTGCCATCTTTAGACCACACTCTGTTCTTGGAGCCACGTATAAACATCTCTTACCCTGAAAATTCTGTTGCTGTCACAAAGTTAGTGGTTTCCTGGTGGAGCATATGTTGCCCATATGGGCTTCTCTACATGCTGCTTCCCCTCCAGTCATTCCTATCCACTGTGTTGTGGATCTGAGAGTTTTAAGTTCCAACACTGGATGACCTACATAAGGCTGAAAAGTAGACTACTTTTTCTTTTTTTTTTTTTTTTTAAGCTACTATAATTATTTTGGAGCAACTGTTGAAAGTGTTTAGGAGAAATTGCTTTTAAAAGTAAATATGTCACACTTGCTTTGTGCAAAACGCTTGCATTGTGAGCTTTTGATGAATGGTGTTTGTTTGCTTAGACCAGAGAGGTGTCCTTTATGGTCTTGGCAGCTGATAGAAGGATGTAGAAGAGCCTCTGGTGTGTGGGGTGGCTCCGTGAGGGACGAAGGATGGTCTTTCACCAGCACTTCCCTCCTGCATTCAGCTTGTGCAGAGGCTTCATGCTGCACAGCGAGATGGAGGGGGGCTGGAGCATCTAAAGCATCAGAAAAGCCAGGCTGTTCCAGAGCCTGGTGGCAGGGAGTCTGTCACCAGTGCTGACCGGAGGAAGGGAGATGAGCCAGGGCACAGGCTGAAATGTGAGCTGAGCTGGATGCTGGATCCACTCTGAACACCAAAAGGACGAAAATGGGGAAAATGAGTTGATGGCAAGAATGTTACATGGGAAAGCCATCCGCTGGGATTGATGAGAAGGGGGTGATAGCAGAGGACGGATGGCAGGAGGGAACGGACAAAGAGGTTTCTTAACAACAAAAAATAAATTAAATGAATAACTGCCTAAGCAGTTTGTATTACCAGGCTCTGAGATAATTCACCAATATAATAAAATCAAGGACATGCTGCAGTTCCTGTAGCCAAATATTTTTTGGGCAAAACAAACTAATAAAACACAGCACCGAAGGGCCATCTGCTAACATGAGGCACTATATTAAAACCTGTTGTATTATCATTAGCATGTGTGCATATATATAAAATGGGATCCTACTTTTTTTAAAAAAGGAATTTCCTTTCCTTTCTGGTGAAAAAGCTATTAAGATACCATCACTCTAATAATATTATGTAGTTTCTGTTGTTGATGTACATGTTTGTGATTACGTGGGTTGTTTTTAAGTCAGAGAATTTAATCCTCTTTCCAAGCGGTAGAAATCGTTGGTGTAAAGAACTCTTGACAAAAGACTTAGCACCAGCCTCTGCTATTACCATAATGTTCAGTAATGTGCTAACTTTTAATCTGTGTTGGCAACATAGGGGGGAAAAAAGCCCTTCTCTGAAAGCTCACTCTGCATATCTCTGTGAAAAAAAGCACTTGTAGATGAAAAAAGATTACACTGATCAGGAAAATCATTATTTTTGGGGACTAGGCCTCTTTGACTCAACTCATAGAAATTGTGCACAGTTCTTACCAACTCCCTTCTGAAGCTGTAAGACATTACTAACTATGTGCATTACTTCTGCTTTGTTGTCTTGCTAAAGTTTGTTTTTGACATACCAATAGGAATTTGTAATTAATCTCAAATCAACTTTAGTTAGTGCAGAAGCCTTTGATTGTGGTAGTGGTTGCACTGTTACTTGCTGGCCTTAGTACCGTGAACAAAGGAATAAACCTGAGATTTGTGTCACTTGCTTGGTGGAGTTTGGATTTTCACCAGTTCTTAACTGTGACCTGTTCCCACTGTATCCTGGAGCCAGATGATCAGTTATTCAGTTCAGTCTGTTGGAGTGGAGGAAAAGCATTTCACTTTTGTTCTCTGTGTATTGCTTATACATCTTCCCTGGGAAATTAGGCAGCCTCTCATCTGTAAGCCATCTTCTAGAGAAGGGATGCTTTTGGAAAGAAGCCCTGTCCAGGACACGAGAGCAATAAGCCTCTATTAAGACTGATTTCTCCATCTTTAGAAACGTCTCTTCGGTGACTAAGGAGTCTCATTTTCTACTATGAGTTGTGGCATCCTAAATTGCTGGAGGATATCTCTCTTCAGTGAGCGATATTTTAGGATCTTGCATGGTAATACTGCTGTAGGGATAAACTGAGGGGTAGAAGCTGGAGTAGAGGTTAGTCCTTTTAAGCAGTGTCTTAGGAAAATGGGAGAAAATGGCAGATTTTAAATTTTGGGTTCTGTGAGGCTTTTCTGTACAAATGTAAATAAGACTGGAAACCTTTGCTGATGTAAACACTAGGGCTTTGAAAGCTCTGAAGCTATTTTTTGTTCTCCCTATGTTTCAAATCTTTTCCTCTCCAGGAAAACAGAAACAGGCAAACCTCCAACCCTGTCAATAAAAAAAAAAAAGTAAATTGAATCCTGGTCCATGTCCCCATATGGAACAGGGAGAAACGAGCTATATTTATATCATTCATGTTTGTTACTTGTAGGATGCTTCCATGAAATCGTAGAAGGAAATTATAAACTGAGATGTCCCAAAGAAACTGGGAAAGTTACCTTTTCTAGCATTTCCTGTGGTACTAATATTATGGAAATTACAATTTTGTTACAGTTGCTGCTATACGTTGGATTTCAGGGGATTTTTGAAAGTTAATTTATTCAATAGCTGATGAACTCCTGAATCTTACAGTTTAATATCTTTTAAGTATAAGATTAAATATTTTTTCACCATTTTTTGTAAGGTAGTGTTTCATTTTGAGGGGGCAGTGGTGGAAAAAAGGAGGAGGAAAAAGTATATTTTCGTAAGCATTTCCCAGTTTTAATGAAGCAGGTGAGATTAGCTGATTTATTACAATTTTTTGGTGTGTAAGGAAGAAGGGGTTGGGGAAAAGCACCAGTTTATGATAGCCTGTAAAAACAGGCAATTCTGTTTATTTACCATGTTATACAACAAGGACTCTGAAAGCACCAAGCAACCACGTGTCATGATTCCAATGCATTTCACAAATTCGGACAGTGGAAAGACAGTGTCTTGAGACACATCAGAGATGGTAAATACTGGATCGATTTGATTACCTGGGGAAGACTTTTAAATACTAGTCTAAGATTACTGACTAGACAGAAAAAAATTAATTTCTTTTCATAACTTGGAAGTAATTTATTGTGTTTTTTTCTTTAACCATTCTTATAACAATTCATCAACATGAGACTTAAAAATTAAGGATTTCTAAATTATCCTGAACAGCTACATCCCTTTTAATGCTCTAGACAACTTGATTTATCTTTGACGTTAGCTTTGTTCTGGTCCTGGGGTTACACTAAATGACTTCCAGGCGTTCCTGCCAACCTAAATTTCTTTATGATAATAGTGGAACAACGGATGGTTACACGATTAGATTCAATTGATATTTCAAATTAAAAGTTCCAGGCCTGCAAACTTGATTGATCGTATGTGTGATTGCAGATTAGACAATTAGTTTTGTTAAATTCCATTTGGAACTCATGCTTTATGTAGGTTTTGAAAGGACAATTTGACTACTGTGAAACAAAGACAATTTTTTCTAGTTGTTAATAATATCTCCTGCTGTCTTAGAATCTTCAATCTGAACTCTAAACCAAGTTTCTAAGATTAAGAATTTGTCGCTTAGATTGATTTCTTGTCCTCTTTGGACTGCTAGGCTGTAGAGAGTTTATTAACTAGTTGTTCTGCTTCTTTTGACCAAATTCAGCAACCGTCATCCTTTCCTTTCATTAATTAGAATATTAATGATCTTATCGCCCCCCCCACCCTGATTTCCTGCTAAGAAATTTGGGGAGCAGTCTTGCACATCAGATTTAATAGAAATGTTTTGGTTAATAAGACAGATCTGAAAATACTTGTTTCAACTGCTTAGTTCAGTTCTTTTCCACAACTGCTTATTTATTTAAACTTTCTCTTGAGATTCAGCTTCATCTATGTGAATGAGATCACTGTATTGTAGAAAAGAATGAAGTGATTAGTTTGGATTTCCATCAGTTATTTAACAGCCTAGTTTTACAGGAACAAATGGTATACAATGAGTGTTCTTAACCTCATCCTCAGTGAGGTAATGAGATTTTGGGACTGAACAACCCATTGCTTGTGTCCTGATAAATGCTCTGTTTACGGCACTAGAGTTGTGCCAGTTGATTGCAGTTTTCCTGACTTTAAAATATCTGCTACTTTTATAAACCTTTACTTAGTTTTTGATCAAACAGTTTAATTGTCTGCACAGTCAACAGCTGACTTTTGTTTCTGAGACACTGGGGTACCCTCAGGATGGGAACTGTAGGGAAGGCAAGCTTACCTACGTCTGTGTGTATGCTATTTCTTAAGGTGAATTTCATGTGAGGAAAGTATTTTGTGATTATTTCTGTGATGTCAGTCAATGTTGACAGTAGGTGTAACAGGGGCAAGTTAAGGTTGTAACTTTAATTCTGGGGTTCAGTCCTTGATTTTTGCAATTTGAATGGGTAATTTACATATAACTTCAGTATACAGTTTCTTATATTCTAACTGACAAAAACTTGTTCCGTGACAACTCCATTTTAAACCTCAGAACAAGAATTCCAGTACTTGAGAATGTGCTATGAACTCCCTGCAAATGTTTGTTGCTACAGAAGGAGAGGCGGGCTAACTGCTGTTAATATATTGACTGTGCTTGGTCCAGTGTATGGTCAAACATCTTGATACACACACAATTTTTTAGTTTCTACATGTGAAGCCGAGAGACTTTCAGATGTATATAGCTGCTGAATCTAAACAAAGCTTCAGGCCAGGCACAAAATGAATCTGAAGTCTAAGGCTTTGATTTAACTTCAAGGATTTGCTGCAAATAACGTTGAGATCCAGAGCTTCTACGGGATACTGCTTGCATCTTTTCTTAAAAGGACAGAATGTTAGGTGCTGAAGATTGCAGATCATTACCAGCTTCTTCTTCACTTATTTGTAGGAGTAGCAAATATTTTAAAATACTGAAATGAGAGAAGACTACATTGGATGTGTTACTTTATGCAAAGAGCTAAAATCAATACTGGAATCCTGACAGCTTGCAACATAGCTAATGGGCATCAGTTCTTTCCTCCAAACTGAGAATGTTTAAAATAGGTTTAATGTAGCTTTATTGGAGAGAGTTTTGGACAAAAATCGTAAAAAGATTCAGTCACTTGATTTAGTAAAGTGTTTCTTTTTTCTTTTTTTTTTTCTCAGTGAAAAATATCAGATGCTAAAGAGAAAAACAGGAGAGTGGGGGGAAAAAAACCCAAACAAAAACAACATGAAAAACTAAAACCTTGTGTACGCAACTTTCAAATAATCGTGCCTCCTTATCTTCTCACTTCAAGCCAAAGTTTAGCAAGTCCTTGAACTCAATACTCTGAGGTTTTGTTTTCCTTTGGTATTCAAATTGTTGCTTTTGGGTGGATGTTGGTGTTGAAGTGGTGGTAACTGATAGGCAGTTCTCAACTGGGAAGTGGCTCTAGTGCCTTGCTAATGCTTCTGCTTTTTGCCTTTTCTTATTTCTCTAAGTTTGTTACGAATTGGGGGTTTTGTACTCACTCCATTGCTGAGATCAGAGGGCCTTTGAGAAGCAAGCATTCCTGCCTCTGCCACTTGTTTTCTCTCTGGCAAGGTAGCAGGAGCCAGTACTGCCATCTGGTCGTCTTCTGGACACAGTGCCATCCTGCTGATGAGACATAAATATCTGAGGCTGTGTTTTAAAGCACAAAAAAATACCATTTTGTGTGAGGGTTTTTCCTGCTCTCCATATCACTGCAATCCTCCTCTTATCACTTGCTTACCTTTGTTCTTCTGTTGAAATTATTGCCCTGTGTGCTGTCAGAGACCTGGCTGGGCTTCTGTGAGGAAACCCTTTCTCTTCTTTCAAGGATGGATTCTGCTGGTGTTGAAATACTTGGCATCTACTTTTCTGTAGTCATGGATGCTGGAAAGCCTTGTTCAAGATGAATGGGCCTTTGGCCTTTGAAGTCAGGGAGAGAATCAGTAGGAGTGTGGTGGAACAACTAAAGACAATCAACACATAGCTGAAGTCTGATAGAGACTGGAAGGGATGGGAAGGATCATTTTAGGGTGGAGAGCTGTATTAAGGGAACTAGAAGATTCTAATTGGTACTTCTTAATACCTTTTTCAACCCAGTTGAAAGATCCAATTCCTCCACAAGAAGCTTGTCTGTTTTGCTGTTGTTAAAACTCACTTGGGCTATGACAGTCAAGAACTTGCTGTCCTCCTTCCCACATTTTCTTGCAGAATAAGTGGAGACGGTGATAAGGAATTACATATTGATGAACCAGAAAAAAGTCTGAATCAACGTATGGAGAGTCTTGGCAGGCATTTCTTACCACAGTTGACATAAGTTAACTGTGCTGCAGGTGTATGATTAAATGTAATTTTAGTTGTGAACATACTCTGTTTCGCTGGTCAGGATGATAAGCTTCAGACGTGTATACACAATACCAACTAAACCATGTTCTGTTGTTAACAAAAGAGTCCACATGAACCTTTTTTTGGCAAACTGATGCTCAAAAATACTGGAAGAAAATATATTCACCTGTTTATCTGGCCCACAGAGGCAGAACATGAAAATTAAGTTCTTCAAAAATAACTAAGAATTTAACACTCTTTTTTCCATCACGTGTAGTGATGGAGAAGCTTTATGTAAGGTTGGGTCTTCAGACCTAAGTCATTGTGGAGTCTTTCGTTTAATTCCTTTGCAGTTTGAGTGTAATTCACCCTGAACGAAATGACCAGGAATACTCTAGAGATGCGTTACTGAAACAGCACTTCATCCCCCACACCATCCCAAACGCAAACACTCCTGCAAGAAAAAATTGGTCCTCCAGAGCTGCTTTCCTCATGCATACGGTGAAGGCTATGATTTGACAGTCAGGACATTTTGATCTGACTCTGATAGAAACAGGAGATTCATCATGTCTTGTGTTTTTTCTTCTTTGGGTGATGTTGTAGGAATAGCTAACTGTGCTTGAGTGCCTTAATCATACTTCTTGCTTTTAGTCTTAAATTTGGATTTCAGCATAATTAACTCTGAATTTCAACTATTTGTAAGGCATAGTTCTGGAGGATGGCTGCAATCTGTAAGCTAAAAACCTTGTGCTGGCACCCATAATTCCAATATACTGTGACTCTTCCTACTTTTGAAAATCTTGTTAAAGTACTTTGCATAGAGAAACACTATATCAGAAATTCAGTTTCTGGCATGAGGAGGAGAGAAAAGATTGTAGAGTCAATGTATGCACTTGGAAGGGCCTTAGCACAGGATCTTCTGTCTGTGATGCCTTGAATGTGACATCCATATTTTCTGCTATTGCCATTGTGGTTTGGAGATGAGGAACCTTTAAAGAGTGCAAAGATGTTTGCAGGGTAGGTTACCCAAAGAAACTTGAGTGTGTGCAGTATCTCTCAGACAACTAAGCACTTAAGTGTGCTGCTAATGTTTTTTTGACTGTGCAAGTGTTCCTGTATCTGCCAATCACGTGTACAGAAAATACCTTTAGCTATTTCCTGGTGTGTATCCCTTTTTCGGCAGATATCTTTCAGTGTTTATCTTTTTTATGAATAACTTTGCCATTGATATGTAGAGAAATCATGCACAATGGTCTCAAAAGCAGTTTCCTGGCAGCTTTTGCAGAGGTGGGGTTAGTGGTATAGAAGAAATAGAGCCAGATTCTTCTGAGGTGGACAGCTTAAAGGATAAGATGCAAATCACAAGTTACAATAAGGGAAACTCCAGCTGGGTATCAGGAAAAAAAAAACTTCTGGTACTAAACGTGGTCGAGCACCAGAACAGGTTGCTCAGAGGTTTTGCAAAATCTGCATCCCTGAATGTTTGCAGACCTGTGTCCTTGCTTTGCATAAGAATTTGGACCAGATGACCTCTACAGTTACCACCCATCCTAAATTTTTCTGTAACTTTTGTGCATGAGCAATACACAAATGGTGTGTACTTGCACAGTACGCTTGATGCTTCCAAGAAATTTTGGATTGATTTATTTGGACATATGCGTACCAACTGTATGATGTATTCAGACACGGACAGGAAAACAGATGTGTCTTAAAAGCGTGGGACATAGTGAGCTTTGGTGACATTGCCCAGAAATAAGTAACTGTTAGGAAAATCCTAGAAAGAGGTATGGTTAGGTATACCAGCTAGGGAGGAGTGGGGCAAGCTTATGTTGTGACACGATCTAGAACCGTGAACTGAATGTGGCTGTCAAAACAGAGAAGAAGGTGGACTGTAGCAGTGCCACATGGCGGTGCACTGGAACATGTGGGCTCGTGTCACAGCTGAATTTGCAGAGGTGCCGCTGGTTTAAGTGAGGTTGGAAATTATCCCGTACCCTGGAAAATACTCGTGGTGACAGAGTTGACTTTTGATGACATCAGAATACCTTTCCTGGTTAATCTCTGCCTGCATTCAATTAAATGCAGTTGTTACAATTCAGCCTAATCACTGTATATTTCCTTGAAATACAGCCTATGTGCTTGACTTCAAGTAATTGTAACTATATGGGAAACTACATGTTTTTTGGGGGTTCTTTTTCAAAATATTTTTTTCAAAATAATGGCTTGAGTGAAAGCTATAACTCTGGAAGAGCTGAGTTAGGTCATTAATGGGTTTATTTGTGATTCTTAGAAAGCTTACTGCAGTTTTAAAGTAACAATTTAAACATAACCTTTTGGGCATTATATGCAAAGAGATTGAATTATTGCTCTATACAGTAGATGTTGCTCAGTCTCAGTTGTGCAGTCTTCATCCAGATCATTATAGTAAGATTTGAAGGCTTAAACTTTTGCTTAATAGTTTAGTGTGTTGGAGGCAAAACTTGTTCCAGCGTTTAGTTTAGCCAGCAGCTTTAGCTGATGATAGTCAACTAGGTAATTTTGGTATGTCTGTGCTTGCTTGTTTTCATCATCTCTCTCTAGTCTTTTAACTACACAGCAAACAGTTAACATTGTTATTCCACTCCTTTTTTTCCAGCATTTGTTTAGGAAAACTTTGCTTCCTGTGAGGGTGGAAGAAATAGGAAAAGCTGTAGAAGGTTAAGGCAATAAAATGCATATGGAAAACCCTTTTCAGTTTATTACATGTATATTGCAAAGTTTGTGATCAACTATTTGGGCTTTGGGAAGAAAGAGAGATGATGGCTTTTTAATTTTATCCTTTTTGGTATCTGGAATAAGACATTTTGATATAAATGATTTTTGCAAAGGGGCATCCTAGAGGTAGGAGATAAAACTCCTGTTAGACACTGTGTTTCCCATATCAACTGGAACAGTTCCACTTACTAATTGGAGGAAAAAAAAAACCCAAAACAACAAACAACCTCCACTTGTAATTCTGAACTTCATAAACTTTCTGTTCTCCAGCATTTCTGAGATTTTTAACTAGATGAAAAGCAAAGATTTAATATTTTAGTTTAAACTTAAAATATTTTTTCTGGTATCAGCAGTAGTGCCTGTGTGTCTTCCAAGAGCTGTGTGATGTGTAGTTTCTTGCTTCTCTTCCTAGATTATTTCGATACCTAATTTTTATGTATGTTAGGATGGTAGTAACTTAAGGGAGTGAAATGACTCTCGAAACCATAACTTGTAATGTGTTAATCAGACACATCATACTGCAAATACTTGTCAGTGTAGAAGTAAAGGTAAATTGAGAAGAGTTCACTGGTTCCATTTCTACACTTCATAAATTTGGGAATGAATTTCAGCAGGCTGAAGTGAAAGTGTTCCCAGTAGATTTTTAATGAACGTTCAGGAATAACTCAAGTAAGTAAGAAACTGCATCTCCACTCACTTATCTGCAGCGCATGTTACTCTGAGGGCTGGTCTCTGATTGCTGTTGTACTCAGGGTTTTTCTTAAAGCTCTTCGCTCCTTCTTTCCTTTGTTTTTGTAATTGTGTATGAAAAATCTGGCACAGGTGTCTATAAAATCTGCCCCTTGGTGCTTGGATCATGTCGAGCTTTGTCCTTGCCTTGCAGCTGGCCAGTTCCGATGCGAGAAACCCTGGTGAATCTGATACTTCAGACTTCTCTTCTGCTATTTGTTCATGACTAACAAATTTCATTTGTGTATGTCTTTTTTCCCTTCTTTATCTTAACATTATAAAGTAAAATTTTCTAGTGTAAATGGAAACTAAGTACAATATGTGATTAAAACTTTTATCCTCTTGTGTTAGGATGTCAGTAGCGAAGGGATTTCATCAAGCGTAAAAGCCGGTCAACAGGCTCCATCCTCTCCTTCATACCCTCAGACCAAGTTTCAAAACCAGCTGTTGATTCACAACTGTTTGCTGTGTACATAAAAACCAAGCAGTTTAATAACCAAGCAGTTACTAAACTGTATTTATAATATTATTTTTCTAGACTGTATTCCTTCGATTGCTGTTTTCTAAATAAATCATCATTGAATTCTAATAATATTTCATACAGTTAAATTTCCTATAACTGTGTGGTACTTTTCCTTGTCTATTTTCTTTAGCTCCTTATCAGAAATGTAAGACTTCTACAATATTTATTTAATCTTGATCTGACTCATTTTTTTTCCTCTGCACTGAGTTTAACAAATGCATGTATCCCAAAATACTGTGTCAATCCATTTCCCTTTCAAATCTTAATGAACAATCTGTGACAAGCTAATTAGGGATATTTATAACAGTTCTAGACTTAGTAATATATTTATCTGAAAAAGTTATTAGTTGCTGTACTGTCCTCTCAACAGACAAATGATCTGGTATGAGTTAAAATTTGGAGGTGGTAAAAACAGAATTCATCTGTCCCCTGTCATTCCAGAAGAAACTCTGGCACCAGTTAAGTGATTTAATCTCTAGCAAACATTACAGAAGAGGAAATGAACATGATTACTTGTTGGCTGATTCCTGGGTTGAGCTGAGGGTCAGCTGAATATTGTTGCTGTACAATGATTTCCACATTTGGGTTACTTAATCGAGTCACAGGACAGTTATTTTTCCTATCAGGATGCTTCAGCAAGTGACAACCTACTGAGCTTGGCTCAACCGTGAGTCCCTCACTTGGATCGCACGCTGTCCCTGCTCCACCTGGTTTGCATCCGCTGCCATTGCCTTTTCCTGCCTGTCTCTTGCTGCGTTTTACCAAACCTGATTCCACAGTTATTGTATTCCAGATCAATAGTAAAAAGCTCAAGTTTTCTGTCACACTTCTCTTTCCAGCCTCTTTCCCACATGCGTACTACGCTTTCAGTTCCTAGCAGGGAAGCGTGGACTGTTGATACAAGAAAGGAATACTGAGGTTTCACAGGCTTGGGCTGCTCTGGTAAAGACTTGTGAATCGTACCATGAGCACAGGAAAACCCACAATTTTAGAAAATTAATCTTCAGGTTCATTTGTTTTTGTAATGAAAATACTTACGTTTGAAGTGACATTTTGCCTAACCTGATTATTTGGATTGTTACATTGGAGAATGTCTTGAGACCTGTGTTCTTTATTATTTAATATATGGAGGTAGTACAAAAAGAGGAGAGAAATAAAACATACTTGCCGTATGCTGGTTGTACAGAGTAGGAATGAAGACCTTAGAGGTAACATTACCACTGGATCCTCTTTGCTATATTGCAAATTTAAAAAAAAAAAATTCTTTCCTGGGGAATGAGTTTTAGTAATTGCCTATATTTATTGTTGAGTTGAATATACATGTATGAAGTAAACAAATATGTAGTATTATGCTGTACAACCTCGTTATTTGTTGTGATTCATTTGGTTTACTCACTGAAGAGAGAGCAAGTTATCAATACATCCAGCATGGTACAGAGTCATGTTTCAATTGGCAGACAGTCAACTTTTGTTTTCAATATTCTGTCCTGTTTAGTATTCAGAGCATGGAGGAGAATGTGATGTAAGGGAATTGGTTTGCTGTTTTACTGACTGACTCAAACATTTAACTCTGTTCCCTCAAGGCATCAAAGACTGCAATGAAGGAAATACATTTTGCCCATAACTTGCTATGGAAATAAGTGCAGCTTAATAACTTTTTAAATTAGTGCTAACATTATTGCACGGTGGAGAACACCTTAATTAAACTTGTCTTTTGTTTTTTTTTTATTTTCCTCTACGTCTGTATTACTGATACTGAAATCTTACGTAAATCTAATCTCTGATTTATAATAGGAGATGAGATTATTTTATTTTTAAGTTGAAACTTCAACTGAAAGGTCATTTCTTCTGGTGCTATTTATTGAGGGAAAGCAGAATTTTGCTATGACTTTAGTCCTCCTTATTTTTAAGTAGGGTAAGTAAGAAGGTCAGCACGTTGTATGGCAGAGGTAACAAAACCAGGGACTTAACTCAGAAATGTTAGCGTATTAATTCTGTCCACTATTCAAGTTATCTGGGGAGCGAAACCAAAGTAAAGCTCAGCAGTTACAGGAATTGTGGGGGCCTGAGTTGTGTACATCAGGTTGCAGAAGGACTTGGTGAGAACCCAGGAGCATCAGTGTTGGGCGGCTTTATATGGCATTTTCAGAAGGGAAGACAGAATTAATGCTTACAAATGAAATTTGTAGATGATAATTAGTAGGTGTTGTGATAGCAAATACTGGGACTTCTTTTCAAGTGGTTAAGAAGGGGGAGGTATTTAATGAATTTAAAAAGGAAGCAGAATCCAGCATCTTGATTACGAAAAGAAAAGAGAACAACAAATGTTTTCTTTTTAATGTATGAAGCTGCTTCTTTCCTCGAAAAAAAGCACAGGAACAAGGATAAGATAGAGAAAAAGATGCTCATAAACAGAAGTAAATTCTAAAAGGCTTGGATGATGTGAATATGTACCAAGCAGAGGAAATCCACTTAGCATAGCAAAAGGCAGCACTAGAAATAGGATTAAAATGCAGAACAAAAAAAGAAAAAAGAAGAAAAAATTCCGAGTCTCTATGAGGAAAAACCTGACAATAAAATCTGTTAGCTACTCTTACAATTTTCCAAGTTAACGATTATGAGGATCTGGTTGCTTGGATCCTCTAAAATAGAATGGACAGACATTTATTTGTGATATTCTAGGGGATTTTTTTTTAGTACTTCTCCTTTTAAGGGAATTTTAATCAAGTGTTTTCTTGTGGCTCTTAGTTATATAAAGATTGCCCATTGCACGGAAATACAACTTTGGATAGAATTAGTATACCGATCTCTCAGGCCTGTCTTAAGAAATGTGTGAAGTCTGACAGATTTATTTAGAATGTGAAAACTGTACATTTAGATTTATATACTGTATTTTCCTTCTACATTTTAATGTTCTAGCTTACAGTTGTAAGACAAGTTCATTTTTCCAGAAAAGTGAGTGAATTTGTAATAATTGATGAATTTACCCGTTAATAAAGATGCTGTGGAAAAAAGATGTCAACAGGTGTTTGACTAATGTGAGTGTAAACTTTTTACAGACTAAAATAACGCTTTGACAAAAGAGGACACCATAGTCATGTATGGTATGTGTATGTATAACCAAAATGAAATTGACTGTGGAATGTTTGATCTTGCGTTTCAGATGTGTGGGTCAATACAACCAAGTGTATAAATTTGGATAGTATGTCTATGTATTTTGGTAGAGAAAGGATTAATTGAGTGCAGTGTACATAGGCAACTGGCAAAATGTGTTTGATTGCAATATGCTCGAGGATTATATCTTATCTCTGCATCCCTTTTGGAAGGCATTTCTTTTTCAGTCTGAGAATTTGAGAGTAAGTGGAGTACTGCTTAAAGGTGCCATCAGATGTCGTTATCAAACATGCATTGTTCACCTGGTAGTTTCAGCTGCGTCAATTAAGCCCTGAGAACTTTCTGCAGACTGACCAGAAGGACTGTGATGATCTAGTCTGACTTCCTAATTATGTGCATTTAAAAATGCATCCTGTTGTTCCTTTTTTCACATCCTTCCATTCTGTTAGAACATTTGGTTCAGGAAGATGTTCCTTTGTACTTAAGTCTTCAAATGATGGAGAGTCTCCTACGTATCTTGATGAGCAACACTTAGTGGTGGTTTGTTTTTTTTTTCTTTAAGAATTTTCATTTGAGTGTATTAGGTAGACTGCTGATGTTGAACAATGCTGTAGCCATCAGGGCTCCTGGATGTAAGGAGAACAAGATTTGTGGGGGAAGATTAATACCTTCTATTAGACTGGTCTGTATGATTAGGGGAAGGAGTTTTAGGCATGTAAGATATTCAAATTTGAGATAGAAGCATAAAATCTCAGAGCTAACTGCTAGCTGGGGATAATTCTTCATTGAACATTACGGTAGTCAATTAGGCTGTGTTAGAGAATAGAGGGTTGTGGGAAGTGTACATGGGTATTGGGGAGGACATGATAAAGCTTTTTACCTACTTATTGGATGTTTCTCTGGTATACTTTTATAATGCAACACAAACATAAACTTTCTTAGGTTCATGAGTATTGCAATCCTATAGGCTTATGAGAATTAGTTCCCAGAGACAGCTCTGAGAGATGGGGCTGGGAGGTCAGAGATGGAGCACTTTGAGGAGTGCTCTCTTTGCTGTTAAGGAAATGTTTGTGCACGTCGGTTGCCATGTGCAGTTGCTTAGTTTCTCATCCCTGTGGTTTTTCATCAGATCATCTGCTGTGCTGGTTCAAAATCATATTATGTGCTGAGAAATAAATGTATTCAGGGATTTGGATGTGTCTGTCACAGAGGATGTTCATTGTGATGGCTATGCAGATGTTTGTATTTGTTGTTCAGATAGTCTATAGATGTTGTTTGTGATAAATAGATTCCTGAGGCTCATGGAAAAGCAGGAGATGGAAATGTTTGAAGGCTCATCCTGAGAGGCTGGGGAAGAATTTCAAAGTAGAAATTTCTCCCACTACAGGTTTCCAAGGCAGGAGAGTATGTGACAAACATAAGTGTACAAGATGAGATGAGGTGATACCTGGATAGCTCGTTCAGTGCTGCAGTCTCTTTCCCAGCAGTGGTGTCCTAGCCAGAAAAACCTGAAGGCCACTTGGGTTAGCATAGTATTTTTTCGTTGTTGTTTTTTCTGCGGTCCTCAATATTATGCCTCTTTAAACATCCTAATTCTACCATACCATAGCTAAATTGGGTTGCGTGTGGTCATGTGTAAAGTATGTGCGTCTATATGATGTGAAGACATAACTGTTAATGACCTTACAGGCCAGGCTTTACCTTTATTTCTTTAGGTTCTTCTGTTTGATAATTGGATCTGAAAAACAGTCCATGTTGCCAGCTATACTAACAATGGCCTTAATCAGATGCCTAGGCAGAGATTGAAAACAGAGCAAGTATATGTGGTAATTCCCACAATTACGTTAATCTCGAGAATTTCCTATACCAGATGGAGCGGGGTGGGGGTTGTATTTACTGTGTAGCATTTCTGTGCATATAATCTGCAGTAGATTTCTCTTCCATAAGCTTTCCTAGTCTCTGAAGGACATCTTTGGTACTTGCAATGTACTTTGGCAAGGGGTTGACACATGTCTGTTACCTGCTAATCTTGTTAAATTTTCTTGACATTTATTTGTTAGTTGGAGTTGAGGCATGTAATTAATGAGAATTAAGTGTGAGTTCATTGCCCTTAACCTGAAGAGTGATTCAGTGGTGTGGACCGTCTGCTCTTATCTAGGGAAGCTGGAAAGCTTTAGTTCAAGGTAACTGTGCTGCAATTTATGTATTGTCAACTTATCTTTCCTGTCTCCATGTTTTTGTTGAGATGATGAAGTGGGGTAGTGTACAAGTGAGTTTAGCAAAAAACGCTGATGTGCAAGTATACTAGTCACGCCTAGAATGGCTTGGAAAACAGAACTGAATGCAGCCTTAGCACATTCTCAGATGATATCAAATTGAGAAGAGCACTTGATTGCAGAAGGGCAGGGGGCATGGCTGCTACTCAGGGGACTCCCTGAGCAGAGCATGAGTTGGAGGAATGAAGGTTGGCGGCATGTTCAGCTTCATTAGCAGCAGTACAGCTAGCAGGTGAAGGAGAGTACGTTCATTTTCCCATCTGCTTGACAGTGGTGTGGCCACATCTGGAGTACTCTGTCCTCTGAGGGTCGGAAGGCTTTACAGAGGGATCTAGACAGGTTGGATCAATGGGCCAAGGCCAATGGGATGAGGTTTAAT
>JAOXJK010000001.1:24484375-24500851 GCA_025774025.1 Xenus cinereus
CCAACTGATGTAACTGATGAAGAAGTTAACACTGGGAGCGAGGTCAGTTTGCGAGATGGTGCAGGGCCAGGCTCAGCTCTTTAGCTGCCCAGCAGTGGGTTTCAGAAGAATGTGTTGTCTCAAGATGCTGAACGTGGGGTAGAGTTGAAAAGGGCATAATTTTTATGATTCTTTCAGCAAGCTGTGTAAGAAGCTAGATATGTTAGAGGAAGTAGCCTGCCCTTTGGAAAGGATGTGATAGTGAATAATAATGATTTTAAAATAAATGCCTAAACAGTAACCGTCCTGTTAAAATTTACTTTGTGTCTCTTGTTAATGAAATATTTTGTCAACCCATCAAGAACTATGTTTTTTCAGCTGATCTGCTGATGCAGTGAAGGGCTGCACTTAATAATCGAAGACAGACCTATGAAGTGGAAGACTGAAATTCTCCAGCTGTTTTCACTACTTTGAATTAAGTGTACAAATGTTCTAGCTGTCCAGTTTCAGAGGATTCCAAAGATCTTAGCATCACTGTCAAGGCTATAGTGACACCATGGGCTGGTGGGATCTTCATGTTAATACACCATAAGCTCATCTACCAGCTGTGATTTGATTCTTTAGTCTTTTTTTTTTTTTATTTATTCCACACACACCCCCACCCCAATTCCATTTTCCATTCTTTCCAGAGATTTCCTTCCAGACTTGCACAACCTTTTCCAGTTGTACAGTTTGAATCAGCGTTTGCAAGTCATTTTTAATTTCTTTTCAGGATTGTGTGGATAGTTACTACTATGCAATATTAGATTTAATGAACTTTGCAACAGTAGAATCCAGCTGGAGACCGAGTTCAAGATACTGCTCCTCTTCAATGCATTTTAATCAAATTTTATGCAACCTACCACATATTCTCATACCGTCGCTTATACATCTCTCTTGTGCCTTTTTCATTTGCTTCATTACCCGTTTGTTGAAAATATTAATATCTATTACTTCTTTGTGTGTTCAGTTGCTGTTGTGCTCTGATGCTTTCTCATCTCTGTCTTCCACATACAATCCAGCACGTCTCCTGTTTGATGATGTTACTAGTTTGAATTATAGACATCTTGCTTGTTTGTGTCATACAGATCTTACGAGCTTCAGTGTTAATTTCCTTATACTTTAGATGCTGAGCTACAGTTCAGTTTTATCTGACGTGGAAGGAAACAAATACGTGGTCTGCACAGTAATTATTTTACTCTGAAAATGATTAGTTTGCCTTTAATCCTATGCAGTGGTCATGGTTTGAGACTTATTATGATATTTCTTGCAAAGGCAGGCTGTTCTCATTACTGTAGTTGATTTTCCACACCCAACTCTTTAATTTTGAATGTGAAAGAGAAGGTTTGTTTTGGGCATGTGACACAAATCCTGTATCACCAGTTGCAGGTGTTTTCAGGCACTAAATCCATCTATAATTACTGGGTTTGTTCAGAATTTGTCCTCTTAAGAATGAATCTAAGAGTAAGTTCCTAAGATTTAGGAACTAATTATAGCTCAGTCTTTGATTAACTTTTCTATAAATATTTGCTGAAAGAGTAATTTATTTACTGAATAAATAAATAGAAATTTCAGCATCAATTTCACTGTGTGCTAAAAGAGCCATGATCCTGTGTCAGGGCTACTTGGGAAGATTTACACTGGTCAATTTTGTTGCCTTATCGTCCAGCAATTATGTCTTTTCCAATGCTGCTGTGGTTTTTAAGACTTTCTATTAATATTCTGGCACTGTTTTTCGTTTACCTTAAAAATCTAATAGGAAAACAATTCATAGGAAAAGCTACATAAACTCTTTAACTCTCCAGAAATGGTTATTTTCATGTTCTGCATAATTTCCCCCTAGCATCCCATTGCAGTTCCTGAAAGTCTCTCTGAAATTTAGTATGATTCATATTTGTATATATATAATTAAGATTGTCTTGAGGAATTATTTCCTCTTCCTTCCCAGTTTTCGAAAAGGTATGGAAATGTTTACAATTCTCTTTCTGTAATCATTCTCTCAGAATTAACACAGGATTATTTATTTTTGTGGAAAATTCCATTACAGACAATGAGCCAGATTCTAATTGGTAGAACATCAGATGTTGGTGATGCTTTTTGGATAAAGAGAAAAATTCAATCATATGGCAATTTATTATGAGTAATTATATTGGACACACTGCTAAGTGTAAAATTAAGTGAGAAAGTGACTTATGAAATAAAGTAAGTCATCGCATATTTCACCATGGTTTTTAAAAAAGTTATCAATGAAATAGTCAATAATCTTTCATTCATCAATTCTTGCATACTCTTTCATGAAGATTGGAAAATGCTCTTGTTCAGAGCCCGAAGAGGTTAATTTGCCACCTTTTATATACGTACATATTAAAGGTATGTACCTTTATTATGCATGTATATACCTTGGGTTAAACTCACAGTACTAATTCTTTAGTCTTGAATGTTTGCAGTCTTAGATATGAGTAAAATGTGGGTAAAGAACTGTAATGAATGTTTGAAATACTGTAAAAACTTTTTCAATATTGTAAGTACTGCAAGTTCGTGGGTTTTCAACTCTGCTTAAAGCATTGTGCAGCTGCAAGAAATTTTATGTACTGGTGTTTTTCCTGTTTTTCTTGCTGCTTCATTTTAAATATGGGGTTCTAAGCTGTAATTACTGCATGCTGCTTAAATCTGAATGTTAAATGCAGGATCTGTAGCAGTTAGCAGTATGAGGGGTTTTCAGAATTTAAAATCAGACTTAGTTCGACTGTACCTGTTTGCCTGTGATACAGAAATTATATATAACTTAATTTCTATTTAAATTCAGGTGGTGTAGTCCTTGGCAAATAAAATTGTTGTCTGCTACAGTCAGGCAATAGGCAAAAACTGAGACATGGCCGATAACAAAAATTGATGAGGCAGGAGATTAATGTACAAATCTAGCTAATAGATCAGCACTGCCTGCCTGGGGGGAGGGTTTAGGAGGAGTTTTAAAAAGTAAAATAAAAGTAGAAAACAATAAAAATTAACAATAAGAAAAAGCAGAGTTCCTATGTCATAGAACCATAGAATGATTGGGTTGGAAGAGACCTGAAGGTCATGTCATCCAATCCACTAGCCACTGGCAGGGACATCTTTCATTAGGTAACTTGCTCAAAGACCCATCCAGCCTGACTTTGAACACTTCCAGTGATGGGGCATCCACAACTTCTCTGGACAATCTGTTCCAGTGAGAGGTCATCATGTGAGGCAAAGGTGGCCAACCCCAGCCTTGGATGTATTCAGAGTGGTTGATACTGGGTTGGTAAGGAGTTTGAAAGTTCCACAGAGACCGGGAATGGAAGAAAATCACGTGTAAAATAACCCAGCTGGTGTAGATGCACCTGTGATAATATCACTGTTTCTTTGTTTTGATTACATCTTTGTGAGCATTTACAGGCTTCCTGAAAATGTTTTCCTTCCCTTAATGCAGAGCGTTGTTGGCCCATAGTGGGGACGGGGAGCTGTTTGGCCCATAGTGGAAGCACACACTAGTGTGACAAAAACATGGGTTATTTCTTGCACTTATCCTTAGAAAAACATTAATTGTGTTTATTGGAGCTTTTTTCTATGAAGATATTCAGTTGTTGAATTAGTCTGAAAAAATTGAGGCATTTCTGTAAAGGAAGGAGTGAAGCAATGATGCTATTTCTGCCTGTTATTATGGAAAACTTGGTCTGGAGTTTTTTGCATGTATGTCAAGGAAGTGAGGGGCAAAAGGATCTTGCTGATGAAATTGCAGAAAGGAACTAGCTTTATGTACTAAATGGTACTTTGGTTGCTTTTACAGCCTGGTTTTCATTATTAGCTATTTTAGGTACACAGTTTTTATTCAAGGCAACAAAAGGCATAGTTGATCCTGATGAATATTTCAGGGATGAAGATGACCTCTAAAGGAACTAAAAAGCATTCGTTAGAATCAAAACATAGTACACACAAAATAAATAGTAATTGAATGTTGAAACATCCTGGTTTGTTATTATCAAGGCAAAATAATGGAATAAGTAGAAATAAACATTTATTTAGATACATTAGGATAATAATTGTAGAAGCTAACTGGGCTTCAGGGCATGTATTCATTGGTTTGTGCTTTCGTTGTTTTTCTCAAAAGTCACAACTGGCATACATATGTGTTGAAGGATAAAAGCTTTTTGCTCTGTTCATATCCTCTTCAAAAACCTGAATACCAGGCCGACTTGGGATTTATTGTTGATACAGTCTCATTTGGAGAGAAGCTCTTGCAACAGGATGTTTTCTCGCATTAGCTTTAGGATAATCTTGTGTTTTGCCTTGTGAGGGAGCCTTTCAGCAATAAATATGTTTATAGTTGCACTTATCAGCACATACACAGTTACTTTTCTTCCAGTTGCTTTAAAACGTTGGCAAAGTTGAGGTCAATGTAGTGTTGCATGGGGTCTGTTATTTTAGAGGTCTGTTTTAGGCCAGTTGTTTGAAAAGCTTCATGGAAGTGCTTTCAGGCCACCTCTGAGACCAAGGCATAACGAAGGTGTATCTAGGTCATCCATTTCACCGAGGAAGCTCTAATGCCTTCAACGTTCTGGATTAGCAAACACAATTTAGCAAGTAATGGAGATTGTCTCACTGTTAGCAGTCTAATTATTTTCCTCAAAGAAGTGAGGGGGAGATAAGATACCACAAATTAAAACATGCTTTACATGATCTAGACCTCCTCTGTGCTAAGGAGAGATCTGGCAGAGTCAAATTGCAGAGTTTGTGATGGACAGCTTTCTCCTGACTGTTGCTGGTTTGCTTTTGCACGGAAAGGGCGTCAGTGCTGAAATCCTCTAGTCTTTTGCTTTACAAATAGCTATACGTCACTATATTCTTTGCGTTTTCAAAGTCTGGGAATCCCATTTTTGCTTCCACCTGTATGGTGTCAGAGAAGCAAAGCGTTTTGCTGTACATCTGCACAGAGCACAACTGCTAGCTGTTGAAACTGTGTCTGTCCAGTCTCTTTGGACACTGATATTTGTAGAGGATCATTGTTAATTTGGCTGAGGGTGTCACTCATACAGTTCCTATGTTAGCAGTACAGATGTAATTATAACAGACCTGTATTTCAAACTTCTAAATGAGGTAGGTAGTTAACAGATGGAGTTTAGAGCATTAATTGTACCAATCCTGATTTTTGCAAGTGGTGTGTGCTGATAGAAGAGAGGAATGAATGGCTCATTTAATTTAGATTTTAATAAAAGTAATCCCAATAACGGTATCCTTTTTGTTCATTTTGTGACCACTGTTGCTCCAGGCAAATAAGAGCGGGCTGGTAGGTCTGACACTACACTGCAGAAGTAATTAGTGCTGGATAGTGAGGTATATATCTACTGTAGTAAGCATTGTGTGACATTATTTACTTGTTTATTAGGTAATTTCTGAATGTCTGTTAATCTGAACAAACAAATTAGAAAACCAGGAATGGCTCAAAACGTTACACAACAGTGAATTTGATCTGCATTGTTTAATTGCTTTTCTCCTAATCCTAGTGCTGTTTTACTCAGTCGCAAAGGAAAACAGAACTTATCTGGACATTGGTTTTGCACAGTTAACAGTATGTTGCACTGAGACATGGACCTCACACATTTTTCTTGATGCTGTCTTCTGGGCCACTGAAAGCAATGGGGGTTTTTTCAGCTGGCCTGATACTAATAAAAATGGTGAAAATTTAACATCAGTCCTGCAGGAATCTTGTAGGAAACACTAAAATGCTATTCTCTATTTTTTAATTTGGAAATCAATATTTGGAAGGATTGCTTTCAGTAATGATGAAAGGATGACATCTCTGGATCTTTTAAGTTATCCTGCCTGCTGCCTTTTCTAGGTCTCAGCACAAAGTTGACCTTAAGCCCCTTTGGAAGTGGAAATAATGCTGCAAAATATTTCATTAAAAGAGTTATGTTAATGCCAATGGATTTTCCTTTGTGCCTTTATATTGTGATGTCTGTGTGTTCGAGTTAGCAGTATCTCAGGGGCTCTCCAAACTAATGGGGAGCAACAGGACACTTTTTTTTCCCATTTCGGCAGTCAGATTCAGCCCAATCTCTGACTTGCTCTCTTTCTCCATGACCAGAAGGAGACATGTAGTTTCACATAAATAATACACTTAAAGTATCTGAATACAAGATGCCTATGGACTCTGAGCCACAGTTAGTCCAGCCCAGGGTCTCTCTCTCCTGACTCTGTAGGTGCTGGGATTTTCTCACACCACTTCTTTAGGCTTCAAGTTTTGATTAGACATCCACTGTAGAAAGTTGCCATGTTTTTCTAATTAATCATTCCACTGAATTGCAAGCAACTAATAGCTAAAAGATTTCTTGATCTTAAAAACAAAACAAACAAATGAAAACCCCAAACCCAACTCACCAAGCAAACAAACAGCAAAAACCTCCTATTTTATGTACCATTAGATTGAATTTCTGGGGCTGATGTTTGCTCTGGATATTATTTCATTTACTTTTAGATTTCTGGATAGTGGGATAAATGGCTTTTGTTTGCATATTTTGATTGAACCTCTCTGTTACCATTTTACTTTGTGATAGGAAGCTTTACCTGTCAAATCCTTAGAGATGTGTGACTTGTCAAAATCTTTAAACTTTAAAGTAATGTCTTGAAAAAGTGGCATTTTGTTATTAATGGTGAATTGATAATCTCTGAGTAAACCAAGCTAGAGAGGACATGGCAGTAAAGGATAAAAAGGTAAGCAAATGGATAGATGAAATCCAGAAGTCAGTCAATGGGAAGTGAGATTTTAAATTCTCACTGATCTCTCTCAATCCCATTTCATTTCTGTTCTGTTGCTAATTTCAGAAGATGATGACAAATTCTTATATCCTGAGAACTGTGAAGGCAGAACACTGACAATGGTGATGTCAATATTTTCTTAGTGATTGTTTTCAGGTTTTGACTGATCTGTGTTTCCCACCACAGGGTATTGTTGAAAAGCCAAATTGGAAAATGAGATTCTTCTCAAGCTTTTATTTTCTGAAGTAAGCTTTACGGTGCCATAGAGATGGCTTTTTCTATTTCATGTTGCCGTAAAAATGTTTTACTCCTCACAGAGGAAGAAAGAGGTTTCTTCCAAGTTAAATCCAGGCGTAAAGTTGCCATCCACCCAAGATTCTCAACAAGAAACAACATTATCTTAAACGGAGCATACTAGGAGAAATAGATTGCCCGGTCTGTTCCGGTTAGTAAATGCCTGTTGTGAGCACCGCTAGTGAACAGTAACTACCTCATTAAGGAAACTGTTCTTCTTTCCACCTGGCTTTGCCATCAAACCATTTCCCCTAATTTCCTAGTTCAGTTTTTCTTATTAACTTAAGCTCATTGCTTAGGTTGCTGTTTTTAAATGTAAATTGTACAATCTCTTCTTTTAATGTATTACCCTTAGTATAAATGGGTCTGTCTTGTTCCTCCTTAGCAAAACAGAAATGCTGAGCAAATTACATAGTCTTAATCAGCAGTAAATAATTTGATATCAGGTATTTGTTATGGTGCCTCTTTGGACCTTTCACTTTTCTCATTTCTAAATTAGGGTTCCAGACACAGCCCCAAATCCTGATTGTGATACTTTGTGTTGCTTGATGTTTTACTTCTGTAATTTCTCTCACCCAGCAAGGTGATGGTCCTTATAGAAGTGTGTGATCAGCAGGGATATAAATTTTAAGGCTGCTGTATAGAAAGGAGGATTCACAAGCGATTGTTCCAGGCTAGGAAATACCGTGGGCCTTGGAGCCACATGTGCAGGTGTTTCGAGCAGGTGCTCAGGGCAGCTGTACGCAGAGCTACCCTCTCTGTAATACTTCAGTCAGCTAGTGCAGAACTCGTTTCTGTTTGTCTGTCTGTCTGTTTGCCAGCACGTTGTCATGGAGGTGTACTCCAGTGTGCCGAGCCCAGTCCCACACAGACTGCCTGCTTGCACAGTTGGCAGTGACTGGCAAGATGATTAAAGACAGTGCTGCTGCCTAGTTGTTTTGTTTGGTTTGTTTTTTTTTCCCTTCTGAAGTGAAATAGTCAAAAGATGCAGTTCTGCATCTGTATTTATAGATTCATATGGTCCTAGATGTACATGTGATTTCTCTGGATATCTTTCTGTTTCTTCATCTTCTCAGCAGTGATGGCAAAATAAGCGTTAAGATGCCTACCTGTGGCACGCCTGTACACTTCCCAGCTAGAAAACTGCAGAAAACTGGGTGCTTGGGAATTGTGAGTGTTGCATACCTTTCAGTGTTTTCCCTCAGTTTGGAATGTCAGCATGCTGGTTCACAGCCCAGTGTGAGAAAATAAATAATCTCCCGGGGGTGAGACTGATGTTTTTGCTACGTTTAAGATTTCTGGTTTTGCCGTACCTTTCCTAAACTAGGAAAGGTTTTCCTCTGGGAGCAGCAGACATCTTTTGTTTGTATGTGTTTGTATCTCTGCAGTTTCACTATGATAAATATGCACTATGAATAATGTGGTATTCTGCTCATCATATGCAGATACTACTGCAGCAGAGGATTACAAGTCTAAGAGTAAAACGTGTTTTAATGAGAGATCAGATTTTATTTTCAATGAAATATGACATTTTCTCAGACCTTTCTTCCTGACCAGCATAAAATTAGCCATGAATATATTCTTTTCTCCCTGTTTTGAGTCTATTCACTTGCCAGTCTTCTATAATCTTTCTTTAAACATTAATGTTAAAAGGAGTATACCTTTGTCCATTTGTATATGTAATTACAGCTTATTTATTTGGTCTCTCTTAGTTCCTCTCCTTGGTTTGTTTATGTCCAGACAGCATAGAATGCTGTCGTTGCAATCTGTGGACAAATTACAAGAGTCAGTTTCCTAGTACTGTTCCTTGTCTGTTTTACTGGTTGTCTTGGAATGCAATCAGTTTTTAATGCTTTCAAGAGTATTTCCTCTATAAGTAGTTAAATTAGGTAGAAGCAAAATGAAACAAAGCAAAGCAAGCTGTCTAGTTCTGTACTGTTTTCCTTGCACTGTCGTAATGAGCTCTGGCACATGCAATGTGATCAGTAACATTGAAATGCCCCCATCAAACCCCTTTGGTTTTACTTTATCATGTGATCTCTCTGGACCTTAATCAAGGACAGTAGTGCAGTAGTGCAAGGACAGTGAGATAGATCTGCAAATTAGAAAATATCCTTTATTTTTGCCATTAATTAAGAAGTAATTTTGTAATTTTAAAATCTAATAAAATCTAACCTTTTGTAATGTAAAGCAAGTTACCTTTCTACTTGGCTTTTGAACTTTTGGTAGCTCAATAAAACTTAGTGGAAAACTATGAAAAAAAATACATAGCCAAATCTTTTACAAAACTTAATTTTAAAAAAAGGCAATGGACAGTTACAAGTTTCTTAAAGTTAATAACATATAAGCAGCAATATTGTTTCAGATCAAAGCTGGAAGAATTCAGTATCTTTGTCAGGTATTACCAGATCAAAAGAGATGTCTGAGGAAAAATACCTGGGCAGAGGAGGCCCACGTGATGATTTCCATGAGCCCCTGTCATCAGGGCTCTGGGACATCCTCTACTTGGACACCTTTCCATCACTGGTAGCAGCATAAGGCAATTAAGCCAGCTGTATCCTGGGCTGCATCAAAAGAAGTGTGGCCAGCAGGTCAAGGGATGTGATTCTGCCCCTCTGCTCTCATGAGACCCCACCTGGAATATTGCATCCAGTTCTGGAGCCTCCAATATAAGAAGGACATGGACCTGTTGGAGTGAGTCCAGAGGAGGGCCACAAAAATGATCAGAGGGCAGGAGCACTATGAAGATAGGCTGAGAGAGTTAGAGTTGTGCAGCCTGGAGAAGGCTCCAGGGAAAGCTTATGGCAGCCTTCCTGGACCTAAAGGGGGCCTGCAGGAAAGATGGGGAGGGATTCTTCATCAGGGACTGTAACAATAGGCATAATGGTTTTAAGTGAAAGAGGGTAGATTTAGACTACATAGAAGAAATAAATTCTTTCCTGTGAGGGTGGTGAGACACTGGAACAGGTTACCCAGGGAAGTCGTGGATGCCCCATCCCTGGCAGTGTTCAAGGCCAGGCTGGATGGGGCTTTGAGCAACCTGGTCCAGTGGGAGGTGTCCCTGCCCATGGCAGGGGGTTGGGACTCCATGATCTTTAAGGTCCCTTACAACTCTAACCATTCTAGGATTCTGTGAATTAACTAGTTCTTCAGTTTTGTCTTTCAGCAACAGGAAGAGCTTGTTATTACTATGTTTATATTCTGTGCAGGCAGTTTTCTGTGTCTGGAAAATGAGACTTGCATCAGTTGTTAAAATATTTCCTTTTCTCTTTTCTCAGGTTTCTCAAAAGGTTGTTTTGGGGGATAGGAAGGAGGGATATGGGTGGAGCTAGTAGTCCCAGCTCCAAAATCAATTAATTTCCTTGTCCTTACTGTAGTGGAGCTGGTTTTAGTGGCTGTCCATCCGTTCTTTCTCTGCTTATGTTGGGAGAGAACAATGGGACTTACAGAAGTGATCTTAAAATACAGAAATTTTTTTTTCTTTTGGACAGTGGTATCCTGTCCTAACAGGATGTTAGGACATACATACAAGTGTTCATACACACAAGCAAATGTTCAATTATGAAAAGACCAAGCTTTCTAGTCCTTGGGGCCCCAGTAACTGATGGAATTTGTGTAGCTGGAGAAGAAAGTTCTTTTGAAATACAGGTTCTGATCTGAGACTTGCTGCAGTAATTGGTGATTAATTGTAAATGATCCCTGTTGCCTTATTCCAACTCTCAGCCTTCTGACTGTGCTTCAGACATGCAGGAAATACAATTGAGAAAATTAAACTAGGGAACAAAAAGAAGTGATGCTTTCCGTTTAGCTTCCTCTGTCTCTCTGCACGCTTTGAGCTGATGGGTCTTCTGTGCCTTGCTCCTGGCAGGGGACTCAGAGGGGAATAAGAGTGAGCGTGCACCTCAGTGTGCTGGGAACCCACAGCTCCACCACAGATGTGCAGCTCACCGTGATGCTTTTAGCTATATTTCCCTCTTGGACTACTGAGCACATCCATAAAGGCTCACTGGGAAGTAAGCTAAAGCTTTCATCTTTCAGCATGAAAGAGATTTACCACTTTTCTAATCCCAACTAGCAGTGAGTACTGGTTCAGAGAGTCAGTTTCTGCTGCCAATGAATTGATGAAGAAGGAAGAGGGAAAGAGCAACCTTCCTTCTTGGGCTCTTCTTTGAGCACGTGAATCACTTTTAACTGCATTTTCCCTTCATTTCAGAGAAGGGTTGAAAAGGACGGACTGTTTTCCTATTGTTATGTTTACATTTCCATAAATGTAACATTGAAATTAAAGATGAACTTGAGACAAGTATCTGTTCCAAAACAGAAGTACGCTCCTTTTGTACCCTGGGTGTGATATGCAGTGTTAACTACACGAGAAGCTCTACACCTTCTTCGTGTTAGTCATGTTCATCTTACTCTGCAGCTCAATTGGCACTATGATGCTTTTCTTTCCTTTTTTTTGTCCTTCATACAAGGGCCATGCCATCAAATCTTTTTGTCTGAAGGATTTTTAAATGCACAGAGCTGTATGGCTAAAACTACACCTTTGTCATTTGCTAACAGCACGTTCTGTTGGCATGTGATGCCTCAGATAAGGTACAGGAAGGCTCATCATTTGCATGTATCATCTGAGTGAATACCGAAATCAGTTGCAAATTCTTTCCCCTCAGCTCTCTGCTCAATGCAGTACCACTGTTGGGAACCACTTCTCACCTGAACCTAAAAGACTCTTCCAACTGCAGAAGAGCTCCTGACACCACTGTTATATGACTCTGAGCATAGTAGAGTTCAAAACTGGTGTTGAACTTCAAAGCTAAGACTGAAAGGAAAGACAGAGCCAAGACCACACCGACCCCAGGCCCTGAAGAGAAGATGAATAGAAGTCCAAGCTGAGTCATCACCCATACATGAGTAGAGTGTTTGTCACTGTTAGTGGAATGAACTTTAAACACAGAGGACTTGTGGTAGTGGCCATTGGCTCAGATATGTTCTTTTTGTGGATGCTGAGGTCCTTTTTGTGGATACCTCTGAAACAAGGGCCAAGTGAGGTGTCACCTCAGGCTCTACTTGAAAAATACAGCTCTCTGCTGGAAGCGTGCCTTGTTTCTGTCATTAAGCAAGTGTAACTCTCCCACATTTGGAGGATGAACCGATAATGAGTATGTAGCCTTTGTTTCCTTGGCAATATCATAAAGATGGGTCTGAGAACTGCAAGTAGGCTGCTATCCTTCTGATGTGCCAGCCTGATCATCATGACCCAACATGTGTGCAGCTTCTACCTAATTGCATTTTGTAGGTCTCTGAAGAAGAGACTGAATTGTCTGCCAGCATTACGAGACAGGCTGATGCAGAGGTCAGACTTGATGATGCGGGGGTCAGACTTCTGTAACCAAAAAACAGCAACAAGAGAGGAAAAACTTACATGCGAGAGTTGTCATAACTGTTTTAAGGCAGCCTATGAAAAAAAGATAAGGCGCCTTTCAATAGGAGTAACAGAGAAATTTCCAGGTACTTGAGGAGAAGATGTTTTAACTCTTTTTGGATGTGAAATGCAGATTTTGGTTCTTCTATTAACTCTGAGAAGAATAAATTGTGTATATCACTTCAGAATCAGATTGATCACCATGGGTATCTTCAGCTCAGCATTGTTTTATGGCCCTTGATCTCAATATACATAGTCGTCTCCCCTGACTTAAAATATGAAGACTCACGATGGCTGTAGGCTTCACAATAATTCTTTCTGTAAACCCCGTCACCTATACTGGAAGGGAAGGTATGTCTGTCTTTTCTCAAGTGAGAAAGCAGGCAAATGCTGCTTCTAAAATGTGCTCATATTCAACCGTTAAAAAGTTGAGTAAATAGTCCTGAAGGTCTGAGGAGATGCACAGATAAATAACAGGTGCTACAGGGACCTGAATAACTCCAGGTGTCAAGGAATGAGACATTTCTTTTAGAAGAATTACAAGAGCCCTGTCTTTGTGTGCGAGCCCAGACCCGATCCTTTGAAAAAGTAATAATGACAGTGAGTGCTGGTGGCAGGGGAGCCTGCAAATAGGAGCTTGTGTAGACTGGAAGTTGTGTTCAGCGTAAGCAGTAATGAGGAGTCCTCCTTATTGCTGTTAGTTTAGAGGGGGTAAGAAAACCTGTTTTAACGAAAGCTCTTAAAATGTAGTGAGGCTAACAATATAGAAAATATTACTTGTAAGAGAGTCTGCAAATTTAATTCTGGGAGGTGGTCTTGATTTGCCTGCTAGCCTGAGTTAGATTAGATGTTAATGAATGATGAGTAAACGCTGTTAAACTGTCAGAAAAGATTACGGTTAAACAGTAGTGCGGACATGTAAACAGCTTTCAGTAAAGACAACTCTCCCATTCCACACAACAGACTATGACAAAGGAGTTGATGACATGGAGGAAAAAAAAGTCTACTTTTCCTGTCAAAATAATGTTATAGCTAGCCTGATGACAGCCTGCAATAGGGAATTTAATTTGCTGCCTTCAGCACCAAAAGCCTGATTCTTGTTACTTACACTAAAGTAGCGTTGCTTCTTTTTTATCACCTTGTTCTCTGCGTCGAGCAGGTAGCAGAAGGGTCGTATCCACCTGCTGCATGTCCAAATGCCATTGCTTCGTGCGAGGAAATGCTCAGGACTTCAGTGTCTGGCATTCTTCTGTTTGGATATCAGTGTAATAATAGAATAATATTTATATTAAGAATTTTTGAACTAATGGAAGTATTTAGCTCAGTTTTTGTTGGTTCTTCAAAACATTTATTTAATCACCTCTAAAATATGCAAATCGGAGACCATGAAAAAGTTGTTATTCTGGTTGAAATCAATTGGAGAGAGAAGACCATTGCACTTCAGAGATTTGGAGTAAGTACAAAATACCTAAATTACTATGGGGTGTTTTTTGGGTGTTTGTTGGGTTTTTTTCTTACTTTGTTCAGCAACTGAGTTAGCGTTATGCTGAAAGCAGGTAAAGTGGGTCAGGAATAATAGAAGCTTTAAAATGCAGGTCTCAAAAAGCCACAATGACACTTTTTAAGATGATTTCTATAAAAATGTTCTCAGAGCACTTGAAGGAATTCACACATAGCTGTGTGGCCCAAAGTGATCCAGCTGTTACCTGGCAGCTGGATCATGGGCCAGGGGGATGCCCTGAGCATGGCCCAGTAGTGAAATAAAATGCATTCATGAAGAACAACTACAAGGGAGGCTGTTTAAATTTGAAATTCAGCACACATTTAGCTAATAATTAGAGCTCCAGCAAGGGACTCATCATATTACAGCCTACAGAAGTTTATTTATTCTGGACTACAGTAGCAGATCAGGCTACATTTTTGAGAAATGCTAAGGTTCTGGTGCTCGCATCTGAATTGGAACAGGACTGGTTTTTAACTATAAATCCCCCTGAATTTGTTAGAAGGTCTTTGCCAAGTTTCAACATGTCCTGGGCAAGGCCCAGAAACCCGCCTTCTTCCTTACACGGAGATCGGTTTAAAATTTTTTGAGTTCCTGAATAATAACCAGGAATGATGTTTTAAAAAACAGGATTTAAAACAGGTTTTTTTCCAGTGGTCATCTGTTCAGTTGAAGGGAGAATAACAGACCAAAACTCTGTAGGTATTTTATGTGCAGTTACTTACAATTCTAGCGTAAAGTCTGTGTTCTACACAAGAACTGCTGGTGCTGCCTTCCCTTCTGCGAGGGGTGGCATTGATAATCAAATGCATACTCTGCAACAGAGGGCTAATGAACTTAAATGGCAAGAAGCAAGAAGTTGCCATAAGCAGAGCTGAATGTTTGTTTCTTCAAATTTGCATAACTAATTGACAGCTCATTAGGAAAGCTGAAATCTAGGTGTGGGAAAATAAACTCAGTAGAGCAGAGGGAAAGTATTGTTACAGCATTTGGGTAACAGAGAGACTTCAGCCACTTAAAAGACTATCCTTCAGAACGGTAGGTGGAGTGGTTTGTCAGGAGCCCTCAGGAATAGCTTACAGCTGTGTTCATTGGTGTTGCCACTCATTTCAAGCAGTGGCCCTGCTTCTGCAACGTGCTGCTGAACTGCTCTGACCTCAACCTGAGCAACAATAAATCTTGTTGGTCATTCTGGCTGCCTTCTCCGAATGCTCCTGTTGTCCCTCTCCTGGGTCTCCGTGCCATGTTGGATGGCTCCGCTTGCTGCTCACCCGCAGAGGGCCCCAACAGGCAGAGCGCCGGCCCCAAGAGATGCGACTGGATGGGCTGTGAGTTTTGTAGCTGGTCTGAGACCTCTGCCATGCACGAGGTGCCCGATGCTGCTCTGCAGGGCCCCTCTGTCTGCTAACAGCATCCTGAGACACGCTTCTGGAAAAGAAACTCTGGCCGGGGCAGTGTCCGCTATATCATAGCGATTAACAAACAGGGGAACCAAAGGAGGGAAATGAAAGGGTGTGCCCAGCCTCAAGGAAAAGATGTAAAAAGTAAACAGCCCCACCCACAACAAATCTACATCAAGCACCCCAAAACAAAAGGCAGTAATTATCTTAAAAAACAGCTCTAATCATATATGTCTTGTGGCTGTGCATATTTTTTTTTTGTGAGAAAAATAATGGAAGCAACAGTCTGAAAGATAAATACACAAAAATTAGCTTCACAGATAAAAGAGAAGGCATCTCATACAGGCTGCTGATTTAAGGTTGAGAGTAGAAGAAACTTCTGTTTTAAGGATGGGAAAAGTTATCATGGAAAAACTATATTTAGATGGCTTTGGTTGGAGATACCATGTAGCTGGTTGTAAAATACCATCAGCTCTTTTACTGCTTCTTGCAATGCTTTTTCATATAGGACAGACTTCTAAAGTGAAGGAACTCTTCTGGGTCATGTAAAAATAGGATTTGAAGAGTAGAATTTCCATAGCAGCATGCTGAGGCTTGTCCTGCCTGTTTAGCTGGCCCAGTGCCTTGTGCTGAGAGCATTTGACTATGTTCTTGAGGAAAATGTTGCGAGGAGGAGGAGGTTTGTTAAGAGCTAGCAAAAGTTTCAGCAGTCAGAGAGCTGTATGAAAAAGACGGGCATCACCCAAGCCAGAAAAGAACTAGGTTGCTGGTACCTAAATTTAGAAAAAGATTGTACCAGATTTTTAAAAGTAAACCATAGGAGAAAGCAATCAGTTCAGGATAATACATTGTTAGTAAATGAAATCAGAACATCATATCTTAGAAAATATAGGAAAAAACATTTGTAAAAATCAGTTACTAAATAGTAAAGAGCAATCTAAAATGTCAGTTAAGCAGAGCATGTTAATTAAAAGCTGAAAATAATTTCCAGTAAGTTCAGCCATAAAATCCAAGCAAGCAGTTGCGCTGCAGGAGTGCTCCTTGTAGTCAGTGGAAGGGAACAGACA
>JAOXJK010000001.1:24500951-24517184 GCA_025774025.1 Xenus cinereus
GTTATTAATAGCATTTTCTACACGACCAAAGAAAATGAGGTACGTCACCCACATTCTTAGCTATTTTAAGATTTATGCCATAAAATCCAAGCAAGCAGTTGCGCTGCAGGAGTGCTCCTTGTAGTCAGTGGAAGGGAACAGACATCTTCAGGAAGGCGCAGCAGGGACCAAACTATGGTCATAGAATCATAGAATGGTTAGAGTTGGAAGGGATCTGTAGAGGCCAAGTGATAACTCTACAGAGGTAAGATCACTCAAGAAAGAAAGCAAACCCATAATTATTCTGTATGACTTTAATTGCTGTCTGCTACATTTGTTCAACTTCCAGAAAAGGACATAGCAGAACTAAAAGAGCCATAGGAAAGGACATCATATGTATATATTCATGTGCATATATTTTATATTCATATATAAACCAGCTTGCAGATGATAAGGGCTCTTCAGCAAGGCTGCTGGAGTAAATGCAACTACTCTTGCAGTTCCTGAAGTGCAGCAAAATTCTTGAAGCTTAAGAAACTGATAAGATTCACTGTTTAGGAGGGGAAAAATGGATGTGGAAAATTCGGAGCTGTTTAATGAAAGTTGATTACCCGCAAACCATGATTACAAATATGGTGGGTGAAAACAAGCATATCCAGGAGGAAGGAAAGCCTGCAATTAAACTAAGAATCAGTGTAAACGAGCTGGAACTGGTAACAATCAGTATAACTGAGATTATATGAAGCGTAGGAGATTGAGAAGAGGTATCCACTGAAGGTAGGGGAAAAAAAATAGAGAAAAGCCATAGTTACCAAGGCAAAGATGCATGTTCCCAGCCTTTGATTTAGCACTTCATATGGTTTATAAAAGAAAAAACCACGAGTGCTACAAATTAAAATGCCAAAGGTGTTCCTCAGCATTTCCTGTAACTACTAACTGTAACTACTATTAAATCAGTTTTAGTCTAGCAAAAAGAGACACAGCTCTTAGCTATTTTTCTTGTTAGCACAAGAAAAAATTTAGTGTGGGAGTAAATAATATGACAGAAATTAACTCTTTGGCTCTTGGGTAGACTTCCATAAGAGCTGGTTGATTGGAACCTTTAAGATCAGAATAGGTGCCACCTCTGATATATTAGTTAACTCAAGGGAAACCTAGCTTACATTTCTCAGACTTAACACATGGTAACTGAGTAAGATTCCTTGCTCACGAGGTCAGATACTTGTTTTATAATGATGAAAACAAGACCATGCCAAGCTTGCAAGTGGTTTCTGACTTCAGGAGGTATAGTAATTTCTGGGCATGTTTAGTTTGGAGAAGAGGAGGCTGAGGGGGCACCTCATTGCCCTCTACAGCTCCCTGAAAGGAGGTTGGAGAGAGGTGGGGGTTGGCCTCTTCTCCCAAGTGAATAATGACTGGACCAGAGGAGATGGTCTAAAGTTGCGGCAGGGGAGGTTTAGATTAGATATAAGGAAGAATTACTTTACTGAGAGAGTGGTCAGGCACCGGAACAGCCTGCCCAGGGAGGTGGTGGAGTTGCCATCCCTGGAGGTATTTAAGAAACGTGTAGACATGGCACTTCAGGGCATGCTCTTGTGCCCAGGATTGTTGGTTTATGTCTGTTTGTGGGTGGGTATGATGTGGTTTTGGTTGGGCTTTTTGGGTTGGTTTTTTTTTTTGTGGTTTGACTCAATGATCTCAAAGGTCTCTTCCAACCATGAATATTCTGTGATTCTGTAATAGCAGTAGCTCCTCCATGGTTTTTATCTATTTTTCTGTGTACACTGTTGGCATTTCATCTTCTTTGAGGCTTCTCTCCAGTGATTTGTTCATGCTTTTGTTTATGTATTTTAGATTAATTGGATCACTGCTTAAAACAGATTAACATGCCTTGGAGGAAGAATAAGAATACAGACTGCTGCCTCCCAGGTGCATTTTGTAGTATCACTAAACTGGAGAGCCAGCTTCCCATGTCTCAGATGTAGTAGGAAGATGGAGAAGATTCTTAGGCTTAGGACAGGTAGTCTCCTCATTGATGGAAAGTTAGTTATTCTATGAAATAAGACATATAGTTTTCATTCTCCCAACCCCCATCACCTCACATCGTGGATTAAGAGGCTTCTCATCTGTGTCTGGAAGAAATTATTTGACCAATTCTCTCCAGGGCTGTGTTCAGGACTATGAGGCAAGTTAGGTCCTCCAGCTTGATACTTGACACTTGAACTCTGAAGAGGAATAGGATTTTCAGATATGATCCTTTTTCTCTGTATTTAGACATCTGTGCACCCTGTAATGTTATGCTAAACCTCCTGGTACTCTCATTTAGTGTATGGAGGCACCTAGGTCAGTAAATTCCCACCATCATAGCATCAGGGTCCTTCTGAGGTCTTTCCCTGAGTTTCCCCCACTCCTTGCAGTGTAGAGGGAGTTTGTGGTTTCTCATGTCTGTTTGCTACAATTACTTAAATAATTGGTGATTTAAATAAATGGACAGAGTGAAATTAGGTTTTTATTATGTATGTGTACATACAGTGGTTTGAGGACCTATTTACAGCAGTCATAGTGAGAACTGGCTGTGGAAGGATTTCTCTCCCCCCATCTCCCCCTCCCTGCTGCATAGCCATGCTGGGAGCCAGATCCGTCTGAAAACTAACTTGTGGGCAGAGAGGTGAAGCAGGTTGTTTCAAATATTATCTGGTTTTGTGTTATTTTATTAATTTTCAGCTGAATCTGTTCCATGATTTATATGACTGGGTCACGCAAACAAGATCATCATCAGATCTGAGTCAGCTGAAAGATGGCTATTGGACACTCAATGAGGGATTTGGGCAAGAAGTATCAGCTGCTTTTTGTTGGCTACCAATCTCAGATTGCTTTCAACATTTCTGCTCAAGACTCCTTCTTGTTCCTAACATTTTAATAATTTGTGGGGAAGATTGAATTAGAATATTATTGGCCTTGTTAGATGCCATTATTTAGGTGACAGAGACTATGTTCATGTACGTGCATACAATAATTCAGACTCAATCACTAGAAGAACTCTTGATTTAACTTTGTTTTGGAAAATAATTGGACAAGAATTCCAGTGCTGCTTCACTTTTTTTTCAGTGTTCTGTAACAGAGGGCCTAAAATTTTGTCCATTCAGGGATAACAAATTTATTTTTTTAACAGAAGGCAAACCCCACTCCCCACACACACTTTTTCACTTTTAGATCTGGATAATCATGAGTCTGTTCTGACATGTGAAAGAGTTTTAGTAATATGTGCTCCGAGTACTGTGTAGCTTGTGATTCTTACAGACACAAAGTGAACCCAATTAAACACCTGCAGGGATGAAAAAGGAAAAGTCAGGGGAGAAGCCACCTCTGTGTGCTTCAGGGTACAAATCTAGAGTACGTTTCTTTCCTACTCCTATTTGCACAGATTAAAAAATGTAACTTCTTTTTTTCTGCAATGTTCCTAGAGTTTCCAACTAGATAGAATGAGAAAAACTGAATTACTGTCCTCTGATCTTAATTGAAATACCAGAAGATGTCATCTAAAAAGATGAGAAAATCAATAACTCAGTTTCATTGGGTTTTAGATTGATGACATTGATTTATTCTCTACGGCTGTGTTGGAGTCAGAAATTCATATTGCTAATATAGCATTTAGACTAAAGTCTGTTCAGTATAATGGATTCTTTTGAATTATTTTGATTATTTTTGAAATGAATCCTTCAGTTGTTTCTTCTCTGAATAATGCCTAGCCTCAGGTTTACTCTAAAAGGCAAACAAACAAAAAAAGCACCAGATAGTGAATAGATAAGTGAATATGAGCATAATATCTAGAAAGTTCTAGCAAATTAGGGTTAACTAAGCTACTTCTGGACTGGAAACCATGTAATATTTGACAGCATGTAACAAAAACACCTTTCTTCTCACATTATGACTTGCTTACCATGTAGCTCAATGGGCATAATGTTCATAAATGGGCACTGTTCATAAACAGTGTTTTTGATGAATAAAACAGTGTTGTGGAGGATGCATCTGGTGTCTTTGTTCAGTTTAGTAGTTACATCAGAGTGTGTCTGGACAGGCAAGAGACAGGAACCTGGCTGTATTTCAGTGGCCGATGCGTGCTGGGTCAGAGGAGACCTCTAATGAGGGGGCGCTCCATCTTCCAGGATGAAGGATCTCTCCGAGATCTTCCAGCAGGGAGCAGACCCATCCTAGCAGGCAATAAAGAGGAAGAGGACTTCCCTGGGACCAGGAGGCCTTTGTAAGTTTCTCAACTATAAAACAAAACTGTGAGAAATAGGGTCTACCTTGAAGGGCTGCTGGACAGGAGACTGAGTTTTAAGTTCAAGGACTGTTTTCTCTGGGTTACCCAGTGCATTTGAGTTCTCGGTATTCAAAGTTTCCTTCCCCTAAATTACTATTTCAATTTATTTTTTTTTTTAATAAAATATAGCTTTAGAATTTGGAAGCTTTGATGTTTTCTGATGTGCTTGATTTAAACTGGAGGTGGGACAAAGTTAGTACAAAGTCTTATCTCAAATGACATGGGTAAAGACAGCTGTTATAAAAGTAGCACTTTGCTACTTTTATAACAGGGAAGATTTGATGGAAAACTATCATGAATCTTCATTCAAATTAAAGCCAAGATCCAGTCAAACTTCAAGATAAATCTGTTTCTCTTGCAGACGTTAAGACATAACTGCCATTGAAGTTTTGATTTAGGATTTATTCAAACCTAGCAGTGGCTGCTAGGCTGGATGTTGTTTTATTTTGGTGTCAGTTGTTCTTTGTATCTGTCGTGATTTAGCCTCTGCTGGCAACTAGGACCGTGTAGCTGTTCACTCACTCCCCCTCTGCCCCCCAGTAGGGCAGGAAGAAGAAGGGGGGAAAAAAAAACTTGTGGGTTGAGATAAAGACAATTCAATAGAACAGTAAAAGAAGAGAAAAAAAATTGTAAAAGAATATACAAAATAAAGTGATGCAATACAATTGCTCAACACTCGATGATCAGTTGCCCAGCCCGTCCTGAGCAGCGATTGTGGATTCCTGTCTCACAGCCAACCCCCATTTATATACTAAGCATGGTGTCTGTGCTATGGAATATTCCTTTGGCCACCTTGTCCTGTCTGTGTTCCCTCTCGGCTTTATGGGAAGCTGAACAGTCCTTGACTTAACATAAACATTATTTAGCAACAACTAAAACAATATGTGTTATCAACATTATTCTCATGCTAAACCCAAAACACAGCAGGTTCTAGGTAGAAAATTAACTCTATCCCAGCTGAAACCGGGACAGCATCTTAAAAGATCAAAGGCTGAGAGTGACAGTGAAGTTTTCATCCCTTTTGATAATGTGTTTATGAGCTGCCTCTATGATCATTTCACTGCCAGTCTCTTCCTTGATGACATTGCAGCTTTAATTGCTTCCTGATTACAAGAGTGATGCTGCATCTTGCTCTGTGCCTGGAAGCGCCAAGACTTTTGGTATAATTTAATGCAGACAGATTCCAAATGCAACCTGCCAAAACGTATATTATCTTGGAAGTTAAAGATATTGAACTTGGCTCTGTCAGTGTGTGAAGAAGTACCTGCCAAAACCAATGGGATGTGCTAAGCCAGGAGAACGAAGGCAGCTCCAGGTAATGCCGAGGCAGCTTTCTTGTGTTTGCTGTGGCTTGTGTGTGGTGTTGTAGATACGTGTATCTTCCTAGTTGTGGCTGCTCCACTAGCACATGCTCTGGGATGTGGCAGTGTATTCCAGTGTGCTGGGCTTTGTAGTTTGTATCTAACCATCTTGTAAAAACTTCTTCCTCCTTGACTTGGCAATAGAGAGTTTGCTTTTTTTTCTTCTTGGGCAGCTAGGTACTTTGTGGCTGCAGCCGGTATTAGACTTACCTTCTACCAGGCTGCCTGCTGTTATAGTTTTGTTCCTTCTCTTAATTTTGATTCCTTACCTGTTCAAATTCACCAGCTTTTTGCCTGTTTCGTGATTTATGGGTTCAATTCTTATTGTAAGGGTGAGATAATCTGAATAGTTTCACTGAATGGAAGCATTAATTCTGCAACACCAACCATATCAATTCTAAATACGTGGCTTATTACTTTTTTACTAACTGATTTTTTTTTCATTACTTAAATAGTAGTTAAGATGTGTAAGCAAATTCCCCAGTAAATTAATCTGTTTGAAATACAAATGTCTTGGAAGGTACGATCGTTTGTAGAAATGGCCATGATAAGGAGGTTGTTTCTGGCTGTCATAGAATTTATGATTAAAATAAAAAACCTTGAGGGATTATTCTAGGCTTTTCAGAGCATCAAATTAGAAAATCTGTGTTTGAAGATGGCAGAAGGCTCTTGGTATGAGTAATGTGTTTCAGAAGTTGGCAGATGAATAGTGCAAATGTTTCCAAATAGCCTGACACAGAATTGAGTTACCTTTTTTATAAAAACTACTTAGATCAGTGCAAGTCTGCTTCTTAGATAAGTGGGAAGTACGTTTTCAGAATAGTCTAGAAGAAGCTGTAATAAAAATGAAAAATCTTATACATTAGTGGAATTATGACTAGAAATTGAGTGGAATAACAAAACGAAAACTGAAATGAGAAGAATTTGCGATCAGACTTTGGTTTTGCAGTGCTTAGGATTTAGCCTTAGAGGTGACAAGAGATGCGTGCTGTTCTCTCTGCGCATTAAAAATGCATTAGGATGTTGACTAATGGGCTAGTCACAATAGCCAAATAATAACTTAAGCCTTATCTTGGTGTAAGTAGCACTGTTTTTACAGCAGGAGGGTAATGTTTGTTTGCTTCTTACATTTGACTTGTATACCATCTGCATTTCTTGCCAAAGCTCTTGACTGGCTTAGCTTGAAAATATTTTGGAGTATCTGTATAGTCACTACTAGCATTTAAAAGAAAAAGCTAAACAATAAGCATACCTTCCTGTATCTTTCTAGTTTATTGAAACCAGTGCCCATAATTAGAGAAAAAATAGAAAGAATGAAGTCCTGTCACTGCAAGTTTGAAACTGGACTAGGAGCTAACCGGAAAAGAAAAGCTTTTCAACATAATGGCGGTGGTGGTTTTCCTTTCTTTTTCCACTCTTAGTTCTCTACCCTGTGCTCATTGCTGGGAACTGTGAAGCAAAAAGGTTCTGGGCTTGGGTTTTTTGGGGAGGTTAGAGGAGGGTGCTCAATTATAAGAGCTCTATGAAGCTTTTTAATTTTTCCCTTGCTTCTATGTGTAATTGTCCAACAAACCTGTCCGCAGGGTCTTGGAAGACACCGCATTGGTAACTAGGTTTTATCCCTTGGTAAGCAACCAAAGTTATCGCTAAGAAAAGATTCCTCTTACTCTAATCATTTCAGACTGTCCCACTAAATGCAAATGAACTTTCATAGGTTGTTTTGCTATTACCAGCGCCTCCCTCCAGAAGCACAGAAAAGGGAAGGCATCAGGGTGGAAATGCTGATGGAGGAGGACAAAGCTGCATGAACAATGTCTTCCCTCTTGCCCCAACAACAGATTTTCTTACGTCAGCAGTAGCATCCTTTTGGACTTTATGCAGTATCTGAACAGTATGGGCACCACGGGGGTGGCAGGAGCTCAGCGGGTAGCAATTGCTGCTGTAACAGGTAGAGGCAGTAACTGACCAGTGTGGCTGTAGGGAAGTTACTGCTCACTTTTGTGTCTTAAATTGTTTGCTCAGTTAAATCCTTGCCACAGAATATACTGCTAGCAAGGCAAAATAACTGATGATTGTATAAGATAAATAAGAAGTTGAAGGTGTTTCTGACTTGGGATGATATATTGAAAAGTAATTTTAAAATGGTCTAGAGTCTACTGTAATAGAGTGAATTAATATTTTCAAAAACTTAAGTACTCTAAAGAGAGAGCAAACTATGACTAAGAAGCTTCAAAGTTACCATTAAAGCTATTTGGACTTTGACATATAATTGGAATGCATAAAAATAGTCTAATTTATAAAAGTTTGCACTTTGCATGCTAAAATCTAGAGGGATTAAACTGCAGACCAAATGTTCATTAATCTTCCCATTGAAGCTTTGCTGTCTGAAGTGTAGCCAGCTGGGTGATTATTAAATCTAAAGAAGGGTTTAAGATTCTGAATGCATTTTGAAGCTTTTGTGTGCATTATAACTTTTCTACCAACACCATGATTTGATAAACCTTGTGAAAAATTAATCAAGGAAAATGTATTGTTGGTTTTTTGACACAAAAAGATTATGCTTTACAGTGGGGGATAGAGGGAATATATTTATGATAAAGACTGAGTTTTTAAGAAAGTTGTATTGGAATAAAAATATTTATAAGACAGTTAACAGCTAAATACTACATGCCAATGGCTTGATGTCTAATAGCTCTGTATAACCTTTGTACTGCCTTCCAGAACAGAAATGCATTATAATGAGTGATGAGATGCTGTTGCTGTAAGAGAAATGTCCGGACAAATAATAATGCATTTTAAGTATGAAAACAAAACAAACAATTCCCCAAGTGCTCTCATTTTCATGATTCATTGTCCTTGCCTGCTTTTTCTCTCATTTTCTGCTTTTCATGTCTTCCTCTTAGAACAGAAACAGTTTGAAGTACAGATTGTCCTTTTGAGGGGGCAAGGAGGCAGTTTCTATAAAACCAAGTATGTTGTCATCACGAAGCAAGTATTATCTATTACTTAAGCTTGCACTTAAACTTGACTGTGTTGTTCCATCCTTTTTCTCCCAAAATCATTTGAAGTCTTCTGTTTGGCCTGTTTAGAAACTTTCGGAAAACATTTGCACCAAGTGCCTTGAGATGCTTTGTAGAACAGTCTGGACAATGAATCTTTGTGAGCTTCTCTGTCCTTATTGTGGAGAGAGAGGTTCCTCTGGGGTATTCTTCAGAGCAGAGCCTGCAGTAAGTGCTCTGAGTTGTCCTGTGGATGAATATGGCCTTTCTCAGCACGCAGAAAGGGGTCTAAAATGGGTGAGTTGCACTGGACTGTTTGTCCTTCTTCTGCTCTGAATGCTTCCTTTCTCTTAGTGTGTAAATACAGATGGAGATACAATGCTAAGACTTTTTATTTTTCCCTTTGCTGAGAGCTTAGACATTGGTAAGTTATGAACTAGATGGGGTTTTACTCCTTTAATCTTCTGCTTGGCATCTCTTCATTTACTTCTCTCAAATCATACACCTTTTGATGTCTACAGCAGTTTTTACCTTCCCTTCTCCTGTTCAGCCTATTTGTTCTTGCTTCTATCATTTTAGTAATGACGGGATTATTTTTTAAACAATCGTAGTGGATTATCCTAGTAGCTATTGGGTCATGCAGGAGACAACAAGTGCAGACAGACTTTCTTTTTGGTTTTGGGGTAAGAAGTACGAGCTGTGGCCTTTCTGGGAGATCTTTCTCTCTGCACACTAGATTCTCAAAATCTCTAATTCTCAAAAATAACTGTGAAGACAATGTTACCTTCATGGGATGCAAAAGAATTTTTTTCTTAGATGGAAGAGGTTGAGTTTTCCCATGTACATTTTGCTTCCTTAAATCCTGGGGATTGTAGCAGGAGAAAGATGCTCTGTTAAAAGATGAGACATCATCAATAAGCATTGCAAGGCTTAAGAGCGCCTACTCTTATCTTTGTTTTCCTCCAAGTTTTGCAGAATTCTTGGTGTGTCGATTCTTCTCCGGTTTCCTTAGAGCAGAGCGAACTCAATGCTTTAACCTTTCTTTCCACCCAACCGTGCCCCTTCCATCCCACCAAAAAATAAACCACCAAAACTAAATAGTATAGGCAAAGAAAGTGGCAGGTTAATTGCTTAGATTTTCAGTTTGCTGACACTTTTTCAGTCACTAAAACAGAGACAGAAAAAAAATAATGTTATGTGATGGCAATTCGGCTGGCTTCAGCCCAATTTCTATTTGCTCATGTGCTTTTTGAACATTCATCTGCACTGGCAGGATATATAAATTGGAAATGAAAAAGCAATCTCGATGAGTAAAAAACAGCAAACATACTCTGAAACAGCATCCTTTTCTTTTAAAATTAAAATATTTAGTGTGGTGGTGGGGAATAGGGACCTAAAGGATCTCAGCAGAGACTCTGACTATATAGGCTGCCTGGTATTGTGTTTAAAAATAGAGAAATAGTAGTATGTTCGTTCAAACTAAAAGCTATTAATCCATACTTAAGTGAAAATGGTTAATGCAGGAGAGCAATAATGACGAGGGAAATGAAATAGCCAATTGTTTTCATCTCTACAAGTGAGACCAATGTAGTACTAATGATGAAAACTCTCACATAACTTCCACTTTTCAGTCATGTGGAATAAAAATTAGAATGACAAGTGACTCTACAGTAAAATTCAATGAAGTGAAGGATTGTTTTCCCTTCCTTATTGCACTTCCCCATTTACTTAACTTTTTCCTCAAAGTTAATGCACAAAATTGGTTCTTATATTTAGAAGGATTGTATCCTAAGAGATAAACTATTGGAAGAGATAAAGTGCTGGGGGTTTGTTGTATCTTGTACAAAAGTAAATAAACACCAAAAAGTTAGCTAATTGAGGAGTTCCTTAGCAAGGCAAATGGAGATGTGGGCTATCAATTTTGAACAGCTGTGTGTTTTTCTCAAGTTTGCAGGTACCAAAGGAGGTAGTTATGTGTAAGCTAATCATCGTCTGCGATTGTGAAATAAATAAGTATGCTAAGTAAATGTTTTTTCTAATCCTTTTGGCATAGCTGTGTTTACTACTCTTAATTTTTGTGTATATATGTTTCCTTTTTAAAGTCTGCTTCAATCTTCAGTTTCCTCTTTCTGCTTTATTTCTAGCTGCTTTTGTTGTCTTTCACCTTCTTCCCTCAGTCAGGGTCAGACACCTTCCTTCTAGAATTTGCTGGAAAACAAATCGGACCAATAGTGCAGTGAGAGTAAGCCTTTTTGCAGTGCTATCTCCAAGGCAGACTGTGTTACATGTTCAAGTTAACAGCCTTCTCCTGACTTATGGTAGCTAAAATAGACCCTTTGAAATTCTTGCCACCTGGAGCTTTCCACTGGTCCCTAAAGGGAGTTGTGGTCTAGCGAGATCAGCATACTGGGGAGCAAGTTTTCAGCTCTTTTGTAAAGAGGGAAGATACTCTGGAAGCAATGTGTTGATGAGCTTCTAATTAATGCCTGCTGAATTTCACTTTACTAACCAAGAAAATGCACTTTGGCAAAAAGAGGCTTCGCAAATGAATTCTTTGCCAAGTAGATGGTGATGGATATAACCAAGGACAGTGAGAACTTGCAGCCTTACATAGTGGAGGAAGGAGTTCTTTACCTGGCCAAGGAAAACCTCTGCTTTGTATCTCCATACTCAAATAGTTTCATGTCTGCTTTAATTGCCAAGTCTTGAATAAACTGGGAAAACAGCACAAGAATAGGTTGATAATTTACCTGGCTTGATGATAAGACCCTGCATTTAACTTGCAAGCAAGAAAATGTGTACTTCAAAGCATAAAACTCTTCTCCCTCCCTTTGGGGTTGTGTGGTGTTCAGTGTAAAATACTGTCATTTGTGCTTATGGTCTGCATCAGTCAGTACATTAAAAAGATAGATGTTGAAAAACATCTCATGTCTAGTATGGAGTTTAGGTTTCCCTTGCTATAATGGTAATTAACATCTTCCCCTGGGCAGGCTGACAGCTGGAGTAATATTCCTGTTTTGTAGCTGTTGAATGTAAGGATTTATTCTAGATCCACTCTGTGCAATCTGTTCTTTCTCCTGTATCTGAAGGTCTTGAGAAGCATCTACGGTGATAATATGGGTTTTTAGCAGGAGAGAGCTGTTGGATAGAAGAGCCTAGGCCTGTACAGAAACTGCTTAGTCTCTAGTGACATTTATGTATTCATTTCCACAGTTAAATAGGAATGATGAGTGGTCTGTTTAGGTATGATTTCAGACCTCGTGGCATTGTCTCCAGCAGACGCACAATATCCTAGCCAGGAGGAAAGCAACGTGCAGAGGGAACAGTGCTTTCTCCCCAGTAGCACATCAGATGTCCCAGTCCCATTACTGAACACAGAATTACTGAGACTTCTTTTAACAGCAGGCTGTTTCCTATGTTCAACAAACAAAGCATCACAACATTTTCAATTATGCAGATCTGTTTCTGATGTCCTGCTACCTGTTCATCAGCTAATTTTTCCCTGCCATAGACAACTGGAAGAAGAGAAGTCATTTTTGTAATTGCTTGCTTGTAATTACCCTCATGCAGGGTCTCGGATGAAGGTATACTCAAGTGGCATCTTTGGGGAAGAGGATTTACCTCTTTCTGGCTGCCAGCGTTGAGTAAGTGGCTGTGGATCAGCCCACACAGGTCTCGAACCACGTGAACATTCAGTGCCGGTGCAAGCAAAGTCACTCGGGAGGAAAGCTGGACTGCTTTGGAGCTATACATCCAGGTGATATTTGGAGAATAACTCCTCTGGAGTGCTGGTACCACCTGAGGGTCAGTACCATGGTGCACAAAGTCCCTCAACATGCTCCAGCTAGCCAGTGACCTCTGGGGCTTGGTGGAAGGGGAGATTGGACTTCTGAAGAGAGGATAGCGGCGGCTGTAGCAAGTGGAGCTATTGCTAAAGTCATCCACAACTGTGCTCGTATCGGCAGCAGTGTATAACTTGCTGTGTCTCTCAAGGGTGCAAAAACTATTGTTGCTGTTGTCAGCCTTGAAAGGAGGATAAATATGCTTGTTCCAAAAGGGCGTCTGGGTAACTTTAATAAATGAATCCAGGAGAAAACACTGCTTCTGGGTGAAATAGTTTTGTAGATATTTTTTTTTTTTAATGGTGATTGTCACTATAGCTCTGTTTGCTCTTGTGCCCAAGGCACGGATGTTGCAGTACATGAGTCTGTCTGTGAAATGTGTAGCCATCAGGAACAGAAATTTGGGAAGACTTTGGGCAATTGCTTGTGCCAATTTGAAAAAGGAGGCAAAGAAACAAATCCCAGTGCGCAATGTTGTGTAGTATGCTTACAAGCATGTAAGCCTAGAGAAGTAGCACGCATTTTAATTTGCAAGAGTTTGGGTTTTGGTGTGGGTTTGTTGGGTTTTGTTACAGATACCTGGTTGCTAAGCTGTCAGGTATGTCCAATGTGCAGCTATGATATTGCCCAAAAGAGTTGAAGGAAACAAAGTAAACCTTCCAAAGATTTCAACTTTGTGAGGTTGTGGGTTTGTGTGGGTTTCTGAATGATTACTCTTGATAGGAAGAAATCACAGCTTAACATACTCCAGAAGGGTTATATTTAAAAAAAAAAAAAAGAGGAAAAATATTAAATAAGGATTATACTGCTTCAGGTGATGATGTCTTATTACATTGAAGTGAGAAAAGGAAATCAAATTTAGTGTAGTGTTTTAAGGAGGTTTAAAAACAAACAAAAAAAATTGCTCTTAAAATGTAAGATTTTTTTATTATTATTTATTTCAGCATTCACGCTCCTCCCCCACCCGTGAATTAGAGAAGACTCTACAGTGTAATATGCTTTTAGAAGAAGAAACCTAAGATTAACAAAGTAATGACAGAAATACTTCAATACAAAAATAGGAGTTTATTGCTCTGTCTTTTGCTTTTCCATGAGTGTAAGGACTCTGTTCTGAAAACTTACACAGATAAAGAAAAATGGCCCTTTAACTCTGATAATTTCATTGAAAAAAGAAATCATAGTGCCTGCAGAATATTTATAGGGGTGAAAGGGAACGAGGGAGGAAGACAGCATACAAGCCAGTCTCTTTTTTTTCCTAAAAACATAAAATACTTCTGATTTCAAAATACTGAGCAAACCTTAGTAAGTAGCACAATTTCATGGAATCATCTAGGTTTGAAGGGACCTTCCACTCATGTTCAGCAGCCAATAGTTATTAAAAGTAGTTAGTAAAATACATTGATAGCTGTTAATCTCTTCTTAGAAGATAAATGCTGTTTCAGTGGCTAATGCAGTAATTTTATTCAACTAACATTAAAATAATTAATAAAAATAATAATTAATATACTCTTAGATGTACGAAGCTACTGCCTGAGCTATTTATTTTTGACCCAAAATGACCTTGTTCTTGTACTCCGATTACTTGATCAGACTAAACCTAATCTAAACATCAACTTCATATTTTTTGGAGTGTTTTTTTTTTTATTTCTTTCCAGACTCTCATAAGTGCAGTGAGAGCATCCTATCTGAAAAAATATTTTTTTCTGCAGCTCCAGGGTATAGCAGCAAAGAGTGTTGCTTATAATATATGTTAATTCCTACAGGAATAAGCCTTTGTTCTTAAAATACGTAGTTGTAGAAGCAGTTCTCCAAACTCTCAGAAGTTTCTTGCACCTTCATCAAACTAGCCCTAATTGTCAGTGTGATGCATGGTGTGGTTTCCAAATAAAATAGAACCACTGAGGACTATGTGTCCTGATCCCAGAGAATGTTGCTCACTCTAATGATGGAAATGAGGGATATTTTTATTCCTGTGGAACAGGAGGGACTTTGAGAAGTGGGTGAGAGCTGTTGACTGCGAGAGAGCTTTTGTATAAGAGGCTTTGAGGAGCTGCTGTAGTAGCAACAAAGGTGCTATTTAATATCACGCAGTAAATGTCCTGTGCTTTGTTTTGCATCAAGTAATGCTTCTAGCACAGCATGATGATGCATGTCACATCAAATTTTTAAGTAAGAAATTTATTTCAATTCCTTCTATTTCCTAGAAAAAGAATTATTTGCAGAAATCTTAGAGCTCAATTTAGCCCTGAAAATTGCTGGCCATTTAAAAAAAAATAATTCTGTGTGTCATAAGCTCAAGAGTTCTTGTAACTGTAAGAAGCACATCATTAGTTTGGGTGGAGAACACTTAGAACAGCCCATCACAAACCTGAAAAACATTCACAAATTTGAGTGTTCCTGGAACTTCCATCCAAGTCCTTTTTGCCCTTGTTCAGTCTTTATTAAAGAGGTATTTATATTCATTTATATTTTTTTTAATCTTAAATGATGATGTCCAATATGACATAGTTGCCATTAATATTAATATAGTTCTAGCTTTGTTTCAAGCAAGCTTAAAGTAAAAAAAAAATTACCCTTTAATACAAGAACGATTCCCTAAGGACAAAATGCAGACCTCTGTAGTTGTGTATCTGTGTCTGTTTGATAGGGTTCTCCTGAAAAAATCTCCAAAGAGAAATATCTGTACGCCTTATCTGACAACCTTCTTTCTTAGTTATATGAAAAGCTTGGTTTTAGCATTAGTGTGTTTAAAGGATGTCACAAACATCAATTGCAGTACATTGGCATGAATAAATGCATTGGAGATGTAGATAACTAACCAGCTGGATCTTAAGTCTTTGCGAGCTGATGTAGGAGAGACAGTGTTTGGCCCTCGAATAGCAGTACGCTTATGTGTACAATACAGCTTGAAAGCTCTGGAAACACTTGAAAGTTGGTATGTGTGGTGATGTCAGAGGTTGAAATGTGTTCACATGCCTTACAATGAAACTTGCCCTTTTTTTTCTTTTTATTTTTCCTGAGAGATTAATCTAAACTTCAAATGTTTATGTGGGGGCATGTAAGATTAAAATATAAGCAGACGAAATTGGGGCATCTGTTTATCTTGGGGACAGTGGGTCTATCCCCACTTTCACCAAAATCTTTTGAGTCTTATTTCTCTGCACCAAGCCCAGGAGATTGACATGGCAGTGCCACAAAACACAGGAATGGGAAGTGTATCCCACCTGCCCCAGGAGGATACCACCAGCTAAAGAGCAGTAGCTCCATTGCTGGTGGCGGTAATATGGTGAAGCAACACAGCTCCCAGCAGACTGAGCCTCTGTGACAAGCTCCAGCTCCAATTGGGAAAAATACCCTTAAAGTTTATCTCTTCATGAACAAGATGCGACTGGGCTTGGAGAACAGAGGCCAATCCTCCCAGTGGTTATGCTTCGCAATCTCAATGATGCCCTGTCTGCCTTGATCACAAGCCCATGGATTGATGCTTGGACTCAATGTTCTGAAAGGTTGTCGCGGACTGAGTGATCAGCTTCACTAGTTAGAGGGAAGTAGTGAAATATTTATTAAGGTGGAACAGTAATTTGACAAAATCAGTAGTAAGTGCAAAAAGAAAAAGACAGTAGTAAATGCGATAGTGTTTTACGAGATTCAATGTCAGGGTACACTCTATTATTTACTGCATAGAGGACAGGGTCAAACAAACTGTCAGGGAGACCCTCCCGTTGAGT
>JAOXJK010000001.1:24523140-24543424 GCA_025774025.1 Xenus cinereus
GATGGCCCAATTAATGTTATGCAAACTCAATATTTTGCCTGGAGAATGTCTAGCAGCTAGGGTCACACAGAAAATGCCTCCCAGGAAATAAAGAATAATCAGGCTGAAAAGGCTCAAAATATCCCAAGGAAAAAATTATAAATGTCAATTTAAAATATGGTGTGATAGCAATCTCTAAAAGACTCTTTTACTAAAAAATATTTGGGACTCCAAAGAGTTTGGCAAAGGCAACTCAGTTCGTATGATGTGCAAAATAAAAAGGAGGTTCAACACATTCATGCAACTGCACAGTTTAAAAGTCGTGTAACATACAAATCAGTATTGATATATTTTTCCAGGATCTAATAAAAACATAAAATGTAACCTCCATTATGATATCTTCTTTCACTGCTACTAAATTCTGTACATGTTACCTAATAAGCTTAACTACAAGAAGGTATGAAAAGCAAACTACTTCTTCCAGGGCAAGCTGAATGATAAATAATCATTTTGCCTAACTTTTGATGCCTACAATGACTACGTCCTCAGGTGAACAAATAACCCTGGGCTCCTTTCTAGCACTAGTGAAGAGAAACACATTTTAGATGCAATTCACCTTGGCCACCTTAGGAAATAGGCAAATTAAATACTAAACTTACCTCTTTCTAGTCTGTCACTTATTGCTACAGTGACAGACAGAGTCATTAGCACAAACCATGCATAAGGTGAGATAATTTCCATCAACTATGAATCAACTCTTGTCATCAGATGCTCAAAAGAATTATATCAAGCCTTGAATAATCAGGTCTTAAAATACAAAGCATTAAATATTCATTAAAAATTCAGATTTGCCTTCTCTTCCTTTTATCTAGATAATTTTCTTTAAGCCTCTTAACCTGATTTCAGCAGGTGCTTGTTTGCTCTGCTAGCTCTGAGATGTAGGAATAGTAGACACAGATGATTAGGAGAAACTTACCTCTCAAATCCAACTTCCTTTAGGAATAGGAAGAAGCCACTGAAACCATCCACCTGGAGTTTCTACTAAGGCTAATGGTACCATTCAAGTCAATATCAATCTTTAGACAACTCTGCATTTTCTACATTTTTTTTATAAAAAGACACAAGTTCCCAATTTCTTTTGTACCTCTCTTTCTTTGAAGGCCACGAAATCAGATGTTTCGCTTGTTGGAATAGTGTATTAATTCATAGAATCATAGAATGGTTCAGGTTGGAAGGGACCTTAAAGATTATAGAGTTCCAACCCCCCTGCCATGGGCAGGGACACCTCCCACTAGACCAGGTTGCTCAAAGCCCCTTCCAGCCTGGCCTTGAACACTTCCAGGGATGGGGCATCCACAACTTCTCTGAGCAACCTGTTCCAGTGTTTCACTACCCTCAGTGTACAGAATTTCTTTCTAGTATCTAATCTAAATCTCCCCTCTTTCAATTTAAAACCATTACCCCCCAACCTATCACTACACTCCCTGACAAAGAGTCCCTCTCCATCTTTTGTGTAGGCCCCCTCTAGGTACTGGAAGGCTGCTATAAGGTCTCCCTGGAGCCTTCTCTTCTCCAGGCTGAACAGCCCTGACCAGTTTCAGTTGTGCTTGAGGTGTTGGTGGGACACCCAAGTAGTCCCCCAGCAGCCAAGCCTTGCAGGGCAAAGTGCCTTGAGCCATCTCCCTCTGCTGTGGGAAGTCAGGTGGTTCTCCCTCAGTTATCTGCTTGACACCATGATGTAGTTTATTCCTTGTCCAAGGCAGACATCAGTTGTTTACATGGCTGATGATGCTGCAGTGCTCGTCTTTTTGTTGGTTGCATTCTGTAGAGGAACATTTTCATGAAACTTGCAACTAGAAATGAGCTGGGCATGCACAGTGGCTGGAAAGATCAATCTTGCCAAGGCCTGTGTTAGAAGATGATATGAATGTAATCATCCTTGAACATGGAAAAGTTCTTAGAGAATGCTAATTTAATTGGTTTGTTGTTGTAATTTGCCTTGTCGTAACTTAGAGTATGTGTACTTGGGAGGGGTTTTTTGTGTTGGTTTTTGTTTGGGGTTTTTACACAGAGAATCCCATACTGTTAATAGTGATTGTGGTGTTTCTCTAGTATTTCTTTTTCCCTGGATCTCTGTTTCATCTTCCATGAGATTCTAAGCTGGTTTAAAGATCATATTTTAATTCCCGAGTTTTGAGACAGTGTAGCTTATCCATGAGTTACTTGCAAGTAACTTTAGATTTTTGTGGTTTTAATGGAGGAAAGATTAATTAAACCTTTAGGTAAATTTTAAATTAACTGCTATTAATTCAAACTTCATTCTAGCTTAGCTATTGTAAATTTATGCATAAATACTGTAAAAGGTACTTAGATTAAGTACTTCATCAACGGACAAGCTTACTTTTTCAACATGGTCATTTGTTTCAGTATGAAAAATTAAAGCAAACTTGGCTTCCTTATAAATCTATCTTACATAGAAGCAAAATACTGGTTTGTAATCCCTTTATAAGGGATTGCTTTGTGTTTATGTCCATGCCTAACTTCTGTTTCTTTTCTTTTGTTCTTTTATTTTAAAAGGTATTTCTCAAGAGTGACCGGGTTGCAAGAATGGTCCACAGTGGAGGATGTTCTGCAAATGACTTTAGAGATGTCTTTAAGAAAAACATAGAAAAGAGGGTCCGAAGTTTGCCAGAAATCGATGGATTAAGCAAAGAGACGGTGTTAAGTTCATGGCTAGCCAAATATGATGCCATATACAGGGGAGAAGAGGACTTATGCAAACAGCCGAATAGGATGGCCTTAAGTGCTGTATCGGAGCTAATTCTAAGCAAGGAACAGCTTTATGAAATGTTTCAGCAGATTCTAGGGATCAAAAAATTGGAACATCAGTTGATTTATAATGCCTGCCAAGTAAGTATTGGTGTTAATCGGTTCTGTTGTGTTCAAAATATCTCCCCACCACCAACAGGTCAAGTGCTTCCTCCCTGTGTGCAGAAGCCTTCAGCTTTAAGTACAAGTCCAAGGAGACAAGACCCCCTCAGGGAGGAATCTTTGCATCATTTGGTCACTGGAGAGCACTTGGAAAAAGGGTTTGACAGAAAACACAGTGCTTAGGCAACAGGGATCTCCTGACATGTTTTACGGTGTCACAGCTCCAGTAATTTGGGTGATTCTGCAGAGTTTTCTGTGGTCTATATACCTGCATACCCTCATATAAATTACATATGTATGTTTGTACATACATTTGTGTGTATGTATACATAACTTTAAAAGAAATTTGCTGCCATAAATAGATAGGTGGTTGAATTCACGACGCTCTTGGCCATCCAGTGTCTAGAAGTTCAGTATGTTGGAACTCAAATGTGCTTCATTTCAAACACCATCTACAAACCTAATTTGCACATTTTTACTTTGATGTTCTGTTGGATAAGAATGATGTTCCCCATAAATTACTTAGGCAAAGGCTAACAGTCTGTTCAGCAATCATAGTTGGATTTAAATGTATAATCTGTTGCTAATCAGTAGTATAAGCAGTACACAAAAATACTTTGTCTGGCCAGTCTTCATAGTGATGCAACTACAAAATAGCAGTTACTTAGGGAGGAAAAACATGAAAAAAGCATGGTATTTTTGAAAGTCTTGCAACCGACCAGTGTGGACGTGGCATTTAAACTGAGCTCACACAGCTTTCTACACTGTGTGTAAAATAGTACACCAGACTACAGCTAAGCTGTTTTTCATATATTATGCTGAATTCTGGTTTGTAGTTATGGGCCTTCTTAATATGGGAACAAATGAGGAATCTTGGACGTTGTTGCCTGTTTCATTTATGGAGTAGTGTGGCATGAAATCAGGTAACTGTTCTATGATTGAAACATCTGTGGTGTTTAATCCTTCTCAGGGTCATAGATCCAACTTCCGTAATGAGAAGGTGTAATATTTTATTCTTCATCACATTACGAGGGGTTTTGTTTTCACTGTGAGCTGTTTACTGACAAGGTGGAAAGAGACTTCTGAATGAGCAGTATTTTGAATGAAAAGAGATAGAAAATATTTCTTCTTTTTTTTCCTGTTTGCCCCATCTTGTTCCTTTTGCCTCTTAATTCACATACATGTATATCATGAAGCTAACCTCTGGGATATGCTGGTTGGTAACTGTATGAAGCAGCACTGAAATCTTGGGGGATAATCTTGCTTATTTGGGGTTTTTTGTATAATAGAACATAGATGCATAGGAGAATTCAGTTTGGAAGAAATCTCAGGAGGTCATTCAGCCCAACCTCCTGCTCAAAGCAGGGTTAGCTGTGATGACAGAGCAGATTACTGGGGACTTTATCCAGTCAGATCTTAAAAGTTCCAAGAATGGAGATGAACTGTGCAAACTTTGTGGGAAACCTGTTCTAATACATAAAAACATGAAAAAAACCCTCTTTTTTTCCCACAAAAGCAGATAACTTATTACTTACAGTAGAAGTTCTGTATGGATTGCTCCCTTTTCTGGTGTCTGATGACTGCTAAATCTTACTTTATCTGTCACTGAACGGTCAAAATCTGCTGTTAGTCTGCATTGTGCTAGAGGAACACATACATGATTGTAGAGCTTTGAACCATTAAACAAAAAACAAATTGTTTCTTTAGTCTGGAAGTGGTTCTGATGACATAGTCCATGAGGTTCTTGTGTTTGTGTACTTGAAGGCTTCTTTGTTCTGGTTTTTAATTGTAGGAATGTTGATGGAGCAAAGCTGGTTGGCAAATATCAACAATTTTTTTTATGTTCTTGGTCCATAACCTACAGAGAGACTGAAACATCGCAGTGACTCATTTTTGTCTTCTACCGTGGTAAAACTTTGAGCGCTGGGTGATGTTTTTTCTATTTTTTTAATTGGGCTTTAAAGAGGATATAGCTTTGTGGTAGGTAGGAAAGGAGAAAGACTGGTTAAGTTCATGTGTGCAAAGATAACTCAGTGGGTTTAAGAGAAGACTCTTCTCTTGCTCTTTGAAACTGAATTTTGTGAAATCTCCTGTGCAGGTCTCCAAAGTACACGGTTTACCCTGGATTCATATAAATATTGGAGGATGGGAAGGAAAAGAGGGGTAAGTCTGCTCTTGGGAGCAGATATAGGAGCACTTACATGTTTCAAGCTGGGAAGAATGGAGAGGGAAAGGCTTCAAGCCTGTACCCTTCTTGTTTGGGGTTCTAGCTTTCTGAAGATTTTAGTTTTTAAAGGAAGGATGAAATTACTTTGCTAAAGCCAAAGCTTTCATTATGTACTCCAACAGAGTTGATGCCATCCATACATTTTATATCCTGTTCCTGTGGTCCAGTCAAGCACATAATACACCAAAGGTATGAGGAAAGTCCATTTAAAAGAAAAAGGCTACAATCGTAGCCTTCCTAGGATGTGTATTGCAGACAGCAACCAGGCTCTGATAATGTAATACCTTTTCTCCTTTAGCAAAATCCCTTATTTCTCATTATAGTTTTAATAATATTTTAGTTTAGACTGTATCTTATTCCTTTCTATTGACGGTGTATTTATAGAAGATGAGATGAAGTTAGACTTGAATTTCAGTCAGCACCAGCAGTTTTAATTCTGCCCTAGAAGCCTCTATCTGTCTTTATGAAAATGCTCACTTTCATTTCCTTTAGCTGCTGCTGTTTAGAATACTAGAGACTTACAGATAATGATAATCAATAGTGTCTGGGAGCAGTCAGATAAGTGAAAGTCCAAACAGATGTTAAAATTGTATTTTTGATAGAGGTTTTGATGAGTTGGCCTCTAGCCTGTGCTTCGAGCAGAGAATCAGATATATGAAATTCTGTATATTTTGCAGCTCTGCGGAACGGCTGCCCTTAACATCAAATCTGTACAGTTATAATTTGTGCAGAAACCTCTGTCTTTTTCTTTTCCCCTTTTTTTGTTCCTTCCAGCCCTTTGGAAATAGGAAACAGAAAAATGTCTTAGAATGTCGATGATAAGAGTAAATTATCCTGCACCTACAGGGCTGCTAAGCAGACAAGGATGCTATTTGTAACAGCAGGAGGTATTGTCTGCCAGCCTCCTCCTTGTGACTTTCTCTGCATTTAGAAAACTTTTTATTGGTTTTCAGCAGCTTTTGCTCCCCAGCCTGTTCTAAATGGAGCGTTCCCTTCAGCTCTTAAACCCTTGGGTATCTTGCAGCAGCTCATCAGACAGTTCTGCTAAGGTGTGGGTTACTGCAGGTCCACACAAGTTGCCACTCTCCATCCTTTTTGTGATAGCAGTGAGAAACAGTGTTCAATCAATCAGCACAAGAACTTAATCAAAAATAAAAAGAATAGTCATAGACCAGCTCTCTCACATTGTCAAACACGGTCCACGTAGCTGTGAGAATTTTAGACATTTCTCTTGGAAGAACAACTTTTTGTCACAAACTCATACTCTAAAAGCCTAATCTTGTCCTTAGATAGTGAACGTTATCAGGTCGTTCGCGTTAGGATGTTGCAGACTTCTTCTAAGATCTTATTTTCAACTTTACAACTCAGAGGAAGGCCAGCAACTGCTGCCAACCACCTATATCTCTTTGTGATTAAAAGATTCAATTTGGTAAGTGCTGACACTTTCACCTGGTTTTTATTTACATTGTGTTGCCTTGAGCTGTTTTTTATGATAAAGGAATGATTGCCAGCTAGTTGGAACTTAATGAGCTCCTTGTCTTGCTTTTGAGATGTCTGGCCACAGTGTGTTGTAACGATTTCTTTGATTTATAGAGATCAAACATGATAAAGTCTTTTCTCTTTTTTTTTTTTTAATTATTCGCTGATGTAGAGGATAACTTTCATGCAGAAAGTCAAACTGAAAGTCAAACTCAAACTGATGTGTGGTCATACACTTTTATTACACCACTTCACCAGCACCAGAATTTCTGTATCAGGTAAATCAGCACTCTACACGGAGTTAATTTTGTTTTGAAAGTACGTTTATAATGTTGAGTTTTTTGGCTGATCTAAACCCCTTGTCTTGGGTGCGGGGAGGAGAGAACAACACCGATCTTCATAGCGAAAGAATTACTGCAAGTCACATTCTGGTTTCTGACATGTAATAAATAATTTTGAGAATAATGTAACAGTTTTTAAGAATAATTATTTGCTAAGTCTTCTACTGTTGACTTTTTGGGAATCCACCACAAACTAATTCTTCTGGAAATAGCTTTAGATGATACTTTGCTGCAAGACATAATTTTCTGTTTAAAAGCCTTATATTGCGTCTGGTTCACATCTTCAGCTTTTTCAAGATGTAACTCTTTGTATAAGTGTCTCATTGATAATGATGGACTATATTGTATCTTCCATAATAAATTTTTGTATTTTTAATTATGAGAATATTTTCTGTCAAGAATTTCTCCTGAACTGAAGTTTGCTTATGGTGCTCAACCAATTGGACTCTTTGACCCAGCACTTCACTGAAGTCCAGTTAATTATGCAGTTTGTGAAATAATTCAAATTAAGGGCAATTTAATTTGCAACAAGGCCTTCAAAACTTTTGAGTGTTTGTAGTTCTAATCCTTTGCTCAGTAAAATCATGAAAAGTAGTGCAGTTATGTAATGGATCACAGAATTTCCTGTAATTCTGGATTTTTTCCTTAAAAAACTTTCATACCCTGTATAAGTTATGGGGACAAATGCAACTTTATGAAGCATGAAGAATAATGATATCTTTGTACAGAAAGTTTCAGTGTGGTGTTGATAATCTTCTTCTTGAAGTAATTAAACAAGTGTTAAGATTCCCCTTAGTATATAGACCAAAACGTAAACAGATTCATTGATTTTTTTAAGTCGAGGCAAGACACAGGAAAAAAAATGGTTTGGGCTGTATATTATATATGTTCCATAACAGTATGTGCTCTATATCTGAATCTTTTTAGTCAAAAGAAAAGAAACTGGCTCTGTGAGATGTTATAACGCGACCAGGGCTTCAGCTAAGCCAGTATGTTTCTGATGGTCACCAACGACTGTCATTACTTATTTCACGATAAATTATACCTGATACAACAAAGTTGTATCAACAAATCAACCAACAAATGTTGGCAAGGTCCATTCCTGTATATTCGAGGCAGGATGAGGTGTTAGATAAGACACCCACTCATGCCTTAGACATCCCTCTGGGCTGAAAATGTGCTTTTAACCGGCCTAAAATATTCCCACTCCCCTATTTAAAAAAAACAAACAATCGAGCAGAGAAACCTCTTGCTGCACATGGGAGATGTGCTGCTTTCAGGCCTTACCTGGGCAGCCAGGGCAGGCCCCCCAGCGTGGGGCAGGATTTATTTGCTCTCTAGAGAACAGGCAGTTTGGCAGCGACTGCAGAGCAGAGGGCAGGCAGGAGAGGAGTGTGGGGAGAAGCTGCCCAGGCTCTCAGTGGGCAGAAGGGACTGCAGTGGTGTGGGAGATGTCTTGGGAGCAGAAAAGCAATAATTCAGTGGGACTGTGGGAGGCTGCAGGGTTATAGTTAGTATTCAGGTGTTGACTGCATTTTTACATGATAAATGTGAGTCTAGAAAGTTTCTGCACGCAGTAATGATGCAATAACAATATGCTTCCTTACAGAACAGGTTAGTGCTTTATAAATTTGTCTCATGTGTCTGTCAACCTGAGAAGTGTTTCATGCCTTTGATAACAGAAACGTTCAAATGTTCACACTTCAGGCTTGTTCACACATCGACTCTATTGGTTTCTAGTACCTGTAAGTACAAGAATATTTCTTCTCCCATGCCCTCCTCCTCACCAAAAAAAAAGAATAACCTGATTGATTTTTCCCTGTTCTTCAGGGATCTTTTCCCTGACTTTCAGATCGGCCACTGTCTGTCCTAGAGTGAGAGCAGAATAATGCAACCCAAATATTTCAACTGAGAAATAAATTTTCATTTCTCACAGGATTTTAGATGTTGTCTCTTCTACATGAGATGTCACTCTTGATTACATGCACACAGGAGTTTAATACAAAGTTATTTCAACAGTTATCATCTTTAACTGTTTTTTTGTTTGGTTTTTTTTGCTGAGCTGCTTCATTTGTCTGTTACCTCACTTCGAGAGTTCTGGAGAGCTCTTGCTCAAAATAAAGTTTTGGTGCTTTGGAAAATAGTGGTGCAAGGTCAAATACTCCTTCTAAGATTATTTCTGTAATGGGACTGTGAGAAATCCAGAGTTAAGCAGAACAGTGTACATTGGGCCAGTTTGGAGTTTCAGCTGAATAATGTTGAGTTCTGGTGAAAAAGAAAGTCTTGGAACCCCCAAGTGATTCAGTTCTGTTAACACACTGAGGATATTTTAGAAAGGAAAAAAAAGGGTTTAGCTCCTGTAAACAAGTGGGTTTTTTTTCTATAATAACAGAGTTTACTTTGGAAAAAAGTCTGTGATTGCCCCAAAGGGTGTTGATTTGTTCTCATCATTTGGTTTAATGATAGAAGAATAATGGTAAGAATATTAAAGCATCCTCTAAGAAGCAAGTTATTTTTTTAGCATGTTTAAGTATCTGACTGAACAATTTTTGCAAGTTACATAATGGAGAAGAACTTTGAAATATTTATGTTTGTAGTTACAGGAATACTGAGAAAATATCAGAGAGAGATGGTGTGTTGGCAATGGTAATGCAGTTCCAGTACTTGAGGTATTGCGGTATCCTTCTTCCATTCAGCTATTGGGTGAGAAAAATTGGCTTTGACATTGGCATTTAAAAGGAAAGCTTGAGTGGAACATCTGAGAACCATGAAAATATTCAGAGCTTTCCTTTTTCAGTGTAAGTGTTAAGAAAAAACATTGAGGGATAGTTTTTCACTTTCAGTCACTTTTAAGACAAAATTTACTTGTGGATTTTTTTATCATAGATCTCTCTTTGTGCATATGTGGCTTTGTTTTCCACCTGCATGAAGGAGTTGGACACATATGGTCTCCAGTAGCCTGACAGACTACCAGCACTCACAGACTAGTGGACTTCCTTGTATTTTCTAAGATAACATCCTTCTAGGCCTCTTCTCCTGTGTGTCACCTTTTTTGTCGTAAGAGGGGAGCCAGGCTTGACTGAGAATCAGCAGAGAGAAGCTGAGAGTTACCCATCTCCCTGCTCTGTCTTGTGCCTCCTCTGAGAATTTAATTCAGCAGCATTGGGATTTGGGCTGCAGATCTTTCTTCCAAGATGTTTTGTTTTCTGAGACTGTCTTTGGCATTCTGTGAGTGCGGGAAATCGGCAGCAGAATGGGCATCTTAGCATTAAAAAAAAATAAGGAAGTTGTTTTTAGCTTTCTTAACGCAGATCTTTTTAGGCGGCTTCTATTTTTTACCTTTCCCTGTGTTTCTTCCCCTGAAATACTCTTTTTGAACCATTATGAAGTAATTAATGCTGGTTTGACATTCTCTAGAGATCCAGATCCAAGGGAGTTAAGCTGCCTCAACACTCAAAGCCAGATATATCCAGCACTTATATTAACATCACCAGTGCATTTGACTCACTGTGTTTAATATAACTGGCTGAGGATAAAGATCCTCTAGCTTGGTATTAACCAATAAAAATAAATCTTTTCTCCCAAAGGCTGTAGTAATTTTTTTTTAAATAATGGTTTTTGTTTTTAAGGAGAGATTCTGTGTCTTCTGGTAAACAAATGCAAAACAAATAATTTTTATAGCCACATTATCAGACTGATGATTAAGCTTATTAATGTGTCTGATTCCTAGCTTATATCTGCTTTTGAATGAATGTTTGTGAGCAAGCTGAGTAAGTTAATGACCCTTCGTATGAATTTGTCGCCTGTTCTGCTTAAGACTTGGTAATATTTTGTATTCCCTCTTTATCAATTCAAAGTAAAGCAGTTTTGCTTAGAATAGTCACTTCCATCCCAAGGATCCATTTGACTATTTAGGCTTGTTCCTCTTTAGGAATTTTTCATCCTGTGAGGTGTCTTCAGCAGCCAGCGTGAAGCCAGCAGAAGCAGCAGAAAAAGCCACAGGGAGAGAAAGAACCTGTGTTTCTGTGTCACTCTCTCTCACTGGTACTGAATGTCTTGTTCTGAAGCTTAGCAGCTTTTTTCCCCCCATTTGTGAAATTGTTAAGGGAGAAGTCTCTTAGCTCTCCCTTCTTGAGATAAAGTTTCTTTGCATCTGGTTGCCTGGACATGGTTCATATGGGTTCCTGCACCCCAGTAGCTCCAAAGGGAAAGATGCGGGTAAATTTGGAAATGAGCTGACTAACTTATATGGTAGATACACATTTTTAACAGAAATACCAAAGCACAGCCATGACAGAGGATAGACTGTCCCATGCAAGAATAATTGTCTATGTAAAATGGCTGAGAGATCTGCAGCTGTCTTTGAATAGGCTATGATTTGGGTGTTTATTTTTTATCCTCTAGGAAGGTGTGTTTGTGGCTGTCCTGAAAATGAGAGAACTCTCAGGTCACCTTTTAAACTGGCTCCTTTGCTGAGGCTGTCCTAATCTCTAGGATCTAATCTCTCAATCTCTGATCTTCTAGGCTGTCCACCCTAGACACCACTCATCCCAAAAGGTTATTGATTCTCAACAGAAGAGCCGTCAGGCAAGGACATCTCCTTGGCATGTCATTTATTCCTGTATTTTATATTACAAGACTCAAAGATAGTTGTTCATATCATCCAGGTTCAGTCTGGTGTCAGTGCTTTGTGATTAGATTTTCATCATTTCAAACTTCCTCCATGTTTACAAGAAAGTGCCTGTTTCTCTCTCTGTAGGTCTTCTATACGTAGGTAGATTATCTTCATTTTAGTTTTCTGCCACAGGCATGAAAAAGTTCTCGGGCCAACTGAAATAACCCTTTTCTGGCAAGTAACATAAGTAGAGAGAAGAAAAAAATAATTGCAACCCTCACTCTAAAAGCGTACTGCCTACTGGGAAGGGGACGAGTAAGAGGAGAGTAAAAATAGGATTCATCTGTACTTTCTGTCCTCTATGGGAATATGTTTCTTGAGATGACAGCTAAAATGTCTGGAAGTCAATTTATTTATCAACAGGAAAAATCTGAAATAAAAATGAGGCTACTTATTTAGTAGAAATGTTGACTTCTAGCTGCTGTTGAAAGAAGCAGCTGTACGCTATGTGGTCTAGGGCTGTGACAGAAGAAATATTCCTTTGCAAATGAAGTAAGGGAAGAGTCAATCCCTCTGTCACTTCTGAATAAACTGTTTGCCTAACTGGTCATGCAGTGCTGAGCTTTTCTAATGTGGGGCCACTAGGACTGCCCATAAACGAGGGAATATAATACTGAGCTGTGCCTGAGAGAGGTACACACAATTTCTCGAGTAGCTTTGTTTATTCCTAGGATCCCTGTAAAGTCATGCTCCAATCAATCTGGCACAGCTTTCTCCCCAAACTGTCTTTCCTCAAGAGACTGACGACAGCAATTTTACCATACTGGAGCAACTATCATGTTTTACAGATGGATAGCAGAACTTCTGTAACTGGTGTTTTCCTACCTGTTTAATGTTAGTAGTTTCCTCCCATTCCCATATTTCCAGGAGGGTGGAAGCTGGAAGCTTATAATTTCTGGCAGCAGGAAGGGGCTCACTGGCTCTCTGCAACTGTTCATCTAGAAAACTGCGTCAGGACCCTGGCAGCAGAGGAGGATGACTGAGTCCTGTTGTGGGAATAATGCATGTTGGACACCTCGGGTCATGGGATTGGGACCAAAGCACAAAGAGGCAGCAAGAAGTGTTAGTGTTTCGTGACTTCACCCTGTCCGGGATAAAAGCACCCTTCGGCTGGCCATACCTTTAACTTGCTTCTCGCCGGGATCTGTGATGTTGCAGAGTGATTGTTGAGGCCCATTTAGCCTTCCAGGTACTGCCCCTCACTGCTTGTCTGTGTGAAGACCAGTGCTGTGACCTTGGGCAGATCAAAGGTGACTGCAAGACTCTGAGAGCAAAGGTGTCCCAGGGTGACACATCCAACCTGCATAATTGATGTCATCAGTGAGGCTTTGACCTTTGGTTGGGGCACCTTATTCTGAGAAGACCTAGTAAGAAGTGGTAGAATGAATCTGACAAGACAGCAGCGACATGTTTGTGGACAGGATTGCTGACCTAACATGGAGGATTTTAAACTAGGTTTGTTAGAAGATAGGAAGCTAATCTCAGGGTTAAATGAAAAAGCAATGAATAATGTGGAGAAGATTCATATGGTAGAACGCTACAAGGGAGATGTTTTTTCTCGGAAAGGGGAGCGTTCATAAATGTGTCTACACTAATGCCTACGCTACAGTGTCTACACTGTTTGGGCAACAGACAAGAAGTCCAGTCTCTGGGTCAATGTCAGAAGGGAAAGTAATATTGGTAATGATGTGGTGAGGGTCAGTTACTGACCACCTGAGCAAGAAGAGGATGAGACTATCTACAAACAATTAGTAAGTGTCCCAGTGCCAGGCCTTGATCCTCACGGTGGATTTAGACACCTGCTACCAAATTGCTGTGACAGTAACATGGCATTGTGCAAGCAATCGAGGAAGTTTCTAGATAGTGTGCGTGATAATTTCTGAACACAAATGCAAAAGGAGCAGTTGGGATTAGCGGTCTGTTTGACCTGCTACTCGCAAACAGGGAAGAATCGGGTGTGAATGTGACCACAGGAGCTCTCTCTTACTCTCAACTTGCAATCCAACTCCTTATTAGTTCTGAGCACAAAGAATAGGAGGAAAATTAAAAGAAAAATATTAGTATAGTCCCATGGAACTCCCCACTTCGGGGTGTGAATGGGGTAGAGAGATGGTTAAGATCTGGCTGTGGTCACCTTGGCAATTTTCAACCTACTTGCTGGTTTGAAAGAACCAAGTAAGAAAGAAAAGAACTTAGAAGGGTTTATTGGAGTACTGTGTAAGCGTGTTTCTTGATCGAAGTAGCAGGTTACAGTTCTCCATCAAGGAGAACAGCTGGTCATATCTTACTGCAGATATAGAGTATACACATGGAAGGAGAGCTTTTTACATGCCATGGCCATGGTGGATTTTCAAACAGAACCTTCATAGGTATGGAAATCAGTTTTTCATGATGCAACAACAATCTAGATTGTTTGCCTTCTTATACATTAACCTCTAGATTACATCTATTTTTTGGCCTTTACTCAACTGTTTGGGATTCTTATCTTTACAGATATGTGCACATTGCTAATACCTCTGACTGCTAGAAAAAGGTGGCAATACATAACATTCTCCAGCTGATGCTACAGTGTTGAACAGAGAGGAAGAAACTGGGATTCCATTTCTGTCATATTCTAGCTTCTCTACATCATATTTACAAACAGCTTCAGTAGTATACCCTTCTATTCAGTGATTTTCTTAAATAGTTTTTCTTGAAGGAAATTATTAGCTTTTAAAAAATATTATTATTAAAATGCAAAGATAATGCATATATTTAAACATAAATGCAGACTTTCAACTGAGCAGAAACATTTTGCCCGTTTGAAAGAAGAACTGTTTATATGCAACCGACTGTTTTGGTATGGGGTGGGTTTTTTCATGGTGCATTTTGAAAGCAACATCATATACAGTTCTTTGACAATGTGTGATAAATCAGTGCTTCAGTTGTGACTTGTCAGCCTGAATTTTAAGGTTTCTATCTGGTTAAGCCAGCCACATATAATTATTTGGGGAAAAATATTGGCATGACATTCAAGGTGGTTTTGCTTACTTAATGCAAGGCTCATTAACATTTATTGCCCTAATTGCATATATTCCCTTTGGTTTCAACACTCCAAAGGAAATCTAATCAGTGATTAATAAGGCAAGAAAACATTTTGCATAATATTTTTGGAGAGTGAGGAAGGTAAACAAAAGGAGAAGGGATTTCCTGCTGAAGCAAGGATAATTTTTGGAAAATATAAAACACTGTGAGCTCATTTAGTATTATAGAACATAAATATGCATATACCCACAAGGTTTGCATGCTAATCTTTGGGGTTGTCTTGGATATGGTAATCTCTGTGCAGGTGGTGGGAGAGGAGGAGGGCAGAAGGGTTTTTCTAAGGAGGATCAGGAGGTGAGTCACAGCTCTTTTAAGGCCCATCGCTTCCTGGTTAGGGTGGATGTGGGAGGGTATTCCCTACCCAGAACCTAAAAGCAACTTGCATTGGAGGAGACAGCCAATATCTATTTCAGCAGGATGCGGGGGAAGGTGAGAGGGAGAAGAACACCACCAGTTTCTTTTTATCATCTTACCAGAGATTACCACTGCAGTTGGGACCTCCACAGCATTTATGGTGGGCGTGTAGATAGCTGCTTAAGTGCTTTTAATAACTCTGTGGAGGCTTCTCTGCCTCCCCATTGATTAACTAGGGACCCAAGGTTTCTAACTTAAAAGATACTTTATTTGGATGGTATAACAGGCTCTGTGCATAGCTCTGAAGCTTTTTTCACTGCCTAGCTGTGGGAAGAACACCCATACAAATAACAAGCCAAAGACTTGAGTGGAAACCCACATAAAAGTTAAGCTTTTGTGTATGGGTATTTATAATTTTGTAGTTACAAAATGGGGGTGGAAGGCATATTGCATAGCTAGCAACAGCAGAAGAGTTTGACTTTTACATTGTAGAAGACACAGTGGTGTGATGAGTATGTAGAGTCTGTCTTGACAGCATCCCTGAACTCCAGTATCTGGATGTGAAAAACAAGGTACAGTTGAATAAAATATGTTTACAGTATGACATATTACAGATCTTAATATTGCTATTCCTGTTAATAAAAGAATGATACTTTGCATCCACATCCTTGATTTATCTTCTTAGTATTTACAGTGATTAGATCTGTAAATAGTAAGAACCTGCCATTTTTCTCCTTCTCTCTCAGCACGACATGCTTTCCTTGGGTTTTCATCCTGTCCAACAGGGGTGGCTGAATGTTGTAGTCTCAGCCAGAAAGAAGAGCAAACCTGAGTTTTGGCTACTGATCTGTGCAGCTGTCAGAAATGCGAAGAGAGCAAGAGGCAGAAATTTCCATTGCTTGTAGTGACCCTTTTGAGCTGTGCTAACATTTTTTTCTCTTGTGTAGTCCGCTACTGAGCCACGAATGTGGAATCTAATGTGATTCTGATCATCCTAATGTGGCTTCTTGAGTTTAATGTTAATACTTGTTGTTTTAAAAACAGTGCGCACAATTCATAAAAGTGGTATGTCTTGATTCTTTTCGCTGCAGAGAAAGTCAGAAGAGCACCAGAATCGTGGCATTTATGGACAAGCTTAGACAGTGCATTGACACTGATATGGAATGAAAAACCATTTATATAATGAATGAAATGAAATTCTGGGGTTTTTTAATGCTGGAGTTTTCTTTTTTAATTTCATTTTTAATGGATTTTTCCCTCTCAGAATCTGCTGGTAGTAAGGTCCAGGTAATATAATAATGCTAAGGCTATGCAAAGAATCTCTAATATTTACAGAGAACTGCTATCATGAAAATACAAACCAAGAAGTGCTAGCTAAAGATAAATCATGAACTGTCTCAGTACCTGCTGCCTGATTTTTTTTCTCCCCTTGATGCCTAAACAGACTGCTGTGCATAAATAAATATTTAAAATATTTGCATCTAGGTCAGAGTATCTTTTTCACTAAACCCCCACATTGCATAATTAACAGTCTCCGTAAACCAAATAAAGCTTCAATTTTTATCTTTGCATTAAATCAGAGGGAAAACTAGTAGCAGACTCAGTATTGTGACAGAGTGATTTCCTCTGTAAATATGGGCTTAGCAGACTGTCTTTGAATGTTATCATCCAAATACCTAAGCAAAAAGGTGATTTGTGTGCATTATCGATTTTTTTTTAATTTATTTACAAACCGCTTGTCAAGATTTGACCAAGAAGAGAATGAGATTGTTTAATTCCTGGAGTTTAGGTTAGAAGACCACCAATTTAACTTCAGATCAGTGTTCTAAAATAAAATGGGAAAAAAACGCTTCATTTGGGCAATTGATGCAGAACAATAATATGACAGCATGTTGTGGAAAACACCGTGTCTATATATTAGTGAAAGTCCTGGCTGGGAAGCCCTACTCTCTCGTCAGCCCATGTAGATAAAAAGAGAGCTGTGGTCTGTTAAATCCAAACAGGCAAACAAAAACATCATTCTCTATTATGCAAAGACACTTGCTCTACTTTTCGAAGTGTCCTGTTCATAAAGTGTCAATTCCAGCCAGTAGATAAAAATATGCAATAAAATATCGAGGAGTGTATTTTAATTTGGGCTATGGCAAATTTTGAACCATTAATTTATTTTTCGATTTTCTTCATTAAAGATAATATTAAACAGAGGATATAAGTTGCATTTGAAGAATCCTTTGAAGTTCATCTTTTTAAAGATTGAATTTTTCTTTCCCATTTGGGATGTATCATTTTGACTAAGATTGTTTGGTGAGTTTAATCAAGTTAGCTGTTGATAAAAGGCATTTAACTTGTTATGGTTTCTCTAAAAGGTTAATAGCAGTCAAATACGAAAGATGATTTTTAGGCAAATGGTTGTTGAATAAAGTTGAATTGTACCATCTGCACATCACAGTGTAAAATAGACTGTTTCTTGCTAGAGATTTTCTCAGTAATACATGGTATGTATTTAATTCTTCAAATGACTTCTCACTTACGGTGTTGGCTAAGTACAGTGAAAGTTTGACCTATGAACTTTGACCTAGACTTTATTTTAAGTTTTGATTGGGCTTAATACGCTTCTTTAACTACTGTCTTTACATATATTCTGATTGGCTTGAATAATGTATTTGCTTCCTTTCCTGTTAATTTTTAACTCCAATTGAAGGTTTTCCTGGTGGTTTTGGTATTGGTAGTCCCTGAATAAACTGAGATCTGTTTGTGAGACAACTTTTCAGCTGGTACTGAAAAGCTCTTCTAATGTTTTTAAAGTTTGAATGTAAGGAAATGCCGTATCAAAGTCTCAGCTTTGATTACTTTGGAAACTGTCAAAGTGAATGGAACACCATCCAATGGCAGATTGAAAAAAAAGTCCAAGATTTTAAAGCTATCTAGTTTTCACTTTTGTTTTTGTGAACTTTGAAATTGTTTTATTTCACTCAATTAATTAAAGTAAACTTGACTTTAGGTTTTGGTTTGGTTTTAATATTTTTATGATAACCGTTTTTTACAAACCAATATCTAATCAGTATAATTAATTAGTACAAACAGATAGTATAAATGATATCTTCTGCCCCCTTAATCAGTTGTACATAATACAAGTCAACATTGAAATTACATAGACAGGTCCAGAACTTTATAAAAATATTTCAGAAACCAAAACTTCTCATCATCTGAGATTGTGTCTGAATTCTTGAGCTTCTGGGCTTGCATATAGCTTGTAAGAAAATTTTTGGCGAGGAGTTATTTCTAATGGATTCCTTGAAGGTACTCAGGCACAAGTTTTGAAAACATTGATTTTATTCTATATTTTATTTTATTTTGTTTTATCCAACTGAAGCCACCATAGAATATGTGACTTTTGACTTGCTCTTTGTCTGCATTATTACTTGTTAAATATTGGCTACAGACAAGTGATATGCTACTTGCTTGCTCTGTTCATCTGTATGCTCTCCATCCTAATTTTGATATTTATATTATTGTAAAACTTGCTCTCCTTCCTGCCTCTCTGTCCCCCCCCGCAGGCACTGGCACAGGGGATGCCACCTTTCTAACCAGGCTTCTTAAACTCCATTCAATCATTGAGCTGGACAAGACAGCAGGGTTTACTTTGCATTAAATAAAATCCCTCTGGGTTATTATAACCTCATTTATTTTATTCTTTTTTAATTGTTTTGGGGTATTATAAGCCTCTCCAACATGACAGATTTTCCATCTCCCTTTTTTCTATGAGATTTCTCATTCAGGCTCTGGCAGTGGCCAGGGAGCTGGAGTGATGGAGAACAAGGTGCTGTGAGACAACTTAGAATCATAGAGTCATTTAGGTTGGAAAAGGTCCTTAATATCATCATTCCATCAACTCCGATATGCACCATGTTATACTGTCTCATCTCAAGTTGCCTTTTTCTCCCTTTGATTTATGACCAAACACTTGGGGTAATTTTTCCTCTGACTTTTTAAAGGCACAAGGCAACTGAATAGCTAGTCAGATGGAACTTGCTACCAACCTTATCCCACGTTTGGGACAAGGCAAAAAATAAAATCATTCTTAAGGGACCAAGGGTCAAAACCCCTCCGTGGAGAGGGCCAAGTGGAACAGCCTGTTGTCCCGGATCGGGCAGGGAGAAGGGCAGAGGCTGCTGATAGCCCAAGCGCTCCCTTACGGGGACAGGGAAGGGCAGTAAAGAGATATCAGAGAAAGCTTTCTGCTCCAAAGCATTACACAGGAACTAAATGACACTTCTGAAGCCTGCTACAAAGTTAGAAAGAAAGGCAGCAGGCATTGGTGCAAAGCAGTTTTGGGGTCTCCAGTGCACCTCCTGCCACTGGCCCCCTGGCCACCGGCATCCCTGCTGTGCTGCCACAGACTGTTTCGTTTCTCACTTGCTCCATCACTGCTGGCTTTTCAGAAAAACATGGAAAAAACCTGGCGAAGCCACATGGTCTGTGAGGAAACAGGGTCGAGCCCTGTCAGCTTCGGGCAGCTACTGCTGAGGCAAGCAGGGTAGGAACGTAGAGGGGGGCAAGCACTTGCCCAGCTGGGCACAGTCCCCCCAGGTTGGTCCCCTACCCTGAAGGATGCTCCAGGGCACGATCCTGTGAAAAAGGTAAAGCATCAGACTCGGCTTCCAAAAAGGTCCCAGAACAGCACCTCCTAAAAAAAGTACCTAGGAGGACAACCTGAATCTTCCTGAGGATTTGGAGAGGAACCACCACATCCTCGCCGATTCTGGATGCCGGGCTTCAAAAGCATCTCGGGGCTGACTTATCCGACTACCTGCAGAACTCCTCAGAAAGAAATAAGTGCCAGAGCGAGCGATGGTTCCCAAACGTAGCTCAGAAAGTTTTGCAACAGCTGAGCCCCCTGCGAAGCATCGCCGAGGCGGCTCTGCGTTGTTACACAGCTGGGAGGAAACGGCCAAAATGTTTACTGAGAAGGTGGTTTTGGAAAGTTTTAGTTTCTTTAAAAAAAAAAAAATCCAAAAGTTTTCCAAGAACAAAAAAAAGAGAAAACGAGGAAAGAATTTCATATGCTGCCCCCAACAGCCTGGATAGCTTAGTAATTAAATTACAGAAACTGCTCACAGGGAGGGGGAATCCAGGGATGAAAAGGCAGGAGGGAGCAGCAGCAACTTATCTTTTCAGAGGGTAAAGGGATGGGGGGGGAAAACCAGTGCTCAT
>JAOXJK010000001.1:24543524-24553569 GCA_025774025.1 Xenus cinereus
TAAAACTGTTGCTCTCCTTCCTGCCTCTCTGTCCCCCCCCCGCCTAAAAAAAGAAATAAAAAAATCTGTAGTAGTCAATAGGAATATGTATTAAAACAAATTAATTCAAACTGATATTTGAGCTTTTTGCTGGCACAGTGTTGCTGGAAAACCAAGTGATCAGCTTGCCAATTGTCTCTATTAGAGCAAAATCCGTAAGAGAAGGCTGTGAGGTTGATGGTGTGATGTGAGAAGTTGTTAGAACACCTCATAGGGGCTCTGGGACTGTAAGCTTTTGAAAGTCTACTTGCTGCAGACAGACTGAAAGTGTTTTCAGTGGTTGCTGAGTTTGTCTTTTGACTTAGAATTAGCTGAAAATATGTATACTGGTATTCCACAAGAGAAGAAATTTCAAAAAGAGGTGCTTTTTTCTGCCCTTTATTTTAACAATTAACAGATTTTTCTCTCTCTGACGTTCTTCCACATGTGTTTCAGTTAGAGCATCTGCAACATAGAAGCAAAATTTATTTGCCCATCTCTGAGTTTATTTGCCCAATCTAGCATTTTTTGTTGTTTATGTGTGTGGACTGGGAAAAGGCGTGAGTTGGGAAGAGGAGAGAGGCAGATTTAGGAACTGAGTTTTTAAGCTTTTCTTTTGCAGAGCTGTGTGGAAAATCCACAGGATTTCACCTTCACCCAGACAGGGTCAGTCATCAGCACAGCCATTTGCGTGGTCCATGATAGGGCTTTTGCAGGGTGCAGAGAACGTGAGAGTTTTTAAATACCATTTTATTAATCTTTTTTATGAATCTGAATTAATCCACTGCATATGCAAGGAAGAGAAAATGTTTTAAATCTGAAGCTGAACAGCATGACCTCCTCTGAAATAGAGTAACTAAATTTTCTTTCCTCTTACAGTTGTGTCTTTCTTGCTGTGAAACAGGAGGCAGAAGGTTTATGAAAAGGTCCAATAGAAGCCATTTAGACAACTTCACACGTCCAGCCCTTAAATATATATTTTTTTTCCTTCTATAGGAAGAGGAAGCAATTTAATTCTGTAATGACTTTTTTCTTCAGAAGTTAAATCCTGGTGAATTCATGTCCAAAATTGTCTTCTGTGGTAGACTGGAGTTGGGCGCTGTGTTTCCAGCCTGATTTGGAAGTTGTTCATCCTCCCACTTTTAGATACTTTGTAGTTGCTAATCTTGGCTTCCAGGCCTGGGAAATTTGGGGAATCTCTGCAGGCCGTTTGTCTTCAGCGCGCCATGGCTCCTTAACGCCACAGAGAATTGCAGACACCTTTAATGTCCTCCCAGCCTGTTGCTTTAGAGCAACCCCACCTGTGTAAAGATAAGAACGGGAACAAATCCTGTGGGTCTTGGAGGTGGCAGGTCTGTCTGAAGCAAAGCTCCATATTTATTTTTTTTGGAGTCAGAGATAAGAGTAGCAAGGACAAAGTCTGAAAAACACCTGTATTTGCATCGGTTACTTGCTGTTTGCCTGATTGACAACCAAAATTGAGCACTAAGACTTCTCTGGCATTTGCTTTCCCTTCCAGCCTTGCTGCTGGATGCCATTAGTTACGTCCAGAAATCCGTATATTTTTTTTTTGAGCATTATATAATCACAACACTTTTAATCCAAGCCCTTTGCTCCATGTTGACAGTTTTTGCCTTGGCTGTCAGACAGCAGTCAGGGATGGACCCTGCAGGTGCCCTCACATGGGCATCCACAAATAACCTGTCAGCTCAGCAGGGCCTGGACTTGGTTACGTGTGGCAAAAAGTGGCTGTAAAATAAAAATGGCTATTACTGTCACACAGAGTGAAAAGACTTTGGATTTTGTGTTGCAGAAAAAAAGAGCAAGTCTTGAGATATGTGAACTGTCAATTTAATCATTACACGTTGAGAAATGTATATTGCTATGGGCAGGTAGATGTAATTTCATGTTGATTTTACTGTGAATTAGAAAGCTACAGGGAAATTAATAGAACGTTAATCAAATTGTCACTTGGAGGAACTATCAGTTAGTTTGAGCACTTGTGAGTGTGAAGAACAGTAACTTGCAGGAGGTAGGTACTCATCCGTACTCAAATTGGTCTTGTTTCTTAGGCAAAGGATATCTGACTGACTTCGTATGTAGAGGAATGCAAACGAGTGCCTTGGCCTTTACTGTAGTACCTCTTGGCAGCATTAGTACCTTTTTTACCTTATGTTGCTCTTGCACATTAACCAGACTTTTTGCCAGTGTACCTTTTTTCTTTTGCGCCAAAATACCCAAATATTTTACAGCCTTTTAAGTAATATATATTTTTTAAAGTTATTATTTAAATAGGAATCAGTCTTTTCCAGCCTTTTAAAATACGTAAACATTAATTCATCCAGATGTGTTTCTGTTCTGTGCTGTTTAGGAACACAAATTAAGCAACAGTTTGTCAAGCAAAATATCGTGCTATTGATCCAAATAGTGATTTTTAACTCTGGTAAGCTTACGGCCTTTCTTAAATGAGCAAATAATCTCACGAGTGTAGACTCTATGCATATTGAAGACAGACAGCAGCATGACCTGAAGATGAGTCTGAAAGCTGAATCTGATTTAGCCTCTGGTAGTGGCTGTTTGTAGCATTTTCAAAGGTTCATAACTTGGCCAGAGTTCATCTGATTTTCACATATGGGGCTCTGCTAAATTTCAGATCCTTACTTCAAAGCAAGATGGTGCTAGAGCTCTCTGACCGGATGGTCACCATTTTTCTTATTGTGGATAAAGCAGTGTATTGTCTTCCCTGGCCTCTTCAGAAGCAATGGAGTCTTTTGGTTTAAGTTGTTAAAGCAGAAATTTGGAGTAGAAAACTTCAGTCTGTCTTTTAGAAGTCAACACTTATATAAGCAACTGAAAACACCCTCTAATAAGACTTGTTGGGCAACTTGCATATTGAGGACGTTACCACTCCATCTCTACTAATAAAGAAGTTTGTAATGAAAATGATTGCCCTTTTCAGAGTGAGAAAAAATAAAGGCAACTTCAAGCATTAATGAATAAAAACATTCTTGAATTAATAGCTTGATGTCTAACAGTGGCAGTTTTATTTTAGAAAGCTGTTTTTATGTAACACCATTGGGAAAAAAAGTTGATGAGCTACCACTTTTTTTTTAAATAAAAGTATCTTCTTATTCACCCAGGCATACTAATTCATAACTACTGATTTTTCTGAAGAAGCTTTTAAAATCCAAATAATCATCTTTGCAAAAAGAAAGGGCACAAGTGACAAAGCTGTCTTACTTGTACTCCTGCTCTGTTGGGAATTTTCCTACTGAATTAGCAAGCCCTCAAAAGGGGAGTCAGTGTCTTTGTGTAGGTCTTGCAAGTTTTGTGGGGCAGATATATGGCATTTATGGGAAACATTGGTTTCTTTGGTCAGGACTTCTAATGTATTTTATACTGAAAACAGGCCTCTGGTTTCTGTAGAGCCTTCTGTAGTGAGGTCCCCTGCTGCTAAAATACTGCCTAATTGGTTATGTGATGTTAAAGCAACATGAGAAGCATCTCTAGTGTTGGTGCAGTCAGTAAATAGCTATGATATAGCTATTTTATTATTTATTTATATTTATTTATTTATATTTATATTATTTATTTATTTATAGCTATAGTATAGATAATACTACCATTGTCTAAGCTGCAATATTTTTATTAAATGGAATTTATATGTACCTTCTTTTAAAATAATCTCTAAGGCTATAACTTTTTTTAAAAAACATGCCTTCATATTCAAAGGTGGAAAGCATTATGTGATGCTATGTAAATATCAATTATCCTTTAAAAAAACCCAAACAACAAAACCCCTTTGCTTGAATGTTAAGTGTTTACCAATTAGTTATTTTTTGTAAACAAATTTCAGTTGCAATACTGAGAAGAATCTGAGTTGCTATTCTGCAATGTCGTATTTATATTAATTTTTGTGCATAGTGTCATATGCTTTTCTGGTTTTTGTTTAACAGTTTGAAAATTACTGAAATGGTTGTCATAATTGTGTATTACACAGATCTCTTGGGTACAGGGTTGATCCATGAATAAGGAATTAAGAATAAGGATACACTACACTTAATGTTAACCTTTGTGGCCGCTTCCTACCCGTCCGGTGGGTTGTATCAAATATCTTCCCTATGTAAAAAAGCGGTCACAACTCACAAATTCCAAATGCCACCTGCATTTTCAGAATCTACTCAGTCTTACTGCTGATGTCACTTCAGATTCAGTAGATCTATAAAGTGTTATTGATTACACATTCATAATTGCTGACTGCTTTGCTTGCAAACTTGGTTTTCGTGCATTATGTTGAATTTAGAATAAAAACAAGTAGAATGACCTTGCATGGAATGTGATATCAAAGTTACTGTTTCTTCTCATTGTCCCCACTTCATTTTGTGTACTGCAACGATACTAATATCAACAACTTCTTATTAGGATGGCTGTGAATGACTTACCAGTCGTTCTTACCTAGCCTCTTTTCTATAAGTAAAGCAGCGTTCTTCGGTATTTCAACCCTTCGGCTTCTTTCCATGCCTTACAAAATATCATCATATACATACATTAGCAAAACTCTTAAAATGTATTTCAGGAAGAAGTCTGAAGTTTAAAAATAAGTAAGTAGGGAACTCGGCACAATCTTAAGGACTCAAGTACAAACATATAATGGGAAGCAATGCATAGTTACGGAAAAAATGTTAAGATTTACGAAACCAGGTTACACCTTCATTAACTTAAATGATCATTTCATGTGTTTCTTAAGTGGAAAAATAATTAAATATCAGTCTTTAAACAAAAGCTTTTGCCTCTTCAAATCAGTTAATAATAGAGGCAGTCATTTAAGTTGTGCCTTGACATAGGAAAAGTTTTGTTCTGCTTTCCCATGCCCTCCTTTTTGTAGAAATCAAAATTCAGTCATCAAAATCACCTTTAAGCAGATATTTTTCAAACAATTGGCTGTCATGGGATATATTATTAAAATACTATTGACTTTCTCTTAACCCAAAAAGGAAAAAAAATTGTTTTTTATATTAGAATGAATTTTGTACTGATTAAACAAAAATAATTGCAAAAATCATGTGGTTATGATAAAAAGGAAAATAGAAGTTAGAAATATCGATGATGACAAGTTCAATAAGCAGCTTCTTACTGTGTTAAGAAATAGAAGAATACAAATTTGGGAATTTCTTTGAAATACTGCAGTTGTGTTCTGAAAACATAAAATATTTGCTTTCATCGAGAACGCTCGTGTCATTTATGCTCACAGTCAAACTCGGAGAAGATTTACAGGCATACTTAGCAGGAGGACCCTTCTGCTGTGATGCATCTTCTGCTCTCTAGTTTAAATTTGAGCCTCTTTTAAGGGCGCCATCAGGTTTTCTTCTCTTGCTTTCTGGTAGTCTGGATCAGCTCCTGCAAGGATCTTGTGAGACGCCAGATTGCACAGGTGACAGATTGCATGTTCTGTCATCGCTTCCGTACTAGCAGTGGAAAACTTCGCCCTGTAGCTAAATGTGGTTTGCAGATTTGCATTATATACAATGCTGTAATTGACCTGTAAGCACTGAATAGTGTATTTTTAATTACTCTTTTTTAAAAAATTGGAATTTGAAAGAAAAAGTTTAATTTTCAAGAGCTGGGGAGCGTTGCAAAGGAGATGGTGTTATGTATTTGCCCTGATGTGCTGGATAGTGGTCTTACTTAAAAAGCTTAGTTTAATGGAATCAATCGTTTACCAAACTAATTGTGTGTTCTTTAGCTGAAGATGTCAATTAATTAGAGAACCAATTTTTGCGAGTTTACATCCCTAATCAATTTTCAGTGAAGAGCAATTAAGGTACCCTTAAACCTTAGCCTCATACTGAATGCACTAGGGTTGTATCAGCACGTCCTGTCATGTCTATGGTTCTCCCTAGGGACAGAGAGAGCCCTCCTCTGGGACTCTGTCTTTGTCCTTGTTTGGCATTTATTCAGGTAAAAATGCAAGTTGTGCCCGATCTTTTCCAGATGTTTCACGCTTCTTCCTCTTAACCAGCCCCACAGGTCAGTGCATTGAGGAGAAGCCCCATTTCATTTACACCCCCACCACCATCAGCACCGCTGTTCTGTTGAGGTGAAGAGATGTGTCCTTCCCCTTTACTTCCCTGATTGAAGTCAGATGTTTAGCTATGACTGTTCCCTTGGTATAAAAATATTGGAGGATCAAAAACTGGATATGCCTTGCTGTGAGCAGTTGTCCAATATTTGGGGAAAAGAGCCACACGAGTGAAGTAATGCCATACTTAGAAGGCGTAGCCACACAGTTTTCTTTCCCTACACCTCTGTGTTCCTATACAGGAACTCATGGCACCATCGTTGCAAATCTTTTCTAAGCCTGTCTAACAGTCCAGATTTCTGCTTCGTTGAGAAATGTTTTCAGCTGCTGTTTCCGTAAGGAAATAATGCTTCTCCTGTTTAGCCTGAGAATTAAAAAGTCAAGGGAACGCTGGCTGCCCTTCAGAGACGCTGACTGCCATGGGTAGCTGGGGGCCATTACATTCTTTCATCTTGGTAAGACTCGAAGCCACGTATTTGCTTAGTGTTTCACTGATTCTAAGTCGAAAACTGTGCAACTCATTTGTGTTTTGGTTTTGACTACATTACTTGCGATAAAGTTGAAATATAGTGCATGTTTCTCACCATTAACTTTATTTTTGTTCTTGGTCCAAGTTGGATAATGGAGATGAGCAAGCAGCCCAGATCAGACGTGAACTAGATGGACGACTGCAGTTGGCAGAACAAATGGCAAGGGTAAGTTGTTGCTTTCATGTACCAAAAACATGTAAGATAATGAGTGGGACAATACATAGTGTGTGTTTCTGGTTTCTGATTCTAAAATGAAGCAGAAGATCATTGAAAATATAAAAGCTTGGCAGATGCATTTCTTTCCTCTCTGGAGCTCTGATCAAAATTGTTCAATAATCCTATGTTTCCTCTGTGGCCTTCTTGCCTTTCACTCCAACAGTTAAAATATATTGGAAGCATGTATGCTATACTCTGTGTGTGCGCAGAAAAATATGTATTATATTAATATGATATTACTTGTAAAGCAGTTAAAATCTGCTTGTTTCTTTAAAAGGAAAAAAGTATAATTTAGGTCTATGAAGTTCATAAATAACAACTTAGAGATGTAATCTTCCTAAAAAGCAAATACTGTCCATAAAATTTTTAAAATAATTTTAAAGCAAGTGAAAATTATGAGCGTTATTTAAACTGTGTAAATCATGTTCATTGAATCTCTAATGTATATGCATACACTGCACATTAGTAAATTTTTTTAAAGAAAAATTTATGCTTTTTTTTTTCTACCAGAACCATTACTTGAAAATTCTCATGGTTGCCACAGTGCCTACTGCACAGTTTTGCCCAGAATAAGCAACTCCATGCCTTTACATGGTACATCCAAGACAGAAATCAGAGTTTTCATACATACAGTTCTTTTAAAGTACTTAAAATGCAGCATTTTTTGCGAGGGACCTAATTCTAGCAGCTAGTCCTAATTCTGGCAGCTCTGAGAATTATTAAGATCATTTAAGCCTAAGCAATCAAATGCTGAGAAATGTTAATTTTTTTCTCAGAGCTCAAAAACAAAGTAAAAAGCTTTTTGATACTGAATTAGGTATTCTAGCCTCTTTGTTGGTAAAGAAAAGGGTTTTCAGTGATTACCTGCCGGTGAGAGAATTATTAAACTGCAGTCTCAAAAGATCAGCACAGCTCAGGATAAATCTCTGCGTTTAGCTTTTTAGTTGCTTTTGAGGTCTCCTTCCTGGTTCCTATAACACATTACTTGCTGATTTTACAAGTTGTTAATTATAAATGAGAAGTTTGTTTTAGCAGAAAAGATAATTTAGCCTTATTAATGGAGGCAAGAACTTTAGAAATATGTTTATCTATGACAGAATAAAATCAATGGGGAATTCATGCATCTATTGGCCCATCTTTCTTCATGTGACTAAATTTAAAGTAGTTGAAATCAAAGTATGTATGACCTAATGGGTTTTTCTACCTACTGTAGCTGGTGCTAGGCTTTTCTAAGATAAACTTTTCTGTGATCCTGTGAAGAGGATGTCTTTTCTTGTGATAAATGCATCCTGAAAATCCATTTTAGCACTCTCAGAATCCAAACCTAAAGGCTAGTGTGTACATCAGCATGATCAGTGTCTCTTATCTGTCCCCACGGACTTTGTTCCAGGATATATTCCAGTATGTTGCAATCACACTTCCCAAATGAAATTATTAGTGGACAGTTCATTTTGTCAATTTATAAAATATTTGAAGGTAACATTAGAGGTATATTGTCCATTGATACACTAATACACATGTTTTAGAAATATCTGTGTACATATTCAACCTGGGTTTATGGTTAAATGATTCTGGGTGGGCAAGATGTTCTGTTTTTACAAATGCCCCTTACATTATTTTTGATGTGTTCAAATAGATATGTTGCCTACTATATTTGAGGAATATGATGGAATTCTCAATTCAAATTACATTCATTCTTCTCAAAATTAACTGTATTATGAGAGGGGATTAGTCTTCCCATTACTGTTTTAAAGATATAGAGATAGATAGACACTGGAATTAACACTTTTATTTTTATTAAATATGCCTTGGCTGAGAGAAAAATCAGTAAATTAAGATGATGTATAATGTGGTATGATGTTTTTTTCCTCCTTAACTTTTAAAATATACCTTCTAAGGAAAGAAAATTCCCAAAATTCGTAACAAGAGAAATGGAGAACATGTACATAGAGGAGTTGCGGTCTTCGGTGAATTTGCTGATGGCAAATTTGGAGAGTCTTCCAGTGTCTAAAGGTGGGCCGGAATTTAAACTGCAGAAGTTGAAGCGATCACAGAATTCTGCATTCTTGGACATAGGAGATGAAAATGAGGTTCAGCTGTCGAAGTCTGATGTGGTCCTGTCCTTCACATTAGAGGTAATCACATATTTCACAGAAAACTTGTTGACAGTTTAAATTACTAGAGTATCTATGTCTCGATATTTTTTTATTATTAGTCCTTCCTTGGTAATTTTAAAATTTTGTGTTAAAGAAGTAATTTTTTCTTTGTCTCTTTGTTAATTAGGAGTTAGAATACAGCTATATGATGCATTTTCTTCTGTCAGCACTAAAATGCATTTGGGCCCACACAGTAATTTGGGTAGTTGAATATCCTCCACAAATGTAACTTTAAATGAATTCCAGTACATTAAATATCTAAGTATACTTGGGAACTTAATAATGAAACACTGTTATAATCAGGAACTCATTCATAGAATTTTACAAACAAGTTGTTTTCTCACTGAAAGCATTTAAAGAATAAACAACAAAAAGATTAGTGGTGGTCATAGCAGACTTTTATAAATTTCTGCATTTTTCTCAAGAAACTAGCTGATTTGTACTGAGATTATGCAGGAAATCTGGTCTATAGGGATGTGGTCCTAATCCACATAGAGCTCAACTGGCTTCAAGAGGAAACCACAAATACTGTTAGTTACTTAAACATGTCTGATGACAGCATCGTAGCTCAGGTCCAATTCCGCAGATGTGCATATCGGGTAATGCTGATTGCTCTTTCAATAATAACAGAATCAAAACATTTCCCAAGTGTGTATTGTGTATTTGTTGGCCAGGAGCTGCCATGTTTGTGTTATGCATTTGAAATGGCTTTAGTTTGTTTAAGACAACAGATAATGTTACAGAATAAAGTTTTAAATTGTTAAATGGTTTAAAATAAACAAAAAATGTTTCTTTTTTTAAACAATGCTTTTTCTTAAGTGAAATGAGCATCTGCCTTTTTCATGTAATATTGAAAATTCAATTTCTTTCCTGTGTCATCAACATACACAAAGAGTTGAAAAAATGTCAAAAATGGACAGATGAAAAAGTTTAAATCCTTTGTATAGCAGAGAAATTACGTATCCCACTGTACGCAATTTTAGTATTACTAGCTAATAATGTAAAAGCCCAACATCAACTTTCAAAGAGTAGTAAGAGCCATCATT
>JAOXJK010000001.1:24554163-24589870 GCA_025774025.1 Xenus cinereus
CATTCTGTATGCCAAAAAGTCTTAGTTCATCAAGCATATAAAACAGGAGTGCAGGCCTTAATAGTATATGAAATGATGAAGTAGTTTTATAACTCCTGTGCTGAATCCAACGCATCACCATCACATGTGCTCTGTCTGCCTCTGAATTGGTATTAATTTAGACTGAAATATTGAAGATCTGTTCTTTTTTGATGCAAATGGGCAAATTAGAAAATCTGATTTCATTGCAGATAGAATACTTTATTTCTGGAAAGTGTGAGGTCATAAGTGCACAATTTCACATTTCTTGAGTAACACATAAACATTTTATGTCTTTTGGGATGTGACAGCTAAATTATAGGGCAACCAGCAAAATCCCCACTGAGGGCTGCTGCACAGCAACATGAATGAACAGGAAATCTGTAAGATGTTGTCATGGTTTAACCCCGGCCAGCACCTAAGCCCCACGCAGCCGCTCAATCACGCTTCCTAGTTGGGATGGGGAAGAGAATTGGAAGAGTAAAAGAGAGAAAAAAACCTCCTGGGTGAGTTTAATAGGTAAAGGAAAAGCCACGCACACAAGCAAAGCAAGACAAGGAGTTCATTCACTGCTCCCCATTGGCTGGCAGGAGTTCAGCCATCTCCAGAAAGCAGGCCTCCATCACGTGTAATGGTTATTTGGGAAGACAAAGCACCGTAACTCCAAACTTCCCCGGCTTCCCTCTTCTTCCCCAGCTTTATACACTGAGCAGGACATCATGGCATGGAATATCCCTTTGGTCAGTTGGGGCCAGCTGTCCTGGCTGTGTCTCCTCCCAGCTTTTTGTGCCTCCCCCCCCCCACTCGCTGGCAGGGCGGTGTGAAGAGCAGAAAAGGCCTTGAGAGCTTAGCAACAACCAAAATCATCAGTCTGCTACCAACACCATTCTCATCCCAAATCCAAAACACAGCTTGAACCCAGCTGCCAGCAAGAAAGTCAGCCCCATCCCAGCCGAAACCATGACACATGTCTAAACCTTAGTACAACAAAAAAAACTTGGTGAAATTCTCTTTGCAAAGGGGAAAGTGGCGGGGGTTCATGCTGCATGTCGTTATAAGATAGAACAGCAAAAGATGTAACATTTATAATGTTCTGGTGGCAATGGACCTTGCTTCCTAACATAAAACCTGCTCTGCACATCGCTACAAGCAATAGTGACTATTTCTGCAAGTTGAATATTTCTCTAAGTAGCCTATTTGCAAAAAATTTTAAATTACATAAATAAAATATCAAAGTAGTAGAAGACTTAATCACTTGTATGCTCCAGCTGTTGGACAGCTTAAGAAATAGACAAGCAATACTTAGGAAGCTGTTCATCAGCTAATGAGCTAGTAAATCAGCTAGTGACAGTTTCCTTCCTAACGAAATGCAACTTTTTTCCATTGCTAGAATCCAGAAGTGCTAGCAAAGACAAATGTACTCTGCAATTAAATTGGAAACTCAAAGAAAAGAAGTATCAACATAATAATGAATAAACATGAAGTCTGCGTTCAACAAGGACATATATTTGGAAAGTGGAAAGACCGTACAGACAGTATGAGCTAGAAGGATCCCTTGTGCCGTCTTTCAGTGATCATTGATCACTTTAACTACTTGAATTCCTGAACCACAAAATATGAGATAGAAGAGATGATTACGTCGTTCTGCCTCAATTGCTGTTATTATTTATAAAGCGTAATAGGCAGTGTTGATAATTTATGCATAATGTAAAAATATTCTAAATGACTGTAATCTCACTGTAGTATTAGCAAACTAGCAATTTGACAAGATATCTAACTATTGCTAAGATTCTGGAAATTTTAAAGTACAAGGGATTGTACAGCTAGGCGTGAAGTCTGGCTTAAAATACTTCAGTTGAAATGAATTGGGAAATAGGCAAAAGGTTGAATAGCAAAGTACTTTCATAGTTGCTTGCTGACCTAAGAAACCAATTGCTCCAGTGAGACCGAAAGTAGTCATTACTTTGGTCACCTTTAAAACAATCAGACAACGACTGGGTTATGTGTATAGGTTAGTTGAGGACAGCTTCTCTCCTGATTAAATGACTACATTTTTCCCTAGTTTCTTCTCATAGACCCAAATAGGGCTGGAAAGGAAAGCAGCTTTTTCAAAGCAAGCAGGGAAGTCTGACTTTCTTCTCAAATCGTCTCTGAATTAGAAACATCTGAAGTGTAAAAATTCCAGTAATTTCACACAGTGACAAACCGTAAGGTTTATAAGCGGCGGAGAGCAGTTGAAGTAGGATGGCATTTGGCTCTTCTAAGCTATAACTGAGTGGCTCAGAGGAGCTGAAACACTATGTGATCTGCCAAGCTCAGAATTTCCCCGGTGAGGAAATTTATCAGGACACAGCCGGTAGGGGCTTTTTCCCTTTCTCTCCCTCCCCCCCGCAATATGCAGACCGGACCTGACTGCAAGTGTGGAGCTGGGAGAAGGAAGAGGGGTGTAGGTAGCGGGGGAGAAACTCACAGCCGCTGACAGCGATGCTCTGACCTGCCTCATGCTGGGCACAGCACCAAAGCGCCTCTGAGATTCAAGGGTTGCAACCTCGGGTGTCGCAGCACCATGACTAACCTCAGTGTACTCGCTCGTCTTCTTTACAGCCTGACTTAGTAACCTGCTTGTTCTATGAATGCTTATTTCGGTGACTGCTTAAAAGATACGTTTCCTCAGGTATTAGCATTCAGAATTGTATTGAGACTTTAGTCTCAAATTCAACTACTAGTGTTTAAACTGTGGTTGGGCTGAGTTTTTGGTCGTTGTCCAAGTAGAAACAGAGCAAAATTTCAGTTTCTACTCTGTGTTGTTGAAAGTGGGGAAAAAAAGGTCAAAATGAAAACTCTTCTCTGTGAAGATTTGAGTGAGTGGTGTTTGGAGATTTTTTTTCTTTTTTTTCTTTTTTTTTTCCACCTGCCTGAAGCTTCGTACTGCAGTAGCTGTGCTATGTAATGTTTTCTGTAGGAGAAACTATTTATTTTCTTTTCCTCAGATTGTTATAATGGAGGTGCAAGGTTTAAGGTCAGTCGCTCCCAATCGAATTGTCTACTGCACCATGGAAGTGGAAGGAGGCGAGAAGCTCCAGACGGACCAAGCAGAAGCTTCCAGACCACAGTAAGCCACTCTACTCTCACTGCATCCAGCATCTCTTTCCTTCATATCATGGAAGAAACTAATTGAGTATCTTTACAGTTTTTACAATTAAGTTAGCGCTAGGTCGTATGAAGTTTTCTCCTGGGTAGTTATTTTAAATTCTTTTTCAAAAAGAAAAATACGAGTAATAGTTATTTATGGTGAAGTAAGTACGAAGTGTGAATGCTGTCCAAATAAATGCCATTGAATGTATGTGCAAGGAAAAGAGCTGGAGACTGCAGCATTGTGTTCTTACCTGCATCCTCTGAAAATACAAACCTCTCGATAGATGTTAGCCCGAGGTGATTTTCTGTATTCTAGGTTAATGTCCAGGTGGCCTTGCGCAGTGTAACTTGTACAATTGGTGGAAAATCAATACTCAGTAATCAATCTTGACAAAGCTTACTCACCTGCTGAGCCTATTTCATTTTAAATTATAGGATCCACTTCTTTCAATTAATTTTTGAGGGAGACAGTCAGCAAACTGACTTGGAAGAGGATAACATCATGCCATCTGTAGCTGAACCAGTGAGAGTGGCAGAGAGGAAGAAAATTAAATGTGTTTTTTCGTTGATTTGTTTGACCTACACACTGACTTCAGATACTTTTCTCTCTGTTGAAATGTCATTTGGAACCTTTTGTGGATAACTTTCCAGACAGCGCGTTGGGGTTTTACTGGCACCATAGTGTGCCTTGTGAAAGACAATTTAAAAATTGTAGTTGTTACCGTATCTGAGAAAACATCTTCATCGGGGTTCAGATCGTAGTTTCTATTACATTCAGACCACAAATACAAACTTCTGTTAGGCAAAATTATAAGCACTAAGTTTTATCTGCTTTTTCTGGTGTTGGGAGGAGGAGGAGATCTAATTTTGTGGACTTTCTCAGCAAATTTCCTTGGAAAGTAAGCCAGCAGCCTACTCCAGTAACATATTCAGACAGCTTTGCAGAACTCTAAGCATGTGGAACAAGACGTAAAATGCACTTGTCACAGTCCCTGGCTGTGTTCCTTCTCCAGGGCATGGGTATGCTCAGTTTTATCATTTGCCTGTAGTACATGAGGAATTTCTAAGAGCAACAATAGTGTAGAAGACACACAAATATACGCATTGAAGCAAGGTCATAAGTCGGGGTATGCAACATTCCCTGCTCATTTGTGGACCTCTTGGGGCGTCCTTTGGTAGCTCAGAGTCCCAGGAGAGTTGCAAGACTTTCTCATGGAGGGCACATATTCAAGCTGTGCACCCTCTTCAAACACAGAGTTGCTCTTACAATGTTCCCTGCAACAAGTACCTCCAACCTTTGCCTAGTCAAGGTTCCTGTTTCCTGTGTCTCTCTTTCCTCACACTTGAACTTGTTAGCTTCTGGTTTAAATGCTCAATTAATCCCTGTTGTCATTGGTGTGGGTATTCAGATCTCCCTAAATCAGCTAGAATACACAAATTCTTGAATTTGAATTCTTGGGCACAGTCATTCTCCTTCCAGAAAACAGTTTATAGATGGTAAGGATTTTGTTTCTCTCTAGCTGTTTCCAGATATGGTGAACAAAACATGGCAGGGGTGGTTCATGGTCAGTTCATAGTTTACTTATTACATACTGAGGGCTGCAGGTTAAGGTAAAGGTTGTAAAACCAATCAGAAATTATCAATACATCCAGTAAAAGTTAATAGCAGATTAGTTGATATTCCTACCTGCCAAAGTAGAAACTTTGTGAAAAGGAAGTTTCAGAATAGATGGAATCAATACAAGAACAACTGGAGTGTTTCAAGGAAAAGGGGTAATGTTAGGACCTGCTCTGAGGTCGTAAACTGATTTAGTGGATTTCAGGCTCAATAGGTATGAGTTGATTGAATACAGGAGAGAGACAGGTTATGGACTATTCCATATAAATCATGTTGTATGAACCATATTCATATGTATTTGTATGGAAGAAATTAGGCATCTATAGGAAGTGGATGATTGAGAAATACCCTGGAAGGACAGGAATGGGAGTTATCGGTGCTGTTGACCCACTATCCTAAAAAACAGTATAACTTGAAGGGGCACGGCCAATAGAGCTCTAAAACCTGTCTAGTTCCTGTGCTCTTCTGAGCTGTACTGTTTTCCATTTCTGGCAAGACCAATTGTGAGGCATTGGCATACAGTATGATTATGAGCATATAGGGACATGTAGTTTGTGAGCACATATAGAGATGTAGTTTGAGGCAACAGAGGAGGATATTAAATTAGACAAGCACGAAATTAGGAGATTATGGGCAAAGGATGGAGGAAGCTGCCTATGGAATGGGAGATCCTTTATTCCACAGTTTAATTTTTCTGTTAGAGCCAAATCAGGTTTTCTTGACAGTAGCAATATTGCTTTTTTTTGGTTGATGGTGGAGGGAACTAAGAGGGCTTTGCAGAGTCTAATCAGAAAATTGTGCTGGTGGACGAGAGCCTAGGAAATACTATTTTGGCAGGGAGGAGTCCCCGGGTTTCAGAAGACTTAAGGTGTCTCTTTTTCTCTCTCCTATCCCAGCCTGTGTCCAGTCATTCCAAAGAACTTTCTTACTTTTATGACCAACACATCCCTTGCCCCGTGCTATCACCTGTCTCCTCTTGCCCCCCTGCTTCTTCCAGCACTCATTGCTGTTCTCTGATAGGGCCCTGTCAGGGTGATCATAGAATCATAGAATGGTTAGAGTTGGAAGGGACCTTGAATATCATCGAGTTCCAAACCCCTGCCATGGGCAGGGACACCTCCCACTAGACCAGGTTGCTCAAGGCCCCATCCAGCCTGGCCTTGAACACCTCCAGGTGTTCATCCATCCACAACTTCTCTGGGAAACCTGTTCCAGTGCATCACCACTCTCACAGTAAATAATTTCCAATCTAAATCTCCCCTCTTTCAGTTTAAAACCATTACTCCTCATCCTATTGCTCCACTCCCTGATGAAGAGTCCCTCCCCATCTCTCCTGTAGGCCCTGTTTAGGTACAGGAAGGCTGCTATAAGGTCTCCCCAGGGCCTTGTCTTCTCTTCTGATGGGGAGGGTCAGTCACTGGGCAAAGGGTTGGGTGTTCTCCTGCAAAGAGGAGGTACAGGAAGAAGTGGAAACAGAGGTGACTTTCTGCTCCTTCTTGATGTTAGTAATGGTACTACAACTGGGAAGAAAGATGCCTCCTTTCCCCCTTGATCCTTTGGCAACAGTGGGCAAAGTCACTTAAGCAGAGGCCAGTGACCAGCTGGGCAGGCACGGCCAGTCTGTCTCTTTTCCTATACAGAAAAAACAAGCTGGCAGCTGCCCTAGGCTACTGCCTACTTTGCCTGCTGCTGGCGCTGGCTCCTTACTGGGATAATTTTCAGTCCTGTCATTCTGGTATGAAGGAAAATAATCAGCGAGGCTGGAGGAGAAAACACAAAACTCATCCCCCGCCCCCCCCCCCAAAAAAAAAAAAAGAATCAAGAAGAACTGTTGTTAAGCTTGACTCTTCAAATCACTAGCAGTAACATATTTGCGCTGACAAATCCCAGATAAATGAGAACATAACTTCAGATTTTATATAGGACGTGCAGCTAGAAAAGGGTAGCAAAGCTCTCACACTAAGCGTAGAATGAGACTGTGATGAAAAGTGAATGATTACCACCAGCCTGCTGTGGGAGACTGCTGGCAAGAGCTCCAAATCACGCGCTTGTCACACACATTTTCTGTAGTTGGTTTATCGTTTTGAACTGGTAGCTACATTTGTGAAAAGAAGCAGTATAAAGAATTATTTATGCCTGGTTTTTTCATCTGCAAAACATTGGTGTATGCAGTGCGATGCTGCTGCTCAGTCAGAAGTTTCAAAAGCTTTGACAGTGAAAAGGAGAAAACGAGACACTCAATCAAATGCTTCAAAATGGAGTGCAAGCCGGTGTGACCTTAGAGTAGAGATTAATGGGAGCATGAGTCAAGTGGAGACTTAATTCAGGATTTGTCCACTATTCCAAAATGCTGAGTATTTTCTAAATTATTTTTATGACTCTGTATTTAAGTACTCCTCTGAGTCCCTCGATGCTTCCATAAGAGTAATAAGAAAATTGGACACAATTAGGCACAATGTTCTTTCTTAAAGGGGAAAGACCTAATTAGAGTCCCAGAGAAGACAGCACAGTTTTATCCTGACAGTTTATCAGTAAGAAATGTCTTTTAGTTTCTTATTACTTGTCTGTTTTCTCTTGCCTTGAATAATAATTTTGTGAGTTTATACCAAAGCGCTTCATTTCCTTCTTTAACAAGCTAAATAAAGTACTGTTTATATATATCTTACATATAACGTGGTGATTCTAGTGGTCATTCTAAATTGCAAATGCAATAGAATAATATAGTTTGACTGAGCTTAAGTCATAGACAATTTTACAAAGAGATCGGTTAGACAGCTTCACATCCAAACCCTATAAAATTTTTATTACTGCCTGTGAAATATTTCTTCATTCCTTCCAACTGTTTCCTGCCTTTTAGCCCTGCTGAAAATCTCTCCAACATAGCCTGTGACCTTTTCTGCTGGAGATCAGTAAGCAGAGCCTTCAGAGGACCCCTTCAGTCGTATGAAGCTTTGCATAACTTTGTTGCTGTGACGCCACAGGGGGTCATCTTGCAGAACCCAGTGCTAATTTCATTTTTCAAATGTTACTGATGTGGCTTAGTTTTTAGTCTTGTGGAGTCTGGTGTCCACATGTTTTCTTATCATTGATTTTTATTCGTTCTGAATATTAAATAACATGGTTTTTTGAAAGTGTTGTCTTTTGGGTGTGTATAATCATGCCTAAAGATAAAAGATGGGAATATGCTATCTTTTATCACTACAAGTGACATTCTGTTGTCACATATTTATGCAATAGAAAAAAGATCATATCTTGCATGATGAGAAAATTTTAATGGAGCCAGGATATTCTTCATGTGCATAAGACAAGGAAGTTGATCATATTTTGCTACCAGTGGTTGCATAACCTTATAAAAAGGGCTATTATATATTAGAAGTGTGTGAAGAATGCACAATTAAATATCTGACCAGAGAAGGCAGGGAACCTCGATCAAGACTGCACAAATAAAGTAAATGCTGCTCACGTTCTTTTTATGCAATATTCTGCCATCATTAATTTCATAAAGTATTTGAAGTATGGATACATTATTAAAGATTACTTAGCAAAAATTTTGTAGAACAGTTCAAAAAAAAAGAAAAAGAAAAGGCTTACTCTCTAAAATTTAGAACTTCTTTAAACAACATGGTCACTCATGAAAAAAAAATACTTTTTTAATAGAATGTTTTGTGGATATGGCCTAAGATGACATTTCTGAAGCGAAAAAGGTTAGACAATATTTATAACCTGTGACAGTCACGTTCCAAGCATCAGCTGGCTTTATTTCCTCATCATAGTCACTGGAACTTTCTAATTTTTATTTTTGATTAAGACAAAGAAAGAGATGATCATACCTACAACTGTCACCTAACTTGTGGTTGGATGACAAAGATGTACAATATGTAAGGAAAGAGAAAGGATACCTACTCTTTCTTTTTTTTTCCACCTGCTACTGCTCTGTCTGGTACATCTGCATAAATGAGGTTAATTTTGGTCAGTAATACTTTCATTATGCTGTTGGTTTTCAGTAATCATTCCTTATATTGTTTAAATGTGTAGGAATCCATGTTATTGCTCTTGCGTGGGAGAAAAAGTAGAATGAAAAAGTTGTTCCCGGCTCATATTGGTTCGAGTCTTAAGTATAAAACTAGAGACTAAGCACTGGAAGAAACCAGGGACAGCAACACAGGGGTTTGCTGACCAGATAGACAGTAATCGAGCTGACCAACTCTCCTTAGGGTGTGGAGGGTTTTTCTGTTGTTTGTCTGGGTGCTTTTTCGTTGAAATGGATAGACTTGCACGTGGGATTTTTACAGAGGGATAATGAGATTGCAGTTTCACAGTGCCTGATCTAACTGAGCGTAGCTTTTTGTTCATATGCTTCCTATTATGTCTTCTGAGGATAAATCCTCTTTAGAATTTAGCTCCTTGAACAAAGTCTTTTACTTGATGAATTTCATCTGTTCTTTTGACTATTACCTCTGGAAGTTTTTTACTCACAGATAAGTGCAGTGAAATCCAGTGTTCATCTTACAGAGGGTAATAAAGTAGAATTGTTCTGCCTACTTCTGGCATCCAGACTTATTTTCTTTAAAACATAAATACATTTTATGCAACATTTACAAAAGTGAGGTTGTATGTTAGAGAACCTCTGTGTATTATTAGTAACATCTTCTCAAAGGCTAAAGCCTGAGAGACATAATTACGTTGATGTGGACAATGTTGAAAACTTGGTGAAGGTGTGATCTTCGAATAAGTAATTTGGAATTTTAGGGAAGCTAGTGGGGTAAAGATCATGACAGGAAACAAAGCGTGTCATCTTTCATAAATTAGGTTTGATATGGTTGCATAATAAAGATTATTATAATTTGCTCTAAGATTTATCTTTACATCTTTAAAGGATAAATTCCATCATGGCTTTCATCTTGTCATATGTCAGTAAGTCTTTCTTTTTTGGATTGTCATGATTGGAGCAATTCACAAAATAGGGTGGAAGAAATTACCTTTCAAAAAATTGGATGCTATGAGCAAATACCATGTATGTCAGTCTAGTATCCAGCTGTGAAGAGGAGAAAAGAAATTGCCAGTAGGAAATTATCTGATGTTTTATTGGTTCTGCAAAATAAAAGATAGAGAAGAAAAAAATACACGTTTATCCCAGCCTGTGTTCTGGATTAATGATGGAAAAGTTTCACTTCACAAGGAATATGGATTCAGCTGAAAATTTACATGACAATTTTATTCAGTTATTCTTGATGCCTGATCAATTGCTTGCTTCTTTAAAGAATGGAAATAATACCTAATCAGCTCAAATCCAAAGAGCAGTATGATATCCACCAAAAAAAAAGATACGGGATTTCTAAAATAAGTAAGTTTCTATGCTATGTTCTGTCATTGATTACTATTTTATGTTATCTAAGAGACTTTTCACCTCTCTTATTGCAGAGAAATGTGAATTACATACAGACTCTTAATATTCAATTTGAAGCTCAACTGGATAATAATCTGAGCAACCTGATTTTAACTGGCCTTGCTCTAAGCTGGGTTCAAACTGGATGACTTCCAGTGGTTCCTTCCAGCCTAAATTTTACAGTGCTTCTATGATTAACTCCCAAAATATTCTCTCGTAAGTCTAGCTACCTAAGGGACTTGTGAAAACCACTGCTGTTAGAAGGGAATATTCACTTGTCAGAGTGTGGCATAGAAAAATTGGGATGAGAGGAGGGAGGAGATAATTAGTTGGTTGGAATCTCTACTGTATTTGGATGGTTAGCAATAAACATAATCCTTCTGCCACCAGGGCATATCTTTTTTTCATTTTCTTCACCTTAATCTTTTTGATTATTCTGGCTAAATCCTGGTTGTTCTCCTTGCTCCTGTGTGCTCAGCATGCTAATAATTGACTGAAAGCAGCCAGGATTTCTGCCCTGGCGTGATGTTTGCACTTCTGAAGACTGTAGCTTTGGTGCGCTGCCTTCTGCTGCGGCGCTTAGACCCCAGGCAGAAAGCTGGTGGGATGAAGGCTTTACAATTAATACGTTCTCTGTTCAGAGCTGGGATATTAACTCTCCTCATCTAGTGTCCCTGCTTGAAAGAATAGCTGTTTAGGGGTGACTGTTGTCTTTTAAAATGTATAATGACATTATATGTCTCCTGCAAGACTGACACCAGTGTTATTTCATAGTGCATTTTGGAAACCTTGGGGATTAAGATATATGTCCCACTGTTATCCCTTTCACTATAACAATCAGGACTCAGAGAAGGACTGTTTACATGCTCCTTAATGTACATGATATATCTATTTCCATTCTCATTCCCACCTGATCCACAGAAAATGGGACTAATATTTTGCAGACAGCCATAGGTTTTCTTTAACATTGTGCTAAAGCATTTGTACGTGTGTCATCCAGCTTCCAACTGGAGGGCATTTGGCTATGGATACTGTGGTGCTGAGCCAAAGGCAATTAAATCCTGCTTAGAAGAAAAATGTTTTGGATCAGGCTAAGGCTCATACTAATATAGCTACATGGTCTCTGGCTGGGCCCAAGGGAAGGCAAAGGCAGCTTACATCTGCCTGTAAAGTATCATGTAGAGGAATGGTGGTCTGTCAAAAAAAAAAAGATGGTGTTGGGAAGGGTTACCTCAAATTTTACCTCCAGTCTCCTTCTGGAATAGTCTGATAGATTAGGTTTGAAATTTGTCATTCAAAGTGGTCTGCACCTTCCTCATCTTTGGCAAACTTAATTATTTCTTGTGGGCAACAGTCAATGTGAAAACAATTTCTTTGGATTTCTCTTAAATTTTGATATGATCAGAATGTCCCATTTTACATTTTTAAAATATACTTTTCTCGTGTCTTGGTTTGAAGAGGCCTTTCAAAAATTTGCTTATATTTGTTGTAAGCAATACAGTACAGGTACATTCAAAATAACTGCTAAGCATTTGACTAGATGCAGTGGTTGAATTGGAAGAAATTTTATGGTTTGTTGCTTTGGGTGAAGAGAAAGGTTTCAAAGAAGTTTTAAAGGGTTTAAAAGAAAGTTTTTGCTTTTGCGCACTATTCAGGCTAAAAATACTTTGTACATCTTAAATGCTCATGAGACTCAGAAAACTGTTTGTCACCGCACCATGGGCAGACTCTTCTGTCACTGTGTTAGTACGTGCATTGATCCTCAGAGGTGTCAAGAGGTCCAGTACTTTTAGAATACAGAATAGTCAACTGAACAGATGAAGGAAAAAATGAATAGATCTTGAAATTTCTTAGTAACTACTGAGCATATAAGGTATGAATCTACAGGTTAATGTGCCTACTTGAAAGCTATACCAGCAGATTGAGTGTAGGAGGACAGCAGAAACAAAGGCAGAATAATGTAGACAGCTGATAAGAATAGCAGGAGTCAAAAGGAGGAGTAAAAGGGGTTTCAGAATAAAAGAGAATTGGTGTGAAGCCAGATGGAATACTGAAGTTTTCTGATTTGATACCTGAGTTTTCACTGATAAACTGTGCAGGCTCAGATAGGTCAGTCTATTTTGTGATTTGTTTCCCACATCTTTAGACTGAGATGACAACATCTATCTGCTTCATCAAGGTGCTGTCGGTTCATCAACTTTTGTACAATGTTTTAAAGGTTTTAAGTGTCACATGAATACTAAATAACATGAAAAAATAGGATTTGCAACTTTTAACAATGTTGTGATGGATTCATAATTATGTTTTTCAAGGCAAAAGTGAGGTAAATACGGATACAGGAAATTTGAGAACATAAATGGCCGTGTCTTGCCTTTGTGCGCGTCACCAGCCCCTGGCTGGGTTTGAAACTTGCTGGGAAATGGGAGTTAATGTCTCTCATGAATTCTTTACATGATATGTGGCAGTGGTTCCCAGCACCTGGCAGTGCGTCAGTCTTGTTACATACCCTTGAAAGTCTTTACCCTGACATGTCTTGGTTGCCTGTATGGAAAGTGAAGTGGGGAACTAAGACTAAGTAATATTTATTCGTACTGTTTTATGTTTGTGATGACAATACTTGTCATAACAGCATTCTGTAGTGTTAGAGTGCACTGTTCTCATTTTCAGTGTAGAAACCCTAAATGAGTGTTTTCACTTAATTGCTTATTATGGATTGAACCACTCTTTTAGTTTTCCTTTCTGCTTTGTATTAGGCTCTTTTTTGTTTTAAAGAAAAACTATTCACAATTTGGGGTGTTTTTTTACAATTTTTTTTCAGTTATCAATAGTGGTTTATGTTTAAAAAGAAACACATGATTGTGTCTAGCTCATTATTAGCTCTGTGATAAATAGTAATTTTGACTCTGTTAATTCCTTTATTTAAAAAAATTATTATTTTTACCAAAAGCAAACTCTGAAAAAACTCCACCATATGATCAAATTATTCTTTTCTCCCTTTCATGTTAGTCTAGTTGTGAAAAGGGGGTTTTACAATACAGCAAATCCATCAAAATGCTCTATCCTTGCTCTTAACGAAGTAAGGATCCGATTCAGAGCTTTCACTTCCTCAGAGCAGAGTTACAAGAAGAGTTTGACGACATTTTGTAAGAGCCAGCCTAAGAGCCTTTAATTTTGCTGCTGAATCCACAGGGGAAAAAAAACCCACCATTCAGCCTTTCTGAGTGATTATACTAGAAGTGATTCGACAATGCATTCAGAAATTGAATGCTGAGCTGCTTAGTGTGTGCAGCTACAGGTGCTGAACGCACAACTTTTCCATAAGCGAAGTGCCAAAGAGATGGGTGGTTAGCTTATGTTTCAAACCGCTAGTGTGCTGAGACAAATGTTCCTACGTAGATGGAAATAAATGAAAAATGGTTTAAAAAAATAAAGATAAGAAAAATTAAGGGACAGTAGTGTAGACCCTGCTTAGGTAGAATCAAAGGTGACACTTAAAGGCAATTGTACGGCTTTCCATCCTTACACCAAAATTTTCCTTTTTTCTGTACTGCTCCTTCCTACTGTCATCCATTGCTGTAGAACAAAATATTTTTTTCATATCTACATTTTGTAGTTTTAGGAACATTTTGATGGTAACCTCAGAGGTAAAGCCATTACTATTGTAATGCTCCTTCACTAGCTGACAGCCCTGAAAGTATTTATGCAAAGTATCAGTTCTTCTGTAGTAGGGATTGTAAAACAATAAATCTGTAGTTCTCAGCAGGATTTCTGCATGAAAGAGTGAATTCACAGTAACGTGGGGACCAGACTCAAGATGTACAAAAGATTAGATGACTTTAGTGAAGAAGGGCCAAGATACTTGGCCAAGCTCATGATTTAGTTTGCTTTGTCTGTGAGCTTTGTCTGTGCCTCTACTGTAAAAGAACATTATGATTTGTTTAAAAGCTTCTTTATGCATCACCTTTCAGCTGCAATTTAATGTGCTTGCTCTGACGAAAGAAATTATGCTCTTTGCACTTTCATCAAAATAAATGAATAATTTTCAAATAGAGAAATAGGAAAATGTGGGGTTTTTTTCCCACAGGAAAAATATTTGCAACCTAAAGCACATTTGAAGCATTATAGGAAGGTACTAACATACAAACTCTTCCCCTTGTGGTTTCAAAATTGAATTCCAGTTCCCAGTGATGTAATTGAGAATATATACATAAATATATATTGAATAAAATAGTGATTATAATATCGAATATAAGGAATAATCATTACCCTATTAAATCCTTGATGCTGCATAATAAACTTCTGTCACTTGTGCAGTAACATTTCAACATCTTTTTTCAGAAGTATTCAGTAAGGGGTGAAGCGGGAATGTTTGTGTTATTTTGTGAGGTGTGCAAAAGACAGAAAGTGGACATGCCATTGGGTTGTGTGAGACAGTTGTTAGCGATAAGGCCATGATTTCTTGTGTGGCATCCTAGTGTCAGTCATTGCCAAGCAGATGTGTATTTCTGTGCTCATAAGAGAATAGGAAATTATGAAATTTCGGCTATTATTAGTGGAGAAGAACTAGCAGCAATTAGTAACAACTAATGCTCTCTTTGGGAGTCTCGGTAAAAAAGACAAAATCAGATAAGTATGGATTTAACTCTATTTTTGTTTGTCTGAATGGAGCCTTCACATCAAATTAAAGATTTATTGTCAGATCGCTGTGGGGTAACTTATGTTGCTGGTCCAGGGACTTGCATGCTCTCACACGTGTTTTTTCTCTCTGCCTGTATATGTGCAGTTGCAGTTAGTAATATACAAAGCTTCATAAATTCCACATTCACACAATACTTTGCTGACAACAGAATGTTTGTCAGACCTGTATTTAAGGTGTCTTGAACTATATTAAAGCATCAGTGGATTTAGATGTGTCAGGGAGGTGCTGTGACTCTCATCTGTCTTTTTGTTTCCTGGCCTTTCATCTCATGACTTGCTCTGTGATCATAATTTCTAACCTGAAGATTATACATACCTAGTTTTCTGCTTTTAAAGTATGTTCCTAGACAAAGTAGAAACAACAAAGCCAGTACAGATTCTTGAAACAGTTGAGACATGGAGATGTTATGGGGACCTGAACATTGTAGTTCCAGTCCAGCTCAGCGATGAATGAAAATGAAGTGCTGGTAACTCTCTTAGTCCTGTGAAGCAGTAGGATGCCTAAAAAACTGGATTTGGTGGGTCTTCCTGCTCATTCCAGCTCTGTAGCACATACCTGTATGGATAGGGAATATGAAAAATTTATCAGAAGGCCTCTTAAGGTGATATAATGAAAAATTAAGAAATCTGTTGAGGTTGATTTATGCAGTGGATTAAAACCAAGAATCAAACCTGGAAAGATGCAAAAGGAGGCACCAAGGAGACCAATATACTGTGATATTGGTTTCAAAAAGGACAATATTTCCTAATTGCTGAGGAAGATCAATTATTGATGGTGCAAAATTCTTTAGACTTGATATTTTGTCAGAAAGAGAATGTTCCAATAAATAAGGCTAAAATAAAATGTCTAGGTGTTTCCTTGGAACAATAAATTTTATAACATTCACTCCCATGTAAGAGTGGAGATTTAAGATCTCATAAAGAAAAGTTTTGACTAACAGAGACCATGATTAGAGTGGAAAGCCTTGAGAGAGAACTTCACTGTTTCCAGTATACTAAATGTGTTCCAAAATGAAGTAGAAAAATAAATTTGCTTAGACTGGATTCTGTGACACAGTGATAAATCTTTACCTGAAATAAACATCCACCTCCCTGCTGGTAGAGGATACTTTTACAGTGAAGGGAAATTAACTTTGGCAAAGGACTCTGTCAATAATTATGGTATCAGCCCACGTACTTCTGACAGAATCGTAAATATGGTGAAAAGACTGGGGCTTATGGTTGAAGATGATCAAACATCAAATCATTGCAGTTTCTGTAGTAAAAGAGAATGCGTAGGTGAAAGCAGAAAAATTATGTCTACAAAGGAAAATGATGTGGCAAAATGAGAGCATGAAGAGGCAGGATTAGGGATTTTTTTATGCTTAATGTTGGTGGTTTTAGAGGTCTCAAGTATGCTACACGGGCTGCAGCTGACAGCGCAATGAGTGACACTACAGCATTTAGCACTGAAATTATTGTTACTTCTGACTACTTTTCTAGCAAGATTAAAAAAAAACACAACAGACAATTATGGGAATTTTTAACTTTAGTATAAATACTGCATGAGATCCACGCTTGTTTTGAAGAAAATTTTGCACTTTCCGTCTAGCCACATCGAACACCGATATCATTCACATTAGCAACAATCACTGGACAGATAGTCGTAAGTCAAGGGTTCCTCCAAATGTGTGGAAGTGGCTGATTTGCTCTTTCCATAGCTTACATATATTTGGTAGTTAAAACATACACTGTTACATTTTTCTTAGGTTAAGAATTATGAAAGATATACTTCTTTTAAAGAGCAATTTCAGAAATTAGGTGAATTAATTTACCTGTTCTTCCTTCTCATCTTTCTTCCACTCTTCAGTATCTCCATAGCAGAGCAAGCCTGAAATAAACTGTCTGCAACATACTTTGACTCAAATGAGATCAAAGTTGCCCATACAATTTCCTTCTGTTTTCACAGAAAACCAAGTTACAACCTAAAGGTTCACCTGCTCCTCTGGATGAAAAGTAAAAGTCAGCTGTAGGATTTATTTTCTTGCAGAAAATATTTCATTGTTATTGCTATTGAAAGCTAAAATATAAAGAAAAGTAGCTTTTCTTTATTCAGTGCTCAAATTCTGGAGGCCACATAGTTAGTTCTAATTTAAAAACAGTCAAAAAGTCGTTCAATTAAACAACTAAAAAGTTATTCAGTCTTATGAATAATGGGAACAATCTTTTGCATGTTAGTTGACTTTTAATCTGTGGATCAGAAAGACATTTCTGAGAAGGGCTGTATTTTCTCCAGGAAAATATTAGGGTACAACCCCAACCTAAAAGAAAAATACAGATTTGTCTAACCTATACCTAGCAGCTTAGCTTTTAAATTTAATGGAAATGTTCCACTACGGCTCCTCCAATAAGATCAAGAAGATGTGAGAAGAGGAAATAGGTATTAATAAATGCATTTGACAGAACACGAATGTGTTTTGGAAGAAAAATGTTAAATTTTTGAGAAACCAAGTGGTTATAATTATATTAGCACATCTGTGACCATCTGCTCTACCAGATAATTCACTTCCAAAGGTATGGTTCTGAGAGGCTATGAGAGTTAGCTGAAGTCCCAATCAGCAAGGACCGTGAAGGAGCATGGAATGTTTCCATGAACATTAAGCTTTAGGAATAGATTCAGACCGTTGCTTTTCAGTCCAGGATTTTCATTTATTGCTGCACATGGAAAAAGGGGTGGGAGAAAGATGTCAGTCAAGGATAGTGATCAGATCTGATGTTAAAGGTGATTTCCAGTACTACATTAGTGTCAAAAATGGGTGAATGACCCAGTGTTAGTCCCATCCATATTAGTCTCTCATTGTGCGTCTAAATTAAAGAAGTAAATTCTGTGAGGCTCCTTGGGCAAGGCTCAGGTGTGCCCCCTCTCTCCCTGCTCCGTCCTGCAGGAATGGAGCCTGGGGATGTCTCTGGAGAAAGCTGCACCACTTTCTGGGCAGGTCCTGGAGCCAGGTGTTGGGGTGCCCCTACCTGACCCTCAGCTTTCAGAAGTTGATCGACCCCTCCGTGATACTCTCTTTGTTGAGAGGCTGGGTCTTTTCTCTTCCCTTTAGTCAACATGACTTCTAATTTCTTCCGTCTGACAGTTAATGCTGGCACTAGATCTTAGGAGAGAGGTTTTTGTTTCATTTTTTTTAATAGAAGCTTCTGTTAATTGTTTGGGTCGTCCTATCCATTGTGGTCTGCACAGTGCAAGGATTCTGGAAGTTCAGGACATATATATCCTGGTGCCTGAGAAAGAGAGTCCAGGTGACAAAGTGCTTGGGTTGTGTTTGAGATTGCAAGTCAGCATTCTTCCTGCATAGTGGGATCTGGAGGGGGAGAGGAGACTGAAGATACAACTATCTCATCTTTTATGAAGATGCTTTCTCCTTGGAAATCTCATTTCTGTATTGTGACAAAACCTGCCCCTGGGACCAGCGCTGGGAAGAGCAGCGGTGCTAGGCATTGTCTTGTCCTGCGACTGCAGCATCTATCATCAGATCACGAAACAGGTTTTCTCCCTCTCAGGAAGGTAATTTTTCATCGCAGTCCCTGTTTCAATTACCACTTTGGCTGAGATTAAGGTGATGTCCACCACAGACAGAATAACCATCTATCTAATCCAGACAAAGCAAAAATGCAACATCAGATTTGGTTAATTTTCCGTGACCCTCACTTTCGTATTCTGGAATGTGTTCAGCCACCTGTAGGACTGGTTTATACAGAACCACTGCTTTCTTAAAACTTTTGGGTTTGATTGCATATTACTTTCTGGACTTTATCTTGAATTCTGTAACTTGTGTTACTCGGAGGTATGTCTTTAACCTATTGGATCCCTTTGCTGGAGGATTACTACTCTGTTCCTTTCCAGCAGTGGAGAGCCCATGTAAATTATTCTTGAATGGTAAATTAAAATGCTGCTTTTTGAAAATGAGGCCCTCTAGGATTTTAGCTTGTGTAATACATCCTTTTATAGACCATACTCTTAAGGTCACTTGTTTTCTTTATTTCTGTAGTTTCTGCTAAACGTATTATCTCAAGTAGTGGGAAAAATGAAGAGAAACTGGAGCTGTGCATGCTTACTTTTTGCATTTTGTTTGTGCCTAGTAATGTAATCAGAATCAGTATCATCAATGCAATGAGTACCATGCAATTGTTTAGGAAAACAGAATAGCTTGTCGGAGGAAGTTGCAATCTAATTTGTATAACTTTCCTCTTTTATGTACCACTGGCACACAGAGGGGGGGAAAGGCTGACAAACCAAGTGTCTTAACCGAGATAAGAGATTAACAACTAGAAGTTTCTCTGCCTAATTTAGCTTCTCTAAAAGCATGAAGCCTTGTGGCAGTAATTATCTTGCAGAGCTATAATCACTCTGATAAATAACATTTTTTCCATTTTTTGCATTTCTGTTTACATTTTTCCTACATGTTTGTACTAAGTTGTAACATCTCATAAAACATAAGGTTTTCTTTTGGTAAATCTCTTACTTTCTGCATAGTTTGGTCACCTAAATTGAAACATATAAATATTTTTTTTTTTAGAATTGAAACGTGTTTCGTTGCTGAATTAGTTTGACTATCACAGAGAAAAGCCAATTTTCCCATGTAGATATTTAATCTTGGATGCTCAAAAATGTACCTCCCATCTCTCTCCCGCCCACTCCCACCAAAAGTTTGGAAATTAGGTTCTAGGAGTGCATTAATAAATATTCTGTGCAAAAACTTACAGTCCTACCCCTCTCAGGACTATCCTCTGCCCCAGTTAAATTCTGTTCTTTTATTTATTGCAGGTGGGGAACTCAAGGAGATTTCACCACTACTCACCCTCGGCCTGTTGTCAAAGTAAAACTCTTTACAGAAAGCACTGGGGTGCTGGCACTGGAAGATAAAGAACTGGGAAGAGTGAGTATTATGCATAGAAACAAGAAATACGTAAGAAACGAAGCATAGGAATGCGAGTATTGATAAAACATGCCATAAACCGGTATAAGGTATTCATTACAGCACCTGGTCTGCTGCAGTATTGCCAAACAGTGCCTTTTCTTTTAAAGGGTGGCTTTTCGTAGCTCAAAACATGGTATGTTGACTTGGATTGCCTTTCAGAAACTTCCATCAGGGATCCATGACGATTCTGTTTGTCTTGTTTAAAACTTTTTTCAATTTCTAGGTGACCTACCGATGCTTGTAGCTATTCAAATTAGGAGTGAAGAGCAGAGAGAAAGAAGACTTGGCATGTAATAAATATAGCAGACAATTGATGACAGGGAAAAAGGACTTAAGTGATGGAAGGAGGGGGGGAGGGAGTGATGGAGATAATATTGTCAGATTGAAATAAGAGTTCTCACTCTTGTACTGTATGAGCTTTCCTTCCCTTTTTACATTTTCCCTATCTTGACAGGATCATTTATCCTTCGTAGGCCAAAACTATGTTCTAGAGAGTGCAATGTATCATAGAAAGAGGAGGGTAGTGTGGAGAAGGCAGGGAGGGTCTGCAAATCTCGTGCTCCCCCCATCTCCTGTTGAAATTCTCCCATCCGACACATTAATGCATGGAGGAGAGCTCATGTTTTAATGCTCAGTCATGAGCAAGGCTCTTCCCCACTTCGTGTCCTCCAAGTGCAAGGGGCTGCACAAAACCAGTCTCCTACCTATTGGGCTGCTTGTTAAGGTCAGGACTGTATCCCTAGTATAAACAGTTCTTACCTCCTCTCATGTCCTTCTAAGAGGCCTCCAAGGTCACTTGGTCAAGGACAGCCAAGCTGAAGGTGGGGTCTTCACGGGGAAGATTTCCAGTAGGGGTGACACACTGGCAGGAGCAAGGCAGGTGTCATGGCAGATACAGCAAAGGAGCCACGGGGGCACAGCTGAGCAGCCCAGAGTCAGCAATATCTGGATTCAGAACAATAAAAAGAGACAGTGAAGGGTGGACTCACAGGAACTGCATAGTGCTATTAAACACAGAGAAGTTTCTTCCCTGTCTCCGCTTGCTCAGTCCTTTCAAAGAAGCAAAAGGAAAGTCAATGCAAAGGTGCAGGGCAGTGGAAAAGGGACTAGGGGGCCTTTGTGAACAGTAGCCAGCATAGTCATTGCCAGGGAATCGGAGAAGAAAAGAAACATTAACAGAATAAAGGGGCTAAGAATTACAAGTGTTAACAGGATGCAACGTTAAATAGCCAAAGTTCAGTTATAAGCTTGGTCTGCTTTCTTACACTGCAGCTTGTCCAACTTTCTAGGACAGGAGGATAAAAGATTTTAAATGCTTTTAAAGAATGGAAACATTTCAAATGTAAAATACTGAATATGGCTTTTGCCTTAACTGTATTCTATGGCCCCAGATGGTTTGTTTTGTGTTTTTTCCCTGCATCCTCTCCCTTCCCACTCCTGGCTGCCTTCTGACACATCTCTATTTGTCAGCTGGCCCAAACCAGTTTAAAGAAGGTAATAACTTTGCTTTCTTGGTTCGGAGTGGTGGGGGGAGAGAGAGAAAATAAAAATAAGTAGTTGAGAGGGGCTAGGGCTGAGCCTACTGCTGTTGGATGGAGTCTGACCCAGCTTTCCCAGAGACAAAACAAGGTATATAAAAGGTGAGGGAAGACAGAGCAATCTCCTGTTTCTGTTGCTGATTCTTACTCTCCTTCAGCAGAGTCTGCATGCTCTTATCAGATGCTCTGTGCTTTGATGGTTTGTACCAGAATTAGGCTATTAAAATCATCACTTTTTGCTGGGTTTTTTCTCCCTTGTCACAAAGGATGAAGGTCATCACCTTTTTTCCCCTTGTATTAAAGCTTGTGCTGAGATTGGGCATAGCAAACAGAAGCACCTGAGAGATGCTGGGATTTTTCGTTTTATAATCCATTCCTGATTTACCAAAAAATGTCCAGGCCCCATCCTTGCCCAAAAGTACCTTCTGTAAAAGATAAGTCTGTACAAGATAAACCTCCAACAATGACATTAGTACATGGTCTTTAGCAGTGGAAAAGAACATGAAAAAGGGCATGTCAGCTGTGGCAGCCATCAGCCTGTTTGGGTGTCTGGTCTGGCCTCCTGTATTTCCCAGGTCTGGCAGTAGCTGGGGTTGCTGACAGACACCTTCCAGCTGGTGGAGAAGGGGGAACCTGCCAACCTGTTTGAGTGGTGGTTGCTACCTTCAGGGGGGAGCTTGACAGAATTTTTACCCAAAAAAAAAAGGTTTTGTGTACATTCACTATATACATTTTAGCTTTCAAAGGCTTCTTTTGTTTTCAAAAGTCTTCATTTTCAGGTTTGAGAGATTTAAATTCAGGTGGCCTTTAAAAAATTGCAGGGTCTCACTAGATAAGTTTAATTCTAACAGAATTTGGCAACTTTATGCCTGGTCAGTACACTGCAGTGACTTGCAGGAGTGCAGCTGATTCAGGTGGGTTTGTCATGCTCTGAAAAGGCCTGAAGATACTGCTGCTGGTATTTTTTCTGTACTTAAACATTCAACTCAAACCTGGCCCTTCCGAGGTAGGCTGGCTGTGGACATTAATTCTCCTCTGTCCTGTACTTTCTTCAAAGCATGTGTCTTGACCCAAGACTGCTTTTCTACATTATTGAAGTTTGCATGTGAAAGTTTTGTCCTGTTTAATCTATAATTAGAAGGCGACATCAAGCTACATGATTTGAATTTCAAACTTCCATCACATACCAAAGGGTTTCTTCTGCCACCAAGGGATCAGCTGTTTCTGAAAACAGATCTAAGGTGTGAAATGTGGACCCAGCAAAGGTTTCCCCAGAGCCTCAGAGGAGAAGGCGTTTCCAATGACCCCATCAGCGCATGGCAGTCTCTCACACTTAACAAGCTTCAGATGTAGGCCCTAATCTCAGCATGATGGCACCGCAGCTCCTCGGTTTAAGAAGAAGGCAATGCTGGTTTCCAGAAGTAACTATGTCATGTTGGAGCAGAAAGGATGCAGGTTCGTGCTTTCAGTAGAGAGGGCAGATCATACTTACAGCTTTATTTACTCCCTGTTGGGAAGCAGAGGCTGGGGGCTGCTCAGCCTCTACTGCAGAATTTACCAGGTGAGCACCAAGAGACAGAAGGGTTGTTGTCTGTACTTAACATCTTCTCACTTCAAGGTATTTAAGATGTGCTTAACCAACAGGAAGTAGTATTTACTATGTTGCTAGTCTGGCATTGCTCTCTTCCTCTAAAAAAAAACCCCAAAATAAATTCAGTTGTGAATACCACGAGGAGATTTAGCTTGCTGGGGGATATTCTTCTGGCTCCCTGCTGACTGCTTTAAGTGTCTTCAAACAAAAACCAGATCTTAACCTTTATTCTCTGTTCTCCACAAACTGGAGGACAGTTGGACAAACTCAGCTTTCCACTGAAATCAAAAATGGAGACAAGTGCTGCACGGGAGGGGAAAGGATGTTATTTGGATTTGGGTTCTGCAGAGCGTGAGCTTCTGGGGTCGCGCTCTGTCTGTGGTTGTGCAGACCTCCGCATAGAGTGAGCCTCTGAATTTAACTTCTAGAAAGTGAGGCAGGCTGCATCTTTGAAGCTAATTTTTTTCTAGTAAGGAAACATGAAGAACTTAATTTATTCAAATATCTTTGAAATGTGTGGCACAGGTTTTGTGTGACTGACAGTGATCTGACCGCTTCAATAATTTTTCTGTATGCGTACAGAAGGCAGAATTGGTGTTTGCATTTGTACGTGCAACAACCGAGGAAGCATGAAGAAGCCTTCAGAGTTTGGAGTAAATACTTCTAAAAAAGCAGCCTGGTGGTATCTGAAACTCAGGGATCTGACATCACTTTTCCTTGTTCAGTACTTTTTGTATGAAGATGTTCAAACCCAGTAATTCAAAGTGACAGCGGTTGTGCTTGCTTAGCACACATGTGAATACAATGTGAGAACAGCAGGTGGTGTTTGAGTGCTGATACTTTTTGAATGTAAGAATATTTCAGCCTTGTCGCTTTGACTATTCAATTAAAAGGGAACTATTGTCTCACAACCTGCTTGTCACAGTCAGCGGCAGGCAGGAATAATTAGCTGTGCAGTTACGGATTTTTTTCGTTGGTGCTGTTACTCTAGGTTTCATTTAAAGACATTATAAAATAACTCTACTGGCTAGGTACCTGTACTTGCCTAGTTTCTGAATGCCAACTGCACTGGGCATGTTGGTTATCTTCTGTGTTGTGTTGAAAGGGCTGCTGAGCAGAGACGATTTCATACTGTGAATGTTTTAATTTAAAGCCTGCCATCCTAGGGAATGTTTTTGTCCATCACATTTTGAAATGACTGAGGTTTTGCAGGGCTGAGTTTTTCTGTCTTTCTCTTAAGTTTGGAAAATTATAAGAGATTGCTTCCACTCCCCCTTTTACTCTTGCTCTCCGACCAGTCTGCCTGTCAGCACCCTGCTATGTCTGATGGGAGTGTTATTGTTTCCACACTAACAGGGATTTTCTCAGTAGCTTCTCTGAGAAAGCCTCTCATCAGAAATTCTTGAGATATTTTCCATTCAGGCATACCCTCTCTTAGATCTGGGGAAGAGGCTGTTTGGGAAGGACTTAAAGGCAACTTTTATCTTTTGCTAACTTCTATTAAGGTAAGTGTTCAGCTGGCAGCATCAGCAGAGGTCCATTGATTGCATAAATTGCAAAGCCTTCCCAGTTCTTTGTCAACAGCAGTATATTAGATAGCTCTCTCACCATGCACCTGTTCAGTATTTCTGTTTGATTTTTGTTTCTTTTTAACCATCTGTTACCTAAAGCCTTGTCTCAGTGTCTCAGCTGTAATACAATCATAGCTGGAAAGTGAGAGATCGTTCAATAGGTGAGATGATGGAGCTTGTGTAAAATACTCATAAGCTCCCTTGGTGATCGAGATCTTATTAACCCTTTCTTTAGGGGTTCCCTAGGTGAGAACTTCTCTAAGGGAGTTAATTTCAAGAGAGCTACCTCCTTTTCCCTTTTCTACCTCCATTCTTGCCCTTCCCTTGAGTTTCTTTTGCCAGGCAGGAGTTCATCACAACTTCATGCTCAGGGCATGCCAATGTGGTGCTGTGCTTGCCAGGCTGCTGCTGGGGTGTTTGAAGGAACTTCACTTCTCATCACACTGACAGCAGCTTCTGTCTCTCTGACAGTAACCTGTCTTTGGACAAGGGGCTGGCATAACTCAGAACAACTCCAAACTTTGAAGTTAGGGGAGAAGGTGACTTGAGAGGAGTCAGTAGACATTTCTAGTCATCTATTTCTGAACCAGCTTCAAAAATTTTTGGTCTGCAATGCTATTTTCTAATCAGTAAAACAGTGTGTTTAACTAGGAAATTTTCCTATCGTCTTTGCTCAGACAGTGACCAGCAGCATAAATTTGCATGTGCCAAATAATAATGGGTGCTTATTTTGTAACATAAAATTTGCCTGTCCCCTCTGCTTGCACTGGCATCTTTTCAAATCACTACATTTTACAACATGAAAGAAAAAACCTTCCATAGAATGAATTAGTCCTATAGTGTGATGAAAGCTTCAACAAATGCAGCTGAGGGAGCATATGACCTTATGTCCTGGGCACTCGCTGTTTTTCACAGTTTTAAATAATCGCAAAATGAGTTAGAAGTGCCTCTGGTAAATCACAGGAGTTAGAGAACTTGGTTTCTCCAGTTCATCTTGGCGTTTCTTGTGTGACCACGAGTGTATTGTTTATTCTGAACAAACCTGGCAATGCTGCTTTTGATTAAGGCCTGGTGACATAAGATTCAGTTCTCAATTGCTCGTAACTTAGCCGGACCTTAAGTGCTGAGGCTAAAATTTTGCATCCTAGGTATGGAATAAGATAAAAAGAAAATGTGGGTTTGGTCAGTGGCAAAAAGAAATCATTTGTAGCACCATTTGTGATCTGGAGGAGCACATCAGGCACAGGAACTTCTTTTGTCTCACAAAATCTTCTGGCTTTCCTGTTGGTGACCATAAAGTTTGAAGAAGAGATAGGAAGCTGGGTGCCAGGAGCAGCAGGGGCTCCCTGAGGTGGCAGGGAGCAGGGCAGGATGGGGGACATTAAGGCAGCCCCAGGCATCGGGCATCTCTTTGGGGATGGGAACAAGTTGAGGGTTTGGTCCGCTCTTTGAAGATGGCCCAGGCTGTGTTATGAAGAAGAGACTGTTGATGGCCTGCATCTTTATTTTCTTTAAGCTTGTGTGCTGAAGGCAAGATAAGGGTTTTCTGTAATAGCATGTTAAGTGTCATCTGCCTCTCGGCCCAGGCATTAAGGAGCAGATGCAGAGATTCTTTGCTTTCATTTTTTTTTTTGCTTGTGACAGTGAGCCAAAGCTCAGCATAGTCTTCTCGGAATAATGGTGATTACCAAGGTCTTGTGCCCAAAGTCTGAGATCTCAAAATGTGTCTTAGACCACCCCAACTTGTACAATCTGTCTCATTTCAAATACTTGGGTCAAAAGGGTGGGTAACTCCAGCGGTTGTGTTCAACTCTTGAATATCATGGGGTTTCAGTGGAAGTAGGGGATGAGGAGAGGAACGATGGGATGCAAGGACATGAGTTGTCTGAAACTGAACTCAGCTAAAAGTGTGGGATGGGGGAAAAAGTAGAGTTTATCTTGACTCTTGATTTTTCTCTTTTCCTTATGACTTGCCAGCCTGCTTGCCTGTTAGTTGCGTTGGTCCCTTCTGAAGACTGCATTTTCTTTTGCTAGCAGGATAACCAGCCAGGGATGGTTAGCTTGAGAGCTTTATCTAAACATGGGAATACCAATAGGAGCTATTTCTGCACAGCACTTTTGACTCTGAACCTTCTGCTTGGTTATCTGCTCTGAGAAAGCAAAATTGTCCCAAGATTGGTTTGTTTGGGCTTTTAGAGTATTCTGGACAACTTAACTTTTCTTTCATACCTTTAAAAGAAGATATGATCAGTGTCCCAAAGATAGAGGAGAGTTAATAGTAGTTTGGCTGGATTGACTCTTTGGCTCAGGTGTACTTCAAATAATTTCTATAGTGATACAGCTAGGGACTTAAATACACAACTGAATCACAGTAAATGATGGTTAGTTAAGACATCAAATGATATTACCTTCATATCTTTAAACCTGTCATATTTTAAGTCCAGGAGAGAAACATTTGCAGTCATTCATATTTAAGAAACAGTATTTTGAGGATACACCTTGTACAAATCCATAAATGTGTTCTTTTATAATATTTCAGATTTCTGTGTTTATGTCAAAATGAGGAGAAGCATAAAGTGAACTTGACACTTTTTCAGTTAAATTGGGGTCTAAGGAAACATAATACTACATATAATCGGGCCACATGGTCAAGTATTTTTAATGATCATGAGGTGATTGAATTTACTGAATTGTCCCAACCCACACGGTTCTGATACTATTAATTTGCCTTAAATCAGCTGAAGCAATGCAGTGCAGAGTGGCTATGTTTGGTATGTAGCATTCTGGTCATGACTAGTTCATTACACTTTTTAATGCAATTTACCTGTTTGAGGTTAGTGGCTAGCCCAACCCAAACCACGAGAACCTGTTAGTTTACTTATTGCAAACACAGTCCTAGACTTACAACTCATAGTTCTCTGTGCTGCTGCTGAATAATCTGCTATGGCGATATTCACAGGGATAAGAACAATAAAATAAGATTAATTAAAATAAAATAAAAGTTAATTCAGAAATACATGATGTAGTAGGAATTTTATGAAACTTCTAAAGTTTTAAGTACAGTGAAAGAGTATCCTGTAGGTATGTTTTATATCCCCCAGAGACGAGATATGAGTTGATACCATTTTATTTTTTAAAGTAGATTATAGAACAATTAGAAGATTAAAATCCCTCAAACAGTGCAGAAAGGAAATCTGAGACAGAACAGCCAGGAAAGTTTTTCCATGGACAATAGCAATAACATTGCATCGCAGTGTGCCAGAGTGGAGAGAATAATTTTAATAAAAAGTTCAGCAAGTTTTTACTTTTCTTATTAAGGAACATTTGCCCAGTGTTTTGGTTTCAGTGATTTCATGATACAGTCTGTGCCACCTGATGATACAGTACACAATGGTTAGTATTGCCCGTAAGGGCGCTGTTAGTATGAAGGTTATTGTGTAGATAATTAATACCTGTCAAATGCTTTCTGTGCATGTGTGTACGTGTGTTTGTGTGTAGAGATAAAAAGTTTGATTACAATGTTCTTTTAGCTCTCCTTGTTTAAAGCTGGCAGGCATGACAATGTGTAATACAAACACAGCGTAGTGCATACTTAAATATTCTGCCAGATACTTATTTATTGTGAGAGCTTTGAAAACGAAGCTCCAAAATAATCCTTTAAAAATTCAGAAAAGGAATTGTCAGTACTGAAGTTATGAATTAATTACACACTTGTCTGCTTATATTTTCATCAGCATTCTAAAAACTCAAGAAATTGACAGGAGAAAGATGTTGCTTGAGATGCATGGGCTCTAATAAGCTGTTACAGGACAACAGAAACTGCAGCCTCTAGAAGCAGAAAAATTTGTATCATCACCTACAGTCCTATGTGAATGCCAAATGATTAAATGCAAGGAATGAGTAATAATTCTGTTTTTATAATCCTGCATTTAAAAAGATAAACAAACTATAAATCATTTTCTGTTTGATGCATCAGAACACAAAGGTTGCCACGCTCATAATGCTTTTAAATGCTTTTTAAGGAATGGCTTTTACTCAAAATGAAAATCAGCTTGTTTCTTGGGAAAGAAGGAATAAGCTCTGTTAGAAGTAGTGTTTGCTGTGCATTTGCAAAAAAACAAAAAGGAAAAAAAAAGTAGCCTCCTGGTTTATTAAAACCAGAACATACTGATTCTTCTAGTATCTCTTTAAAAGGTACTGAATGTATACAATAGATCTGACGGGTTATTTCTCCCACTGCTGTTATAAAGGTTGCACACTTGATTAGGGGTGATGCATCGTATTTCTCTGCTTCACTAGAGCTCCTGATATTAACAGGATGCAGGAACGTATTTTCTGCAGAATACTGAGATGAGAAGCTGAAGGCCTTCGGTTTATGTCGTCTTTCAAATGATTAGATCTGAATGACACTATTGTAATATTTTTGGCTTAGTAATATCTTTTAGATTTATGCTTGCTTGGAGATTCCTACTCACATCCTTGATTTAACTTTTCTAATAACACAGAGGAGAATATATTGTGTTTTATGTATGCGACACAAGGCACAAGTACTATGTATAAGAAATTAATTTGATGGTTAACATTATGATTAATTTTAGTTTTCAAGAAGTAAAAGATGTGAAAAAGGCAGTTTTTTAGAATGTTGTTACTTTTGAAATACTGATTCCTGATAACGGTAATTCAAAACTCACTGAATGTTACAAAAGTCTCCCAAATAACATGTTAAGAATATTTTAGAGTCTAAATTGATTCAAAAGTAGTGCTTATAATAAGAATGAAAGGAAATTATGTTCCAGCAGCATTTAACTGCTAAACGTGTGACTGTGGATAAGGATTTCATGAAGTAGGAAAATTTAATTATACTGGCTATAAATGGATAAACTTTCTGGATGGTAAATAAATACATTTTTAACAACTTGTGACTAATATTACTCTAAAATTAATGGTCAGCTGGTAAAACTATCAAGAAATTTGCATAAATGTTTTAAAAAAGAAATGTTTAAAATTTAGTGTATTTTTTATTTTTTTATATGTCTACCACTATAGATTAAACAAAAGGTTTATTTCATATCGCATGTGGACTGGACATATTTATTATTTGCCATTTACAACAAAGGTGCTTTGTAATTAGTCTCTAATTAGTCTCCAGTTTCTGCAGTTTTCACTATAACTGGCTTTTATTAATGATAATGATCAAAAAAGGGAGTTGGTAAGAAAGAGCATATTTTTTCTTCACTAAAGCAATGTCACTGCTGGGGGGACAATCTGTTGCATAATGCAACAGCACATTGTTTCAATAGGATGTTTCCAGCAGAGCACTGAGCAGTGTAAAAGTTGAGGTTTTTGTTTGATTGTACATGGCCATTTTGAAGTGTCAACTCTTCCTTTTTGTTTGAAACTGTTAATTCAGAATGAGCTAACAGAGAAGGAAATTTTATTAACTCATAATATGAAAATTACCATTTGTAAGAAAATTAATGAGTTCATTTTGGACATTTGTCTATTACAGTAAGATTGAGTCAACTGGTTTATTAGATTTATGAAACCTTTATTAGTCATCTTTCAGATCGGAGGAAATACAACAAGAATCTTCACTGCTTTGAAGTTAACATTAAAGACTATCAGAGTCTTTTTGGATCAACTTGTTGAAGTTTTTATTTTATGACTTGCAGGTAGTGTTGTATCCAACTTCCAATAGCCCAAAGACACCTGATCTGCATAAAATGATAGTCCCCAAAAACAGCCAGGACAATGACTTGAAAATTAAACTGGCGGTGAGAATGGATAAACCACCTCACATGAAGCACTGTGGGTAAGCGTCCATTTTCTGTCTTCCTGTATTTATTATTTTGCCTTGCTGTGCCTGTGTTTAACCTTATGTAGCTAAAAGCATGAAGTTTGTTCAATGTTACAAATGTGTACAACTGTTCCTATAGTATGGCATTGTGCTATATCCTTGTTTTATACATAGAGTTTGGAATAGTCACGAATGACATTCATTTCAGATGTGCAGTGATGTGTAAAGGCAGATGATGAGCTAACTCTGACATGCAGAACTAAGAGTACAGTATCATTCAGAAACTGGGTTTGAATGTTACAATTCATAGAACTTTAAAAAAAAATCTTTGATATTTAGGAGGAACATATTTTTCCATTACAATAGGATTAATTATATACTTGAATGTGATGGTATTGTAACATAGTCTCTCCTTTTCCTTCTCTGCATGGTATTTCTCTTGAAAGGAATTTATGTACAAAACCAGTTTAAGGTTGTTTTTTGTCTAGCATATATATATATAAGTTCTGTCTAAGCTATATAACATAAGTATATGGAATAGATTATTCCTAAAGATAGCTCCCGTAGCGAACTGCCACCACTATTCCTCATCCCAACTGCAAGATCAGGTAGTGTCGCTGGCAGTGAGCAAGGCTGTATCTGTTGTTACAAAGCAATCACCAGGGCTATTTTCCATCTTTCTAACTTCTTCTGAATCAAGCAGAAGTACATTTCAGAAAAAGAGGACTATTCAACATATTAATGTAGAATTAATGTAGTGACCTACATTATTTAGATTTCTTTTTAATCTCCTGTTAATATTCTGCTCATTGTATACAGACAGGAATTGCCAACATTTGCTATACCCAATACTTTAAATTTTAAAAAATAGTTAAGTTTTGGCGAAGCTGTAATTGGTTGGGCTGAACCTCAACCCTCATTTTGGTTTTGGAAAACTTAGACACAAACAATCAGGACTGTAACAATGATACTTGCTGGCTGGAGACCTGTGGCTGGTGACCAGGAGCTGGGAGGCAAGAGAGAAAAAACAGTCGTGGAGCCAACGGGGGAACTGGAGCTACTGTGCTTGGAGACTGGGACTGAGAGAAGATTTAGAAGTAGTGCTGCAAATACATGAATAAGGGAAATGGGATAATGTGGCAGGAGAGAGCAGGAAGACCAGGCTGATATGAGTGAGTTGGAGTGGAGAGGACCTAGGGATGACAGAAAAGTGTTCGCTCTAAAGCATGACACTCTCCTGTCAGTCCTCCCCCCGACCCGTTCATTCGCACTCACCAACCACCTCTAAAATGCTTTGGTAATTGTGGCACAGCCTTGCCTAGGTTCAGTCCACTAGCATGGTTTGGGTCTGCTGCTGCTGGAGGGTATTCAGCCAGTTGAAGAGGTGAACGCTGCAGGGGTGGCACGGTGCTGCCTGCATCCTTCAATGGTTTGTCAAAAGGCAACCATAGGGATGGGATGCCTTGAACAACATCAGTAATGATTAATACACAGCAGATGCATCTAACTTGCACGTGACCTGTTTTGGTTGCACACCCCACATTACAACTATGTCAGGGGTGGTGTGCTCCCAGACATCTATCCCAACAAGTAACTGGGAGAAGTCCCCATTTTTCATCGGGCCACTTATAATGTTTGGGTTGTGCTGTCAGCAACTCCAAGTGTATAACATGGAACTTATTTTGACCTGGGTCTCCAGAAACGAGGAAAAGGCTCCGATGCTTCTTCGCATTGTGCTCCCAGGTTTCCACAGAGGCTTTTGTGGCTGGGGAGCTGTCCTTCTGGGGTCTTCAAAGCGTCTTTCTAAACTCCTAGTTTGCTTTTCCATACTGGTTTAAGTTGCTAATCTTCTTGTCTGAGCATTACATGGATTGCCCAGTCAAATACTACTTTCAATAATTTAATTCAATCATTATCCCTTTCCTCTGCTGTTGCTCATTACTTCTTCATGTTGATTTTGAATCCTCATTTCCTGGCACAGTTGCTTGCTTCTTCATTTCACTTCAGGGACACTGCTGTCTCTATTCTCCAGGCAAATATCGTTGTTCTTCCCACCAAAAATGCTCAAAGTCCTTCATCATTTCCCTTTCTTTATAGCCATTAGCTATAAAGATAATTACCTATACGTTTGTCTAGAAAAGTTAGGGCATCAAGGGAGGGCTCCTCCACCATAAATATGTCTGAAATGGAAAAAAAAAAAGGTTAATAATTCCTCCAATAACCATTGAAAAGGTTCATGAAGTACTGTATGGTGGCACTGGAGTTGCAGTGAGAGGGCAGAAGGTGGTATTTGTTTGGAGGGAAAAAACCGACCTGTTAGAAGAATAATTAATGTGTACAGTCAGGAATTGTTAATGTTAAGAAATGTCATCATCCAGGCGCACTCTGCAGCATTCTCTTGACTTCCCGAGTGAGTGTAAGTATTAAGTGGTCATTTGCTATTTTTTCAAGAGGGATTCCCACCTGCTTCAACACACAGAGTAAAGCTGTTCTGGTTCCGAACTGATACTGTGTTATCAGAGAAATCCTCATTTGTGAAGAGGCTGGTAACACACGGTGGATGATGAACGGTATTACAGGAAGGCAAAGGAATATTGTGTGGTTAAGGTAGTTGGGGGATGCCTGGAAGAACTGGTTTTTATTCTTGTTTGTGCTGCTCAGAAGGACTTGTCTTATAAGAGCCTGAAAATGAGCTTTTCCACCTATAGTAGTTGGTGGTATGTTATTTCTTTCTTGTGCCCAGCTTGATAAGCTGGGATCTGATTTCATAGGGGTGCCCAACACTCACAGCTACTAGGTGAAATGGGCGGAAACTGGGCTGTAAACATACATTGCACTGTTAGACTCCAAATATCCTAAAAATTAGATCTTTATCTAAAATTGGTGGTACTTCAGTTCTCCTGTTATGAAGGGAGAATAATACCACCTCCCAGTGCTGTAGACATTTGAAGGTAAATCTTGGGAAGCAACTGGTAGAAGTTTCCTACACACCTCAGGAGCTGGGGGGAAGTGGGGCACGGTCACTTCTCTAACACGTGGCCAAAGGCTTATGCTCTGCTGGGCAGTGTTATTGCAGTGTCAGGCCTCGGCAGCTCCCTGGTGAACCTGCACGAGGCAGAAAAGCAAATAACCCCATTCTCTCTATAAAGCAATGTTTGCATAACATGCAATGAAATAGGCCGTAGGAGAAAATAAGGTGTTGAAGACCTGTAAGGCAGCTGCTGCTATCTGAAGAGTGAAAAGGGCTGGGAGGCTTTTGTTTATTTTATTTTATTTTATTTTATTTTTCATATGTGGACAGATATTTAAGCACAGTGTCATAGAGTACACAAAAAGGGAAGAAATAAAAGGAGGAAAGAATGTGATTGTCCTCGCTGATGGAATTTTGTCACGTTAGCAAGTTAAATTTTACAATCTTAAAAACAGACTTCTAATGTGATTAGTGTGATTATCCCAGTTGAGTTCTAATTCTTCATTTTATTTTACAGAAACCTCTCATGCTTTATCTTTGCCCAATCTTTGAACTAGACAAATTACATCTTCTGTGTCAGTCTGAGTTAACAAGCTAATATACAAGTTTGATATTTGTCTCGTAGGAGAAAAAGGCAATCTCTTGGTATTAGATAATGACTTTCAGCTGAGAATCTCAAAGTGTATTCAAAGTTGAATTAAATTTTTACCCCACAGCCAATTGCAGAAAGAGGGGTTTTATTAGATTAATGCTCTATCATGATTAAAAAAAATAATAATGGTACTAAGAGACTGTTTTTTCAGATATAGGAGCTGTGCTCAAACATTTTAAATTCTGCAGGGTCAGCAGAAATCAAAGGCCCAGCAAAACCCACAGGCTCAAACTAATTGTGGGTTTACAGTTTTATTCAATCAGAAAAGTTTCTCCTAGTTAAGACTGACTTATTGACACAGGGGATGTGCTGAGAGACTTGAAAACCTGTCTCGCATTTATGCTTCAAGAATATTCAGTTTTACAAATTATTCTGTTTTGTACTTAAACTGAGATTTTAATTCACAAATAATATTCTGACTGCAGCACCTTCAGATCATACTTCCCAGTTTCCCCAGTCATAACAAATAATTATATTTCAAATAAAATTATAAACTTGGCTTTTTTTTTCAATACAAATTGAGACCTAAGAAGAAATAAAAATCCTTATGACTCAACACTACTATGAATCTCAATTGCAGTTCATTCGTACCTCAGCAAAAAAGAGGTAGATTTGATAACCACATGACTTTTACACGTGTTTATGGTGACACCTTCATACAGTTAGTGTTATTCCAGTGATGTGACTTTTTAAAAAACATTTGACCAAGAAAACACTCAGTGATTTTTCTATACGTTCTGTTAAATGTTTAAAAAATAAGGAATACTTATATATGTCTTATAGTAAACATCATCCAATTGTTTATTTTAGGTTTGGTTGTTGTTTTTTTTTAATTCTTGCGTGAAAGGCTCTCAAAGTATGAAACAACCTCAAGGATATATAACCATCCTTTCCTATTTAAACCCTGTCAATGGATTACAAGGGGAGGCATGCACAGCTAGAAATTCTGAGTAATGACAAGGTAAACATCATTCGTTGATGGGGATTTGTGCGACAGGCCTGAGTACTGGCAATTCATGGCACTTCAGATTCCTTTTTCATAATTTGTCATGTATTTGTTGTCTTCTCATAGAATGTGGTAACGTTTTCCTGGTCTAAAATCCAGAGCATATACAAGATTTTTTTTTTTTGTCCTTGATACTAAGGTAGTAAAGCCAACAACCATACAAAAGAAGGTTTTGTAACATTTCTATTTATCTCTTCTTGAACCTAAAACAAACCATCAGAGGAAATAAGCAAAATTTGGTTTAGAAACGTCCTGTATAAAATGCTAAAAGCCTGTTGATTTCTGTCGAGTTAGATGAGGCAGCATTAGGGAGGTAGTTTGCTTCAGGAAGGCTCACTTGGCTCTCTTTATCTTGTAATTAAATTAGTGTTGAAAACCCAAGGAGGACAGGTTAATCCACTCAAGATCTGTGGGTTACTGTAAATACCTTTTGTAATGCATGTTTGGTTATTTTTTTTAATGTGCCTTTGCATATCCACATGCATTTAAAGCATGTAGAATTTTTAAAAGTAGATTTTGTGTCAGTTGAGTTGTCTGTCAGCATAGCCTAGTGGTTACTAAAGGGTATTATTCTATTGCTTCCAATCTAGAAAAAAAAAAATACTGAGATTTTTTTCAGATAGCTTGCTTTAAAAGGATTATAATGTTTAATGGTCATACCTAAAAAAGGAAAATAAATAATAATGTAAAATGGAATTCTTACAAATTGAACAGCCTAAACAGGACAATATTACAAAGTAGTGATATTTGAGTTTGACTTCT
>JAOXJK010000001.1:24599486-24622234 GCA_025774025.1 Xenus cinereus
GAAAATCTGAAGTTTAGTATGATTTGTAACTGGCTTTTGTCCTAAACCACTAAGTAATAATTTTAATTTACATATAAGTGTTTTTCATATACAGCACAGGAGAATAGATGGGTTCTCCATTCAGTGCTATGTGGATTGAAGGTAGTATTAAAAAGAACTATGTTGTTACGTTGTAGCAAAATATGTGTCTTATTAGGTCCTCACATGGAAGATCATGACCTGAGCAGTTTAGTCACTACACGTACATGAAATGAAATGTAGGCAGGTCATTTTTTATTGTGTGCATTGTTTGTCTTACTAAAATGAGAGCATATAGTAGGCTGCTTATTTTTACAACAATAAATGGTGAACAGTTAAAAAAAAATCATCACATCGGAGGTGTTCTAAAATTTGCAGTAATAAGTTTGGAGTAGTGGGAACTTCCCAGTAACTCTACACTCTAATTGGGGAGACTGTGGTCTGACTGGAATGTTCAGGTTGGCTTCTTCAGCTTAAATTTCTTTACACTATTGTTATACAGTTCCCATAGCTTTGGAAAAGTATCATTCAGAACAGCCGCTGACTTGACTTGTTTGAAACTTGAGAAAAAAACACTACTCTGCAAATACACACAAAATATTGCTGACAATATCTTTAAAATTAAATCACATGCAAGTATCCTTGCTTCATAATCTGTTCCAGAAATATATATGCTGTAATATATCTATTTCTTTTGTATTATATTTTTATTTATTTTGTATTGTAATTTTTAACTTTTTTGCCATCGAAGTTCCTTTTGAAAGGTCTCTGGAAACTTCCTGTACGTGCATGAGTCTGTAGTAAAGAAGATGTAACTGATTGTGATACTCATAACATTGTTGCTGTACATAGTCACCTAAGCAATATTTTTATTTTACCAGACTGCAGGACCAAGCATCTTTGAAATAATTGTTTTAGATTTTGTTTATATTGCTTCATTCTGCTATCAATCAGCCTAGCACACATATCATGCAAGGGAAAGATGCAGCACCATATACTAATCTGTGACGCAGAATTTAAGGAAGAGTACATACATTGACATTGCATGTGGTCTGGCATGGCATGGCCTGGCATTATTTCTATACAGAGAGTGCCAGTACTAATAACTGCAAGGATGGGGGCATGCCACCTGTCCGTTGTGTCCTTCTGCCACTTGCGCTGTCCATCTGTTACTTGTAGGGAGGTAAAATTCACCTAATTTTTTTCTTTTGCTATATAAACCGTTACAAAATCAAAGACACTTATGGCAGCAAAATTATTTTCAAATGCTAATGGTATTTAACGAGTCTAATGCTCTCTGTGTGCCAGAATGCTGTCTCAGTTAGATACTGCAGGGTCAGTTGTGCTGTACTGTGTCTGAGGGTGGATTTCAAGTCAGAATACACTATTCTATACAGGAGGAAGTTATTTTAACACGATACTGGATGTAAAGGCAGAGGTAACTTTTTATAGATTCAATTTAGTGGGCTTTTTTTCACCACGGTAGTATAATTTCAATGATTACAGGATTGCATTTAATTTTGACATAGTAACAGAGTCCCCATGCCCTGTACTGCTGTTGTTTTGCCCAAATGGTATTTTCATCACAGCCAGCTCCCTTTAAATAGTCCACGTCCTGTTAAATGGCAACACAACCGTGCTGGCAGTTCCACGCTCTACCACTTTGTCAGGGGCCTCCAGTACATCTCCCACCCCTGAGTAAGCAACGTGACAGCGTCACCTTGGTGGGCTGGTGGGTTCTGCGATGTCATCAGTGTAGTGGTGCCTTCATACAGAGTTCTGCACGATCAGCCCGCTCTGTCTTTTTATTTAAATAAAAACTGTAATGAAGAGTTCACTGTGCAGTACAAATAATCTTTTCAGTGTACTTACTGTCACAAACCTGTCCTAATTTAATCCTGTCCTAAGTTAACTTTGTGCCTGTTCAACAATGTAATATTGCTTTGTCTTTTCATAATGTGTGGGATTTTTTTCCATTGTATGCATAAATGATAAAAAAGATCAGGTAGGTGAAAAATACACGTGAAATGGTATATCAAATCCCATGCATGGTTTGTGTTTGGAGCAAGAGACAGAAAAGACCTGTTAGATTATCTTTCATGCTGCTTTCATGGAGTAAACCGGGCACAAATTGGCAGGGGAAGTGTTGTGGTAGGTGTAGGTTTGAGTCCCGCTGCTCAGTCTCCATCAGGGTCAGACCAAATTCCCCGGCTTTAGCAGATGGAGAGCTCCTTTGATAACGTTAGAAGATTGCCAGCCCAAAACTGCCATCTGCTTTTCTTCAGCGTTTATTCCAAAGATGAAAAGCTGTATGGTTCCGGTGAGAGAACGGATTCCAAAATACAAAACTAGTAACCCATGTTCAGTAAATCAGTGGCTTTGAATTTACTATCACATGTTCCTCCTTTTCTGATTTTGACCCCTGTTATTTTAAGCTTTTTTAAATTTTGGAACCATTTGGAGTTCAGCATTTTAAGTGGAATGCACCATGTCGTTGACCAAATAGATGAGAATAAGAAACTTGGTGTAGTGCGTAGTAGTGCTGGCATGGAGAAGTCTACCTGGGGATGTGCTGCCCTCACAGCTGGACATCTGATGGACAGTCTCTGTTCTAAAACTGAATGCTTGTGGCTGTCTAGCCTTTTTCATCTGGTTGTAAGTCTTAGCTTTGAAGGGCAAGCTGAAGTCTGAAACCACAGTCTGAAGACTTAAAACTATGGAATGATTCCTTTTAGGTTAAGGGCAGTAGCCTGGAAAGAGGAACCACATTACTTGGGCATGGGATGTCATTGTAAGGATCTTTCTGCTGAGCCATGTAGAAACACAACCTGAGTAATGAATGCATTTAAGCAAAATAGGAGTTGTTGTGCAAGCAACACAACTGGGGCTGCTATTAAATATAACAAATATTGCCAGTAGCTGAGAACATGCGCTAGACTAAGATCCCTAAAAATGCTGCTGTTGTTTCTATTTCGTTCACTACTTATGAAAAAAAAAAATAATCAGGTGCATCAGAAAAAAATGCAGCTTTACCATTATTTTGTATATTGAGAAGCAATGGATCCATTTTGAAATGGAAGATAACTCTGATCCTTAGATTAGTTGTATGATTAAGATTAAGTTAATGAAGTAATTGTATGTCATGTAAAATTTTATTGCCATTCTAGAATGTGAGCGTTCAATTTAATCAGAAATGCTACATTCATTTTTAATTGAGCTGTATGTATTGGGTTTTTTCCTTGCGCACTCAATAAATTTTAATTGAACACCTGATTCCTGCCACCAACACATTAACATCTGGACACTATCTTTTATGCATATGGATACACTGATTAAAACTCAGCAGAAAAGCAGATAATAGGAAAACAAAAAGACAACATTATGGAACACTTTCAGCCATAATTTTTTTTTATATATTGAGAAGCATTTAATTATCTTATTTCATTTAATTAGCCCCACTACTTAGGTCAATTGTTTTTTATTGATATGGCATGTTAGCAGCTTCGCTAATTGGCACAAAATAGCATCTCTAATCTAAATGTCTTGTCTTGTCCAAAATAATTTCTTACGGTTTTTCGCTTTCCTGAGACATTTTATTTATTTCACATTCATTCCAATAATATATAAAATATTTTGGCAGGAAATGGCTTGACTTAAAATTTAGCATTTCACTTTTTTTTTTTTTCCGCGTTACAGACAAAAGAGATTCTAAAGAAAAAGAGCTCACTTTCTAACACATTTTAGAATCGAAAGTGTCACTCTACCTTTTATAGCTTTTACAAATTTTAGTATTTCTTCAGAAAGAAAAGTGTATTTTTAAGCATTCTTATCATTAAGACTTTAAGCATAATTTGTCAGCATTTACAAATTTAGTCTAGAAGAAAAACAGCAGCGTTGTATCACTCTAGGTACTGTACTTTAGTGGTTTTAGTTTCTGTTCCATACTGATACAAAATGATTTAACCAATGATTTAACAAATCTGACTAACAGAGCATAGGAGAGACTTTATGGAAATGTTATTGATCAAAAAAGATACTTTTTTTCTGCATGAGGTAAGTTATTTGAATAATTTATTATACTTGTCCTTAATTTTTGATTATTTATTCCAAACTATTTTTTATATTTTTCTTTAAAGACATAACATGCTTTTGACTCAATTATTCCTCAAGATGTATTTGTTATATCTGTACCAGGAAAAAGAATTCACAATTTTACCAGTTGACGCTTTTTCAATTTGCCAAATACTGGTAGTTTTGCAAATTATTTCCAAGCTTTTTGAGTTGTTATCTTTATAATATGTGTGTTCAACTGTGTCAGCACTTCAACAAATGAAGTAACTTGTCATTATGCAATGAATGTTCTCCCCCTAATTTGAGAATAAATGCATTATTAATATGTATGACTGTGCTCCCATATATACATGATTTGTGGAATAATAAGACATTCTGCTTATTTAAAATATTAATTTTAAAACTATTTAAAATATAAGTTTCACAGTCCTTTCCCTGAAGTTTAATTTAACTCCTTTTTGTGGTTACACAGTGGCATTTTCTTTCCTCTCCAAGTCAGTCACAAACAGGTCGCAGGCATCAATTTGAACTAGATTTCCATAGCCTGAGCCATTGCTTTATACATATGCTGACATCCACAGGAGGGCAGCATGGTTAAATTAAGGAAGAGGATGGGAACATGATTATATTGCAGCTAAATTAATCTCACTTCTGATTGTTTATATTGTTTTGTGAAAGCTTTTATAATTTAGAAGAGTGCATATTTTCATAGCCTATACAGAATAGGCTGTATGTTAATTTCAGAAGTTTCCAAGTGTAGCTTCTCAGGCGCTATAAAAATGAAGCTTTTATCTGTATACATACAGTCTATTTTAGAAGAAGGTTTAGAAGTATTTAATGTGGAAATTATTAAAGCCTAGTTGGAAACTTAGCTCTGCAAATTCCAATAAAATCTGTTATAGTATTTTGGTGAATCAAATATTTGGAGAGTGGAGGTAGCTGTTTCATTAGGTTTAAGGGACAGTGGAACTACTCTGCAGGAAATAGCAGAAATTAGTCCTTTATTATATGTATGTCTAAATATATATATACACACATACACATGTAAAGTTCTGCTTGGGGAAAGAGATTGAAAAATCTCAATCTCAGATTTGAACAATAATCAATGATACTAAAAATGTTAATTATATTTTTTGTTCTGCTTAACTTCATCACCAAAACACTCCTAGAAGGCATTTTACCCTTTGTGTTATATGCAAATATATGCTGTTTTTTAAAAAAGTACTTCCTAAACTTAAAGTGAGGAGAAACCACTCAAACCTCCCCTCACATCCAATTCATCGGTGTTACAACTTATATTTTCTCTTAGATTTTATGGAATTTTATTTTATTTTAATGTAACAGGAGTTCTGCAGTTGAATATCACTTTAGTATTGCTATTTTGGAGATACAGTTGCTTATCAGAGCAATCCTGTGCAGCAGGAATGGGCTGACCCCGGTAGATGGCTCTGGTGCTCCCTCACAGGTGGTAAATTCTGTATTCCTGAAGTCCTGCTTCTACAGCTGCATATGCAAGTCAGCTCCAGTTTAATAACTCCAGTTTAATAACTGTGCAAGGATAGTGTATTTGAATGTTTTTATTTTCTGTGCATTTGTTACAGTAAAGAACTTTTGACAAAGAGCAAATCCATGCTGTTGTTTTAAGCTTATATCTATCTTCTATGTCACTTTTTTTGTTTTTCTTTAAACAGTGAAAACAAAGCCATTTTCAAGGTATTCATAGCATATTAACATTTCTTTAGGATTTTAATTTTTTTACTAATTATCTTAATCCATTTAAAAAATCCTGAATTCCATGAAGGGATACTAAAATACGTTTTTTAAAGTGGCTATATTTCACAGTGATGCAATCCTATCATTTCCTAGAATAACTCCTGTGGAATTCGGTTTTAGATTGTTTGTTTTCGCTTGGCATTTCCAAGAATAAACATCCAATCATGTTAACAGTTCTAATGTAAACTGGAAGCTCTCTCTTCCAGTGCTGCAAGAGGATGGTTAAATAGTACTTGTAGGTGTAAGTGTCAGAGCAAACCAAAGAGCTGCTTCTAGGCAGAGGTGGTTAGGATGTGGAACTCTGCTACTAGGTGTAGATATTGGATTTTTAAAAGGGTTGAGAAAACCATTATGGAAATTCATTGAAACAAAAATCTATTAACAGGTAGTAAATACAAAGACACCACTTCTAGATAGAGAAACTCCCGGTGCCAGTAATAGCATCAGTATAGGAGAAAATCTCGGGGATGTTTAGCTGCGTGCGTCCATCCAGCTGCTGCTTCCCTCCGCATCCTATTGGAAGCAAGTTACAGGCCTGAATGTGCTTTTGGGTGGCCACTTCTACGTTCTTTCATAGAGAAAGTTTCTTCAAAAGAGCTGAAGTGACATGAAATCAGAAGTCTTTTTGTTTCTTTGGCATCTTTAAAATGCTACGTATATTCTGTATAGGAAGGTTTCTTAAAATGGATATTTTAAGAGAACTGATTGGCTGGGCCATACTATGAAAGCTTTCTTCCTTGTTCTTACTCCTGTGTCACCATCAAAAGGTAGCCAGGAGTACAAAAGTACTTTTTTGACTCTAACTTTTGATGAGAGGGTCACCTACAGTTGTTCTGCACTGGTAGGTTTTCCAAGGCAGAATGTCCCTATCAGAATGTTAGATTGGCCTTACTGTCTTGGACCAAACGTTCATCTGACCTGGTATCATATCTCCCACTGTGACCAGCAGCAGATGACTGGGAAAGTTCCTGAGAGTAGTCTCAGTGCTCTTTCAGACTCCACCCATCTGCAGAGCAGGGACTTCCTGAGCCAGATGTGGTTCTTTGCGTATACTAACATTCAGTGCCATTGAACTTCTACTTCACAAACCTGTCCAGGAATGCCTAAAGCGCACAATGAAATGTAACTAATTTGAGTTCATGGAAACAAGCCATAACAGTCACTTTGCTGTGTGAGAATAGAAATTAACGTCTGGCACTATTCCTGCATTCCTTAGAGGTGGTAGAGATGTGACAGAGACAGTCCGCACCACTGATACAGGCAGCATCGTGTGTTTTTCTGCTGTTCTGTGTTGGATGGAAAGAGAAGTGTTATTCATTGGTTCCAATGTTTACGTGAAGTCTGGTTGACTAAAAGGGAATTTTCCAATGTATTAGAGCATGAAGTGTCAAAATTTTAATCCAGAAGAAAATCACTTAGTTTCCAGTAAAAAAGCTTTTTATTTCTGCTGCGTGGGGAGAAACTGCTATTTCAAAGGTTGTATGTGAATTCCAAGAAGGTAACTGCATTTTCCTGGAGAGAGAGAGAAAGTCTCCTTCATTTCATCTATTCTCAGGCAAGTCACTGCACCGCCTAAGTTTGGAGCCTTGGCACTGTAGGGCCCCGGTATCGCCAATGGAGACAGAAGGGCGCTCCCAAAGGGTAATTTGCAAAGCTCCAACGATGAAACATGCCTCAAGTACTTTACTCTGGGTCCGTACAAAGTACATGGGAAACACGGTCACCGAAAGTGGCATAGGGGAGTCGCAAAGACAAATGTATTTAACTTGCTGTTTCTCTTTGGAACATTTTATTTTATGTTTTTATAATTCATGGACAATTTGCATATTTTGACACGTGGGGTAAAAGGGCTGAACAGCTTTACCAGCCTCTGAAATGCATTTTCCAATGTCTGGAAGATAAGGGCTGGTGTGAGGCTTTCCCGAATGTTTCTTCTGCTGCGTGGGGACATTGGGTTCTGAATAGTTCTTGCTCTTCTCCACCTCAGTTTCCCTCCACAGAAAGTAATGTAATAATGTAATAATGCTAACTTCCCTCGCTGGGCCTATTGTGAGGCAGTAGGTACCTGAAGTTCATAAAGCACTACTCAAGTATTGAGCAATGTTCCTATTAAGAAAAAAACGAGAGGTAAGTTAGGACTTGTTAAACTGATTTGCTTCAAAACTTCAGTGATGTTTTCAAATAGTGTTTTTAAATAGTGTTTTTTTAAAAAAAAAAATCTAACTGTCAAGAATTTTAAGTGGTTTTAAAATGCCGTAACATTCTGAATACATATCTTCTGTGTGCACAAAATGGAAGGAACGTGCTAGACTAACTCATTATCATAATTTCTGTGCTTCATTTAAAATCACAAATAGAGATACCAGGCATGACATATTTTATTTCCTCATGCCTTTGATAGATAAGATGTACCTCTTTATACTAATCCATAATAACTTTAAAATACCTACAAGTGGTGATGACAACAAATGTTATCAAAATACTTAGAACTGACAATCTTTAAGATGGAAATATGTGCTGCTTCTTCTGCTTATTTATGTTATTACCAAAAAAAAAAAAAAGGTAGCTCTGCTGAGGTCCATATTCTTTATGAAATTAAAGTTATTACAACTCAAAAGTAGCTTTCTAGGCAGTGAATAGAAATACATAACCAGCCAGAGATGACCAAAGCCAAGTATCATTCCTGAAAATGTTCACTGCTCTTCCCAAAAGTAAGATGTTTTCAACACTCCAGAATTAGAGTTACTTCAGTTGGCATTTTAGTTCATTGATTTGTTTTACTCCAGTGTGACACCGAGCAGGGTGTTTTGACTGATTCTATCAGTGGCAGTGTATGACCTAGAAACAAAAGTAGATTTTTCATATTAACAGGCTCTTGGCCATTTAGGCTTTCTAGATGACAAAGAATATCACTGCCTGTCTGGAAGAAGGGTCACCAGTTTTTCTAATTGCACTGTCATGTGCTTCCAGTGAGATAGAGAGGCATCTGGGCTGGGTGCCTAGATGTTTCTGGACGCTCAGGATGCTTCTGAGTTGATATGAGGTCTGGCGATGCAAAGAACTGTTTCCACAGCCAAATTGCATGCTCAAAGGAGAACAGTGCAATTGAAACTTTTTCTCCTACATCAAGATTAGCATTCAAATTCAGAGTTTCACTTTTAAAACTGATCTCTTAATTTTCCTGCTTACTGTGCTTTGATTAATATCACAGAACAGTTTGTGTTCACAGGCTGTTATCCTTTTAGATGAAGTTGAACCAAGAGGTGAGCTCCAGGGGTGCACCCATATGTGCTGCAACCACTGGTGGCTGTTTGGTCCATGGGTTTGGACCAAAGTAAGCTGCATCAAAAAGCACAGAGAATGGATGTTTGCTCCTCAGCACCAGCTGTTTCACAGTTTACATTACAATTAGATTACATTAGAATTGGAGCACTTTCTACATTTATTTTGCATCTGAAGGATATCATTCTTTTGTTGCATGGAATTCTCTAAAGGCTCAAGGATGTTTTTCTGTCTTGATAAACACTCCCACTTTACATACCAAATAGGTTTCATGCTATGACATAAATTGGATTAATATTTCTCAAGTTGCCATTGCAGTTACTTCACAGGTTCCATAAGTACTGGCTTGCATATTCACAGATGTTGAAGCACTCTGGAGTGCAGTAAGATATCACAGTTAAAGAAACTAGGGCTATCTGATCTTCCCGCATACCAATAACCATTTGTATACCGATAACCATTTGTACTCCAAGTGAAATGTTGTTTAGGGGTGAAAAAATCCCCACAGATTTTCCTGTTCATGTCCGTATTGTGAGTATCTTGCTCATTGGAATAAATGAAACTGTTTTCTGTGGCTGTGCTGTTTGTATTACTTGACGTTCTTCAACATTGCTTTATCCTTAGCAGGCATAATTACAGTAGAAGTTTACGCTGATTTTTTTCATTCCATCTGTTGAAGGCTTATTTAGTTCTCTTTCTCAAGAGCACAGAGAGTACTAAAATGAATCCGAGAATGTTTACAGCTAGGTTTCTTATGACCCGGGTCATATTGTTGTCTCGAATCAGTTTTCTCCCTCGTCCTCAGCTGAAGACAAAAAAATGGCTTAATCTTGCGGGGTTAAATAAAAGAAGGAATGCGGTGCAAGGAAGATTCCTTTTATGCAAGCGTGCAGGGATGACTGAAAGTGCCTGTGGGCATTTGGTCCCCATTGGCTCTCTCAGCGAATGCAATGATGCCCACAGATAGCCTGTATTGTTGTCAGTTAAATGGGATCATGAGTGTCTGAAAGGTGTTTGAGAATGAACTGAAAATCATTTTCACAAGTGGATGATTACTTCTGCCACATGTTAACCGAACTCTATCAGAGTGGCCCAGATTTTTGAGACTGCATTAATTGCTCTTTCAACCTTGACTGAGGTTTCTCTTTAAGAAAGGCCTTTGCTGGACTAAACTGCTACACGTATTGATTTTTCTTTCTATATTTTTTTCATTGTTTGTGATAAATGAAGCCTTTTACAAGTAGAGAATTTATCATTCAAGATGTAGATAGATTGCTTCATTCCTTAGAATAAAAAGGCCAGTCTAAAAATGATCTCTGTAGAAGTAATAAGTCCTTTCTCATTTCTCCAGCAGTGAATAGCTCCGGTATTCCACACTCAATTATGTTTTTCAGCTATTCATTAGTGCTGATTTTTTCGTCCAAAGTAGAACCCTGCACTCTCACAGTGTGGACTTAGAGCAAATAAGCTGCCATCTTCTTTCCTGTGTATGCCATCACATAATTGAAACTGAACTATAATATTTTGCAGTATGGTTTTGCATTTTTGTAACAGAAGGAAATGCCCTTTGAAAATATTCGACGTTTATATATTTAAAATATAGTGGTGGTGCTCAGACTTCTTAAAGACAATGATTGTTCTGTTTGTTTATTCTATTTCCAGAGGAGAAAATGATACTGACTGAGACAAGATGATATATAAAACATTTTTATCCAGGTGTTTCTATATTTTGTAGAGGAAGTGAATTGCTTGTATTTTTATTTGTTTTCCAGGAAAATATTTAAATACTTTAAAACTTTAAATATTTGTTTTTCTACAATATTATAAGAATTTTTAGGTATAATCAGGTAAATCTGTGACTTCATCAAATCCAATTTTTACTTTTTAATTTGGGAGTGAGTGAAGAGAAAGCAGTATTAAATGCTGTTTAAGAAAAGAAAATCACAGAACTGTTTTTTAAGAGCGAAAGTCTCAGGAAAGCGATTGCATGGTTTGTATGTTTGGTTGCATTTTCATATTACTACAAAACTGTGTTAGAAAATACATTGGTGTAGCGCTTAATGACTCAACATTTTTGATCAAGGTCCTATTTTCTATGTGCTGTATGAAAGCAGGTGTATTAGTCTTAAGGTACTGGAAATCATATGAGTAATATAAAAAGACTGAAGAAGGCAACCAAGCTTATACATACTGACTATAAATATGCTTTCTAATATGCACATGTATAGATACAGAAGTCATGTATACATATCTTATTTCTTATATTAATATAATTTTACAGAATAAAAGTCTACCATCTATATCTGGTTTTATGTGCATCAGAAAACCAATTTTTACTACCTTCTTGTCATTCTACTCATTAAACACTCTCAAACGTTGTCTTAAAGAGAAGTCAAAATAAATCTGTTTTGTAATAAGCAATTGCTATTTCAGTGCTTAGATACAGGGGAATTATTTCAGTATTTTCCTTCTCAGTGTTTAGCTGAACTGTAATAAAGAATTATTTTAGATTAACCCAACTCTGGAATCCAAATTAGAGTGAGTAAAATTGTAGCAAATGGCGTGGTTAATTTTTAGAAATATGGAATTAGCTACTTCTGAATATCAGTTTCTTTTTTGTATTGCACATAGTATTTTATCTAAAGAAAGGTACAGTGTTTGAAGGAATGGCTGTTGTGTGTTTCTTGTTCCTGCTGAGGGCTTTTAAAACAGTCTGAAGAATTAACACTCTGCATCTTGTGCCCATATTTTTGTATGGAGGGAGTGAACAAGGCTCGTAGATGAATACAGATACACAGAATACGGGTAGCAAAATAGCAGGCTGCAGTTCTCTGAGTTTGTGAATATGAGGGTCTGGTCTGGTTTGCGGTATTGACATTTATTTGAGACCCGGGAAAAATGATGCAATTAAAATCTTAAAAATAAAATCTTAAAAATAAAGCATTCTTCAACTTAGCTCTAGGACTTTGGAATCTGTTAACCTCTCAATCTTCTGCTCCAGTTGTGAAATGCAAGTGTCATTTAATTCTGGAAACTCGATTTTGTAGACTTTTTTTGTTGTAGACATCAACTGCACTTTCTACAAATACTGAATTTCACTGTCCAAATTTAACAAGATTCTTAGGTCATGGAACACCAGGTTGGAAGGGACCTCAAGGATCACATGGTCAAAACTTATTTGGAAAAAGCACAGTCTAGACAAGATGGCCCAGCACCCTGTCCAGCTGAATATTAACAGTTTCCAATGATGGGGAATCCACCACTTCCCCAGGGAGGTTATTCCAGTGGCTGATTGTTCTCATCCTTAAAAATTTTTCTCTTGTGTCCAATCAGAATGTCCCCAAGGGCAACTGGTACCCATTACTCCTCATTTTTTCCATGTGACTCCTTGTAGAAAGGGAGTCTCCATCTTCTTTGTAGCCACCCTTTAAATACTGGAACATGGTGATGAGGTCTCCCCTAAGCCTTCTTTTCTTAAGGCTGAACAAACGCAGTTCTCAGCCTTTCCTCAGACGACAGGTTTCCCAGTCCTTTGATCATCTTGGTGGCCCTTCTTTGGACCCTCTCCAGCCCGTCCACATCTTTTTTTGTATAGCAAAAAATCTTTTTGTATAGGCACCAAAACTGAACACAGTATTCCAGGCGTGGCCTGAGAAGCACTGAGAAGAGTGGGATAGTGACTTCTTTATCTCTGCTGGTTATGCCCTTGTTGATGCAACCCAGCCTCCTATTGGCTTTCTTTGCTGCAGCAGCACACTATTGGCTCATATTGAACTTATCCACCAGGACCCCCAGGTCCCTTTCCACAGAGCTGCTTCCCATCTGGGTAGATCCCAGCCTGTGCTGCACTCACTCCTGGATTATGTTTTCCCAGGTACAAGACCTCACACTTGTCCTTGTGGAACTTCATAAGGTTAGCCCACTCTTCCAACCTATCCGGATCTTCCTGCAGGGTGGCTCTCCCTTCCGAAGTGTCCGCTTCCCCATTTTTGGTATCATCAGCTTCCCATTTTTTGTCCTTTGCTTCCCATTTTTTTCAATGGAAAATAAACAGGAAAGAGAAGTTCCAACAGGATTCTAGGAGTCTGTAGGATGCTTGACTTCTTCTGGGTATAAATGTTAGACTCTTGAGTAAGAATTAATCTCATCACCTTTCAGGAGCATGCACACTTAAGATGAACACAGGATATATCCCTTGTAAATGGCTGAAACTTTCTACATTAGAAAAAAGCTGTCACCATTAAATATGGCACCGGCACAAGGATTAATAACATAAGATTATAGTTTATAACATGTTCTTATAATGATTTGTAAAATCAAGTAACATAAGGCTTTTCACTTTTATACTAAATCACAGCTTTGTGTCATGAATGTTCTTTTCTACGCTACCTAATCTCATCTAAAACAAGCAGATTTTAAAGTTAGGTAGTTAATGTTCCACTCCTTTGTTTCTCAAAGAAGCTCTTATTTAATACCTTAGTTGGAAGTGGTTTCATAGGAGGAATAAGAAGTGCACATTGCTATTTAATTTCTTTTGTGTATGCTTTCTTATTTTATAATTTTGAATTTACAGTAACTTGTGATAGTTCTGCCTGTACTGCAAGGCTGAGTGAAATTAATCAGTTGTTTCCTCTCCACCCTATGGCCATAGTAAAGAGATTAACAGGGGCAAGAGATTAACATGATTTAGAGGAACATACCTGGCTCTTTTGAAACATATATGAAAAGCAAAACAGTGCATATTTTGTAGGGGAATATGCACTTATCTGTCTGTGAGGTAAATGCTTCTTTATTTGCAAAACATTATAAACTTTCTAATAAACCCTAATAGGCCCTTTTTTGGTACCCTTTCTGACATAGACCTTACTCCTCTCCTTTCTTTTTATTGAACTTATAATAATCACAGAATTAAGAAGTTGAAAGGAGTGTGGCAGGATCTGGACTATTCAAAGAAAGCTACATCGCGTGGTAATCACATACACAAAGCCAATTGTCCTCCCTTACATACGAATAAAAAGCAGAGTAACCAAGCGAGGCAGAGCTTCAATGTGGGTGTAGCAGGAGCTGAAGAAGGGTGAGATATCTGTGCTGTAGTAATGAGGGAGCCGTTATGTGGTTTGACAAAGCACCATGGTAAATAAGCATTGCACTGACAAAAAATTGTCCTTTGTGATACCTAAGGCAGTAAAGAATGTTCTTGAGTGTATGCCCAGAACAAGTGGGGGAAAAAGGTTCTGCCTGTATCTTCCTTGCCTGTTTCAATGAGATATCGGTTGATTGCCGTTTTTCAACTGAGTTCAGCACCATCAAGCAACAGAGCCCCAAAGTCATCACAAAGTAAAGGGCAGCAGACCTCATCCTCTTACTTCAAAGGCACCTGTTCATCTACCAACCATCCCCAATCCTGGTCATTATAACATCTCCATAACAGATGTGCCACCATTCTCTGGAGAGTGCCCTGTGAAGCTGGTGGTCTTTGATCTGAACAGTTTGGATCTTTGTTCTGCCTTTGACCCACCTATTTGTACTAGATGCACTTGATGTAAGCTGGCCAGCCAGAAGGGACATCTCATAGGTAACTTTTTGCTCTCCTGTCAGATTGTAAGCAGCAGATCCTTACCACTTGTAGGCTCCTGCATACATTCCTGCAGCTCATCCTTTTCGTCTTAACTGCCTTTGTTAACAACAGTGCAACATGACCACAGTGACAAAAAAATGTGTCACTATAATGTCATAAAACTTGCTCATACTTCTTTGGTAGTGGGAGTGCTCCCTCTAACACCAAATAGTATCAACGTGTCGGTTTTTATCATCTCACTGGTTGGTACTCCTGATTACATCATCTGATTCAAAGCCCGGTAAGTGCTAAGGTGACAAGGAGTTTTTTGTAATCTATTGGGAAATTAGATTCTAGTTTACTCTGGGAAAAAAAAAATTGTTTAATCTGCTGTCATTTTGTTATTTGAGGACTTTTCCATACTGACATTGTGACTGACTTCTCACAGGCTGGAGAAACACTAGCAAATCTATGGAAACCAAGTGGAGAAGAAAAAAATGTTGGGGAGTTTAGATTTTCTAACATTCAGTATTTCTGTGTAGTCACAAGTGTTATACTTTAAGCTGGTATTTTCTATTTTCAGAGGCAATTTGTGAAATATAAGTGATAAGCAGTTTAGTCTTCTTAAACATGTGGTAATTTTTTTCTGCTTTTTTGTCACATTTTGAGTGACAAAATTGTGTCACATTTGTCTCTGTGTTTTTATGGTCTGAGTAAATAGAAAAAAAAAATCACTTCTTAAATGTGACAACACTGAAAAAGAAGCTGAGTAGGGAGAGCAAATAAATACACTCATTTGTATTGGGTCCTCCTAATATCATGCTTCTTATTAATGGAAAAACATTCACTTTATTATTTCCTCTGCAGATATTTGTATGCTCTAGGGCAGAAGGTTTGGAAGCGGTGGAAAAAACGCTACTTTGTCCTTGTTCAGGTTAGTATTCTGTCGTGAAATTTCATTAAAAAATAGTCATGGTCTAGCAGCCAGCAGTTCTCTTACGTATGGTTCCTGGAGCCATTTGTAAATCAGTATCTTAAGGCAACACATGCAGTACTACTGCAACCTTCTTACAGCATAGAGACATCCAGGTTATTTTTTTTGTATGTAGTAAAAGTATATATGTGTAATATATATATATGTAGTAAACAAAAAATGTCACTGAGTTTACGTGTCTATAAATGAGTCCCAACACTGAGCAATGTGTCAACTGAAACCTCCAAATATCTGAAAGAAATTGTTGTGATGTTGAAACATTCCACTGACAGCTATCTAGCAGTGCTCAATTTAAAGTAGTTATATTTCACAAAGTGGATGGTACTTACTGTTTCATTTATTCTATCTCAACAAAGATTTTCTGCCTTTAAAATTAAAGTAACAGTAGTTACTATTAAGAACTTTTTTTGTAAATATTTTTTGAACAATGCTTCTTTTTCTTCTTCCTTGCAATATTAAATTGGGTAAAATCTTATTATGTAGTCATTATGGAAAATCTAGTGCAATGATTTTTATTGACCACAAAAATGACCTGGACTGATACTTTGTAATGTTTTGTCCAAACCCAGAACTGTAAGTATTTTCACATGCTAGTGAATAGTGACATTAACATGAGATTAATAGAACAGGAATAGAAAAGTAGATTTTGAGTGGTCGAAACTGAGAAACGAAAAATTTTTGTGAATCTCTGGAAAAATCAATATTTGCACTTGTCTTTAGATTCCAGTTACAAATTTGTTGTTCTTCTGAGTTCAGTCCAAGAAACACTATTCTTCTGTGTCCTTTTTTTGGTAGACAGGAAACTGTTAAAGTGTGAGTCTCCATAAACATCATAAAAAGGATGAAGCCTGTTAATGAGGCTTTGTTAAGAATGAAAGGTTTCGAAACTACTTTACAGAAAGCCTGATTCCTCTCTACCATTCTATCAGTCACACTGACACTCGCCTGGTCTCTTTACTACTCCTAAATAATGAAAAATGTAAGGATGTGAAAAAAAAAAATCCTGAACAAGGTCTTTATTAAAGTAAAGTTAAAAGCTGAGAGTATTTGCATGTTTCTCTTGCTAAGCTTGATGTCAATACAGTGATCTCCCTGGCTTCAGTGGGAATTGGCTTGCACATTGATAATCAGTGAGTAACGGTTATAAGGTTGAAAAGGATCTTCTGGAAAATCTACTGAATTCATTTTGGTTCTGATTTTACCAAGGTCCTCTACGAAGAGATGAGGACTTTTTGTGACTTTATTGATTTGTAAATGTTGGGAAGATCTCTGTGTAGGATAGCTGTTAAGGTGAAGATGTGAAGGGAAAATAACTTAAAAAAAAAAAAAAAAAAAAAAAAAGGCTAGAATGCTCCCTTGCCCTTCATGCTTTTATTTCACACTCCTCCTACTGTACACCCCCCCTTTCACTAAAATTAAGACCTTGTGCTCTTCTTCTAAGCCACAGGCATTGCCTGAGTTTTAAAGTGCACACCTAAGAAAAACATTGTCTTTCTGTGCATGTGATATGGAGCCACCTAGGAGACCAGTTTATTCCAGCCAAGTTAATTTTAACTATCTTCTGCTTTCTATGCTGAAATTGAAATAGTGGAGGAGAATATTATAGGAATTTTCCAACTGTGATGGGATTTAGAAATCTATTTCATTTTAAAGCAGGTATCAACTCAATAAGGCTATATAAAAAAATACCGTGTTAAATCAATATATACTGTCCAGACAGCTCTGGCTCATTTATATAGTCCAGCCGTGGTATATACACTGGCAATAAGCTGAAGTCAATAAGTGTGAAATAAGCATTCAGTAATGAATATCAGTCTGTTGTATTGATATATTATTGACATATTGATGAATCTTCCTCTATAGAGTAGCTTTTAGCTTACCTTAGTAAAATATTAAGGCCATGAAATTAAGTCATAAGACCAAGGCTATCAGTATGATTTACACATGGTTTGGAAATTTAACTGAGGTGTGAAATTAGATGAATAATGTTGATTTTTCAGGAGCCTGATGTGAGTAATGTGCATCTTTGTTATTGCTACACGAATTAGAAGTTATTAGCGGTTTGTGAAAGAACAGCTCAACGTTATAGGAAGGTTACAGAGTCTAGAAATTTTAACCTCTTCTTTATATTTGCTTTTCTTCCTTTTACAATTCAGTCATTTCTCTAAAAGGTTGTTAGTTTCAAACTGGAAAAAGACAAAGACATAGTATGTCAGGTAAAAAGCCTCAGCTGGACTTACTGTGTTTACAGTTTTACTTCTGTCATTTTAATTTCATCTCTTCTAATGTTTGAAAATTCAGCCATTTGTTTCATGGATAATTTTTTTCTAAACACCCCAGCTGTGCAGGCTAGTTCTTGCTGCTGAACTCCTGAAGCAGGCTGCCCAGTGATGCCCTGTAGCGGGGACCACAGAGGCAGCCTCCAGGTTTGCAGTAACGGTTTCTCCCAGCATGGTGAGCATGGGGTCTTTTTGCCCCATGGGGACATCCCCTAGTGACACTGCTCAGAAGTCATGTCCACATTTCTGTGCACATCTCTCTGTCATGCATGCGCAGGTTGTTGGTTTTCCACTTCATTACAAAGAAGGTAGATCAGCTGCTAGGTGGGTGCTCGGAACTCCGAGAAATAATGAAATTCAGGTAAATGCAATTGTAGGAAAAGGGCTGCCTTTTCTCCTATCAAGAATTACTATTTAAGAAGGTGGCTTGATTCTGCTTTTGTCTGGAAATGTGTTGTATGTAGTCCTGACTTTTGAGCACCCATTATTCGATCAAGTATTGATAGTAATTTGCTGAATTCTAAGATAAAACTACCTACAGCTCCATTAGCTACCAAAAACATACTTAAACCCAATCATAGATCTATATAAAAAAGTGTAATTTCAGATTGTGCTGGTGGTTCTCTCTGTAGTAGGTGATAGCAGCCACCGATAACAATAAGGAAAAGGGTTTAAGAGGCTGTGATGGTAAACAAGCAAGGCAAGTTCTGTATTTATTTTGTTAAGACTTTCTTTCCCCCAGACAAAGTTTTCTAGAGTTTTTCTATTTGTTGCTTTGGTGGAAAGACTTTAAAATGTCTCATTTTCAACAAAAAGATAAAGTGTAAGGCTGATTTTGACAGGAGTATCTTTTAATAAATCATTCCTTTAATATAAGAGAATGCATTTGAAATATGTTTGGGGGAAAGAAAAAGAAGTAAAATCAAGAGCATTATATCTCTGTCTTGTTATAGGGGTAAGGATAAAAATGAAAAATGACACATAGTCCAGCTCTTCCACAAAAACATAGAGTGGATGAAGGAATCAGAAAAAGCTGGAGCATCCTATGCATTTCCACAGTTAGTGCCTGCCAGCTTCCTTTTTGATGGCTGAATCTGTCTGCACAGTGTGGTGGTTATACTGAGATGTAAATGTGAGTGATATGGGTGCTTGCCCAGCTATTTCGCTCAACAAAATTAATTTGAAAAACATTTTTACTGCTGTGCCACATATCAAAAATTAAGTCTGTAGTTTACAAGAAAAGGAGAGGAGGGAGCTCTCATGAAATATCTGCAAAGGATTTAGAGGTGAATTCAGTTCTTGGGAGTATAAACAGGGAAACAGTAAGCAGTAACAGAGCTGGTTCTCCTGCTGGGCCTAGAACAGATGACATGGAGGGGCTGAGCCCTGTGCCAGGGCCCCAAGGGCACCACCACCAGCCCCAACCACCCCTGCCTGGCCTTCCCACCCTGCCCACGGTGCAGGAGCCCATTTCAGCCCCCCTGGGCCATCAGCCCCTGCCCCAGCAAAGCCTCATTAGGGCCTGTCTCCAGATCCCCACAGCCCTGCCCTGCCTGGCCACAGGCCACACTGAGCCGGGCCCACCCACAGGCCCACGTCCCAGCCAGGCCTTGGCCTGTGCCCAGGGAGGTGCCCCTGCCTGGGGCTGCTCCAGTGCCCCTGGCTGGGCCCTGGCTGCCAGGCCCTGCCCTGCCAGCCCAGAGATAACTTAACATCTTTAAACTGAAATACAGACATTTTCTAAAATGCATACTATAAATGAAGCAAAACTACGGGCTCAATGTATAAACAGTGAGGTGAAATCCTGTTGAGCATGTCATACTAGAGGACAGGCTGGCTGGTTTTAATTGTCCCTTCTAGCCTGAAAATGCGAACTTCTGAAAGTGATGGACTTTATTTATATTTTATATTATATGTATGTGTTTATATTTAGCTCTGTCTCCTTGGTACAGCCTACCTAAGTGAACATACTAAATTTGTTGTGGAAAGCTGGCATTCAGTTTTAGTTGCCTGACAGGGTCTCCCAAATTCTTATCTCGCATAAAACTGCCTTCACTTACATAATGTGTTAATTAAACTGGAATACCTATCTTTAATTTATTTCAGCTGTAGACTTCTGCTGTGGTTCTGGAGACAATGGTTTAGCATTTGGGACCTGATTGCAATTTTGCAGAGAGAGCTGCTACTCTTGTTCCTTTTGCTTGTACATACTGTGTATATAGAGCATCATATTCAGTCACTGTACTCTCTATTTATATAACACAGCATAATCCTGTTTCAAAAAAAACCTGAATACCTGCAATAATGAAATATTTTTAGAGCGTTATGCAGATAATAATTACAGCTTCTGTCCATATTTTCCAAAAATATCAATTTTTACAGAAAGTCAAACTCTTCTGTCAATAGCAGTTGAAGTCACTGGACTCTGAAGTGTGCAGGTACAGCACCAGTGAATATGTGAATGAAGTTTAAATCAGCTCTCAGCATTTTACCTCAAAAAGCATCATTCCTGAAGTTGTAGACAAAGCAATGAATCTAGGTAGTAGTTAGCCTGAGCAGTCAGAAACTGAGACAAACTGTCTGTCAGACAAGCTGCTTACTTATCCTTACATCCTTGCATAATTGTACAGACCTGAGAAATGATATTGTAGTTCAAAACAAGTGAGTTGGCCGGGTATCTGACAGTCCTTGGCGACAAGAGTTTCAGCAGCTCATGAAAGTTCAGTTCCCATAAGTTTCAAGTGTTCAAGCTCGATTGACAAGCTCGCTCTTCTGGTCACCTTGTACAGTCTTTCCGCTCTTCACTTAAGGCTGGGAGCATCTCCGTTTTGTTTCAGTGAGTCTTTTTCCTCTCCCAGCTGTTACTTTCTTTATCTTTCTAGTAATTTTTTGCTCAGCTCTCCTTATTGCTTTCTGTTCTGTCTAGGGGGTCTTAAACCATGTGATAACAGATTATCTTCTTATTGCTTTATTATTTTTTAATAATTGTATTCAATGAGAAGTAGCAGATGTTCATGCCAGCTGCAAGTTGCTTGGCTACGCAGTATTGTATCTAGTGAGCCAAGCAACCTGAAGATAGGTGTCCATACAGGTACAAAAGATGCAGAAATTAGACTATAAAATCAAACTGAAGGTTCTGGCACTTACCATCTTTAACTAGAATGGGCCAGATTAATCTTTCCAGCTGCATGATAACTGTATCACTCCTTCTGCAAATACTACTGGTACACAAAAGAATCCTTTTTTTCCAGCTTCTTGGAATGCAGGACTTTTTTTCTCATACAGTAGACTTAAGCAGTTTGATCAGTACCACGTATTTTTCTTACCAAAACCTAATTTACTTCCTTTCAATTTTTCATAAAACAACAGCCCAAAATACATTGTCTTTCAGGAAACTACAGAGAGATGAGGTGTGTTTATGGCTTTGTTTTTCCTTCCTTTTGGCAGGAAGGGGAAAGAACACAGTTTTACAATGTAAATATTTCTAGGGGAAAATGGGGTTTATTTCTTCAGTACAACTGGAAGCTAACTTAAACAGTGGTACATGTGTTGTATAATTGTGGAATGGAATTCATCAATTAAGAAGTCCTCTTTTATTCAGGTTAGCCAATACACATTTGCAATGTGCAGTTACAGAGAAAAGAAATCTGAGCCTCAGGAACTGATGCAACTTGAAGGATACACTGTGGATTATACAGCTCCTCACACAGGTACTTTTCATGATTTTGAAGTATGATATGTTTGTGTAAAACAGCTGATTCAATTTGCTGCTTTTGATCTAGCAGAAAAAAAAACAACAACAAGGTTCTTTGGCAATTATTCCACTCGAATTTTCTGGTGTGAAGAATCATGTTTTTAGATAGAAGCTTGTTGTAAGAAGAACGAACAGTAAACTTGTTTCGGGTTGCCTGAAACATTGTAAGGCCACATATGATACAAGGAAAATAATACGAATTCTAGTCAGTCTTTCCCTTTTCTCTATATTTTTGATGGTGGAGTCGTGGCAATGTACTGTCAAGTATATTCATAAATGATTTAGTAAAGAAGGTGAATGATGACAGCGCTTGCTAAAGACAAATTACTCAGTAATAAAAAATAAATGTGAAGATATCAGAAAAAGCTGCACAAGTTAGTATTAAAATGGCAGAGGGAAATGCAGGTTACAGATGTAGAGAAAAACGATTCTACTCACACAGTGGAGGGTTATGAATTTAAGAGACTTCTAGGATATTGAGGACTGATCTTTGGAAACATTGACTCGATGTTTAGAATAATTGAGAAGGCAAACAATGCTCAGAAGGTGTTTGGAAGGCCAAAACAATGTTCTCATTAAAAAAATCCCTGGTGCAGCCACATTGACTGCTGTGTGCTGTTCTGTGCATTCAGAACAAAACACTGGAATGACAAAAAGGGACCAAGGAAGGAACAGCAACACTGGTAAGAGTTATGGAGCTGCCTCTGTTCGAGAGGAGATAAAGTTGACAAGGAATTCTAGCTAAGAAAATGATGCCAGGAAGGAGGATATGTTAGACAAATGCAAAATAGCATATGACAAGGAGGAGATGAATAAGAAATAAATTGGAATTGAACTGGAAATGGAATTATGGAAATATTTTGTCCTATGACTTCTGTATTTATTCTACTTATATGTTACCTCTGTGTATTACCATTTGATCCCTATAGCTCTAGATTTTGTCATATTTCTAGGTCATAAATACTTATAAAATGTTTTAGCACCCACTCCCTCCCTCCCTCCCTTCCTCCCTTACACACA
>JAOXJK010000001.1:24629810-24667104 GCA_025774025.1 Xenus cinereus
AAAAGGAGACTATTTTATATTTATGTCGTTAACCAGAGAAAAAAAAATCAAGCCAGCTAAGTTAAGAAAGATTCAGCTGTGTGTAATTTGCACGTGAGAGCAATAGCAGAAAGAAATGTTAATCCTTCATTTTTTCTGTAATCTGTCTTACTTTAAATAATGACTCAGTAAATCTGTTATCCATATAAGAAGGAAAACTTACAAGAAATACAGAAGCCAGTCACACATTAAACAGATTGGGTTTGGAAAACTTTTGTCTGTGTGTGGATCATTTTGGAAACTATAGATAACTTCGCATTGTAGTTTCGTACTTTTGGTTATGTAGTTGCGTTGATATCAGTGTTTATCTTAGATTTTCTGTCTTTAAAAACATTTAAGAAAGAGCATTTCATGTACCTATGTCAATAATATGAGCTAAGTTTGATAAGTTTGTCATTAATGATAGGCTAGTCTAATGCTTATGGAAATATTGTTACTCTATGTAATCATATATGCTACTGATCCTTAAACCATTAAAAATATATGCTGCTGTTTCTCTGGGATGATGGTCTCATACCTTACACCATCGATGTATTGTCATACTGTTTATTTGCTACATCCACCTTGGTGAAATCTGTCACATGGATGTGACTCTTGCTTTGACAATGCAAAGCCAAGTGATATGAATTAGTTTCTGCATCTTTCCAGGATGTGATGCTGCAGATCCTTCAGCTTGAATTAAATAATTCTCCCATCCACAAATACAGCTGAAAGTTGGACTTGACATGGATCAATATGATCTGGGGCTAAATTTCCAAATGTGACTGATTATGTTAGCATCATGCCCACGGATCAATATTGAGTTTTATTATGAACCTGACTCTATAATTGGGTTTAATCAATAAACTTTTGTCTCCTTTTCTTTAGAAATTTTAGGTTTGTACTATGCAGGTTTTCAAAATTGCATTTAGGATACACTTAGATCTATACTTTTCTAGTAACGAATATAAATAGACCTGGGTTTGAATTTAAAGGAACAAAGAGCTAAGACCCTATTGAAAGGGGAAGTCAATTTTTAAGTTGATAGGACTGTTCACCCCAGTACAGTCTATAGAATCCAAGGCAGCTAATGTGCTAATACATAACTAGTCCTTTTGGGCACTGTAAGGCTTTTTCTGTCCATACTTGATAGATAATTCACATTGAGGATTTTGACAAAACATAGCATTAATGAAAGCAATCACTAGAGCTTCTCTTTTGATAAACCCGCGGGGTTTAAAGGCGTTGAAAGATGCAGTCTGTGAAGAACAATAAATTTGGGCCTTTGATTGAAGTGCCATTTGGGATGGTATGTTTTCTCGATGTATTTACACAAAAATGCTGCTCCCTTTTTCACTACTCTTTGCTTGAAGGTTGAAGGAGCTCTTTGCCATTACTACATTAAGGTTCGTCTCATTAAAAGCTGAGTACAAAAAGAAGGCTGGAAATGACCTAGCTCAAGCCAGTGTGTTCATTTCTGCTCCAGTTTGCCATTTGAGAAGTAGGCTTCAAGCCATGATTAATATTTCTATGAGTGGTACTTTGATCTGCAGTAAAGATGCTCTTTCTTATCTGAAGAAGGGAATGCATAGACCTTTTCTTTTTACAATGGTGGGAAAGGTATTTATTTGGTTAATTTGCTAAAATTGGAAAGAGCACCACACAAAACCAGGAAATTATAGAACACATATTTTTCCTACTGATAACATTGCTTTGTAAATTGTAAAATTTTAAGAGCTCCACTAGAAAACCATCACTTAAGAATTATTTTAATATGCTAGGTTATATTTTTGGGTAGGCTTTCTAATTGTTTTGTTTAATCTGTCAATGGGTAGAAACTGTATTTTTTTTTCACAATTACACTCCATAGATTGTTATGATAGTAAAATAATATTATTTCCAGATTAAAAACAATATTCAACAATGTCACCTGCATCTGCTTATGTAACTTGTTTCTTTAAATATTTTTTAGTATTTACGTGTACCATGTGTACACTTGTGTTTGTAAATCTGCACACACACTCACATGTATTGTTCTGCACATTTTTCCTTTGTATGAACAGATACAGACCGTGGTCAGAAACATGGCATGGATGAGTTTATTTCTGCTAATCCCTGCAAATTTGACCATGCTTCCCTCTTTAGACTGCTTCAGAGGCAGACCTTGGATCACAGATTGAATGACTCCTATTCTTGTTTGGTGAGTACTGACTGGAAGATAGATATAAAGAAGTAAGAAATAGTTGTCACAAAGTAGTCCTTTCTTCCTAGTTCATTCAATAGCTGCAGTTGTAGTTGGAATAAAGGGTCCAATCGATTGGTTTCAAATTTGAAAATTATACACTTGCAAGCTGCTGCTGTGCCACTCAATAGAAAGCAAAGAGACCCAAACTGTCTGTGATTTTATCAGCTGAAATTTATCATGTCCTCTATGGAGGTTTAAATAAAAACAGAAGGTTTTGATAATGGTAAGAGCTCCTGTGGTAGGATTTACTGACACCTGCACAGGCATTTTAAGGTGCAAATGCAATTGCCTCACGTCAGACATTTTCACCTGTCTTGTAATCCTTCATTCCGCTGTGATGTGAAGAAAGAAAAATGCCAAAAGAAGGGAAGGAGAACCACAGGCAAAATAGATACACAGGCATATCTGTATTAACTGAATTGCAAAAACCAAATGCGAGTATAATGATTACACAAAAGCAAGTAAAGTGGGATGTTTTTCACATTCAAAGACAGCTAGAAAAGTTAAGATATTAGCATGACATGCTTCCGTATTTGTAGCTGCAGTTTCCGTTTTCTACATAACACTGTTTATTCTATGCTTTGTGGGGTTAGGAGTTGTGGACCAGCTGCTTCTGGTTTTATTTTCAGTAGGGAAAACCGGCAACAATCTTGTGGAAGTCCATCAGATTATACACCCTTGTTAAACAGGTTTGTGTGGGTCAGACCTCATAACTTCCTGAGGCTCTATTTTTGACTTGATACCATGCCAGAAATAGTGATCTCTCACTAAGAACCTACAATGCCTCATAGCACATAATTTTTTTCAATTTCTTTTTTCCCTTTACTATCCCAATAGCAACACAACCCAGGAACTACATTTTACTTCTTTTTTCCATTGATGTGACTAGTCATGTAATACAAAGATAATGATGGATTTTTTAGGTTTTTTTGCAAGTGTAAAAACGAAAAAAAAATTTGATGAGAGTCGCTTCCTTTTTAAAATTCTACCATATAAGTATGTATAGAAAAAGTTAAAAGACTCATTTTCTGTCTGTAGGTTGCACACTGAATCAAAGAAGAGGCCCGAAGGTACATCTGTACAAAGTAATTGGCACTCAAAGAGAAAATGGTTAGCTTTCTAACAGTGCATTGGGGTCAAAATCTTTTTTTATAATAATAATATAGTAAGACACTTAATATAACCTTGAAATCAGGAACTTTTAGAAGAGGTTAGGTGAAATACTCAGTGCTATAGCAACCATAAAGCAGATGCATTTCTTATTCTTCTTTTTAAAATGCAGCTTTTAATAAGTAGAATGGGTGATCATTTTTTGTTAAATTGAATATTTAACTGTATTTTTAATTAAAAAAATTGGGTATGTCAAGGTAGCAATAGAATACAGGAACATATAAGGGTGGTTTTTTTCCTGAGCAGCTCTTTTCCTATCATTTTTAGAAAAAAAATACATCCCTTTATTTCAACACATATATTGTAGCCACACATACAACTTGTAAAAATAAATACAAAAATGTGTAAGAATTAATATTAAGCACAGTTCTGTATTAAATTAGTGTATGACCTAGACTTCTTTAATTTTGCATTCTTGGTATAAGGGAGCTTCTTTTTTGTTAGTTTTTTCTTGGTCAATTATATAATTAAAAATGCAGTTATCTAATACTCTGTAGCATATAGTTGTTATGTATTTGCGAGACTTGTGCATGGTATGGGGTTGAACAAGGTCAAGGAAGGCACATATTTATATGAAAAGGATCCCACTAAAACAGATCTCTTACAAAGACGGAAGTCAAAGTAATGAATTCTTTAAAAATTTGTGTTCCTATGAGAACATACAGAACTTTTAATACTTATTTCCTACTGTATTGCTAGACATTGACACGCAGCATTTTGTCAAGTTTTTCATAAAATGGAGAGAGACATCAATGACAATGATGACATATTGGCAGAGTATCAATCACACTAACCACCATTTATCGTATCTAGGCATACGATACATATTATTGCAGAAATTCAGTTAAAATCCCTTTTCTTTTTTTATTCAATGGAATACCATATTTTCTAGTAAACACTCTGTAAACTACATGAGCCATGGACTGGATATTATTTTAGAACACTGAGCACTGTTCTGGGTGCTGTAATAAAGCTAAGTGTTCTCTAGAAACAGCTGAAGCTCTTTAAAGGCAGTGGAAATACTGGCTTCAAAGAAAAGAATCAGGAGCAAATAAATTTGTGAAATAACTTTGAGGTGTTCTTGTTTGCAAATAGTATGTTAAACTCAAGATCTGAAGGAGAACATAAAATTTAAATTCCTGTCTCGTGCAAGTCTTTTGGTAAAGTTAAAACACAGATGATTTAAACCTGATGTGAATAGATTTTTAAGTATTGTTTAATAGTGTTTTGACTGATAATTTATGTAAATATTAAACATTTGAGTTTGCAGAAGTATTCACAAACAATAGTGAAATATTGGTCTTCAGCTGCTAAACTGATGTTATAAATTCATGACTTGCAAAATCATTTTGCATATCTAAGTTTTTTTTTTTTTGAGTTCAAGTGTTCCTCAGTCTCTCCTAACCATTTGAGAGGGATGATGAGAGGGAAGTATCACCACAATTAAGAAAAGAACAGAGAAAAATGCTTATTTAGAACAGTTATGCAGCAGCTGTGGTTTTCCAAGGCTTGTGTTTTTCTCCCTACTGCTTTCTGGAAGCTCAGTGTGCTCACTGGCAAGAAAAGCAATCAAGGCTCTTCTGTTTTACATTTTTACATCAAGAATCAATTATTTTTTTACATTCTGGATTCACTCAAGAACTGGTTTTGTGGTGGGAAGGCATCTCAACTTTGTTCATGACCCTGTCTAGGGTTATGCTGTTCTGGTCTCATCAAGACTGTGCCCAAGTAAGCCCTCATTATTCACCAGAATATCTCATTATTATTTAAATCATACTCATTCAGGTGACTTTTAACAAACTACCTAGCTTTGTATCTCTTTACTAGTTGTTAAAAAGTGATTAAAATTGCACGTATGTTACATAAGAAACAGAGTAAATGGTAAAATTGTGGTTCTCTCACATTAAAGTTGCAGCCACAGGGAACTGACCATCCAGAAACTGTGCTTTAATGGTCCTTGTTAATGTCCCTCAGCATTACCCAAATGTTCTCTCATAACTTAAAATTAATTACTTTAATAAAAATAATTATTTTGAAATGTTAGTTTATTTTATATTAGGTTTTATTATAATTGAATCTGTACCAGACTTTGGATGCAGTAGCATGTTTTTGTAAACCATATATTTTATAGTAGTGGTAAATCAGAACTGCAAATAGTTTCCTGATGTTTACTCCTTTCAGCAAGAGGGCTATTGCTGGATCTAGCTTCCAGTGCCGTCAGCATTAGTCAAATATTAATCATCCTAGTATAAAAAAGTTTATGTAATGCACATAAAAATATATGTTTCTGTTCTTTGTTTGATTTAAAAGCTGTGAGTGGGAAATGAAATCTCAAAATGTTGTGGATTTTTTTGTCTTTCTCTTTCAGGGTTGGTTTAGCCCAGGTCAGGTGTTCGTATTAGATGAATACTGTGCTCGCTACGGAGTGAGAGGCTGTCACCGCCACCTTTGCTATCTCAATGAATTGATTGAACATTCAGAAAATGGTTCTGTCATTGATCCAACCTTGCTCCACTACAGTTTTGCATTTTGTGCTTCTCATGTTCATGGTAACAGGTAACTTAATGGTATATTTTTAATTTGTAGACTTGGGATGAAGAAAAAGTATTTATAGGATCTTGCATTGACCAGATAAGGAAATTCCACACAACAGAAATCAGTTCATGAAAGTTTCTTCAGGGGTATTGGAGGTTCCGTACAGATTATTATTTAAAAAATAAAATAATCTCCTTTCAGTTTGTGCTGTCTCAATGCAGTGTGTTTTCGTGGGCATTGCATAGACAGGCTGATTCAAGGCTAAAGGATATCATCCTGTTAAAAAGATAGTCTTCTGCATTTTGTGTTTCTGTTGTGTTAGTGAATGGTGCTTCCAGTGAATATTTTGAACAATTTTGTGCTTTAAGGGAAGCTTTGACTCTTTTTCTACAGTCTGTAGCTTGGCAACTAATCATCTGGCTGTGCTACCTCAGGGAGAAATAGCATATATTGAGAATGTGGTATGACCTCCAACCAAGAAGAGCTAGGGCACTTCTGGGATTCTTTACATAAAGGAGAAGGCTGCTTCAGGAGCTGTTGGTCACAGTGATGCTCTTGGGATGATGTCTTCCTTCCATATGCAAGTGAAAAGCTTGGAAAAAATTAAGTTGTTACTTTGCTGTGCTAAGTACATTCTTTAAAAGAAGCTTTTGCTTCGTCTTTGTCTTATTACAAATTGTGAGGGAAGTAGCTATGTTGTTGAACAGCAGGTATTGGAGATAGGATCATTGGATAGCTCAGGTGGAAAGGGACCTCAGGAGGTTTCTAGACCAACCTCCTGCTCGAAACAGGGTCAGTTATGAAGTCAAACTGGGTTGCTCAGGGCTTTATCCAGTCGAGCCTTTACCCAGTTTGAATCTGTCTTATTTCAGTGTAGTTATATCTATTGTCTCATCAACCTCCCAGTAGCAGCTGGGGGTCTGCTATTCAGACCCCTTGGACACCAACTATTCCCCAGACTGAACAAGCCCAGGTCCCTCAGCCTCTCCCCAGAGCAAGTGCTCTGGCCTCTGACTGTCATGGTCGCCATCCACTGAACTTGCTCCAGTTTATCCATGTCTTCCTTGTACTGGAAGTTGGGAGTGGGGCAGGCAATCTATCAAATTAAAGGACAACATGCATTTATACCCTACTGTGCACACTAGATTTGTAGACTGCTGTAGGAGATGTGTTTATAAAGTTCAAAAATACTGTGATGCTCTCAGTAAATCCCCAGAACAGAATCCTGGTAGGGATCAGGAGAGAGGGAAGCTTTCTTCCCAACACGTAGGCTTATGTTGCTTTGCAACCAGTTAGTCAAAGCGGTCATTATACTTGTCCTCAAGCCAGTGAAGAAGGGACAATCATTTAAAAAGATACTGTTTTTTTAATTGGCTCACACAAAGCCTCATCTGTGAGAACAGGAGCTGGGCATTTGTGGCCTGGGTGATTTGGTAGTGAGAGATTAACCTTATGTTATCCTTGATAATAATACCCAAAATCAAAATGTTTTTGAATGTGCCTCATATACTCTCAAGAATCTTAATGTTCGCACTGGTAAATTAGGAGATTTTATGTCTTCTACTTGGTAACCTATTCTCTGTAAAAGCATGCTTCTTTTGTCAGTTCCTGAAGAACCTGACACATTCGTATTTGCTATTGAGTCTTTGTTGTTTCTAGCCTTTTTATTACTGGTTTCAACCTAACAAGACAAATATACAGTGATAATTGCTCAAACTTATTTCAAGAATTCAAAAGAAAGGTAGATGAATTTCTTTTTATTTCATAATTTAAGTGAAGGACAACAGTGCGTGCAGTGCATGAAAATATCTCAGGGAGCACATCATTTACACAGTGGTAAGCACTCTGTTTGTATTCTGTCTATTCCTTCTGTACAGATATTCTCTGAATAGCATTATGAGTGTTTTAGGAATAAAAGAAGTGTTGAACAGAGAGGGTCTGACTAGAACTGAGATATTGTAAAAAGGAAGAAAAAAGAAACATGAAGAAAGAAGAAAAGTAAGTCAAGGACAGAAGCAGACACACTCACTGACGATGACAGACACACATATACGCACATAATACATCCACTCATTCATCTGCCGCAGCACTAAGAAATAGTAAAAGGGAAAAAAGAATTTCACAGACAATGCACAACAGGCCAAAGTTCTAGGCTGATCCCTGGCGTTATACATCTTAGTTTTGTAAGTCGGGCTGAGAATTAGAAAGACCACAGAACAAAGATAAAGAGCTTTATACTCTGGGCATGATGTATTCAATTTATATTTCACCTTTGCTTAACAGAGGGATCTTAGACTTTCCACTAGCCTGAGAAAGATCATCAAATACGATCTTGAAGTCAGGTGATGGAGGAACATGTAGAGATGCAGCCGTATCTGTAGTTCAAATTATCAGTTTCTTTTGGGCATGAATTTTAGAGTAGCAGGCAATCTAGTGGCATCAGTCAAATGATCAGGTGTTATTTGCCTTCATTGCTGGTAGTCTGGTGAGGAGAAACTCCAGCACAAATCAGAGCATATCTACAAAATATACCAGGGCCATAAGAGGACATATGCTGAGCACACCAGTGGCTACATCCAATTTGCAAAATAAAACTGGTGAGGAAGCTGTCTCATACAATGGACTCCAACTGTCCGTTAGTCATAGGTGCTCTCTAAGATGCCAGGTATGATTGTGGGATTGCATGTGCTGAATACTGCTCCCAGAAAACACTGTGAACAAGGCTGAATCAGTTTTGGCTCTTTCAACCCTTCATATGTCTCCAGATCCCTTCCAGTGGATTTTTAACCCTCAGGTACCCCCTATGCTCTTTTGCTGCACCCTAGGACTTGAAATATAAGCTGTGTTGCATGGTGCAGGCTGTAATGCTCTTGCAGGCTGTCACACAATAGCCATGGTTTTACTTCAAAACACCAGGAATAATCACGTGTCCTGGTTTGAGAGACATGACAACACATGAAAGTGAATTGTCATCCTAGAGCTTCAGGGACATTGTGGAGCACAGAGGAGACCTGAACTAAGCTCTAGTGTAGGCTGTACTTGCCACCTGGTCTCAGGACCAGAGAACAGTCCCCAGCTATTTCCCTTCCTGAGATGAAGATATAGGCAACAAGTTCTGACAGAGTTATTACTCACACAGCTACTTAGTGTGTCTCTCATGGCAGGGTTGTTGTTTGGGAACAGAAATATTTATGCAGGGTCAAACACAATGTTCAACCTCAGTTTCAGACTGAGGAATTTGAGCCTCATTTGTGCCTTTCCTTCTGGGAAGAGCATTACAACTGGGCTAACAAATTGCTTATGTAGAAAAGGTATTTCTGCTTTTGTAGATGGCATTCTTAAGACATCTCTTTCTAAATAGCCAAAGAGCAAAATATTATAGTAAAAAAATAGCCTTTCTGAGTGTTTAAACAAAAACACATCCTTTTTTCTGAATCAACTGATTCCTTTTCCTCCGGTAAATAAAATCAGCTGTCATTGGCTGTACTTCAGGTGCTTATGTAACTTTACAGTAGCATCTCCTTTGACTCTTCTTTACAATGTTTTCCTTCTGAAATGTTCCATTATATGGTCCCCATCAAAGTCATTGGTTCACAAGTGAACTTTTTGCACTGCAGATATGCATAAGCTTGTGTATCTCTGGTGATAGTGCAATGGGCAGAACGAGAAACTATAGTATATTCCTGAATGCAGACATTTCAGTCTAAACAGTCCAGGTAGGAACTATTGTTTTCTTCCCCATCACATTCACTTTTGTCTACTTTTCATGCTGTGACTTCTATTCAGTCCCTCTTGTCTGAAATGGATGCTGGTGGATACCACATGAAGTGCAAAGTGACTTCTTTCCACCTGCTGAGTTACAGACTGAATTGAAAAATTCAAAATTCAAGCATATTCCCTGGTTACACTTTTTTTCTATTCAGAAAGAAAGCTGATTTATTGGAAGTTCATATATGAGAAGTAAAGGTGAAAGTAAAGATAAAAAAATCAGTTTATAACTGTAGATAAATAGTTTCTTTCTGCTTTCATTTTGAAATCTTGAGCACATGTGTGTTTGCATAGAAGAGTCATATTGAGTCAGGGTTCTTCTAAGCCAGCATTGACCTGCTTGAACGAAGAGAAGGGCAACCATATGCAGTATTTCCTCTTAGTGCTCTTTCAGTTTCCAACTCCTTGCAGCTCAGAATATGCCTGTTTGGTAACCTGGAGTGAGTCTCTGTTTCAGGTACTTGTCCATTGCACCCCTCAACCTGTGTAAAGTCCTTTGCACCCTCAACACCTTTGGCAGCAAGTTCCACAACTCTGCCTCTTCTTGCTTGAAGAACTCTTGCTTTGAACTTGACTTCTGCACATCTTGTTTCATTCTCTGTTGATATTGAAAGAGGCAGAGAAGAGACAAAAAGAAAAAAAATCCTTCTCTGTTGTTTCTTTGCTGTTTAAGATTCAAGAACTATGATTGAAGTATGCACTGATTACACTGGATGAATGTTTCCTTATCCTTTTCTGGTAATTCACAGTGTTCATTTGCTTCCTTGACTGCTACTGAACAGGAATGGTTTCATGGAATTATCCATCATAACATCAAGATCTCTGTCCTGAATAGCAACCTATTTTTCCTTATATTTTTCTACCTTGATATCTGCTGTTTTATCACTGCTTGATTTTATAAAGTCCTTCTGGAATTCCATACTATGCCACAAAACTATGTTACAATTACATTTACTGTCATCTCAGTTCTTAGCTGTTTGCCAGGTTGCTTATGAATGCCGTAAAATAACAGAGGTCTCAGCATAGTTCCCCACAGAACTCTACTGATAACTTACCTCCACTGCGGGGACTCACAATTTATTCCTACTCTCTTTTCACTGTCAATATAAAGGCTTTCACTCTTACTCAGTGGCTGCTTAATTGCCTTAAAAGCTTTGGTTAGGGACTCTGACAAAAGATTTTTGGAAATACAGGTACAACATGTCAGTCAGGTCACACCAATCCGCCTGTTTTTGATCCCTTTAGAGAACTTCAAGAAGATAACATTTATCTGAGTTATGGCTTCAAAGCCATACAGATTTCTTCACAATAGATATTGACACAGTTTTCTTTAATTTTAATCTTAAATATCCTTATATTATAGTTCCTGTATTTCCCTCTACCTCCCGTGGAAACTTCTGATTTTAAATTGATCTCACATTCCTCAGGAGGAAGGCAGTTCTCAGTGAGGACTTTCACACAACCATAGGTAGTTCAGTTCTGGCCCTGGCAACTTACTAATGTTCATTTTCTAATTTGTTGCATAAACTTCTTCTCAGTTACTTTAATTTTGGACAGATTCTGTGCTGAAAATAAAGGGTGGGGGTTTTTTTTGCTGTAAACTAAGAAGGGTTCCAGCATAGGAATCTTCTTAATTTCCTTCATAGTAAATAGCAGTGGAAAGAATTTGTTTTGTATCTCTGCAATGGCCTTGCCCTCTCCGAGAGCTTTTAGATCTTTGCCATCCTTTGGCACTGTTCACTCTCTGACAGACTTCTTGCTCCTGTTACGCTTGGAGGAAATATCTTAAAGTGGAATAAATGAACACATATGGAAACTTCAGAGAGTGCTATGCATTCATATATTTCTTTTCATTTTTCAATGTTTTGTGATAAGAATCACTCATTGCAATTTTACACTTGGTGTCAAGTGATAAAAAAGAATGTCCAGAGAAATCATCCCTTTCAAACTGGGGACAAAGAACTTTGTAAAAATAAGGAAAATAGTATCAGTACATTGCTCTGTCTCTTGTAATCATTTTTTTGTGGAGCTTCTGAATAGATACTTCCTTCTTTTCTGACTATATTAACTCTAAAGTAACGGTTTCTGGATCTTGCTGGTTTCCCCTTCATTTTATGTCCTTTATAGGACATAAATATCTAATATCTAGGTATCTAATAAGATTTAATCCAGAATTCCAGAGCTTAAGTAAGTTTATCTGCTTGTAGGTTTCTTAGATGGTTTTCCCAAGAAACTATTGCCAGCAGGATTTTGTGGAACCTTTCAGTTTTAAGCAGTTGAAAATGCTTCCTCTTACTGCTGTGCTTCTTATTCACTCTCAACCCCACATTTTTTCTGCTTATGTTGTAAGGATTGCAGGTGAAAGGTCTTCTTTCACTGGTTTTTATTGGCAGTTGAGCCATCTGCTTTAATCGTAGATCTGTTCCAAGGCTGTCCAGTGGTGGGAGGAAGGAGCCTGAGATCCCTTACAGTGTAGGATTGTTAGGGAAGTGTGTTACACCAGAAGTTCTATTCCATAAATCTATCAGCATCTTATATAAATTCTTTCCAATGTTTGATACAGCATCTAGAGGCTTAACAGGAGTCTTTTGGTTTTGTAATTTGTCTTATTTTTCTACCAGTCCTCTGTAATGGAAATTATGAAAGTGGATTTCTCATATTCAAGAGCATGTTTTTATTCAGAAGTTTTATTACCAGTCACCATTTCCTCAAAATAATGGAATGAGAAAATATACCTTTTAGGATCACTATACTACGTGAGCCTGTGCTTCTAGATGAGAACCAGTGTTCTCTCAAAACTGGAAAAACTAGTTGATCCTTGGACATTTATATACCTTTTCTTCAAGTGAATGTGATCTTCCCCTTTTCTGAGGCTTGTTGGGCAATGCTGAGAATAGAGCTTTTTCACTAGGTCTTTCAGTTTTATGTAGTGCCCTTTGCCAAGCGTCTTGCATCATCCAGTTCATCCTTCATTTTTGGAAGCTGATAATCTCCACGGTATATGGAGTAAAGGGGAAGGTAAACCTTGTTTAATTTAATTCGTATTCTCCTTTTTAAGTGGTTTGCTTATGAGCATCATAGCCCCAAACCTCTCATGTGCAGCCTCTCTGAATAGTTGTTTGGGGTTTTTTTAATTAATGTTGTTCATTAATGTGACAGATTTTTATGATATTATTTCTATTTTTTATTTCTATATTTCTGTAAATTACTGTTGTAGAAATGTTTTTTATTCCTACTTTTTTTTTTGTCTATATATTACTGTTGTAAATAGCCACAAGAGAGATATCAGTAGAGTTCTCCTGAGTTCAAAGCTAGAAGCAAAGTTCTTCACCCTGTTGCAGATACCAAATGGAGCTGTGCCGACCTCACCATTAGTTTAAGGAAAGATACTGTCCTGTATTGGAAAGTGCTAGTAACTATAATAATGTTATAATAATGCATCTCCTCACTACAATATTATGAGGCACATTTTTCAACATATCAAAACAAATCTGTTTCTGAAAAGCCTCAGAGAAATTGTCAATAGAAAATTAATCACAATCCACACATTATTAAGAAATATTAGAACAAAGTTCTGAATGCTTAAGGTGATACTTGCCATCTTAGGCAATGAAGCAGCAGCTAATGCTATTACATGCTCTCACCTTCTCTAAACATTATGCATTGTTTTGTCATTAATTTCAACTGATTAGTGCCTGTATATACCCTTATGCTTTGGGTAAAATGATATTATATTAGTACAGGCTTACCTTTTCAGTAGAGAGGCATTAATGAATCCCACCTAAAATATAACTGTATAAAAGATCATTAAAATTAACCTGATTTATCATCTTAATCTGTTTTAGTGGCCCAGAATTGGTCTTTTTCATTCACTTGTGAAAAAGAGGGTATGACCTACAAGCAGATGTAGGATCAGCCTGAGAAATGCATGCAGCAGAAGGCTCTATTGTCCCTTTTTTTTTTTTTGTCAGAATGTTTGAAGAATAGTTAATATAAACAACAAAATGCTTGGTCTTCAAGTGCCTGCTGGTTAAAACTATGTTTAAATACAACGTGATAATTTGCTCTCTTCATTTTCTGTTAATAAAAAGACGTTTGCTCTGGCTGCTTCTAAGCTGGTAATGTAAATCATTGTTTTTCTTAGACTTATCAAACATAAACCCTGGACTCTGCAAAAGCCTTAATTAATACAAATGTGTTTTACAGGAAAAATTGGGTATTAAAATCCTTGGGTATTAAAGTCCTATAAATAAATAATAAAATCTCTACCAAATTTCTAAACAATTTAATCTTTGGTTTACTAAGAAACACATCAAACTTTTATCTTGCTAATTTGAAAATTGTCACTGTTCCTTCATTTTATTGTGCATCCTTATGAATTTGAAAACAAGTGCTCTTAGAAAGCCCAGGAGACTTCTAAAACAATTTGTTTCTAGGAGCCAAGATGACATTTAAGTTTTGTTTTTCCTACACCCTTGAAATGTAGTTTATCACATAAATATCTTGAAGTAAGACCTTAGCTGAAGTATTTTCCTTGTATTTTGTTTTTCATCACAATTTCTTATCTTTCTCTGGCACATTCTTTTGGTCAGCCGTACTGTTCTCATCTAAGTGAGTGTGTGTGCATGTTAGAATATCAGTCTGTGCATTCCTCTCCTCATACTCTTTTTTTTTCACGATAGGCCAAAATGATGGTCTGTGTTTTAAATGAGGAAGGCTTATTGAAAAGACTTTAAGCATTTATAAAATATACTAATATATAAAAAGCACTAATATCAATGATGTTCCAGAGGAAAAAGGAAAAGCTAGTCCTATTCAGTTAGTATTTCACAAGGCTGTCTCAACAAAGCAGTCTTGCTTAAGGTAACAGTTCACTCTCTGAGAGGCCACTAGGAGAAGCTGTTTCCAAAGTTGAGAGCTGGAAACAATCTACAGTTAACCCAGTGCCCATCATATTTAATTCCCATTGGAACTGGAACACCATTTTTATCTCATGTGCCATAGCTATTGACAAGCATCTTAATCCTATAATAGTTCAAGTGACCTCTGCAAATTATTACAGGTTTTAAGACCTCTAGACATTAAAAAAATATTTCTAGAGGGTACTACAAGGATTATATCAAGTGAGGAAAACCGGTCCGTTCCCAGAGGAACACCTAAATCCACCACCTAATCAATCACCTGCCCTAGAGTAAGTGCCATCAGGACAGCAATCCTGCAAGACTGTCACATTAAAAGTTTCTCTAAAAATTCTGGTCAACTTCTGGTTTTGGTGTCATTATTTACGTGTCTTATGGTCAAAGAGTTACCTCGCACTTGAATTTACTAGCTCCAGTTCATGAGGTATTTATTTCAAATCTCTTCTGATATTTAAGTCTGAGTGAATTAAACAATTTGAAATGTGACCAGAGACAGCATTATATCTGTGCCAGTTAGCCTGTGATCTAAGCAGACAAGACAGGCCAATCCAAATCCAATTGACAGAGTTCTTAAAAAATGGAAGACTAATAAAAGTAATAGAGAGAAGGCTACTCAGGTTTCAAGTGTTCACTGTTTCGCCTAGTTCTCTAATCCCAAAAGCAGTTACAAAGAATAAGGAGGAAAAGAATGTGGAGGGAAGGAAAATTCACTCTCCCTTTACCTTCTTGAGAAGATAATGTTAAAAAGAAAACTCTTCTTAAGACAATCGATCATTTTTCTTGGTTGAATTCTTGAAAGAGATGTCCCAGGCTGCAGTAAGAAAGCTGAATACTGGTATTGGATTGAAAAAATCAAGTCCAAACCACTATCTGTGACATTTGGGATAGTAGGAAAGGCACATTTGTTGTTGGTTTTAGTTGTAAAATATTTTTCGCGTAGTTTATGGATGACCTAAATCTTTGAAAACCAAATGACTGCTTCAGAGTCTGGTTTTCTTGGCAGGAACAATGATTTTTAAACAAAAATAACCAGCTCAAACTAGTGCTACTTTGTTTTATTCTGTCTTTATAGCAATTAAAGAAAAAGATCTAGAAGACAAAATGACTGGGAATTTTGAAACTATCTATTTTTTCTATCTCAGCTTATCTCAGAGTCAGATTCTTTTTTCTGTGGATTCTTTTTTCTCAGTGGTAGATAGATATTCCCAAGAGTAGCAAAAAATTATCGCCAGCACAATGCATGTTATGAAAATGCATTTTTATATTCTCCTTGTTGCAATAAGGCTAACGAGAAGAACCAAATAGTGATTTAGAGTTTCTGCTGTTTTCTAAAAGCATGTTTTCAAGCCAAAGTTTTTCAGTGCTGCAGACACTCATTTTTCTAACATTTGCTTCTATGCAAACATCCACTGAAAATATATTTAACAGTTCTGAAATCTTTAGGTGTTGTCAGCGAGGTTCTTTGTGGCAACAAACTCAGTGAAGTGACAGGTCCCCGGTACGTAGCAATCCCAGCCTTAGTGCAGGTTGACAGATATGACATCCTACTGGCTCACCTTTTTCACTTACTGTTATCTGGACCCCTAGGTCTTTTCTGTCATATATATGACATGCCTCGGCGAGGTTTAATATGACAGGACTATTTACTTTGTCAGTCCAGAGCACGATCTCTCCTGACAATGAAATCAGACGGTGCAATTTACTTAAATTTGAACCCATTCCATCTGTCAGAAGGCTGAGGTGAAGTATCCTGGCATCCATCAAAAGAGAGAAGATAAGTTATTGGCTCTTTCACATCAAATTTATACAATAATGTATTGATGTGCCTGGTTACTCATATCTCCACCATATCTGATTTTTATTGTTGTCTTCACAATAATTTAAGGAGTTGAGGTGTTCTTTCCACCTTGACTTGACAGATCACAAATATAAGTGATTTAAAGGGTGAGAGAATTGTTTATGTCATGACCAGGTGGCAACTTATCCCTGCTAGGTTTAAGTATAGTGCAAACAGTTAAAGAAACAATTTAGCAAAAAGACGTTCATAAAATCCGAGAATGATTCTTAGAACATTCATAGAATGTTGTCTTTCTTCATGTCATTTTACTACAATTTTCTCAGTTCTAGAAACACTGAGATACAGTTTTGGAGGCTCTGAAGGAGGTACATGGCAGAGCGACACTTAATGTCAGGGTCAGAAGCTCAGGTGGGAAGTAGTAGCTGGTTTGTTACCCTGGAGAGTTACTGGAAGTTTTCAGATACTTCTTTTTAAAGTGTGCTCTATGTGCGGAAGTTGTGACTGCATGGCAAAAATACCATTTGGGAAATGTGTATGTAAATTTCCTTAATTTTGTTACTATTTTAATATAAATACATTAATAACAACTTTAGACTAAGAATTTAGCCTGTGTGCTTAACATACTTAATACAAACCTTATTATTCATTAATGGGACTTAAATTTGATGTTAAAAAACTACTAGTGCTTATGTTTCTTAAAGACTTTTTTTTAGACTTCTAAAAACTTTTTAAAGACTCTATTTGTTGTTGCATCCATTATGCTATGTTTATATGGAAGCCTTGTTTACCTGCTGCTATTTGTCAATCTGGCATGGGGGATCAAAAATCCATGTTCACTCTAAGCACGGGATTCCTAGGTGTTGCCTGCTCTGGCTTTTCTCACTGTAGGTTGCCTCCCACCTTTATTTTAAAATCATTTTGAGACATATTGAGCATCTGGGAAAATATCTGGAGGATTCAAAGAGTTGAAATTCAACAAGATCCGAGTAGGCCACTCTATTGTGTCAGTAGTACTAATTTTCTTGAGAAAGAATATTATATATCTTTGGGAATTATTTGGGAGACATGTATGTATCCTGTGTTCGTATTGGGATCAGGTAGAAAGTTAGGACTTGAATTTAAAATTCAGCTCAAAAGTTAAATTGTTTGTCTAGTTGCGGTCTGTTCTTTAACTATATTTACAAGTTACTGTTTATCCTTCAAGGCAATGGGAAATGGGAAAGGAGAGTTAGCACATGTTAACTAAAAGCTTTGAAAATAAAGAACACTGTTCAAAGAAGAATCAACGTGAAGATATATCAACAATTATTAAATATTTAATATTACAGGCCAGATGGAATTGGAACAGTATCTGTTGAAGAGAAAGAAAGGTTTGAAGAGATTAAGGACAGACTTTCCTCCCTTTTAGAAAACCAAATAAGCCATTTCAGGTGAGTGTATAATTTATTTAATGAATACTAAGTTTTTTCTGGAAGAATTTTCTCTTGGTGTTCAATTTTGGTCTCAAACAAGTGGAGTGAAAATAAAATAGTCTACTGCAAAGAATTTTTAAATATACTAAATCTGGAATAATCCATCTACATAAGTGATTGTGCTTAAAATTTATTTGTGTGTCTTATGAGTTGATTTTTTCTATGGTAGAAAAGATTGTGCAAGAATATAGGCATGATTTCTGTTGATAGATTTAAACTTTAAGATTTCTATAACTCTAACTAAGAAAATCGAATGAAAATGACTGAGCGATAGCAATTTCTAGATTAGTACTGATCAGAAAAATCATAGGCTCAGAGAAAATATTTGATTGACGGCAGCTAAATCTTTTCTGGATGTCCAATGTCATTTTATTGGTTTCATGATATCTTTCCTAAATCATCTAAGGTCCATCACCCTTAATAAAGAGTTTGTCATATGTATGAACTGTCAATACCAGTAGATGTTTAGGGAATGAGTACAAGAAACGGAGCAAACTTGGGATGATATTTCCTTCTATTTTCTAGCAATTGGTGGTTTATGAAGCTTAGCATAAAAGTCTATTAGTTCATCACACTAAGCCAACCTATCTTTCATTATTCTATAAATCTAATCCTTTTTTAAGATGTGTTTATAGCATTTTTTTGTCTCTGTATTACCATATGACAACCAGTTCTGCAGTTTAAATAGTGCTGTGTGGAATGGCTTTCTTTTGTTTGGCAAGGTTGGCTATAAATTTGTTGGATGCCCCTCTGGTTTGATGAGGCGTCCGGTATTCACTGATATCTGGCATGTTGGTGACTAGGTTGTTGGGGATTTTTTGAGCATAGAGGACATAGCAGTCTTCACTTGGGTTTTCATCTCTGAGCTAGGATTCTCCTTGGAGGGTATTCCTTTGGGGGAAAAAAAATGGTGCTCCCTTCCTTTATTTTCTTTAGAGACACTTTTCTGACATATTTCCTGTTTCCTGTTGTCCATGGGATTAAATTGCCAGAGAAGCAATACAGAGCAGTATAGAATCATAGAATGGTTTGGGCTGAAAGGGACCTTCTGCTTCCACTGTTCTTTCTACTGTCAGTTTGAACATCCATGACATGTACATGTGCCCTGGAATATTTTAGAAACTTTCATGTCCTCGTTCGGATAGGTTTTACAGTTTTTAAATGCCAGATTCTCTAGAGTAACCTCTTTATCTTTCTCATGGAGTCACACAGTGAGGGTTTTTGTTTGGTTTTTTTGGACGTTTTTGTTTTCACTTGTGGCATGTGTTTGACTTGGGCTCCTACTTTTTTAATTTTCCCTCAGGCTGCTTGTTGGTTTCTTGCTGTTTTGATTGCTGCTTTAAGGTTTTGGCTTTTGTTTTTCAAGTTCTTTGTTTTTTCATACTTCCCTTTCTTGAATACACATGTACTAAATGTACGTGTACTTAATTTTTTTGTTCTCTTTTGTTACATTATTAAATGTTGTTTTGTGATCACTACTACAGAGCACCTCTCCTGCTTCACACCTCTCAAACCATGTCCTCTTCATGTTTGAGACCAAATCCAGAATAACATCTTTTCCCTTGGGTCCTAAATTAACTGTCCAAGGAAGAAATTCAGAACTGTGTCGCAAAATATTTTCATTATATCCTAAAGAGACATTGATCAAGTGTACATGTGTGTAGTTGAAATCTCTTACTATTTGTCATCAATTTTCAGCTCCTCTAGTCTCACTTAGCATTTCCTAATCACTGTCATCATCCTAATTGGAGGGTCAGTGGTACGGACTTTCAAAGATCAACAACACTTTTTTTTTTCCCTGTAATATGTTGGACTTTTTCTAAGCTTTGCCCTCACTCCATTGCTTAGCATTGCATGCACTGGTCAGCTGTCATTGTGGACAGTGTACCTGAAGAGTGTATTTCTCTTCCTGCCTTTTCAGGGATGCACTGAACATTTTCTGTGTCCACCTAGGTCACTAGGTCACAACCATCTGAAAAAGATGCTCTCCCATGCCTGTCAGCTAACCCACAGCTTCCCTATGGCCTTCTTAATTTTCATTTTCATTGCTATCAGCTTGGATTCATTGTAATTAAAACACAGTCTGCCCATCCCATGCTGGTGGCTCTCATCTAATATATTTCCCAGTTCTTAAGGTACTTAAACTTTTCCTCTCTGACATCTTACTTACCCACCGAGACTCCAGTTGCCTGCCTGCCATCAAATGTGGGAGAGCAAATGTTTCAGAGAAAGCCGACATAAGCGTCTTGGACGTAACCTCTTGCCTGGCTGTGTGAATTTAATCTCTGGAGTGTTCCTCCTATACTTCTGTATGTCACTGGTATAATGTAGATCACGAGTGCTGCTCCTTCTCTGTTCTCCCTTAGGTAACATATAAACATCTCCTGAGGTCCACTACCTTTGTACCCAGTTAGCAACTTACTGCTTTGTTGTCTTGGATGTCACAGACTCAATTGTCCATATGTCTAATAATTGAATGGAACATTCTCACCATCTATGTCTCCCTGTCCTTAAAGAGCCCTTCAAATGTGGGGGCATCCTTGGCACAGCTGAGCAGTATGAAACCAGCTGCCATGGGGGTTTTATCCAAGAGACTGAATTTCTCCTTGCCAGCAAGATGCTGCTTCCCTGCCTCCTCAGCAGCACAGAGGCGGGACTGCTGAGTATCCCTTTAGGCCTGTACTGTGAACATTTCCTTTTCTTCAATTGCTTATCTCAAGAAAACAAATCTTCTCTGTCAGAAGCTCCTTGCACCATTTGCCCACGTAAACTTGCTGCCCACGTTGTACTCATACCTGTTCTCTCATTTCTCTGCAATAAACTGAGTAACCCCTGTTCTACTGTGGGACTTTTGTCTGTATCATGAACTTAAAACTGGTTGGGTTTTGGAAGCTTGTTATGTTATTTACATTGCAGAATATACCTGCAAGGAACTCTTTGATTTGAAATGTTAAAACCATTAGAGGTTGATAGGAATGAACAGTGGGAAAGACAAGTCAAGGATTGTGGAAATACGCTGCAAAGGGAGGAGGAGACAAAGCACCTAAAGATGTGTTCTGTTTTAAGATGACTTAATGCCTAAGATTCATTTAATCTGCTTTGCTAATTTGTTAACCTGTCCCCAAAAAATGTTAGCACTACAGTGAGAATAAAACAGAATGGGGCAAAGCAAATACTGGAATTCTCACTGCAGGAAATCCTTTTTTGACCTTATTTACAGGGCTTTGTTTTGGCTGACCAAAATGTAGATCTAAAATTCACTGATCTGAATCCTTTTATCATTAGAAAAGATTTGACTATTGGAAAACATTAGAATACAAGGCTATCGTTCTCAGTGAGTAATAATAAGACAAAAATAATCTCAGCAATGTAAAAAATCCTCTTTCCAATTGGGGATATCCAGCAAGATTTTATAGACAGGATTAAGAGAGGTTACAGTTGTTTAAGCTTTGCGGTCTCATAGAACTGTTATATTGCATCTCCAGTAGACAAAAATGAAAAACAAAGATATGAATGGGATCACTTTTTAATTTACATAATTTTAGAAGTATCAAGACAGAAATGGGCATGGTTTCAGTTGTATCTGATAAGATCAAGATTAAATAAAATGTTTTTCCAAGCTATTTATAATAGAATAGGAAAAATCATAGAATATCTACTGGCATTTTCATTCCCATATATCTCTAGAAACTTAAATATTTGACACTTTATCTTAATCCAATATTAAAACAAGATATAATACACAGACTGCTATTTCACAGCTCCAGTAGCTGGCATGGCTACATGACAAATAGTACCTCTTTCCAGGAAGATGACAATTAGGCTCATCAGAGACCATTAGTCTCTCTATTATCCTTCATAGTTGAGAAAGTGGAAGTGATGCTTTTTGTCTTTTGTATTTTTTCTCTATTTAGGCCTGAGCTGCTGGTGTTCTGATGCTGCTGTACTATGTGTATGCTCCATGGCAGACTACTGAAGAGGCCATCTTGCTCTCATTAGTACTCTGCATATGGGAGTCTTCTGCTAACATAATTTAATGCCAGTTGCGTGCTTAGATCTCAAAGTAAATTCTTAACTTATGTATAATAATTCTGATAATTTTCTCTTACTCTTTTTTCTTTTTTCCTTTTCTTAAGATACTGTTTCCCTTTTGGACGTCCTGAAGGAGCTTTAAAAGCCACACTTTCATTACTTGAAAGGGTAAGTTTGAGAACATATTTTAAATTCTGCTTGAGTACTAAGCCTGCATTTTTCTTTTGCTTTCAGTCTGCTGAAAGCAGACTCGTGTCTTCTCAGGTATTTTACTGATGTTTTTAATTGTTCACTGGGAAGTTTCTTCCTCAGTATTTTCCACAGAGGAAAACAGCTGTTTTCTGTAGGACTTATTTATTGGACTTTCACTTCAAGCCACAGTAGTGATTCTCTGTTTCTTTATAATTTAATGATTACCCAGCATTACCTTTCAGGTAATACAAGTTTACTCTATAGCCCCCCTTTCCTGCTTTCTATGGATTCTGTGCTGCTGATGTTGTCTGTAATGATATGTAACATTAAAAAGCTTCTGTATAATCCAAATAATCTTCCATAAACATGTAATCTAGACAATTTAAGAAGAAAAAGCTATATGCAGCAAAACTGTCATGGACAGCTATAAATATAAACTCCTGCCCAGCAAATTCTCTTGTATTGACTGGAAAAGAGAGGACCTTGTAATGGCACAAGCATCTCAGACTTCTCTGAGGAAAGGGAACTTTAAATTCCAGCAGAGATTCCAGAGGAGTTGTATCAGCAGGAGCCCAGTGAAGGTATGAATTCAAAAAAAGCTTAGATCCCAGTCTGTGTGGCTCTGTCAACATCTGAGAGGTCTGGTTCTGGCGAGTGTCAGTTGTTTTGCACTGCAGAACACTCCATGGATGGAGAACCTGTCTTAGAAACGCTCCGCCATGTTCAAAAACACATAGTCTGGGTATATATTTTTTCTTTCACTTACAATCTTAGTGATTATAGTGCTGTGTAGGTTGCTCTGTGTTATGTGAAAGAGCCATTTCCTCTCGCTCTTCCTGCTGTAACAAATGGCAGTGGTATCCTCTGTCTGCTGCTCAAGCAACAGCGTTGTCAGTTTGGGCTGGGAATAAATGTCCATGCCTATCCCTGTGAATACACAATGTGTTACAAACATTTTATTTTACCTGTCTGAAAAATTTGGAAAAAAAAACAGATCCAGAATAAAAGTTTTTGAATACTGTATTTTCACTTGTTCGTAACCCAGAAGTTATTCATTAAAAAGAAGCAAGTTAACAAAGGTAGGTACATCATATGTGTGTGCAACTAATGGAAGGAGTCTGCTTTGCAGCATCTTCCTAATAGCTTCTCTGTTGCTGAACCTGTTTCTTTTCTCCTATATTCTTCCCCAGATCACACCTCTTTCTCACCTTCTTTAACAGTATTTTTTATATGTTGTATAATGTGTATGTTGTTTATATGTTCTGTAAAGGTGTAGCTTGTTTGGGGATCCATTGGAGAAGCAATTTTAAAAGGTTGTGAGTTGTCTGAAATGTCATTGTTTATATTCAAATGTGGTAAAAACATATTGAGTTTTGTTTACATCTACTTGTTGAATGTTAATAGAGTATAGAATTAAAGTAAAAATGCAAGTGAATTGTTAACAATATTTATTCAATTTTTTTAGATGACCAATGTTCATATTAGTAACCCAGAGTATATAATATTGCATTCATGTAAAGAGATATATATTCTCAGTTTACCTCACTTGCAGCAGGTGATCCATTTTATCAAAGGCCTATATTTTAAAAAAACAATAGGCTTTAAAAACTGGCAGGTTTTAGGAAAGCTTTATATGATCTGTTTTTCTACTTGTCTGTAATAAAATATTCCACCAGAAGGTTGGTATTTCCCCTGCCCACTCTAGGTGACTGTTTTTCACAGCAAGGACATGCTGAATTTGCATAACTTTATGAAGGAAGAAACACAAGTGGGTATTGGCTAGCCCTGATGGTGGTGTTCACAGTTTCTCCTTTACACTGTTGAAGAGTCAATGGTTATGCAATAGTGGAAGCTTTTCCACAGGTGAGAACCGAGCAAATTTCCACATTCACAACTTTAGTGGGCACCATGATCCAGCCCATCCACAAAATGTTCTTGCTATACTGCTCTTGGCGTCACCCAAGTGAAGATTGACTGGCATGCTGCAAGTTGCCAAACGGTAGGGCTATTGTATATAAATACCATATAGGCAGTCAACTCAGGGTTGAATAGGAACCTTAAAAGCAAATATCTAGTTCCAGCTGAAATAGTTCCCTTTTGCTTTCTGCCTTTAGTCATTATCAGGTCTGTAGTAACTTTAGAATACTTTTATCCTTTTCCCTTGGGTTTTGGGTAATGAGTGTAACCAAGCGGTGTAATTGTCTCTGGCACAGGTTTTAATGAAAGATATTGCCACTCCCATACCAGCGGAAGAGGTGAAGAAAGTGGTTAGAAAATGTCTGGAGAAGGCTGCCTTGATCAATTACACTCGACTTACAGAATATGCCAAAATAGAAGGTTAGTACAGCGATCAACTGCCAAAGTGGCTGTAAAAGCCAACAATGCCTCTTAACTGAATATTCTGTGAGCAGCCTTTTCCCTTTCCTGAACAAACCCCTTCCACGGCAAGGGGAAATGTCTCATTAAAATCTCAGCTGGTGAACTATGGAGCTTTTTCCTATTCATTGCTTTAATATGCCTCCTGGGACCCTGTTTGAATGGAAGACTAGGACTTCTTAATTTAAGTTGCCCTTTGTTCTTACTTTTGAGTTCTCCATAAATCTAAAAGGTTGTTTATGGATTATTTTTTATTTCTCTATTTCTAGTAATTAAACTACTGACGGGAAATTTTTTCCTTATCATCAGTAACAGTACCTTGAAAGTTGAAAACTCTGGATATAGATGTTTTTCTGATGTACTTACAAGACAGGCAGATAAATACATCTTATTTATTTTTGCTGTTGTGTTGTCAGATATATACTAATAACCTAATCATTAAAACCTTAATTACATCCTGATTTCCTGAATGAACTAATGAGGAAAATACTTGTGGTAATCACCATTTTTTCTGGAATATATGTATGTTCTAGAATGTATATCATGAAATTAATGAAGATTTTGCTCAAAAAAACTTGCTAGCTTACGCAATGACATTTTAATATTTGTAAAACTTAGGTAAAACACAAAGGCACTCATAATAGTCAATTGCCTTTTCAAGACACATCTGTTATTCTCTATAAAGTGCAGAAGGCTTGAGTTATATTTGTACAGATATATTCAGGAGTAGAAAACAGTATTTGCACATCTATACATCTGATTTTTTGGAAGTAGAGTCAATTAGCAGGAAAATACATGAAGGATGAATTCTGCTGTAAAAAATTCAATTTTTATGCATAGTATGTTTTTTCATAGCAGATATTTCTAGCAATGACCTAGAAGAAATAGAGTTATCATAGCAGCAAAATGAAGAAGCCTTATATGTTTAACAATATTATAAAGCAAACTTTTTCCTTTTTTCCATTTCTGCTCAAATTCTCTGAAAAACATGAGGTAACCAATCTGACAAGTGATTAACAAAAAACCCATCTGATCACTATGGCAACCAGTATTATATCATGGGAATAACAACATGAAACCATCTTAGTAACCAGTTTATCATAATTAATTATGATATCACGTTGTGTTAAGGAAAGGATGAATATTAAATCTATTCTAGAAAATGAAAAAGCAAAAATACTGTTTTCTTTAGTTATTATCTATCTGTTTTCATAAAAGGGATTTTTTTTTTAAGGATCAGTATTTCATTTTTTTTTAGCAAACCTGTTGAAATTATGGGTATAAAAATAGAACCGTTTTTAAAAGATGACAAAAGCATGCAAAAGATACCCAAACTTGCTGACACTAAATTGAATTGCAAAAGTTTTTTACAGTGCAGTAAATACATCTTTGTCAAGGATTTTTAACTATATCCTAGAGGATTGTGGCAGTTCCACTGCAAGTAGCAAATTTTGCACCTTAAAATATGCGCACTGTTAACATTGCAGTAAGTTGGAACAGAACATAAAACTGCTGTCCATCCCATCCTTGGCTTATTTTGATTTGCAAATTTATTTTTTGATTTATTTTGTCTTTTGGTTGAAACACAACTAGATTTCTGTAAGTAGTTTTACACTTATCTAATTGTAAACCCAAAGCACAATAGACAATTGCATATATGTCTGGTATTTCAACAAGAAATAAGTTGAGTTCTTTTGAGAATAGAGTACTGTTTGAAAGTGAAGGACTCCAGCATTATAACATCAGAAAATTAAACACATTGGTTTTCAGTAGCAATAGTACCTGTATTTGTCTTTTGTTATACTCAGGTCATTAGAAATATCCTACATTTTTACCAATATAAATGTAATAGTTTTCATCAGTAGGTTCCGTTATTCTTCTTTAGGTTTATGGGAGCATTATTATAGCTGTACACTGAAATTACCTTCTTCTCTTGAAAGTAGTGCATGTTAGTGTTTACATTAATTGTTTGCTCCTCAAATTCCATACAGAAAGCACATTGTCATTAACTTCATAACATTACTGATGTCCTCAAATGTAGCTGTCATTCATTGTTGACATTTTTTTCCTATTCTTTAAATATTTCTTAGGTGAACATCATCATATCAGTCAGTCAAAATGCAACTGTTGTATGATAATATCAGCTGTGGTCCAATAGTAACTACCTAAAAAATAGAGATGCAAAGATTGCTCTAACAAAAAAAAAATCTTACATTCTTATATTATTCTAGTATTATTTATGTTATGTTTCTAATTTTCCCTGGCACAATGTGGATGCAAATTCAGCCAGTGAGTCTGAAATACAGACTGTGTAGACCTAGTAAATTAAAATATACTACCTAACCACGCACACCATTTCTCCCTCAGCTGAGAAAACCCATCGCTTGGGTGAGCTGACTGTCAGGACTCTCACTGCTATACTCAAGATTTTGGAGAAGATTTTAACTCCTTATTTGGTATTTATTCTGCTCTAATGAAACAAAAATAGTTATCTTTCTGTAATGATGTTTTTCTTCTCTCTTTCTTTTTTTTGTTTTAAATTTAGCAACAGCAGAAAAGGACTCAGGTGATTACTATTTGTGTGCATGTCTGCATGTATTACAGATTTAGTGTGTTGTGTCTGTTGTTTTATTATTTTTGTTGATTTCGACAGTATTAAGATATTGACCAGAGTATGTGTGAACATAAAAATTAATTTTTATGTAGTATAGTCCATGCGTTCTTAATTTACACTGATATTTAACTATGATGTGCATATTTATTAACAATTTAGATAATGTTACATTTTGGAATATGATGCAATTGTAGTTTCTGTGAAAGAGGTGTAACTAAGTGATGCAGAAAAGTTTGGCTGTTAAATTGAAAAATCAGTTTGTGTATTTAGAGAAACATAGTTTCATAGTCATCAGCAAACATGGTATCCATTTTTAAATGGGTTGCTGGATTTATTGATGAAGGTCTTAATAGGACAATTAATTGCATAAAGCTGGTTTTAAGTTTCTCTGATACAGCTTTCTTTAGTGATATTTATTTTTCTAGTTACAGCTGAAAGTTGTGAAGGTGGTAGGTCTTTGTGTTCCTCATTTCCTGAAGTTGATATGTTGTATATTTTCCAATAGTGCAGAGAGTTTTTTGAGTGCTTATATCCAAATATTTAATAGAGTGATCATAAAAAAAGCATAGCTGAAGTAGTATTTGTGGCTGAGTAGTACTGGCTGCATAGAAGTACGAGGGGTTGTCCATATATATGCTTGGAAATAGATGCACACACTACTTTGACTTTGTCAAACCTTTTTTAAAGATGTACACACAGACACAGTGGAAGCCTGATCATGATGCTTTGTGGAGTTTCCACAAATATCAGCCGCAGTTACAGGAAGGGGCATTGTTTTCTCAGCATGAAATCATTTTTCATCTGGAAAGTCTGGGGGTGATGACTTTAAAGGTTGCATGAAATTAGTTCTAAATGAAGCTCCTTGCCAATGAGAGGTTTGAAGAGAGAAAGATGATTCATTTCTGGAGGAACAGCTTTTTTATCCGGTAAACAAGGAAAAGATACCAACAAATTATAGAAACTAATTTTTTTGCAGTCAGTATTGAAGATTCAAAAAATTCCCTTGGTTCCCAAAACTTCCACTGGTTTTCATTTGAAAGCTTTAAATGCTCTCAAAATAGAAGAACTCTGTTTGGGATTGTTAAAGAAGAAAGGAGATGATGCAGTGCTGGTATAGGCATTCATTCCTCAGCCTGTTAGACTGAAATGACATGGGCTCATGTTGATCAGGTGATTCAGAGCGCTTCGAGGCTCCTTCAGCAACTTCTCTGTGAAAGGACCTATCTCTCACCATCAAATACAAATGCAGCTTAAGAAAGTTTCTCTACTCAATAAAATATCTAAATCTAGATAGCACAAATATTCAATTTAGAATTTTTACTCCTGTAGGTATTGAAGAAAATATCTCTTCAAATTAGAAATTTAGAAAAATTTTGAAATTCATTTGTGAAATGAGAAAGCTAATTCTAGAGTTTGTGTCCTTTGACCTTTGTGCTCTAAAATGTCAGCTGTACAGTTTTATATAGTCTGCATCACCTCAAGTACAAATCTTCTGCCACACACGCTTGCTATTCTTATTTTCTTGCAGACTCATTATATCAGAAATAGAGACCATTAAGCACAGATGACAAAAGAAGCACGAGAAAGAAAGAAAAAAACCAAAACTGTACCTGATTTCAGTCATTTTACATTAGGTTTATGAGGTTTATGCACACTTTGAAATAGACTATTGCCATGTTCTTAAGATAGGATAGCAAAGCTGTCCCTTAAGTGACCTGGCAGATAAATATATTAGAGAATGGATGAGAGGAAAGCCTATCACATACAGTGAGTAAATGGAAATTCACTGCGTGAGTTAGGTGAAGCTAGAGGTTTATAGGCTGCGTTTATAATTTAATCGCTTAATTAAACTCTGCTTCTGACTAAAAATGCAGCTGAAAATTAATCAGATAACTCTAAAAAATTACATTTATTAAAAGGACTGTGTTCCACCAGAATTTTGTGTCCCATTGAACCCATTTCTCTGATGCAAAAGATGAAGCAGCTGAAAGGAATCACAATAAAGTTATATTTTAGCCTGGCTAACAGGGCCAAATCCTGCTCCTATTGGTGTCATTACCTAAACTCCTCCAGTTTTCATCATGAACTTGATGTACAGTATGCTTAGCTCTATTAGCATATATTGCATTGTCATGGAAAATAAGGAAAAACTATTTCTTGATAGCTATTAATTACTCTTTAACTTGTGCACCAGATACTGTATGGAGATTCTTTAATTGCAAGAGTGTCCTTCTTAGGTAATACAGAGATGAACATGCTAATTCTTTTTGTTGCGAGGATCCTTTTCCAGCAGTGTGGTTGCCAGGTTCCCAGGTCTATTCCCCAAGTGCTCTCATTTTCACAGTCTCAATTGAACAGGACTCTGAATGCTTTCCCAGAAGACGGTGGTTACTTTCTTAATGGCAGACGCAGTGGTATAAGCAGCACTTGCAGCAACAGGATTTGTTTGCAGTCAGGATGACATTTTATTTAGCACTCCCATGTCGTTGTACTATTATGAATATAGAACAGCTTTTTAAGTAAAAATTACATTTGCAATAACAATTACACAGGGTTCAGCATGTCATTCCTTAGGACAAGTACAGCTGAAATTCTCATGGAGTAGCTAATCTGTTCAGTCAGTATAATTGGCATTATGAGGAAATCAGCAGCAAACCTACTATTCTAATTTTGAACTATGTCTAAGAACTCACATATAATGCCCTTGTAGTTTGCAACAAGGATTTATAATTTTGCAAGGAGATCATCACAGCATCAATATGTGAAAATCTCTTTTTAAGTGTAAACCATTTTCATTTCAGCACATGCTGCCTTTGTGACTTCGCTACCTGAAAGTACTTTTTAGATCATTTTGTGCATGGCATATTTTCTTGTCTTATTCAGTATTTAGCTTGAGTTAACTCTTCCCATAGATAATGCTGAATATAACTGGACCTGCTAGATGCTGAGGCCAGAGACAAATACCATCCTTTGGATGCATTTTGTATAGCTTCCAATGAACAGCTTATAGAAATTTGCATGCTTCCCTCACCTGTTTTCTGTCCTTCAAAAGACATGGCCTTCCTTATACGCAAGTCATATTTTTTACTTCTCTCTTATATACATCCATTAACACAGAGTTACTTTATTTATTCCTTCTCAGAAATGAATGGTTTTCCCCATTTAAATGTATTTGAAATCTGAATGGCTGAGAAGTAATGGACTCTGCTAGTGCTGCTGTCGTTGCATAAGAGAAGTGATAGAAACTTACATGTAAATACATTTTTCAGCGCAAGGGCATTACCTTGCTGTGGAGAAAAAAAGAGACTGGGTTAGGGATTAAAGTGGTAAATGGCTGTGAAGCAAACAGGGCGGTATCTGTCATTGTCCATAAATACTCGTTTCTGAGGCAATGGATGGATTGTAAAGATTTGAATTATTAGGTAATTGTCTTTTAACTCATTGTTTTTAAAAGTCTGTAGTAACTGAATATACTGGGCTCCTTCTGCCAATCAGTTTTAATAAGAGAAATGAGAATAAATTCGATTAAAATCAAAGCAGATAGTTACTGTGTAGTCAGTTGTTCAAAGACAAATCACAGTAGTCATCCCAATATTTCTATCAGACAGACTGCCAAAGGCTGAATAACTGTTAACTCCATACAATTGAAGGTCAGGAGCAACTCAACATTTTGCTGTTTTTTAAAGGACATCAATCGTTAACGTACTCATTACCTGCAAGTTTCTAAAGGAAGGGTAGTATGTAAATGCCCTCAAAGCTCAGAAGGATCTATCTGACTTAAAAAGAAGAACACTACAAACATTATTGAAATTGAGAAGGCAAGTGGAGAGAGTCATTGTACCTGGAGAGGACTTGATTAAAGCTCTCCATCCATGTTCATTTCACTGAACAAACAAAAACGAGTTGCACAGTGGCACAGCACCTTCTTGGTCTGTGCTTGTTGTGCAATTAAATGGAAAGAGGATATGGGCAAATATCCCTGATTTCAATTTTGGAGCAGACGTCTGGAGAAGAACCCCTGGATTGTTACGTCCAAGTCCCGATACCTCCTTCGTAAAGGTACCTGCATCCTCTCTTAACAGCTGGGCTGAGTCTTTGTTTGTCACTGGTCTTCCCCTTTCCCACCTCCTGCTTTACCCATGTGGCGGCCATGTCAAATCCTGTTTGCTCTATAGGTGAAGGAATTACAGTCAAATTAGTTCCTAGTTTTTAGCATGCTAACCTTGTCCTCTATCCCTAATGAAGGGACTGCTCCCTCTCTCGTTAGCAGTTCATCATTTCCAGTTCCTCTTCACCCTATGATGCATTTTTAGATAATTGTTTTATACAACTTATACAAGGCTTTCATCCCTTTGTCTCAGAGTTTTGGCTTCCTCTTTTTCATCTGTATCATCTTAGGTGCCTTTTTCTCTTAAACTTCAGCCTTCTTGAACACTGGGGACCAGAACTATGCAGTGCAGTCATACACATGTCCTTTTGTGTCTCTATTATGCTTGTGGCACACAGCCATTCTGTGAAAAGTAAATTCAACCCAATCTTCAGAGTTTTGATAGTTTCCAGCTAATGACTTCTTAGTTTATAGCAAATGTTTATTGTTGTTCATGTGTCAAAATGTATCATCCTCCCTCTTCACGGAATCACGGAATTGTCAGAGTTGGAAGGGACCTCTAGAGATCATCTAGTCCAACTCCCCTGCTAAGCAGGATTGCCCAGAGCACATCACTCAGGACGGCATCCAGGAGGGTCTTGAAAATCTCCAGAGAAGGGGACTCCACGACCTTCCTGGGCAGCCTGTTCCAGTGCTCTGTCACCCTCACCGTAAAGAAGTTTTTCCTCGTATCTGAATGGAACTTCCTATGTTTCAGCTTGTGTTCATTGCCCCTTGTCCTATCACTGGAAACCACTGAAAAGTTTTTCGTTTGTCTTCATTATAACATATCAGAGATCTCACTGAAATCATGGTAGATCATATGGTGAGGAAGATAGATCTGCATGTCCTTTACACAAATTAGAAAGGAAAAGATTAATTTTGTATGCTGTCTCTGATGGATTATTTCTTATTTTAGATATGTAGCCTTCTTTTTAAAAATGTTTTGTTCAAATACAGTTAATAGGTTCAAAATGTTTAGTATCAATTGGATTATCCCTGGTTTCCTATCTTCATCCTTGGTTTTGCAGTAAAGTAGTGAATAAGCCTAAATTAGCAATGGTTATTATTAATTCTCTCTTTAAATCCCTCAGCATCCTTTCTGGCCCCATTTAATAAAAGCTGCTGTACTTGAACAGTAAATACTGTGTAAAAGTTTCATATTTGAAATGAATTTCCTTCAGGCAAATAACAGAAGTAAGATGATATTTTGCAGTGTTGTATATTAAAATAAATATACAGCTAGTTAGAATAGGAACATTTCCTTAGAAGTAGAGCCAAAGAATGTGAAACAGAGCTTTAATTTGATTAAACTTTGTGTGTTTTGAAATACGTAACATTTACCAATGTTTACCTATCCCACTTTACATTCAGAGGAGGAGATGAGTTGCATCTGCCTCAGAGTTTTATTTATAATTTATTATTAAACTTCAAGATTGGATCTCAACAATTCTTGTCTGCTTATGTGATTATATTTCAAAAGCCTAATGCATGCTGGACAATAAAGCCATGGAGAGATGGGCAAAAAAAGTGAATATCTGATTTCCAGAAAACTCTCCATGTTTTGTTTTGCTTTGCTCTATAAATTGTATTTAATTTCTTTAATCCACTGGAAGAATAACTCAGCAAAAATAATCACCTGTGCCAAAATAATGGATGGGCTCGAGTGAAGTTAACACATTGGTGACAAGAAGCTTACCTCTCCATCATTATCCTCTTTATCCTCTCCTTCAAATACATGCAAACTTTGGTTCATTTAGGTGCTGTGTTCAAAAGAGTCACCTCTGGAGTGTCAAACCAGTATGCCCTGGAGCAATCTAACCTTTAGTAGAGGAATGAGCTTGTAAAAGGAACTATCCTGTTCACAGTTGCATGCATTTAATAGTTTTCAAGTGTACTTCAGAAACAGTTCTATAATCTTTTAAATTGTTAGAGATTGGTCACGAATCCTTGAGAGATTCTTTGGAAGTACCTATATAGCAGAAATATTTTATCTACATTATATCATGCTATTAAAATCCGTCAGAAGTCTGGGCATAGTTCTTTACAAATAGCTATCAAATACTTTCAATTTCCTTGCACAGTTACAAATTCCCTTTGGAGTCAAAGGTTATTCTTCGGAATACTTTTTTTACAGTTTGTCAGACTGTGTGAAATCTTTAGAATGTATTGCTTGGCAGAGATTTTAATACCATTTCAAAATATTTTGAAATGTTGCAAAGACACAAACACAACTGCTAACGCTTCCTAAAATTTTGTAAGAACCTGAGCTATGTAAGCATTTGTTTGCTACAAGGAAAACAGGGCGTGCTCCTCTTCCACAGCTCTCCAGAAACCAACATGCACCAGGAAGAAGTTCTAGCAAAATCAGAGAAAGTGTTTCTCAGCAATTAATAGACAGCAGCAGCTGTTAGATCACAAGTGTTGTGATTGAAATTGCTTATTGTGAAGGCAAACTATAGATACTCCATAATTACCTCATTATAGCATGGCAAGCTTTACACTGATTTTGCTTAACATTTCCCATTATAACTACCCTTTTTCAGTTATTTGTGAAGGTAAAATCATTCAAACACAGGCAATCTGCTTTATGGAAGAATGTTCTTACAAATGCTATAAGCTCAACCACATCTCTGAAAGTCACTAGGCAAAAAAAAAAAAGGCTTTTTTTTTTTTTAACAGAACGTACTAGGCTTGTTTGCTACTCAAAAATCCAATAATATTGCTTAACTAGGGACTTTGTATCAGTCTTGTTATCTGAACTTTTAATTACACAAGGATTCTACATGATATTCTAGTTAATTTATCTTTCTCTATTTTGTGTATTAATTTTCGGGATAAGCCAGATTTGTAATTCCTAGTCCATAATGCTTCAGAAGTACGTTTCTCCTGCCTCCAGAGCATGAACTTACATGGGTTTGAGGTGTGAGCTGCAACGTCCTGTCTAAATTCCTGCTTTCTGATAACTGCTGTGAAATATTATGCCCAATATGTGCTTGTACAGGAGGCCTCGGAAGAAGATATCGGAGCAAAAGGAATATATCAGGCCTTCTCGGTTGTTGGTTGACTGCAGAAGACCATGTTATTAAGATTGATGTTTCCAGAGAATCCCCCCCGCCCTTTATTTGCTCATTTCGTTAGATGTGTAGTGCCCTGGGAAAGGCAGCGGCAGGCAGGTTTGGAGCATCCTCTTCAAGGACAAACACTTTGTCATTCCTGGAATCCCACTCTGCATGTACAAATTTCCTGGGAGATCTGGAGGGGTGTTTTTAATGGCATTAATTTCTTTTCTCCTTTTAGCCAACAGAATTGCAAGTAGATTAAGAGGAGAAGAGTTGGGTTTGTAACTTAGTGCCATTATCAAGTCAGTATGTGGGTGCTGTTCCTGTAAACTAAGAGTTGAAACTATATTCTTCTGGTGTATTGTTTCCTATAGTGGTGCCAGGTATGGCTTTGGAAGTTACATACTTCTACAGGAGGAATCTCTATCTCAAGTCCTTCGAAAGTACAGAATTAGGTGTAATTTAGGAAAACACGCAAGTTAGTCTGACTCTCAGTGATTGCACTGGTTTGTATTAGAGGCTACAAGTAGTTCTACCAAGGAAAGAAACGTTCATCATTCTGCGTTGTTATTTATTGATGTAGAATGGTATTTTTCAGCAATAATTTCTTCAAAATTCAGTAATAAAGAACAAGTAGCTTTTCCCTCGTTTTCTGTGTGTATCAAAGGATAGAGGGAAGAAAAGTTAACTTGAACCCTGATGACCCTCCCTGAGTTCAGTAAACACAGAACATTAAAAGTGCTCTACATGAACATGTGCATGTATGTGTTTACTGATTGCACTGAGGAGATAAATAGCTTTCACTTAGAAATATACTTCACATTAAACGCATGTGCTAGAAAGAAGTGTTATCTAGAAAGTGCCATTCTCACTCCACTAGAAAAGGTTTTACAAGTTTGAAATTCAATGTCACAGGGTTTTTTCTGTTTGTTTATTTTGAATAAAACCATTGGCAAATTTGCACTGGAAAAACAGAAAATAAGCCAGAATACTTCTTGTATTCATGCTGTTTTCTTCCAAATAAAGTGAAACTTCTGTTATGCGCTTGAAAATTGTAGTTGTTACTGAAGAGAAGGGATTTCAAGAGCTGTAGCATTAAGCTGGGTAGTAACCAATGACCCCAAACCAGTAAGAGCATATTTCTGTCTTTCAACCTCATAGTTTTACTATGTTACATGCATTTCCCTGGACATCCCGTGCCTGTTGTCGTACCCGTCTACCTTTCAGGGGGAAAAAAATTTTGGGGACAGGTTTGCAGTACCAGCAGATGCATCACTGAGACTGTGTATGTGCCTCCCATTGCTGCTCGGGCACTCAGGTGGTGGGAATACGGTTGCATGGGCTTCAGCCGCTCAGCAAGAGCACTGGGTTTGGAAGTAGGCGTGCGGGAACCTGGAGTGTTAGTCAAGTGTCCTATGTCTATTTAGGTACTAACTGCTATTGTGACACTAACATTAGTAACAGAAATGTCTTTACAAAGGATCCCCCTGGACTAACGAGTTCCTGTGAGCAGCCGGAGCTGTCTCAGGCTGGGGGGAGGCAGCTCCGTTTTTGGGTCTGCACTAACACCAGCTGCAGCAGGCGCGTTGAGGAGACTCATGGGGAGAATCTCTGAAATACAACTTTAAGCAATTTTTAAGTGAACTAGCACAGGGAAATATCTCTGTCAAATGTGATTTACTGCCAAAATATTATTCCTACTGTTGATCAGTATTGCTGATTTATGAACAAGTGCTGAGATTTAAATTCCAAATTTCTGATTTATAGACCATGTGACTTACAGGACAAACGACTGATTTATTATAGTGAAGCTGTATTACAGTTATGTCAGTGTTGCTATTATAAACTCCTGGTTTCATGGATTTATAACTTGCCTACAGAATTGCTCTAATTGAAACTGTTTTCTCTCAATTGCCTGGCCATATTTAAAGGCCCGAGAAAGGCAGAAGAGTGACTTCAGTGCGGGTCTGATTCTACACATGGGATCAAGAATATTTTGAGTATTAAAATGTTGAAGATGCTTAACATATGATATTCCAGAAGATTTCATGCTTCTACTGCAGTTGTCTCTCCAGAGACTCAGTGATTACCCTAGACCAAAGTCCAGCAAATGATTTTTATTCATGAGTGTCTTTATGAATTCTCTACAAATGCAGCTTTAATCAACCCTGAGAAGTGCTTAATTTGCATTAAAAGCCACACAATCATTGTCTCGACCTGCAAAACATTTGTTTCTGCATTAGGCTCACTTCAGCCCATTTCATGTGTGCTTCCCTGTCTCTGCAGAATTCTATCTGTGCTCCAGTTTCATGCGGCAGCTCCCAAGTGGTGGCATCGGGCAGTCATTGGAGTGGGTAGTCCTCCCAACCCCTTGGCAAAAATCAGATAGCATTGAACATAATTTTGTGTATAATTTTTAAGCGAGCATCTGGCTGTACCTTTTTTTGTCAGTGTGGTTGTAATTATGGAAATTAATGATCATATTTGAAATATAATCCTAGATACCAGACTCTCTGTGCAAACTGATGAAAAAAGTTTGCAGTGCTGTTTGTAGAGACAAAAAGCCCCCAACTCTTCCTTCTGCTCCTGTCTTATCCCCAAGAGTAATTTCAAGAAGGTGGTAAAAGTCTAGCACAGGGCAAAGATGAGAATATATTAAACTGTCTCCTAGAAAATGTGTCCCGCCCTCTTTAATTTGTCTTAGTGGCTTGGCAAAGGTGCAGGTGGAGCCAAGTGATTTGAGGAACGCAGAAGTTAAGTGGCCTGCGTATAAAAGAGATTTAACAAAGCTTGTTGTTTGCTTACGTATCGGTGAAGGTAGAGAATATCTTACTGAAAAGGTTGGGTAAGAACTCTAGGAATTTTTCTGCTCTTTTCTCTTTTCTCTTTTCTCTTTTCTCTTTTCTCTTTTCTCTTTTCTCTTTTCTCTTTTCTCTTTTCTCTTTT
>JAOXJK010000001.1:24667204-24694348 GCA_025774025.1 Xenus cinereus
TTGTAAACATAGATGAGGTCTCCCCTCAGCCTTCTCTTCTCGAGGCTAAAGAGCCCCAGCTCTTTGAGCCTTTCCTCATAAGGGAGGTGCTCCAATCCGTTAGTCGTCTTAGTTGCCCTACATTGGACTCCCCAGTAGCTCCCTGTCCCTTTTGAACTGGGGAGCCCAGAACAGGACACGGTATTCTGGCTGTGGCCTCACCAGTGCAGAGTAGAGGGGGAGAATGACCTCCCTCAACCTACTGGCCACACTTCTCCCTATGCAGCCCAGGATTCCATTGGCCCTCTGGGCAACAAGGGCACATTGCTGGCTCATGGAAAGTTTGCTATCCATCAGGACTCCCAGATCCTTCTCCTCAGTAGTGCTTTCCAGGCACTTAAAGTATTAAATTTTGTTTGTCTCTCATTGTTTTGAATTATCCAATTCTTGTTACTTCATTTTGACCCTGCTGTCTATTGTCAGTGTTCTACAACATTGTCACTGGTGCACTCCTAATATTTTTTCTAAAGTCATTGGTGAAAATATTAAGGAAGCTCAGCCCTAAGACAGATCTTCAAAGATTCCTCAAGAAACCTTTCTTTGCTGTTTCTGAGTGATACCCATTGCTTTTCTCTTGAGGCAGCTTCTCTATCCAACACATAGTGTCTTTTTTAATCCTTATTTTCTTCAGCTTAACTGGTAGTTTTCCCATGAGGCACAGTATCAAATGCCTTAGTAAAGTTAGCATAGATGAGATACAATGAATTTCTTTTCTAACAAAATATCCTATCGAGAAAAGCTACTGCACAAGTCTATTGCGACTGTATTACATTTATTCTATTTTCTCTTAATTTTATGTCCTCAATTAGTCATTTTTTCAAAATTTGTTTTAAAGTTAATAATTGTCAACATTACATTTCCTTCCTCCTTAGCAGCCAGCATTGGATTTGCTGTTCTCATCTTTCAGTAACTCCCCAAAATTTATGTTCTTAAAATTATTAGATTTTTTAAAAAAACACTTGTTACTAAGTCTACACTTTCAAGTGCCAGTTTTCTCTCAGTTTAGTGTGTTAGTTATTCAGGTCCCTTCATTCGTAGAGCTCTTCAGTTTGCTGTGTCTTTTACCTCCAAGTTTTATTCTACTGGAACAGCAAGTGCTGAGAACATTAGTTCTTTCCCCTTTTGAAGAGATATTAGAAGAGAGGGGAAGGAAGAAAATACCAACTGCTTGTATCTGTATTGCCACAACCAGAATGCAATCATAAATTGTGCCATTGATCAGTAACTAAAAACTGAGAATTCTTTTCACCTCTGCCTTTTTTATTCTGCTTTTACCTCTGCAAATTTGTTGTTTCCTTTTTTTTTTCCAGCTTCACATGAGTTAAAAGATATTTTATTTAAAAAAAAAAACCAAACACATATTTGATTGTCCCATGAAGGTAATTGCATTGCATACCATGATAATTTTTTAAAAATTGAAAACATTATAGTGTGACCCAGTTTAAAAAATTATAGACTAGGAGATGTGAACCCTTAACTTTCTACAAATCTCATAATCTCTTTGTACATAGGTGATAACGGTGATTAATTTTTGACGTTTTTTCATCCCTAGAATTTAAAATCCTACTGAATTCTTAGAAAGCAATTATGGAAAAACTGGCTTCAACTTCATAATTAAAGCTAAATTCCATTATTTATATAAGGCTAGAATTTTATTTTTTTTTAGTCAGAAGAATATAGGGTGTCCTCCCAGATGTCCACTCCTTACTCTTTCATGCAGAATTAATTCTATGAGAATTTGTAAGAAAATCCACCACAGTCAAATCTAAATTGTCTGTGGGTGGATTATCCCAGTTGCAGATTAACTCTGGAGAGTCAGTTCAGGTCTAGCAACATATATTAGCTTCAGGTTATTGTCGTTTGTGCTGCTTTGTAGACTGGTATCAAGTCTAAAAGCAATCTTGCTGGTTTCACATGTCAAAAAGTCTGAATGAATGTGTCCTACTGGAGCAGAGCGGGCTCTAGATAGTTCAAATGATGATGTATCCGTGTTATCAAATTATATCATGGTCTGTTTTACTGCAGGGCTTCCCTCTCATCTCCCCTGCATCAATATGAGTTCGCTCCCAGTCTCCAATTTGGAGTGAGTAAGTCAGATTCCTGGGCAAGAGAGCTGGTATAGAATAATGGGTGGCTCATTTAGATCCATGCACTACAATTGGATTTGGAAAGAAGTGTGTAAGATTTAGGTCCCTCTGCACAATATCCAAACAGGCAATATCCCTCCAGAAACTCCAAAATGGCTCGGGCTGTGCTCTGCTGTGTGCGCAGCACATCCTGGAAGGCGTCTGACAGCCAGCAGTCATCGCTGCCCTCCTGTGGGTCTAATTCTGGCACGTGCATAGAAACAAATTAGTTTACCTCCATTAATAGGCACCTTGCACTTTCTCCAGGCTTGAATGCTGGTAGCACTAATGTTAAGTAGCACGACAGCTGATTGCTGCCAGCAGCCAGTGCAACAGCACTGATGGAAGTTAAAACAAATGCCAGTGGTCTGACATGAAGGATCAAAATGCAAACTGGATGTTCTGTTGCAGTTTGGCATAAAAAGAGCTTGACCAACTCCAAAGCTGCAACATCACCAGAGAAGTCTCCAGCTCTATCTAGCCGGCTGGATGAGGAGGTACCCGTACGCCCACCAGGGCTGAGAATGTCTCAGAGTCCTTGGCCATGGAGGGAAGTGGTGATCCAAGGGAGTAGCTGTTCTCAAGAGTCACACGACTACCTACCTTTTTTCCAATATCCCTGCCATTGGTCTGTGTGAGATCCTCTGATCCTCTCCAGACAGGTTGGCTCTCCTGAGTGTCTTGGTCTGGATATACTTCTTTGAAGAAAAAGAGGAAGGGTGAAATACTGGACAGGAAAAACCAGTAAGGGATATATGCTGTGCCACAGTGGGAGGACTGGCAGGACAGAGACAGGTACACCCCAGCTGCACTGTACTCACACTTGAGGAAGAGAATCACTTATTTAATGAGCTCCTGTGCTCAGCAAATGCCAGTGAGAAATTAAACACGTTTACCAGCTTACATGCTGGGGAAAAAAAAACAAAAAGAAAGAGGTGAATTGTACATTTGTCTTCAAGGATAAACTCTCTTCTGGAAAGCAAGCTTAAGTTAGGGTTTAGACATACTGATTTTGGGTTTTAGACATAGATGGTCTCAAGAACAGAGGAACAGGGAGAAGTTCTCTGACCTGCGTGACACAGGAGGTCAGACTGGATGATCTGACAGTCCCTTCTGGCCCTGGGCTCCATCGGTCCATGAAACAGTCACCTTTTCATTTCAGTAGCATTTTAGTCAGTTAACTTAGCTCATTTAACAATATTTTCTTGGTACCTATGTGACTCACTGATAATGTGTACTTGAGAAAGCATCCATTATTCGCAAAGCCTGGCTTCCTTTTTCATTTCAGCAGAATGTGAGGCTGAAAACAGATGATTGATGGCTTTTTCTGTTTATTTTCTAAAAGATGTCAAGCAGCATATTTACTGACTCGACTCCTGCTGCAACTTGTTAGTTTGAGTAGTGTAAACACATCTTAACAACCCTTAGTAATTGTGGGGAGAAAGACATCATGAATATAATGAAAACTGACAGCACTGATTTCCATTCCTGTAATTTTTTTACGCTTATAAAGACAAGCACAGTATTTTGCTCAGATGTTTTGCAGGTTCTAAAACTTCCAGATAACAGTCTATTTGTACTCGTATTTCAAATATATTACTCGTTTGGTAAAAAAAGGTTAATATTTATTTCTTTTTCTCTCAAAGTACTTCATGGACCCTTGTTTATACACCCATGTAAATGGCGGTTATCCATAACACGTATTCACTAGATTTTGGAAAGAGAAAAGTCATTAATTACAGAGAAAAAAGACTAGCTGGCATGGTAACTTACAGATGGAAAAAAAGCTTTAGATGAAGCCTAAGCAAAATGTAGGGAAACGTATACCATCCAAATGAAATTGCATGTATTTATTTATTCCAGGAATAAGTAAGCAACAACAAAATTAGAGATATTTGTCCAAGGATGCTTTTTTTTTTGTTGTTTGTTTTTTTTGTTGTTTGGTTTTTTTGTTGTTGTTGTTGTTTTGTTTAATTGGTTGGACTGGATGATCTTAGAAGGTCCCTTCCAACCTAGGTGATTCTGTGATTCTGTGATGCAGAGTGAGTGCAATTATCTGCCACCTTTTCTTATCAATAAATCTTGTAGGAAAATAATGATTTAAAAAATACTATTGAAAGCTGTATGAAGCATCAAGAGTAACTTCTATGTTTTTAACAAATAGTAGTTCACAGTAAACTAGTAAATAGCATGGGGAAGTTCGTGCAAACTTGAAACTGGAATACGTTGAGCCTAATCCCTCCCACATTTCTAGTCATTTGTGCCATGAAACATCATTCAGAAACTTGCCATACTCACCTCAAAGGGAAATTTACAGTGTTCATCTTCTTTTCCTCCTAAACACACTAATCCTATTGAAGAAACTATTCCTGAACCTTAGTTCCATAAAGACTGAAATTCTTGCAATTTTTGGCTAAAATAATTTATCATGACTGATTTTTTTTTATGCCAGCATCGTCCCAGACCATAAGTAGGTCTTCTCCTTCCCAAGTGTTCCCACACTGCCTGAGCAGGAGCACTTCTGATCCCCTCTTTCATCCCTCATGTTTTTTAGGCTTATTACCCCGTGCAAAGAAACAAGCAAACATGCAAACAAAACCAGACTCTCTGTTCAATGCCATTTCTGATTGAAAATCAGAGTTCTTACCCTTTCAATGCTATTTGTGATGAAAATTCATCACTTCAACACAGGTGACCAGAAGTGCATCTCCTCGATGCCTCGCTCAATGGTATTATTACTTTCCTGAGACCATGTTTCTCTTCATCATGATCTTATCACTGTGGTGGTTCAAGATAATCTTACAGTTAGGTAGTGAATCTGTGGTCTTAGTCTCCTGCTCTCCCTACTGATAATGATGTCCATTCATTAGCCATTTTTAGGCTATCATCTTGAGTTTATTCCAGGTGTGGAATAAGTGAACTTGCTCCAATGCAAAAATGCAACATCAGATTCAATACAGTTAGAATTAGAATTAGTATAATTAGAATTACTTTCATACTAATTTAGAGGAGCCCTTTCTAGGATGTAGTTTTTGAACGGTCTACAGCTTATTTAGTTTCATTAGGAATAAACGCAATTATGAATGCAATTATTTTGTTTACTTTGTTCATGATAAGGTCTATGAAGACCACACTGAATTTGTAATAAAATGAGTTGTTTATGCTGAAATCAGATGTGGCTGTCATACTCTGTATTATTATAGCTGGTTTCTTGCTAAGACTCAATTAGCATCAGTGATACTGGTACTGATGTATCAGCTGTATAAATAGTACTTGCTGTGTCTCCAGGGAGGGGAGGACACTGGCCACTAGAGGAAAGAGCAGTTTAAGTCCAGCATAAGCATAGAAACCACTGTTTAAGTCTGAAACCAATAGCAGAGTTTTCAGTAGGCCTTTGTCAATTCTGTTATAACATCTTTATTTTGTCACTCTACTTTTCACTATGGTACTGAAAAGAATGCAGATTCACTCTTATAGCTGAGCAGCAGGTAGAAAAATGATTATTTGAATAATTAGTTATGAGAAATTATTTATTTGAATCATTATTGTGTTTTGTACTTTTGTTTTTTCTAAATGCACCTAAAATGTAGTGTCTTATTTAGATAACACATTTGGAATTTTTGACTGCTGCAAAATGCATGAATCTTGCTGAAGACAGTCATGAGTCATCTATCGAGAACGGCATTGTACTGGTGGTACAATACCGAAAAAGGTCTCTAGTGTCTGCTGTCTTTGTATGCCTGACCTTGAAGAGAATTAGAAATTGCTTGTTGCAGAAGTTGAGCATCTAATACATTCATGCACCTGTTAGTTCTCACATATTAAATCAGATAATGTTTATAGTGATCAGTAATTATTTTGTGAATTAAATATTTTCTCTTTCTAGTGACCTGGACATTCAGTTGCATTTATTTTTATTAAAAGATTGTCCTTAACATGTAAAATTGCTTATACTTCAAATATTGTAATTTTGCACAATTCCTGTTCCTTTCTGACATCATTTTCCCTTACTATTGAATCTTATTTCTAACTAAAGCAATTTTGGTTTGCATTCTATATTCAAATAGAGACCATGAACCAAGCAACACCTGCTAGAAAACTGGAAGAGGTTCTTCACCTTGCAGAACTCTGTATTGAAGTATTGCAGCAAAATGAAGAACATCATTCAGAGGTGAGGCCCGAACTGCATTTGCTGCAGAGAATGGTTTCTTCCTGGATTTTTTCATTCCTGACGCGAAGCAATTCTGTCAAGAAACATTTTAGCTTTACTTTCTGACATATGTTTAAGGCAGTTCACATTTACAGAGGAATAAGAGACTTGAAGCTTATGAAAACTGAAGTGAAATAAAACTCTACTTGAATTCGCTTGAATGAACTGTAGGTTTAGAAATGAAAATTAAAGAGCATAAAAGACAGAAAGCGTCTCTGTGCTGGAGGTGATGAAATGGTATGGAAAAGATTCATAGCCTTATACAGTTGTTCCTTCCAACTTTTCACCTCTCATTGAAAATAGAAAGAAAATATAACTGAATGCTAGTTTTCATCATGCTGTATAGATTGTGATTTTAACATAAAAATAATGATGGGTATAATAATCACATTCACACTGCTCTTCTGTTGGTTGGAAAAGTAGTGCTTTTAAACTTGCACTTTTAAAAATGGCATTATAAGGTAGGAAAAATAAAATAGAACGATTTCATGTTTCTTACTCAAGTCTCTTTCTTCATGATACAGAAATCATAATATTTAGAATATTTAGAATTATAGCACCTTTTATATGAAGGAATTACAAAAATAAACTCGACCAGGTACACACAATTGCATATATTATTAACATTTTAATAATAAATATACTTTTCTAAGGTTCAGGAAATTGTTTTTAAAATGTTCTCAAAAAACTCAGTAAATATTTTTGAGGACTATATGCAAGGGGATAAACATGATTTAGTATATATAGTTATAAATATGATCATTCAAAACATCTGTTTTTATATCACACTATGGAATCTAGTTTTTAGCTTACATCTGTCATGTGTGAACTTGTTATAGATGTTTTATTTTATACTGAAGAAACAGCTGTTTCGATGATTTGAAATTAATTCCCTGGAGGTCCTGTTCTACAGTACTGTTGCCACTGTGTTACTGCGTAATGATTACTTAATAAAATGTATATATTGTTGTCTTTGTCTTTTGAGGACGTGCTTTATTGTAAGAATATTAGACTTCTGTGGAAAAGAACAGAGAAGAAAACAGATCAAATGATACATCTCTGTTCAAAGACTACTTTCCATAGTATTTACTTGCAGCCAGAAATGTAGTATTTTTCAGAAGGGTAAATGTATTGCTTGTGCCTTCAGAAAAATCAGTTCATCAGAAGTTTTCAATGTAACCTAAGACACCTTGAAAAGAATAAAGATAATGTTAAGATTTTTTTTCCCCTTCTTTCACTTATGTAATAAATGTTCAATTTTACTGAAATTTATAGAGTGTGCAGAATTTCAATATCTATATATATGAGAAATAGATCAAGAAATTATACTTTTCCTACTCAAAATGGAAGATATAGTATGGTGATTTCACATCATAATGTTAAATAAATGTTGAATGTTTGATGGTGCAGTTGACATAAAGGACCAGTAGTCTCTAAAATAGTATATCACATTTTTAATACTAGATTTTTTTATTTTTTTTTAATTCATAACACTTCCAAATTTCGGGGATTCCCAAAGGGAAGAGAGGTATGTGATTCATGATGAACTAAACATTATTTTTGACTGTTTATAGCATGGAACTGTGCGTTGAATGTGTAGCATAAATTGTTCTAATGATTTCTGGTGTTGTATTGCCACATTTGTGTGTCTTTCTAGAATCAGAGAACTTCAGTCTTCCTTTAATCTGATCAATGCTTTTGTTCTCTTAGAATGTGTCACCAATTGCTAATTGCCTTTAGTCTGTTTTCATATTATCCATAATGACTGAACTACTTACTGTCTTAGCTGTGGTATTTGTTTTTTCATTCTTCTTCCTTGGTTCCTAAGCAATGACGGGTAGCTCTTGAGAGGGTCAGAAGAATTTCTGTCTGGGTTCAAAGTGCCATTTGCAAAAGGGAAGAAGATGGAAGGAAAATGTGCTGGTGTTCTGGGTTTGGGTTTGCTTTATTTGTTTTGAGTTTTTGACAATATTTTCTAAAAAGAGTTCTGCTTGCCTAAAAGGGACACCTGCCAATGCTTGTATACCTTTCTTTTCTTCTGTCTTTATTTCATTGCATTTAGTTATTTTCTAGGGTTGAGGAGTCTGTTCCTTTAATGAGCTCCTGTTTAAACAGGATTTACCAATGAGAAACTTCTTCCAGTTTGAGGAAAAAGACTCCATTTCAAACTCTTGCCAAAATTTTTGAAGCCTTGTCTGTCCTTTTCTCTATGGTGCCAATCAGCATCCTTTAATTCTGGCACTGCAACACGCAAAGTACTTTCCAGTGATAGCACAGCATTTCTTTAAAACCTCTTGCCAATTTGTCTTTTCTCCATTTGCCCCATGTCAAATAGTATTACAGGCAGTCATCAGAAAGGCCAGGATGGAAAAAAAATATTTGTACACCACTTTTCAGAAGTTGTGTTTTGTTTGATGCCTTTCAGGCCTGAGTTCATGTTTCTACATTACCTAGAAATGCAAGTGGGAATTGCTATGAGTTTGTTTAAAGTTGTGGGAATTCAGTGCTTTTATAGAACAATCTACATATCTCCCATGTTGGCAACTCAAAAATATACAGAATGAGATATTCAAAATGAGGGGCATACGTTTGAAAGCAAAGACATTTTCTTACCTAGTATGTGTAGCTATTCCTTGCTGTCAGGTATCTTTGTTAGCTCTGAACAAAACACTCTCAGCAGTGTGTGATATTCATCCTATTTCATAAGCTCACTTCACCTTCATCTTTAACTCCAGGATCATACAGCTCCCTCTGATCCAACACTCAGCTTCAATACTGACCTTTCAAAGCCCAGATTTAAGTGACAGTAAAAAGGTACAAGAGTTATATGTGAAGCGGTCTTTAATGTGGAGCTGGCTTTACTTGCCGACACACTATTTTTCACAAATTTCTTCTTTTAAGCTAAGATTACCCAAGAAAACAGTGTATGCCAACATGCTGTTAAGTTACTGAAAATGAATATAGACACTAGTGAATTTCTAAAGATGTATTTGTAGCATTTGTGGGAGGAAAGCTGGATGCCTTCCTCAGGAGAAGCCAACATCTTTAAGGCAAAAATAGGAAGCCAAAAGCGCTCTGTATCTATTAAAAAAAACAAAACACCTTAGACTTCAAGGAATAAAATTCCACAATAAAACCATCCCTTCTGATTAACAAAATGTATTCACAGAATTTATTTGAAAAATAAATTAATCTAACTACTTACAGAATCAAATTAAAACAAAGCATATACAGTAATTTTTCAGTGAGGAGGCCTTCATTTTTTTCTTTGCTCTCTGGCAAAAAGAGTTGCAGGGATTTATACTCCTTTTTTGGGTTTTTTTGTGTTACATTTTTGTTTCGCAGCATAATCTATTTGTTTTCTTTTTGATGCAAGGTTTTAAAAAACATTTTCACATTCTTCACTTGGCCTATCCATCCTCTCCAAATGAGATAGAACATGAAATGAGATATCTAAATGTATTTTGCCATAGATACAACACATCTCTTTGCCTTATGACTCGTGTTTAGTAATTCTATTTTGTCATGTTTGCAGGCGTTCGCTTGGTGGCCAGAATTATTGGCTGAGCATGCAGAGAAGTTTTTGTCTCTTTATTCTGTTGATATGGATTCAGCACTCGAGGCACAGCCGCAGGACTCCTGGGACAGCTTCCCACTTTTCCAGCTGCTGAATAACGCCCTCAGAAACGACAGTAAGATCTTATGTTCTTTGCTTATTGTGTGCATAAGATTTTTTCAATGTGCCCACACCTTAGAAATGAGTTTCTATATAATATAATTTTCAAGATAAAAGTAATAGTACCTGCATTTATGGTATATATCCTGGTGCTCCATTTGCTGGAAGTTGAGCAGTTTCTCTCTATCCTTGCACCATTTCAGTCCTTTTTTCTGGTGATCCAAACCATTTAGTTTCAGAAATTGCTGTTTTAAATCAGTTATGTACAGGTAGCATGATATGTATTTGATATTTCATTTTTAATCTATACTGCCTAAATAAAATTGTAGTTAATATTTCCTTCTAAGCCTTCATTTAAACTACTCTCAGACTAGTTATGCCTATAAAGTTATTGTAGGCTTCAGGTGAGTGTGGTGAGATACACAAAATAAATTAGTGTTATTTTCACTTGTTGTATTGTTGTGTCATTATTTAAGTTGGAGACCAAACTTTGAAATAGCCATATTTTGCTTTTATTCATCTTTGAAGAGAGAATTTTTTTTAATAATAGTTAAGTTAGGCATGTTTTGTGTGAAAGTGATTTTAATAATGGAATTAAGGAAATAAGCAATGAAACCAAAGAAAAACATAAAATTGTCCAGGTGGATTAGGTGTTATTTTAAAAACATTGGATTGCACCTTATTTTGCAGACAGGTAATTTCTCCTAACATTTGAAGGCATTAAAAAAAATAAAATCATTGTGCTATGTTTTATATGTTTACTAATATTCTATTTCTTAAAAATGAGAAAATGACCTACCGTTTTTTTAATTATTTTTTGAGATCCAAGTGCTTATATTTATACAATGATTCAAGTTATTCCAAAGTTTTATTTTTTGGCATAAATGCAAGGAATCATTTTTAACTCTTCCTGGAAAATTCATTTAATTTCTGTGGAAGTTCAATAGCTTTTAAGAATTTTAGCTCTGTGTATGGAAACTGCGACTGAAAGAATGGAAAATCGCATTCAAGAGCTTTTCTCCAAGGTTACAAATATTGCAACCTATATTATTTATCATTGTATTATTGTTAACCTTAGCTGCCAAGCATTTTTTGAAATACATAGGTCATGTCAGTACAGTACCTGTTGGCCACAGCACCATGTCACAAAATGGAGCAACTAGTAAATGTACAACTCACTGTAACACGATGGATGACGAACCCCATGGAGGGAAAGGGGCAAATGGACAGGGCCACTAAGCTGTAGCTGAATCTTGAACACAATTGTTGAAAGTCACTGTTTTTGCACTATGTTGGACGTGGTCTAGGACAGAGTGAAAGAAAATTAACATTCTGTCTTTGAGGTCTTTTTTCATGAATTATGTTTCCACGCCCTGACATTTAGCAATACATGAAATGCCATATTCCTGATGTTACCTTTTTTTATGTGTTATCCTAGTGAAAGAAAATGTATCTGTTAGTGTTTCACTTAATTTGTTTTTAAGATATTCGTGAATGTTTCACCTGGATCCCTTGTTGGACAAACTGCAACTACAGAAAAGTATTAAAATTGCCATGCTGGTGGTAATTTAAGCTTAATTTAGAAGGCTGCTCAGAAGGGTGTAAGAATTGTTCGATCTTTGGGCAGATCTCATAAGAGCTAGACTTCTGCAAGGTGGGTTCTGCATTACTTGAAGTGGGTGTCTGATCATCTAAAATCCAGATTAAAAATCTGAATCCTATATTCAGGTGCCTTTCCTACCCTCTTTCATTTTCAGTTTAAGAAGCATGTCTCTAGTTGTGATGTAAGTGCACTTAAAACAATCATATAGTTTCTGAAAACTGTGGAGGTATTTTACAATAGTCTTACAAGAAGGATTTGTGGCACCTGTTTTAACTACATTATTGCCTCATTTTTGTTCCTTTACACTTTGATTCCAACCTGAGAGAAGTGATAGAAACAAACAAGAGTTGTCCTCATATGCAAAGAGGTTGCTGGTAGGCTACTGATTTTTCTTTCCTTAAAAGATTAAATGGGTAATAAAGCTAAATGATTAAAATAGCCTTAGGAAAGACATTATATGAAAACTTTCATGTCAAAGCAATTATTAGCAAGATTGTAAAACCTTAACTGAAGGATAAAAAATGACTGCTGTATGAAATGTCACACCTGTATACCAATTTCAGTAATTCCTTAATGGTAATAGATATACTAAATGACAGTTTCTAGCAAGTGAAATCCATCTGGAAAATTATGCACTTTTTTTTTTTTTTTCCCCAGAACTATTGGAAAGCAACCATGGAAATTAGTCACCTTTTAATCAGTGGGTATGTTAGCAAGTGGCAAGTGACCATTCTACCAAGAACTGGTTCCCAAGTGGAATATACCTCACTGCTTATTCTTTAATTAACAGCCTTTTCACCTTGCCAGTGCATTAAAGCCATTAGAAAGAGCTCCCCATGCTTATATAATCAATTTTACAGTCTTCCAAAATGAAATAAATAATTCTGGCAAGTGAAAACCTTGTCCTGAAAACTATCACCTTCATAAAGATAGATTTAGGGGAAAAAAAAAAAGAAACAAACAAAAAACAACTAAAAAGGGAAAAACTGGAATGTGGTCTCATGAGGATAAAAAGGCTAGTGTTAATAATTAACAAGGAGAGTGAAGTGGAGTAAATTAGCCATAATAGAGCCCACAGTGACTGGCAAAGTCACCTCTCATTATCAAAAAACTCATTAGGAAATGAAGAGGTGGAAATCCCACTGGGCTATTCTCACTCTTCGGCTATATCAGAGATTACTTTTCAGATTTCTTTCAAATGAAGAACTGTTAGGTCACCATATTGCATATTAGGTTAATCTTCACTGAAATTTGGAGGACTGACACCTGCGTGTTATTCTATCTCAAGAGCTTTAAATGAGCTCTAAATCTTCCATGCAGGAGTCAGTTTTCACATAAACCTGACATGAGCAAACTCCTAACAATAAAGAAACAATCTAACATTTACAGCATTAAAGAAAACTTACATGCAAGACTATTTTTATAACTATGTTGCTACAATATAATATTAGAAAGACTATGGGATAATGAAAATGCATGGTCTTTACTATTCAAATTATCAACTGTGTTATTCTATGTAGTATGCAAAGCATTAGACAAGATTCAAGCCAAAAACTTCAAAGCCGATATTCATTTAACAATGAGGGAAAAAAAGCATTTTCCAACACAGTGTATAACTTTTCATGAAGGGGGAAGGAAGCAGGAGTCCTAACTGCAGCTCCACATTTCTGTTATGAAGGACTCCATTTAAGCTTCACTATTTTTTTCTGACCTTATTCCACAACAATTAAGAGTTCATCAGTGAGTTCATCAGTGACTGCTTTCCTGTTGTGTTAAGTCTAATTGAAGAACTAGTTTAAAAAAATGGATGGAAGAGTATGATCTTCCTATCCTCAAAAATATCCTCGAAAACAAGAGCTAATAAATAACAGAAAGTGTTTTAAGAAACTACACTTTCTGTGGAGATAAGTAATAGGTTGTAGATAAAATTGTTGTGGTTTTTCAAAATGTAAAGGCTTGAAAAAAATATTGTAGCTGCTTTTATATTATATATTTTAATGATCTCCAAAGTTTCTATTGTTTCAATTATACCTGACTGTGTAAAGCTTTGTATATTGTACAGGAATAACAGTACCCAATATCTCTCCATGCTAGCGAATTTATTTGTTCCAGAATTGAGTATTCATAGAGGGAAGAAGGACCTGGTTGCCCAGGATTTTATCTTATTTTCTGTAATGAACACGTTACTTTTTTTCCACAAAGTCTATGAATTATGTTATGAATTGCTCTAGAGAGCAATTTACTTTCTGTAGTTGTGTAATTATTCAGATTAATCAGGTTTTCAGTGCCTCAAGACAGACATGTATTAATTCCTCTTTATTTGAGACGGTGTCGGAGATAACTTATAGTGGCATGTGCCTAGTCACATAAAGTTTCTATATATTTGGCTTATTTTAGAGGTTTTCCAATTGTATATTCTGCTCCTTTCCTTGCCAAGTTTTCTGTCCAGGTGTCACTTGCTGACACTATGTACTGTGCTGTTGCTCAGCATTATTGCATCACTACATTGACACAAATCAAAATTAGTATTATAAAGTTAATCTCATAATCTTCATTTTCTATCAGGCATTACTCAGCGCACCTGCTTTAACTCAACCATGGTACACCTCTAGGCAGCCTGATGAAGCTGATCTAGAAAAAACTGTTGAGTGTTAGCCTCTTGAAAGCCATTGCCATTGTCATGGTTATTGATTTCAAACAGGAATTCTCTGAGAGGTTTTTTTGCTGTTGGTAGTAGCGGAGTGGTGAACATCACCAAAGACAGCATCACCTTCCTGCTTTGTTACAGCCTGTGTGCCACTTTTGTATTAGAATCTATTTATAACATCGTAGCCTCCATCTTAAACTACAGGGTGGAGATACAAAACAATTTGGACTTAAGGTAATCAGGGCAAAGTTTATAACCCCATGTAAAAATACCTTTCATCAAATCTTACACTTCTTATTAATTGTAGTGGGAATCTTGTCTTAGATCAGGGACTTAGAATTTTTGCTCCTGTTGGGAGCTGCTTTGAAATCATAATCTACCTTCAGTTTAGAGCTGCATGTTTTGGTTACTGATACAGCAAGCTAAACCTCAAGCTCATAATTGCTTAACAAAATATCCAATAACCTTTTTGACTGAAAAGGCTTTTTAGGCACAAAAAAATCATGCAGTAAGTTGCCTGTGTCACTCTGTCTTGTAAAGATGAAGTTCTTTGCAGTTTCATTGCCAATGTTCTGACGGAGGGAAATTTTTTACTTCTTAAATAAATTTTCAGCTTGCTTCTATATAACGTATTTCTAAAATTCACTTTTAAAGTATGTCTTATATGTAAAAATACACAATTTGTATATAAGCTGAGGCCCTTGCAATTTTCACCACAAATTAAGTAACTGATTAATAAATGATCTGTGGAGTCAGAATGTAATATAAACAGGAAATGAATGGAAATATGTTTCTTTCTTTAGGTTATTGATTTTCAACTGCTACAAATAGAATATGGAACCTCAAGGAAGTTTTCTTCTTGACATTTACTGGGTTTATTTTTAATCTTAAAATATGCTAGGAAATCCAAGTGGTGCCTCCCCAAGAATCCTATGGAAAACAGGATAATTATAGACTGTCGACCAAAGTGCTAATTTCATCACTGGAAAAGAGACTTGTGTTAACCTGTGTCATTCTTCCTTTCCTTTGATTCTCCAGAAGCTCTTGAGTGTGTAACACACTGACTCCAAGATAACTCCTAAGCTGTGCCTATATAAGTAAAAGCGAAGCAAGCGGCACAGCTTCAGATGTGCACAAGCACAGTAGATTCTTTTTCTGCTATTGGAGAAGACACATCATTCCAGTGCTGCGTTACTAGACCGTACTTTTAATCTCTCTTCTTTTCTTGTAATATTTTACAATATTTCAGCTACCTAGTATGTAAAAGTTGAATAACTTTCATCTTCGACTTCAGTCTTTCAAGAATTTTTCATCTGGGGATCTGTTTCTGTCCCTGCAATCCATTTTCCATTAATACTATCTGTGCATGAGCTCGTCCTGGCTTAGGCTTTCATTTTGTTGTTGGTGTGAATATGAGATGGCTCATATGAAGAGGGTGTGGGGGGTCTGTATTGACAAGACAATGGAGAATTAAGCTGCGTAGCTTTGAAGACAAGTGGTAGTTGAGGGATTTGAAGTGTGGCATTTCCTCAAGGATCTCTTGTTTCCCATCTGCTTTGATGCACAGGTGGTACCTTTTGGCAAGATCAATTCTAATCATGGGGTAGAATGCCATGAATCTGCTGATGCTACTCAGCTATTTCACTTACCCCTGCGCTCTGAGTTCTTTCCCTGCCCTCCCAATCCTTGACTGAGGTCTCCAGATGGGTAAATCAGAGCTGCCATGTCCTCAGCCCCAAGAAAACAGGGCTGTTGATCAGAAACAGCACTCTCTTGTGTGTGCCCACAGAGGGATCTCTGTGGAGGTGCAGTCAGATTTAGTCTTGGCATCATTTTGGAAAGTTTCACTTCACTGCAAAGATGGCTGTCAGGATGTTAGGCACAGCTTTTATTGCCTCTGACTTCTTTAAATTTCATTCTGACTTTGGAATAACAAAGAGTCATCCTCCTGCCCATGAGGCTTTATTACTGTAATTCCCAGAGTAGAGCTCATAGCAGAGCATTTCTGCGATGTGCTCAGAAAACAGTAAACTAGAAGCTCATCCTTTCAAGTAACTGCGATTGCCTGATTAATGCCAGTCCTGCACTGATTCGCTAGAGCAGCAACATTGACTTAATTGACACAGTTGTGTTCTTCTTGTTTTTAAGCTCAAAGTTGCCTTGGAAAATCAGCCCAATATGTAGCTTGATACCAGCCACCTCGTTTCCCAAAAGCAATGTTCATCACCTGTTTACTGTGAAAGCTTTGTGTTAATATCCAAATCCTTCTCAGTTATTATTGCTGGTCACAGATGCTGCGGTTTTAGGATACATAAATATAGAAAAATAACACTGTTTTGAGTGCCTGATGTACAAATAATTATGCCAGAATTAGCTAGTTAACAAGTAGTTCTATGAGCAGTGTAAATAATGGAGCATGTTTGTAATGGACTCATAGGTGCTCTCAAGGGTGGATTCTCAAGAGTTTAATAAGAGATGAGCCTATGCCGCTGCCTTTTTCTCAGTGGAAACCCTGATAATCTCTGTCTGCTACTTAGCTGCCTGTTTTCATGAAACTTCGTATACCTGAGATTTCCATCCCGGTGTGTAGTATGGTTGAAATTAGCTAGAAGTTTCAATATTCTTAGCAAGAAAGGGGGAGGTGGGCAAAAATAGAGAGAGACGATCACATTGGTCTTCTCTCCTTAGTTAAAAGTGGTTGTTACATAATCTCCCATTACTCTACAAGGATGTTTTCAAGAAAATAGTTCTTGGCTTCAGATCCTTGTATTTGAGAAGAAAAAAAAAGAAAAAAAAGAAAAAAAAATATTGTCCAAACATGCAGCAACAAAGGCACTTCGTTGCAATGCAAGTAGCAATAGGGAACTGAAACTTGACACTTTTTACCCCTAGTCTCCATCTCTCCCAAGTTCAGTTTGTGGTGGACATTATTTAGGAATGGAAGGCAAAGGAGTTCCTGGAAGTTGCAGAGATTATTTTTATATCTTATACATGGAGTTGTACTAGTAGTACAACAACAAGAGGGGATTGTAATTTTATGAGATGATTACCAGGGTTTTGAGCCCCACCATCCAGCCTTTTCTTCTTAGGAGGAGAAGAAAATGTGGTTGTGGAACCCATCCAAATGAAATTAAAATCCTGGATGCAGGAATTGGTAGGAGGAGAAACTGACAAGAGCATTTAAAGAGCATTTAAAACAACAGAATATGTGCGGGGAAAAAAGGAGGGCTACCAAAAATCATAAAAAAGAGGGGGCTACCAAAAATCATAAAAATGTCTCTCTATGGCTCAGCTTGCCTGTGTGATTTCCATGTACAGATAAGAAAAATCTTATAGGTCCTAATAACAGTACTGGATCATAGGGTGAACACAGACACATTCCAAGCATGAAATTGATATACTCTGTTGGTGACACAGGACATCAGTCCACTAAGAGTTAGGATTCATTAGAGAACATTTCGAAGAGCACCAGAACAAGCAGTAGTGGTGGCAAACGTATTTTTAGGTTTTAATACATCTTCAGCTTGCATTGTGTATACAGTTTTTCATGCAGTAAATCCCATCTGTAAAGCAGATAATCTTCTACTGCTTATGGATAATTTACTTTTCTTGAGTAATATGCTTCATGCTTATAGTATGCCCACCAATCAACTCCATTTCTTTCAAAAAGCAAGAGAACATTTCTAGGTGCGTTACCTGTTGTCAGCTTTCTAAGCTCTTTTGGCAACTAGTTTTCAGGACTTCCTTTAAATACTTATAAAACTACAACTGCTGTAAAGTGGAGATAATCACACCAGAGAAGGAGCAAACTTCTGGAAGGGAAGTATACAGATAGCATCCTTTAAAATTTTGTGAGACAGTTGAGAGGGCAGAGGAGAGGCAAGTGTGGCTGCTGGGGCTGAGTTTCGCATGAACACAGACAGGCTGGGAGCTGCTTTTGTTTGTGGGGGTCTCGATGCAGTTTGTGCACGTCGGGATGGGAAAAGCCAAGATTCTGGTGATGAACTCTGGCCTTTGAGATTTTTATGTGTGGACATTCCTGGGCATACCAAGACAAGTTTTTTATTCAAGAGCTCATTGTATGTCCTGTGTAGCTGTAGGGAGTGATTCAGGACTTTGCCAGCTACTGAGGACAGACCAGATGGGCAAACTGCTCTTATTCCCCCAAACACTCCTATGTCACATACTGCCTTTTTCCATTAAGCAATCTGGAGGAAATGTTGTACACCTCTATTTAGCCTAGTGAGGCTGGAACATTTTACTGTAACCTTCGTTCTTAGCATAAGGAGAATAAAAATAATTGAATGACATTCAAATACTGTTTGTTTGGTTTAGGGTTTTTTTTCTGTCTTGGTGTCTAAGTATTGAACAAAATTGCTAAGGCTTATATTCAGCAAAGTATATTATTAATGTTAAGAAGCTGCAAAAGTGTTCTGGTTCAACAAAGAACTTCAGTATGTGCCTAGTTTTCGTTAGAGTGACAGTTCAAAATGTTCTGCAGTATCCTCATGGAGCACTTAATTTATTTTTTATGAACTGTATTTCCTACACAAGCTGCATCTTGTTCTTAAAATGCTTTTGTGTACTAAAAACATTTTAAGATATCCTTTCTCCAATAGAAAAATAAAGTAGGGAAAGGCCTGACATTTTTATTTGTGTTTTTTGTTTGTTTGTTTTCAAAGCATTTTTGTGCAATGGAAAGTTTCACAAGCACTTGCAAGAAATTTTTGTTCCCATGGTCATCCGCTACATCGATCTCATGGAATCATCAATTGCCCAGTCCATTCACCGAGGTCTTGAACAAGAGTCGTGGCAACCTGTCAAGTAAGTGCCTTCTACAAGATCTGAACAAAGCACCTGCCTATAGCTTTCTGTCTAATCAGGTGTTCTCCCCCACTGTCCTCTAAATATTCTATTTTTTATTGTATTCCTACATTGTTTATTTCTTCACAGGAGCATCACCAACAGTCTTCCTAATGTAGCTCTTCCAAAAGTTCCAAGTTTGCCTCTTAATCTTCCACAAATACCTAGCTTTACTACACCAACCTGGATGACTTCTTTGTATGACTCCACGTGTGTATTCTTCAATAACCTTCTGACTGTATGTCAGCTCTGCATGGCCTTGCTAGTGTTCTGTGCAGCTGTATTTGGATTGCATGGTGTTTATGATCTCTTAGTTGAAAATTACTGTTTCTTGGGAGTGAGCCAAGCATGGACTGTTAGTGAGTTGCGCTTTCTAGTGCATTAAAATATAGCAGTCTTACATCTGATAACTTACAAAATCAACTTGGCAAAAGTCTGTCATAGTATGAATGGTGTTTAATGAGTAGTGGGGAACCTTTTGGATAACTGATTTTAGATTGTGGTTTGTAAAAAGTGAGGCAGCCCATCATATTTTTGCATGGGTTTGATTAACTCATTGTATATTGGTTCTGAAAGTCATTGACTGCAAAAATTGTCATTAGATTAAATATCCCTGTTGTGAGGAAACAGTAAAATTTTAATAAGTAACCAGAATAGAAGTACATCCATTTCTTTGTCTGTTTCAAAAAAATATGTATTTCTTTTTGATTTCTCCCCAACACTTCAGTGCTCTTTTCGTAAAAAAATGACATAGAGCAGACATGCCTTGTTCCATGGGAATATTCCCATGTTTACAGGCCAGATTTCTGTGTGAGGACACGTATACATTAGATAAAGGGTCAAGAAGAACCTTATTTTAGCTAAAGTTGTATTAGGAAAGGATGAATGTGAAAGACTTCAAAAAATGCATGTTCAAGATGCAAAGCTTAATAATATGATTTCAAGGCAAGTATTGTCTTCTCAAGTTTTATGACGGAGTTAAACACTCCTAACAAGTACTGAGATCCATTACTTGAAAAAGTTGATAGTTTGAGCTCTGCCAAACTTCTGGCACTTGTTTGTTGAGTATTATGATTGTTTTTCTGGTGCTAATTCCCCTAAAAGTTGACAAAACTCCTCTTAATCCTTGGCTTTGGTACCTTTTGTGTTTACTATAATAATGCTAGGTTTCTCCTGATGTGGTTATGCAAGTCGTTTCAGCTTTGAATACAAACTAATTGGTCTTCTGCTACTCACATTCCTTTCTGTTATTCCCATTCTTTCAAGGGTTACTTTTTTTTCATAAGAATAGCTTTCAGAGTTAAGAGCTGTTATAATTTTAGATGTGGTCTTACCATCTGTATTCTTGTAGCCCCATCCAGTAAAAATAACTTGTAGGTATTTAAAAATGTGTATTTTGAATATTGAATTACAATTAATATATAATAAATATGAATTCTGGTTGGAGGATTATAGTGGTAGATCTTTCTTAAATGAAGGGTTTGGTGTAGCAATAAATCCCTAGATTGTATTGTCAAAAAATGCTCAAGTATAGTGACATTCAGACATTGGCTCACCCCCCTTGCATATCTGGTATTAAGGTTCATGGTGTGTATGCCAAAGTATGCATAACATCCTAAACCGGTAAGTGAGGTTTGCAAAGCTTTTGGTGAACACTTAGTTTGACATGAGCTGTAAGCACTTCCCAGCAGTAGCTGCCACTCTGCTGCTTCTCAAGAGAAGTGGGGACGAGCGGTGTTCCCACTGTGATGTGGCCTCTGTAAGGCCATCATCCCCTTTCAGCCACCCTGCACAGCATTCGAAAAGAGCTCTGCCCAGGTGCTGGCTCCATTGTAGGCACCTCTTCATGGTCTTTTTCCCTAAACCTAGAGCTTTGAAGTTGCATTTTATAAAATGTGTATAAATTAATATTCAAGATTGAAGGTAGCATTGTTGCCTTTTTAATACTGTGGGATTCAGGTAGTATTTTAAGAATCAGCTCACCTATGTCCTACTGCAGAGCCAAGTAACTTCTCAGAATGGCCGTGTATTGTATTTGGATCAAAAAATAAAAGCAAAGGCGCTGCAAGCCAGTCGTTCTTCCTTCCAAGCTGAGGAGTTTCCTCTTTCTTGCTGGTTACAGTATCTCCACTTCCATGGAGGAAGTGGTTTACTTTCACTATCACATGAAAGAAAGGGGGAGCATTTTATTTCCCCTATTGCTCCCATCCCATTCTTCTCAGAAAGAAAAGAGCTTCCTCTTTCTGGTTAAATTCTCCAATGGGAAGTAACCAAATACCTAGGCTCCTGTACTTGTTAAGCAAAAGCTGGTGTTTCCTGTCCGTTTTGGTGTGATGAACACCCACCTTAAATGGACTGGAGTGATATATTGTGTTGTACAACGAGTCAGTGGAGGCACCTAAATTAAGGAGCCCAGGCCCTGCTTTGTCAGACGTCTCGGGTGGCTCCTTCTCCCCACTGAGTCTCCCAAGTCCTTCTCTCCCAATCCACTATGCTCCCTCCTCCCAGCCACACAGCTGATGCTTTGGGGAGAAGATGACTACATGTGACACTACATTGTGCTGGGCTTCTCTCTTTCTCTTTGAAAGTGGGGATTTTGGCCAATTAATGATTAGCAATTTGAATTACACAGTGAAGAATCTATAGGCAAAAAGAATGAGAAAAAGCAGTCCGTGAGCCAACTGAGTTATAGTTAAAAGTTTGCCTAGAATTCCAAGTCCTGTGTCTATTCTGTCTGCAATCAGAAGAGCTTTCATATTTTCCAAACTTTACTAGTGTTCATGTTCATGCTCTTATGTTTGTGTTTAAGTCCATTCATGTTCAAAAGAGCTGTTATGTGCCTACCTAAGAACTTTTGTGGAAGAGAAAGAGGTGAAAATGTATTCAGTTAGACATTTCTTTGCGTGCTTTATTGATGAAAACAGATTTTCCCCTCTTTCATGTAAAAGTTGCTGCAATTCTTATGAACATTACTAGAGAAGATTGTTTATATTTTTTAATTAACTGTAGCTTTTTGTTTTTTCCTTGATCATATATTTTGGAGCAGTAAATGTATGCTGCTTATAACAGCGCTTGGGAAGATCGTTACCATTTTCAGTTGTTTTGGCTTAACCTTTTATTATTGGGCATTGGAAAGGGAGATATGAAAAGGGGAAAGTGTTACGAGTAGTAGTCTGTTTTCTTGATTAGTCTCAGGAGAGGACAACTCAGAGGACACCTTGGCTAGACATGCAGAACACTGTGGATTACTGTTCCATTTGGCTGAAGAAAACATCTTTAAAGAGCAAAAGAGTTTGAACATTCTGTAAAAGCTTCTAGTCAGCCAGAATGAGGGGGTTTTTGTCCTTACTTACTCATTAATTGAAATGTACTATTTTAAATTGAATTTTTGTTCCATTTCATATTTTAAATTTAATTTCTCTGCCTCTTGTGGACCTGGCTTCTAAGTTAGATTTGTGGGTGATTTTATTTTTTTATGGTTTAATTTATATTTTTTTTACTTTCAGTGCAGATGTGACATAGATTCACTGACCAAAAATATTGTAGATACGGATCTGAGGTTGTCTGGTGCTGGTCTAGAACATCAGCTTTAGCAAAATTCAAGGCTAAGGCAACATGGAGTAAGATACCTGCTTGCAAGAGAATAGTCCTGTCTTGTCTTCCATCCAGAAAGGGTGACGTCAAAGGAGATATGTCAGCTATATTCTTCCAGCTATGGCTCAGCTATAATAAGTGACAAGGGGGACCAGCTGGAGCAGTCACAGTGCTGTGATTGTGGTAGGAAGGAATCTGGCCTGAATGTTCCTGAGCTCTCATGATGGATCTCTCTGTGTGTCTATGCATGCTAAATAAGTCAGGAGGCCACATTTCAGTGCTGTTTTAGAGGGATTGCACCTGTAGTGCCACAGGTGTTCCTTCTGTAGTGCTTGTCTACAGTAAAGTGTGACCAAATACAAATCTGCCATTTAAAAAAAAATATAATTTGAGACCTTCTCTTGCTGCCGTGACCTGATTACAAAGAGTGGACAACTAGATAGTACCTTTTGCACAAAGAACTAGTGCTGAAAGCTTAAGTTTTGACCAGCAAAACAGTGGAGTTTGTGCTTAGTTTTAAAAGTATAGATAACTATATTGAATATAGTTTTTTTAAAAAGAGTGCCAGTTCGGTTTCCTGGTAGAGCAGTATTATTCCATTCACTGGACTGAAGTAGCTTTACCAGACATGTTCAAATTAAAACTGTTCAATAGCCAAGAACGTGTCCTGTCCCTTCACAAAAAAAAAAAATAATTATTATTCTGCAATTATGGATGTAGATTCAAATGCTTTGGTGGTTTGACTTGAATGCAGGAATTCCTGCTACTGCCAAGATAAGGTAAAAACTGAGTTTGGCTCTTCTTCATTTTGCACTTTATGGAGTATTAAACCCTGAAGTGACATAAGCAGCTCCTAGTAGGGAAAGCAGATCTATAGATGGTACAACCACTGCAGGGTGTTGAGGTATGTGCTGGCAATTAATACCATGTCTAGTGCTTTTACTGAGTAAGGACCAGGAAAGATCCTAAAATCCAAATAAAACAAGTGCCTGATACAAATCAGAGTAAAAAGCTGATTGAGATCACGGTTTTCTGCAGCATTTAACAAACAAATTAGGTGATTGTGTCTGGATGTGTGAACTAGGGAAAAATAGTTGCTGTTGTAGCAGTTTATTTTCCTTCTCCATCTTACTAGTTTAATATGTTAGTCAAATTCAAGTATTACTGGACAAGGCTGAATAAAAAATTGAAGAACTGGACCTCAAAATTATATGAAAAGAGAATGAATGAATTAGTGTTTCTCACAGAATGAATTAATGTTTCATGAACTGTGTCTATTATTACACTTATTATAATTGTGAAACTTTATTTGGTAGTATAATGAAACCAAATTAAGTGGCTACCGGGGAGTGAACGTGCATAAGAATACATTGATGTTATTGAGAGCACATTAGTCCTCCTGAGTCCTAAAGAATTTCATTTGAAATTCCATTAGGCAAAAAAAGAAAAAACTATGGAAGAATAAAATACGGTCACATTGTATAATCTGATGATGAAAAATGGTAGTTCTGTTTCTTGAGAAAGTATGTTTTGTTTTTTAGAAAATATGTGTTTTTATCAACTGTAATATACATGCTGAGACTGTCCCCATTTCTGTTCCTATATAATTTGTCTTCTTCTTTTACCCCAGTCCTCTCAAAAACTGACTAAGGCACTTTTCAATCAAATATTGTATATAACATAGCTTTTACAACTTCACTCACTGCTGGTGTACACAGGAAATGTAATGAAAGCTTCAATATTTGATTATCATATAACTTAAGAAACAGTGCAACAGGATGATAAATTTTCTAAGGAGTGTTGGTGGTTTGTTATTCCTATTTGTTACTTAAACTTAGCAGCGTATAATAGTGCTTCCTGTTCAGGTCCAACCTTAGCAGGTAACGTCCCTATGCAAGTTGTCATCTTAGCAGTCCCGCGGGCCTTTTTCCTGTTTCTGCTGTTTTCTTTCAGGAGCATGATACAATGTAAAATTAACAATTGCTATTTAAAATAAGTGGGGAAAATATGCATGATATCAAAAAGGCCTGTCTGAAATGGTGGGATATTCTCCTATGCGTAGTGAAGACATCAAAACCTGCACCATTTAAAACCAAAGCTGAAGTCAGGGTTGGTTGGTCAGAGCCAGCCTTTTCCTCAGGCAGGCACCGCTGCTCTCAGCTTGCCCCCTGGCCTGGCAGCCCCTTTTGGCACTGAGATGGCATTGCAGAAGACAGCGATGGCTCTGAAGTCATGGTGGCCTTAAGGCAGTGGGGCAAGGGGGCGGTTGAGTGGGTCTAGAAGGTGGTGGGGTGTTGTGAGACCAAAGCAGTGCACCTGCTGCATCTGTGCTGCCTCTTCAGAGCCCTGAACATGAGCTGTGCTTTGCTTCACTTCACCGCCAGCTGTCTCAGTTAACCCGGTGTGAACCAGCGGTGGTGCTGAGGGGTGCATTAGATGGTCAGATATTAGAGGTCCTTTGTTTGTCTTCTCACTGACCCTGCTCTGTCCTGAGCACGCTCAGCACTCACTGACTTCTTCCATGAGAGATGGAATTACTTAACACTTTGATAATTATGTTCTTTTGTCATGAGGCAGAAGAAAGAAAATGGCAGTAGTGGCATATCTAAACTATTTTAAACTGTTATAATCTGAATTGGGATGGTCAGACAGAGTTTTTGTTGCTTGTGTCACTTAACATCCTGGAATGCCATGCTGAGTAGTATTATGACTCCTTAAAAAGTAACCCAGGCATTGCAATACAACACATCATGAAAGTGTAATTAATCCACAATGACAGTGGAGATGTAGCTGTAATTACTGCTAAGATTAGCCTTAAATTCTTGTGTCTTATCACAAGCAAATCTCTTTAAATATAACATTCAGTTCAGGATGGAAGAAGAAATTCAAAATCACATGAAGAATCTGAGATTATGCAGAGCCATATTAATCCCATGTTTGTTTGTGCACAGATTTATTTAAATAGTTCTTCTCTTTTTTCCACCGGGATCTGATGTTATTCCCTCAGTTAGAATTAGTGAGTGTTTATCAAGGGACTATTTGTCTGGGTATCTATTTTACAGTATTACTACTATTATTTCTTTGGTAGGCTTATCTACCAGATTTATGAAGGCAAGAAAACATAGGTGCAAAGTCTTCACTGTTTTGAAAAGGTCCTTACTAATTAATAATTCCTTTACCTTTTGTTTTTCCTGTCTTGATCTGAAATATGACTACTTCATTTTCCATGTTCCCTGTCATCCCATCTACCTCCCTAGCCTGTCATATTTCTCAGCTAACAGATGAGAAAACTTTACTTTTTTAACCCTAATGGGAATTACTTTAAATTTTCCATGACAAATTTCCATGACTTTAAATTTTCTTATTCACATTCGTGGAATAAGAGCATCTGTGCTGTGAGATACAGTGAAGGAGGAAGATGGTGTGATAGGGAAGTCTATTTGGATAATTCTGTGGCATCTCGATAGACATCCATACATTTATCTTCTGTTTCTTGGGGACTTTGTTTTGTTTTGTTTCTTATAGAAATGGCTCAGCTACATCAGAAGATCTTTTTTGGAAACTGGATGCCCTGCAGATGTTTGTTTTTGATCTTCATTGGCCAGAACCAGAATTTGCTCACCATTTAGAGCAGAGGCTTAAACTCATGGCCACTGACATGATAGAAGCCTGCGTTAAAAGGTACAGTTGAAATGATAAATTAAATATTAGAAGAGATTTTAAAAGTAATATTGGAACGGCCATACTGGCTCGCAGATGTGCATCTGTACCAAAATCCTGTTTCCTGCCATGGTCAGCAGCAGATGAATAGGAAAAGATCTTAGGAATCAGGGCAGCTGTAAAGAAACCATGACTTGTGTGTATTTCCAGCACTTGGCAGTCAGCAATTTGGCAACATCTAAGAAATATCAAGGAGAATTTCTACATATGTTGTGAACAGTCCCTTGGAGGTCAATCTCTTCTGATCCATAGCCGTGACAAATATTAAGAAATCTCAAGCTGTCTGTAAGAAATATATTGCAAACTAAAGAGTATACAGAATTTCTGCATTTATACAATAAGTTAAACTAGTTAAAATAAGTTATTGGAAAAATAATTTTTTCTAATTCATTTTATGCCTTTTTAAAGATTATTACAGATTAATGTGGGAAAGGCAATTGTTTTAATATAAATACTTGGATTTCTCCTAGGCAATAAATCTAATGCCACATGTTGTCATTATCTAGAACTTTACACCACACAGATTTGGCTGTGTGGATTTTAATGGCACACACAAAATAGGTTGAAAACGGCTCACTGCCAGGATCACAGGCAGAAGCTGAGAACAGAATTATTAATACAGAGGCACTGTAAAAAGTGTTCCTTATGGATCAGGTTTTGGCCTGT
>JAOXJK010000001.1:24694687-24723601 GCA_025774025.1 Xenus cinereus
AACATCTTTGCTACTTTGCTTTTCTGGAGAATAAGAAAATGGTGGCAATAAATGAAGGTTTAATTAATATTATAGAATAATGCTAGTGTTAATACATAAAATGTATTAATATTTTAGAGTTAATACATAACATACTAGTGTTAATACGCTAAGTATGTTTTAGTGTGGTCAAAAATACTATACATCAGGTAACAAAGAAAGTAAATTATATCCAGAGAATGGATTGTATTGGACAGTAGCAACTCAGAAAAGAATGATAGAACTATTCTATTATAACTCTTATTGTGATACTAATATGATCTATAACAGTTATTAAAATGGAAATAGGATGCTTCCATTCCCATATTCTTAAATTGTGTCAATTTTTGGTACTCATCTAAAAATAAGTTTGGAAAGAAAACATTACTTTTATATTTATGTATTATGAATTACAGTAATTTATTTCAGTGACATTGCTCTCTATTTACACTGGTGTGAGAAGAAAATAGGTTTTTTGTATTTTGTATCTCCTGATACATCTTGCTTTTTAATATAAGTATTAATATTTGCTTAATAAAAAAACCTCCTTTTCTTCAATAGAATTCTCTTTTCTATTAAAGCCATAAGAGAATCTTTTAATTATATTTCTTAGAAGCAAGTATTTAGTATGATAAACTGCTTCTTAACGTAGAAGTGCTGGAAAATATGGGGTATTTTCTTTGCTTTAAATTCTTCTTAGTTATCATACAAGGAAGCATATTGTTATCTAGTAGGCAAGAAGAGAATACTTTTATTATTCAACTGAATTAGCTGAAGTAGTGCAGAACCTTGAGATTACCACCAATGCAATTGTTTATTGAACGGGTGGATATTCTGCACTTACAGAATTTTATTTCAAAGATGTTCTCACGTGCTTGTACATTGTTAAGCCAACATGTTTAGTAAGGTTTATACATTTGTACACTGGTTGTTCAGAATTATCAGAGAGACTTGTACTATGAATTGTGTTTTAATGAACAGAACAAGAATTGCATTTGAGGTCAAGCTGCAAAAGACAAACAAATCAACGGACTTGCGTATCCCTTCTTCTCTGTGTACCATGTTTAATGTCTTAGTTGATGCTAGAAAACAGACGGCTAAACTCTGCATTCTGGATGGGGGGCAAGAGGTAAGTGGAATTTTGTATGTTTAATTTGTGTGTTTGGTTAGTGTGAAACATCTCACGCTGCAGACAGTCCTTAGTAGATTAATTTCAAAGTAGCTGAAATGTGTCAAGTAGCTGTTTCTACAGAAGCACGCATAGGCTGCTCCCCAGAAGCATCATGCAAGACAGAATCCCTCATCTTCCACCAAAGACACAAAGTGCTTCTGTAATTTATTTGCTTTGACCTGTGAGTCTGTTGAGCATTCAGAGGATTTCTTGACTCACAGCCCCTCCAGGAATTTCTCTTGGGTTGTAGCAGAGAAACAGCCCACTTCAGGACTCTTTTCTATCAGTAAAATTGAACCAAAACATTGTCCTTTGCAGCCAGGTTTTAAGCAAGTAAGGTTTGTTTTTAAATGGCTCATATGCCCAACATACATGCCTGTACATGTGCTGAAAATAGAGGAAAGAAATAATCAGGTAATTTGAAGGGATTTTTTTACTTGGTCTCCAAAGACAGGGACCATTTTGGTGGTAGTCTGCTGCCTGGACTGTAGATGCTCCACGGTGGAGTGCTGATGTGCCTTTGAAAGATATTTAGACTTCACTGGCTGCTGTCCTTCCCAAGTTGTCACTCTTGGCAGGAATAATCTGTGAAGTGAATAAGGGCATAATACATAGACTGGGGAGATCTCTAGAATAAAATTAAAACTGTTCTTGCTGTCCTAATGCATTAGCAGCATAATTTTGTTTGATTTTGTTTTGGAGAGAGGGTAAAAACATCTTTCAGAATTTGGCAACAAAAAAGTATGTCTGTTTTCAGTAGTTTCACATTTACATTATTTGATCATATAGTTTCTGTTGATTTTTCCATTTCTGTAATGTGCTCTTCATTTTATAATTTCATCTTTTTGAGTTAGTGTATTCGATGTAATTGTCTTTTTTTTTTTCCCAATTCAATGAGACATTCATCATTTTCCTGTTCTACCCTGTCATCTTTATTTTTCCTTTTGGTTTTCTGTGACATGAACCAGTTTGCTAGTCAATGGGTAAGTATCTTTTCCTTGTTTTTTTTCTTTGGTTATTAACAGCCACTTTTTATTTTAAATGGTAATATTGCTTTTCTTGTTAATTTGTTAGCCTAGCCCTAGGAATTCCTTTACAGCCTGACCTTGCTACAGACTGATCATCAGCTTCTCAATTCTTCTTTCCTTCATCCTCTTAAGGTGGTTTCAGATTAATTCTTCGCTCTTCTGCTTTTCAGACCCAGTGTCCTGTCATACTGGGTCACAAAGTTATGGGCTCTTTTACCTCTCAGTGAGGCAAAAGAGCAATAAACAACTTGTTTCAGTCTCATCAGAAGTAAACCACTACTAGAAACTCTTTGCCTTAGGCTGATGCTACCATTTCATCTTTTACTTACTGTCCAAGCAGTAACCTGCAAATACACACATGCAACACCCTTCTCTGGGGACAGACAATGCCAGTACCTCCATAAAGACCTGCAGACAAATGGTATAGCCTCATTCTCCACAGTCACACAGTTCCTCTCACCTGGTCTGGACGGTACCTCCTGCATTGTCAGCCAGTCCCCCTCAGAGCCAAGGTTGAGCATTCACATTACCTTTTGGACTACAGACCCTCACCAGGTTCTCTTCTGAAATCTTCCCATTCTCTAGATTTTCAAGCTCTATCATACTCTTCACAACACCAAAACAGAAATACAGGCCTTATTCCTTACTAGGTCTTATCGTGCTTCTTTTCAGTGCAAGAGTTTGATAATTTAGCATACCTGTGATAAAATGCACACTTCTTTCAAAGTTCCCAAAATAGCCTTCATCCCAATTAATCTAATAAAACAACATCAGAAATCTAATAAAACATATCAGAAATTATGAGATAATGTGGAAACTTCCTTCTTTCTTTGAATTATTTTGAATTTCTTTGAATTATTGCCTTAGCAGTTTCTTCCATTCCCAAGGCTCTTTTTGAAGATTAAGAAAAAAATTGACTTTTCAGTTGCTTGTAGCTGATATCATACTTCTTTGAAATGCTTCAAATTTGTGGGGTGAAGTGCTTCTAGAATCTGTCCATCTGTCAAAGCAGGCAGGAGAGCATCCAGTTGCATCTCTGACAATTCTACAGGAGCTCTGGCATTTCAAATCACTCCTACTTAGCCACTTGGCCTTAAAATTTTTTCCATATTACCTTTCCCTTGTCCTCTTTCATCTTCATTTTAGTCTCAGACATGGTCCCTTATGCCAGTCAGGAAAAGCGTTCCCTAAGGCCTGAGTTAAAATTCTTTTAAAGGGCTTTTCATTCACCTAAAACTCAACACTGAATGTCTATCTGACCACTTCTAGACCTTACTCTGCAAGTGACGGAAGGTGTTATTTAATTAGATGGTTAGACTCAAACATCTCTTTTAATACAGCCTGCTCTTTTCATTCCCTATATGGAGCTATACGCAGTTGTATATCTTGTTCAAGTAGAGTTAGATGTGGAAGTTTTCACCCTGAGTTGTTGGAATGTGCTGCAGCAGTGCTGTGTATATCTATAAATAAATTTAGGGAAAAGTGGGCTTTAATTTGATGAACTTTGTTTCTGAAGCTGTTTTGGTTCATAAAATTGAAGGAAGAGATTAATTTAACTGCAGAATTGCTAGAGAATTATAGCCGATTTGATAGTAAAAAGTGCAAAGACAATTTAATATACATAAAATATTGTTATATGTTGGCAGTAGCAGTTTCAGTTCAGAAGTTCCCATGCAATTTGTTTTCACAGGCATCCAATCTTAAAAAAAAAAAAAAAAAAAAAACAAAGAAAAGCTAGCTCGAAAATCTTTTAAACACATTAAATGTCTTTTAACAAAAATCTTTTAAACCAAAATACCTTAGTAGTTTAAACAAGCCACCTCCAGCATTGGGTCACAGTGAGGTAGAATAGAAAAGAACATAGAATATATTGTAGAACTGAGCAAGTTACAGTTCTCAGCTCATCACCATAAGATTTAGGAACGAACACGTCTGTTCCCAAAAAGCACAAGTGTCAAAAGGCACTGAAATACTTCGTCTCCTTCCAAGTGCTACTAGGAGCAGAGATCCACATCTGGAAGACCAGCCAGGTTTTCCTCAAAAGACAGTGGAATGACACACCACACCAGTAGGCATAGTTTTCTTCCATGTACCTCCTACAGCTGCAGCTGTAATTCATATTTTACTGGGAGTTACTCTGGGGCAGCTGGAGGGACAGAGCTCCCTTCAGGGGATTCGGGATGATGCTGAAAGACTCCACAACGTGTATTCAAATAATTTAGCTCTGGGGGCTGACTTCAGGCTCCATGTGGATTGTGATCCCATCGGCCAGCAGAGGAACATAAAAGCATAACGATCCATAAATATGTTTGGAAAAAGGGTGAGGATTTGTCTGCTCTCACCGAGCAATCTTAGCAGAAGTAGAAAAGCTGCCCCACAGGGGCTGATTTCAGGACAGTGCATACAACCTTGCCAGCTCATATGATTTTATCATGAGTTCTGAAACATTTGCCATCTTCTTAAAGCCTGTCTCCTGGAGACAAATAATCTTCCAGGAGGATCTGAAGTTTTGTTTTGTTGGGGGTTTTAGTGGAATTTGGCATTGGAGAGGAGTGGGTTAAAAAATTATGATCTTATAGTTTGCAAAATAAATCTTAAAAAAAAAAGATTAACTTCAGGTTAAAAAAAAATCAAAAATTATTTCTAAACAAATGTCATAAATTTGGAAGCTTGTTATGATTTTTGAATAATTTTATTTAGTTCTTGTTTTTCTTGGTCACACAGTGAAGTTACTGATTATATTCCATTCCCACAAAAATATATTTGCCTTATGTTGAGGAAAAAAAAATAAAAGAAAAAAGCAAAAATATAGGAACTGATCTTAGAATATGCGTGGATCCATTCATTTAATATGCTATGGAGATAAAGTTGCAGACACTTTATAGGAGGGAGAACTGTTATTTTTTTATGGATCATAGGAATACGTATAGTTTTGACATGCATCTGTCAGAGAATAATCGTTTATTATGTTCAGAGAATAAGAAACCATTGCCTTCTGAAAATTGTAAGCAAAAGATGTAAGATGGTTTGGGGTGATTTAAGTCCTTAACAGATCAAGGGAATATTATATTGGTCAAGACATTAATATGATTAGAATAAAATATATCTGGAACTATGGACAATTCTTTTATGTATTTCTGGTACATTCTCTCACTCTTTCGAGATGTCTGGTGATGTTTGTCTGAAATATATATTTGCATTTTCCAAGTGGTTTTAAACTTCAAAAGAAATTAAAATGAAAAATTAACACACTTGGTATCTGGAACAGCTACAGGTGGGTGGGCAAACACATCTCATAGTTTTATTCTCTCTTAATTTAGATGCAAGTTCGGTAGGTGCACTGGTTAGAAAATCATTCCGAAATATATTAAGCAGATCAGATTTAATGTTTTGGTTTGTATGGCAACTCTGAGACAGATGAAAAATAGCCTTTAAAAACTTACAACTCGGAAAACTATTCAGCTGGCAGCTGCTAAGTTAGGCTAATGTTTATACTGACCTCAGTACTTTTACTCTGAGCATTATGCTGTTAGCTGTTCCAAGTAGCCTTGAACTGTGAAGATAGGGTTAGTCTTTACAAGTCACATTTTCTGTGAAGTGGCTATTGGGGACAAGCTTTGCTGTCAGATAAATGTTTCTAAAGGAAGAATTACTGTTTAAATTGATGTGCCTCCTTGACAGAATGGGATCCCTAGTTCCTGTTAATTTCAGGAGGGAACTCTGTAGTATTATCTAAAAAGTCTTTCAGATTTATTTTAAAAAGCATTTACTTAAAGGCACCTTCTTTATGAAAAAGCGAAAGAAAAAGGCTATGGAGAATGAAGTCTGTTTTATTATGCCTTTTATGGCCTATTAATTTGTAACCATCTATTCTGCTTTGTTGATGAAATTTTAATTTTGCCCTTGCTTGAGCATATTGTAAGATTTGTATAACTGCAGCTCACTGTGCTAACAGAAAGGCTCTTTTAGGATGAACAATTGGAGCTCATTTTATTTCTAGAGGACATTTAAAATAACTTATGAATGAGAGTTGTCAGACATGAAATGCTGTATTAATTAAATCTTATTCTAGTCTTTTTGCTTCTCCAGCTAAACCAACCCTTTAGAAAAAAAATACATGGCCACCTTAATTATATAGGAGAAGACAAAAAGTATCCTTCACATTCCTTCGCCTGAATAAGAATAAGAACTCAATTCATCTAAATAATAACCCCATTAGCTGCTTAACTCAACAGTGTACATGGGAAAATTTTCAACACAGAATGTAAGAAAGTGTTGATTGGGTGGATCGTTTTCAAGGGTTTGTTCTTCTGATGTTCAAAATGATAATTTTAAGTAAATCTGATCTGGCAGGGTTATCAGCTTTGTAACGTTTATGACTTATGACAAAAGTGTGTGTTCATATACATGCTAATGCTTCTTTATCTTTTGAAACACAGCAACAATACCATTCAAAAATAGATGACTTGATTGAAGAAACTGTTAAAGAAATTATTTCACTTCTTGTTTCAAAGGTAAAACTATTTAGATTTTGATTTATAATAAAGCTGAAAATATGTCTCTAATTATTGAACTTCTGAAATGTCTTTAAATATCACTTTTTTCTGTAGACAGATTGGGGGCACAACAGCATGATTTATGAAAAATAGTCATGGAAATAATGTTGAGTTTACAGAATTAAATTTTATAACCTATTAGGTAAATAATTTCTGTGCAACCTGCTAATCAGATAAGTTTCTCTTTTTTATTTCTGTTAGAGATAAGAACTGCTAGCAGCTAGTAGAACTGGTAGGATTTTATTATGTCAATATTAAGTAATAGCATGTTTTATTTTTTGTTTAATTTTTCACATGAAAACATTCTTCCTATCACTAAATAGTGTTTAAATTTTATATTTAGGGATGGGCAACATCCTGAGTGTCACTATAACATTTTAATGAGTTTTTGTTCCACAAACCATTTAATTTAAAAATATTTTATAAGTTGTTATTTCTTGAAATTAGCTTTGTAGGTTTTTATATTTAAAAAGAAAATAAGTTTTGACATGGTATAGGGACTTAACAATGAAGAAAACTTAAATAATGTCTTGTGTTACTGTAGCACCGCTACTCCAGTAAAAGTATTAAGTGCTTGATATAAAAGAAAAGTTTTCAGTCCCTGATAGTTTGAAGGTCACAGCAAATAATGACAGAAAAGAAAGATTTTATAAGAAGTTTGTTATCTTTGTATTGAAAACTGCCCAGAAATATCTGATTTTCAAAGTAGGAGAAATAAGCCATACATTTACAATTTGTGAGTTAGTGACAAAAAATAAGACTCTGGTCATATTTTCATCATTCCTTCATTTTCACTTGTCACAGCTTCCTGGCATGGGGTGGGAGGAGCAGGAATCTCCCTTCGGATTGATACATACCACACTTGCACAGGACTTAAGAGGAAGACTTAGTAGAATCATTGAAGTTTAGGCAAAATATATCCACTTACTGATAAATATGTAGAAACCACACATTTTTCTCTAAAGTGATATTTTGATTTAAATTCGCTGCAAATGGTTCAACTCGACAGTTTTGAGTTTTACTTGCCGCCTGTCATCACTCACGCTAACCCATCAGTTTATGTTTTTAGTGTTCTTGAAGAGGAAGAGAGGGGAATTTAATCAAAGCAAATCATGCTATTACAAGTTAAACCTTTTGCTTATTTTTTTTAATATCTGAGATTATATAAGAAGGAAGAAAATTGTAATATTCCTCCTGGATATATGTACAAGAAAATCTAGAGACAACTGGTGGGATTTGCATTATTAGTTATCACTTATACTATTACCAGAGGTTGAAATCTCAGAACAGGAAGCAAATTTTCAGTCACTGGCTGGTCATTAGAAGCTTAACCAGTCTCTCCTCACTTGAGATGTGAAATGCAATGACATCCCGATTGCTTCAGTTTCAAGGCAGAAGGCCTCTGAGGGTACAGGGGAAGGCTGATGTTTCACTCTTAGTTTTGGCCAGGAAAAATGCACATCAACGTGCATGATATCCATTTGTCTTTGTTTTTTCCATCTAATATATTTTAATTATTTTTTAGCCTTTGCCACTGTATTGTTTCCTTTGCATTCCAGTGGAATAAGTGTTTTTAGCTGCAAGTCATCTATGAAAATGAAAAGAGTACTTTCACTTCAGTGGGACTTTACTTGGTAAAGACTAAACTGTGCATTTTGTAGGCGCGACTTACCAAGCTAAAGCATTTAACAAATCACAGGAAGAGCACGCAACAGTGAAACCAAGCACAGTGTGTCTCGGGGTAACCAACTCAGAGAATGTGAGGTGTATGCAGAAATGCTCCTGGAGCTTCACGCGTCCCTACACCGAGATCTCAGAAAGCAAATTTCCAGCTTCATAACTAAGCCTTTCGTTTAAATGGGACATCCTTGACACCGCAATGTTTTGCTTTCTGTTCTTTTGTGTCCTGCTTGGACTGGAGCCGTTTGTTGGCACCGTGGACACCATGTTGTTTGTGAGATCAGCCCCTTCCATAGCGGGTCTTTGCACAATAAGATTGAAAACCCTTCTGCAGAAAGAATCCTTGCCAGCCAGATAAAATGAGTTAAAGTATGAACAGCAGCTTCTCACAGGCATGCAATGGCAAGGCAGAAGGCTGGTATTCGGTCTAATAAAAGGACTGTAATTATACTGTGCAAGGGGTACAGAAACAACTGCCACTCTCTGTCGTGATGTGGTTTTATTCCTTGATCAGCACCTATGTACTGGTGTCTTAATTAATCACTGTAAATATGACAGGTTAGATTGATAAATGACAAATGTAGCTTTGCACTTGCTCCTGCTCCTTGAACTGTTAAGAGCAGGGCTTATTGTAAAGTGATGATCTCAGTTCCTCTGGAGGTGACACTGTTGTGACACTGTTACAGTGCCCATTAACAGCATGCCAGATGGAATTTTGTTCTGTCCTCACACTCATAAAATGATATTCGTGGTTGTGGGAATGACTGTGTTGGGAGCAAGGGATGACTTTTAAAGCAATCTTTATATAAAGTGGAAAGCAATTCGTACGTGTAAACTAAATGTGCATGACTACAACGGCTGACGGGTATTTTGTGTTATGTACCATTAATTACTTGAGCAACATAACATCACAGAGAGATGTGAGAAGGGGATTTGTTTGCTTTAAGGCTAATTTGGAGGAGTTTAAACACTAAGGCTATAATTAATGCAATTAATAAGATATTTTTTAGTTAGAAATACATTTTGGCACCTTTTCATGCCACTTGCTGAGTCACACTCCTCACTCGGAGAATCACAGGTGAAAGTATGGGGGAGAGGAACCACACCACACCAGAGTTTTGAGGCATACACCTTCTTGCCCCTTCATGGCCAGGTAGTAGCAGTTCAACAGCACATGCTGTTGACAGAAAGTTGTAGTGCTGTTACACTGTTTGGTGAAATCAGAGCTGGGTTTCTGTTCAGTAGCAAAGATAAGAGAAACATGACATTGAGATCACCACCTTTAACAATTGTGCTCCATCGTCTTTGATGCTGTGATCTTAGAAACTGTGGTCCTAGAAAAAGACATGTGTTTTCTACCCAAAATTCATGCTGGTTACACACACTCCTATCATTAACCATGCGCTCTAGAGGCAGCAAAGTCATGTTGAGTAGCAGGCCCACCTCAGGAGAATTTCAGGGCTGGGTTTCTATTTCTACAGTGGTTCAGCAGTTTTCATTAGTTTGATCGATAGGTGAAGCTGCAAAAAGAATGTTGTACTTGATTTCAGCAATTTGTGACGTGGAGAAAGTGAGCAAATTTACAATTTGCATTGCCCTGCTGAACATTAAAAATCTGAGGAAGGAAAACTCACATTCTCATTCCAAATATTTGCTTTACATACTGTGCATTTAGATTGTAATCTGTGCTTTTCCTCCAGGTTGTTTCGGTGTTGGAAGGTGTGTTGTCTAAATTGTCAAGATACGATGAAGGCACTTTCTTCTCATCATTAGTTTCATTCACTGTAAGTGTTTGGATTCACAATAGGTCTGTTCTTCTTCTTTCTGTGCAGAATTCTGAAATTGGGCACAATCTATAGTAATAAGCACTTACTGTGTGTTTTATTTTTAATTTTCTAAAGGTGAAAGCAGCTGCAAAGTATGTTGACGTTCCCGTAAGTACAACCCTTTTAATTTTTTTTTTCTAGTGTTCATAATAATTCAAATAATCAGGGGTTTGTTAGCTTACATTTTTTTACTGTTGACATTTTGCTTTCCTGCAGAGATTCGTTATAGCTTTACACAGACTATTTAAACAGCCACTACAACCCTCGGAGGCATTTCATTTCCCTCAAGCAACAAGTAACTCTCAAAGCAAAGTTTAGAAAGGTTATTCTCAATGCACTTTTTCAGTTGTGGAAGAGTTGAGGTTTGTAACTTAGTTATTCTTTTGTAGGGGTCTTTCCATCACTTGGCTAAATTGTTCAAATGTACCAGATTAGCACCAAGTAAAAGCACCATACTTGAATACCCATTATTTATTGATTTCTTGCTTCAGGACTCAATCCTGCTTATTTAATCCCTTATTTGCTAAATCTGTATTTGATTTACCATTGCTTATGCAATATTTGTGTGGTATAAAGAAAAACTAAAAAGAGTAGCTGTTGGAGCTCTTCTATGCATCAAAGCAAAATTCAGCTATTAGAATATTTTAATTAGAGTATCATAGTAGAATATATTTTCTTTAAAAAAGCAAGGAAGAAATTATCAAATAATGTCATTATCTCTGTCAATAAATATCCTTTGTTCTCTCACAAGTCTATATTCTCATCCCTTTTTATGTGATTCTAAAACAATCTTATTTTCCAAGCATAGCAAAACAATGACTAAAATTATTATGTTAATGACCTTACAAGAACTAAAATAGCAAATATAGAGGAACACCAGACATGATAGACTGTGTGGTGGCTAGAAATTCTTTCAGCAGTTCTATACTTAAAAATATAATACTTGCAAGCTTAAATTAATTACTTCTTTTTTTAAATCTGTGCAGCCTAAATAAAGAGAAAATTCTCTATTTCTGGAATTTGTTATTTTGCTATCTTTATATTAGCTTTATTCATAAGACAATGACTTGTAACATTTCTGTTCAGATGATGTTTTCAGAATTTTTTTCTTATTCGGTTACATGTGGACTTCCTGTTGAATTGTATAAATGCTCTTGTGTTTTATAAAACACAATCTTGCATTCAAAGGAATGACCTCATATCAAATCCAGTTAATTTAGAATACTTCTTGTTAATATATTGAGCTGTGGAGCTGCCACAAAAGGTCATTGCTGAGGCACTTAAGACTGAAAAGCCTAAGGAAAAAAATTACTGAACAAACTAGAAATTCATTGACTTCTTTCAGGTAACATGAAAAACTCTCCAAATAACATAGAACAGCTATGAGAAGGAAATGTCAAAGTCTTTTACCATCGGCCTGGATATGTTGATGTTGAAGTTCACTATAAAGATGAGACCAAAAAATACCTTTGCTGCAAGCTGAGGGGAATATTGTGAGTCAGGTCACACAGGGATGTACTGCTCCGAAGAGAGGGGAAGGCAGAGTGGGATGGTGGTTGCTAGAGCCCCGTTGCCTTTCTCACATTCACTGAGTGGTGTTGCTTGGCCTGAAGAGACAACCAGATTATTGACAGACTCTCACGTTTCTTGCTTTTTTACAGCCCCTTTGCTTTTCAGCTCTCCCACACACCTTTCCCACAGCTCAAGACGTGAACTGGACTGTAGCACTACAGTTGTAAATTACAGGTGTAAACGGTGCTTCAGGGAGGCTGCGGGTCTGACCAGGCAAACGTTTTTACAAGTTCTGGAGAACATTTTTCCTGGGTTGAAGGAGTTTGGTAGGCTGGGGTTTGGTTTTGCTTCCTCATATTCTTCCCCTCATTGTGAAGATGCAGTTGAGGTCAAGAAGAACCGTTAGTGTCACAACTGACAGTGAGTGTCCAGTCTGAGTAGGGTCTAAAATCACTGGTTGTGGAAGTTACAAATTCCAACTGCAAAAGGAGGCTGTAAGTCTTCACATTACAAGGTCCCCTGCTGGGCTCACAATTGAAGTGAGAAGTGGAGAGGGAAGCAGCAGAGGGTGAGGAATTTATGCTGAGCTCTTGGTTGTGTGATGGTAACCTAGCAAACCTACACTGAAGCTAATTAAATGCCTCATGTATCTGTATTTTGAACTGATATGGTTTAAAATCTCTTCTTGTCCCTCCTTACCATATAGCTGCATACATGGAAGTGAATTAAAAGTGACCACAGTAGGCCCTTGCTTTTGATACACTTGCAAATATGTGCAAAATTGCACTTTATTAGATGACCACATTCTGGCCCCGTGCCCCACCTCCATTTGAGGATCTCGCTGGGTCACCTTAGCGCTGTCATTGGGGTCCCTGAAACGGAGCTTGGTGAATATGGGGGAGAAGGAAGGTGGGGGGGAGGGGAAGATGGCAAAAGGCCTTTGGGGATTTTTTTGAGTTTGTGAATTCAACCGAGGTTTTGATCTTTGATTACCAAGTTCAATGTTTGGCAAAGAGGGGAAAATATGCTGGTTTATAGTGAAATAAGAAGAAACTAACTAGACAAAAGAGTTGCTATAAGAAAATGAAGGTAGTACTGAGCAAGATGTTTTAGAGAGAGGATGAGAGGTAAAGGGGATAAAAAAGTTAAAAGGTAAATAAAAATGGTAGCGAATTCAAAAAGAAGGAGGATATTCTTGGATGATTCTTGGTCATTTTGAGGAAAAGGTTGATTCTATTAATATTGAGAGGGGATTTAGACATTAAATAGTTGGGCACGAATATGCACACTCCCCAGAAGGCATCCTTCAATTTCTCAGGGCCAGGGTGGGAAATGTAGACACAGACGTGCAGTTCATTTGGCAGATATGTTTGTAAAAGTGTTTCTGTCTACCCTACTATTCATTAATCTTGCCAGATAATTATGAATAACTCCATCCAAAAAAAAGAGTTTAATCCCAAACCGGAACACCTGTTTAAGAAAACATTCAACATAAGCCTCCTTTTTTCAGAATGCCCTTTAAGAGTTGCGAGGAGCTCTCATTGCTTTCCCCAGCCATTGCCTATAGGGCTATATGGACACTGTAATTGAAACACCAACAGAAATACTAGAAACAGTGCGAAATAATCCAGACTAGGAAGAGTAACAACAACAATGTAGCTGGTTGCAATTACACTCTTTTGTTGGTAATTGTCCCAGTATGCTAGACTCTGAAGTGAAGAAATTGTGGCTGCTGTGCGCGTGAAAGAAACCAAATGTTCAGAGAAAAATAACGCAAACATTACAAATATAAGTAGTGCATGAAGGATGCAATTTTTTCTCATGTTAATACTGGGTTTTGATGTTAGGGAATGCAGGAGCTGATTTAAGTTACTTTAAAAAAAAAAAAAACCAAAACAGCTCACCTAAATCCACTATAACTCTATGTTAGTTTCTCTTAAAGCCCAAGCAATCTTTAGGAGATGTAGAATGCCTGTATTTTTTTTTTTTTTTAATATTCTCTTCACAAAGCCAGTTAATTAATGATAATAGGGAAAGAATGCAACAGAATTGAGGGCAAAAAAATGTATATCGTTAATCTCAAATGATTATTATTCCTCAACCATGTAGACAATTTCATTGTGTTCAGTTTCTCATCATGTAAGTCAGTTTCGCGCTCAAATAATTGTGTCTCTGGCTGGTCATTTCTACACACATTTGCCTCATTTACAAATACAACCAGAGCAATTACTCATACAAATTGAGCATCCAGTTACATGCATATTTATATACTGCTTTTTTGTTCAGAAAGGTATGTTTAAATCCCTTTGTAGGGGCCAGTAATCTATGCCAGTCATTTAGAGGGCACAGAAGGAACCTAATCCTCCCTCACTTCATGTAGGCCACCTGTCATACCAAGTGCAGCGAGGCCATTTGAAGGGCCCGGGGCTGACAGCAGTGCACAGCTCGCACAATGCCAGGCCTCTCCCTCCGCTCCTGCCTTTATGCGGGGATCAAAGGTATGAAAAGGGGCCTCACACATGTGCCAGCATTTGACTTATGGGGTCCCGTAGAGGCCAAAGTAGGAGCTCTGCCTCCTACCAGGCAGATACACACTGGGACCTTCCAGATACCTCCGTTTCCAAATATCACATTTGTACTGCGTGGCCTCATTTAGCTGGTTTTAAGAAGCAAACGACTTTTTCTGGAAAATCAGTGTTTATTCAGGTGAGGCCATACTGTACCATTCATTTTTAAGCAGGATTTACTTGGAGACCTCTGTTCAAAAATAAAGAGCACAGAACAGTCATTATCATCATGCTCGTGCCTTCTCCTGCTTCCTCCTCCTCCTCCTCTGTATACCCAAACCTGGAAACTAGCCCTTCTGTTTTCAGATCCATAAAAACGAGCTATTGCAGAATTGGAGGGAAAGCCCTGCATCATCTGTTTTAAGTCAGCAGTATTATTGAGATACCTCTTAAATGGAGTAGGAAAGTTAAAATACAGTAGAACATGTGGGAAAAAACACATATTTTAATACCTACCATACTGTAGCATTTTGAAGATCTTTTGCACTACAGAAAATCAAGATCCCAGTGCAGACACTTGCATGCCTGTGCTGCTCCATGAATGCACATATATGAAAAAGTGTTTGCATAAATGCTTGCAGAATCACAGCTTAAGTTCTGCATTGACAGTTCTCAAAACACACACGCTTAGCCTTTGCCAAGGTTGCTTTTTCTTCTCCAAGAAGATGTATTAGAGGCACGGAAAATGCAATGTATTTTTCATTTAAGCAAAATATTCTTTTTCATAACCTGCGAGAATAAATTGTTTCCTTTGTAATAGATCGATTATACAAATGATGCATCTTGCTGCCTGTCTTATGTATTTTGATTTGCAAGAAATGAAGGGAGCGGGGATCAAGTGTACATGATTACAAGTATTTTTGATTCAAAAAATATTTTAATGATACTTTAATTCTGTCATTCCAAAGCCCAAGTGATGAGCCTTGCAGTATTTAGAGGAGAAATTTCAGACAGTGAAATTTTCCAACGTGCTCTTTCATTTGGTGGTGGACACTGAATAAGGAGCTCCTGTGTTTCTCACAATAGCCCCCTCCAGCTCATCACTCCTTTTCATTTCATTGTTACATCCACCCTGGCTGTAGTTAAAACGTCTCCCTCCAGGACGCAGGGGAGGGGAGGGGGGTGGAGAGGAGAGAAAACACAAAACGGGATGAAGTTTGTTATTATATAGTGAGTCTCTAACATCTGCTCTCATCTTCAAAACATTAATGCTTTTACAGGATAGCAACTCAGTAAAACTAGATTTTTTTTCTTGGTAATACCAAGAATACAAGTTTGTTTAATACTTTCTGATGCTAAGAAATCTGTGACAAATGCCAAAATGAGAATAAACATAACTCAAGCATTTACAAATGTACACGGGTTTTATTGAGATTTGTGACAAACTGTTGCACTGCAAAAAGCCGTGCAGAAAGTTAGGCGTATCTCTGCTGTAGGAAAAGCCTAATATTAATGGCAGTATTAAGTTTGCTGCAAACCTTTCAGCAGCGAAATATTTGAACACCTGGGAATCAAGGCAAAGCAGCAGTTCTTTTTCACTAGGTGCCTCAGGCAAATTTTGCCAGTGGGAGTGATGTGTGTCAGTCATAATGCAGCTTCTACATCATCTTGGAAACTGGAATAATGCATTATAAAATTTGCCTCCTTGTTAAATAGACACCGTGATAGTGTTTTCCCGTTTGAAGGGGGAAAGTTAAGCTGTTTCTTCTTTATCTGAATTTGTTGCTATGAAAAAGTGCCTGTGGATCTGGACCCACCTACCAGTGAATAGTAAAAGAGACAACCTGCACCTGTGGGATTAGGTGCAGCAGCAGGAAGTAAGAGCACTTGCAGTATGTAATTAACAAGGATTTTATTTTTTTTTCCCAAACAGCATGTTCATCTTGCCAGGTTAACTAGTGATTAACCCTAAAAAAGAATGTGCTGAAGCCTACACCCTTGTTTAAACTCATTCACTCGCCAGTGTATTCAGTTACTTGTGTAACCAGCGACAAAGTAACCCTATTTACAACTCTTCGTTTCCTGGTATTTTATTTGATGTCTTTGTGTTTCCAGTTTCTCCATTCATCTCTTTGTTTGGTTCTCTTTTATTTTCAGATAGGCAAAACATCTTGTCTGCTGTTCTGAATAAAACAAACCTACAATAACTTTGTATCTATCATAAAAAACCACTTTTTTTCTTGGGGAAGTTTTCAGACAGAATACCTTTTTCACACTTATCTGGATAAATATACCAAGTTGAATTGTTCTCCCAAAAATGTGCAAATAACTCTTTCCCGTTAACTTCAGTTGATGTTCTGCCAGAGATTCAGGGGAACAGAATTTTTTATATTTGGTTTAGATGTGGAGACTGAGTTGCTTAAGTCTGTCAGCTAGTAGTAATGAAACGCCCCCTGTGACAGTTACTTAAAACATATCTCAGTTTCTATTTGTTTGTCTTATAAGGTGCATCCAATTGCTTAATTGTTGTTTGGTATTTTTATTCTACATTAACCTGGGGTTTTTTCAGAAGTTTAATAATCCAAAATAGAGCAAAAGAGGATCGTGTAATCAGAGGTTCCCATCTAATATAATCTCTATTTTAAAAAAGTTAAAACATGAAATATGTGGCACTACGACTGTTTTGATGCTTATAATAGCTTTCTTTTCTCCTTTCACATGTTTAGAGAAAACAAATAAATTCAATGTATGCAATATGGAGAGATAATGAAGTATTTGATATACTGTTGGCTTGCTCAATATTTGATGTGTGTTTTGACCACCATGAGCAAAGATGGTTAACTTGCAATGATTTTGGGGAGGTTTTAAAACAGAGAGTCATACTGTTGGAGTATTGATAATCTTCCTTACCCAGGCATATTTCTACTGTCAGCAGACGCTGTTTAAAAGGAAAATTAATTTTTTTTTTCCACAGCAATTTCAAAGATAATTATCCTGCACACATTAAAGAAGGATGAAGTGTTTTAAAGAACTGTAATTCTAATTGGTAAATGTCACCAGCTGTTGCAGTTACTCTTACTTGTGTATATTCTTTTAATGATTACACTCCTGTGCCACAAGCTACATGAAAATATATTCACTAGGTGTGAAATTCCCATATGTCACAGCTTCAAGACTAGGTAAACATCTCAAAGATAAGGGGAGAGTTAATGCTGATGGGAAATGTTATTTTTCTAGCTTTGGCTGTCTGCAAGATGAACACTTTTTATTGAACTTAGTAAAAGAAAAAATTGCATGAATCAGAGAACCATTAGGTTTTAGCATGCAGTGAAAGATTCATTTATACATTTGAATACATATCTCCAAGAACTATAATCAGCCTTTGATTTGTTAGATTATCTCCTTTACCCACCCCTGGAGATTTCAAAATATTTTCCCATTATCCCTCCAAGTTAAAACTGGTCCAATTCCTATAAATTGCGTATCAGGTTTTAGAAAGTACATAAGGTTTCAACACTGGTTGTTTTCTACCATCACAAATGAGTATACTAAGGTAAGATATGGAGCTTTCTGTTTTGAATCTCCTTTACTTTGTGATTTACTTTAATTTAAAAACATTCCTGCCACATTTTAGTGAAGGCACATTTTTGTGAAGGAAATCTATTAATTTCTGTGAACCAGGTTTTCTAACAGAAAACTGTTTTATCTATTGTAATCTTAATTTTTATTTCTGTGCTTAGGATCAAGGTGTGTAATTCAGATGTAAATATAGATTGCCCTGTTTTTCTCTTAGGAGTTTCATGTAGGCATGTATGTATGTATGTGATTGATAAGTTTTTGAAATGAGCTTTCATTGCCCCTGGAATGACCAATCCAAATGTGCAGGAGACATTTCAGTTTTTTGGTGTGAATTTTGGAGATGTAAAGACTGTTAAACCAGCCCATTTAACTGTTACTTTTAAGAAACTGCTACTTTTAGGCCACTGATGCACATGCATAAGTGAAAAAGAAAATCTTCTTGTTTTGGATGATATTCTTATATGTGTCCATGGTAGATTCAGGAAAAAAGAGATGAAACTTATGATCCAGGAGGTTTCACTCACTGCGGTTTTGAGGGGAAATAGTTTTTCATCCTGTTATCATAATGGCAATTTCTAGGCAAGTATTAGTTTGGGCATGTTGCACCTTTCCTTCCCTCTTGTGCTCAGACCTGGGTGGAATACCTCTGAGAGTCTCACTAATAAAAAAGGGGAAAATGTCCAAGTTTGCCGTTGACATTACAATAGCCAAGACTTCATTCCATTACATATGGCAATGTAGATTTATGACTCAAAGGACCCATAAATTGTAACACTGAGAACTTTATTAATAGTGAACACTCCTGAACTTGGTAACTAACCCAGAATTCCCAACACTTTTAGTAAATACAGTTTATACATGTGTGAACATTTTAAAAGAATCTGGGTTTTCGTTATGTTGAAGTACAACTTCTTATAAGTCTTAATTGTTGAGTCGTCTATCTCTTTCCCTTCCCACTACTTTCTCCACAGAAACCAGGGATGGATCTAGCAGACACCTATATTATGTTTGTTCGACAAAACCAGGATATACTTCGAGAAAAGGTCAATGAGGAAATGTACATAGAGAAGTTATTTGATGTAAGTAACTACCCATGCAAAGCTTGCTGGTATCACTACTACATCAGAAGGGATAAGCTACATTTTTATGGTATCAAACAAGCAGTTCAGATGTTCTTCCCTATCAATCATTTTTTCATTTGCTTTTTATTTACCATCTTCAGTTGTCAAGGGGGGGCTTTCTTTAAACATTTTCTGCTTTAAACTTTTAATTGGTAGAAGGCATAAATAAAATTGGTAGAAGATTATTATTTGAAATAGTAATTTTTCCACTGTGAGTAGCCCAATTTTATTCCATCTTCTGATTTTGGATGTGTTAATGGAGAGACTGGGATTAGTGTGGTTGATGGACTTCTTTGAAGACCTTATCTCCCTAAAATAAAGAACTTGTACATATCACTACCTGCTTGTATACAGAAAGAGGCCAGTTATGCCAGGTACGTGTATGGCTTAGACTGGTGCTTTCATGGTATGACTTCTAGAATTTTGTTTCATGGACTTTAAGTTTAATATTTAGATTTTTTTAAAGTTGACCAAACATTTATTGAATTGTCAAACTCATTTTCAAAACTGTAATTCTGCAAGTTCAGAGTAATCCTTCCTCAGCCCGTAGGCCCACACATTGCCAGCCAGCCTGTATTTTCGCAATAATTTCCCTCAGCTTTGATACTGGCTTCCACAGCCTCCCTCCATTCATCCCTTTACCCTGATTCCTCCTCTTCTTGTTAGAAATGATCACCTACTCTACCAGAATTTTCCTCATACAAGGCTCTCCTTTAAGGCCAGTAGCGACACCCGTGGGCATATTTCTGCTGGTTCAAGTTCAACCACTAATTTATATCTAGTGCGTCCCTTTCAGAGTTGTCTAAAGGAGAAGGTGTTAGGCATCTGAAATTGTACCTTCTGTATAAATTCAAAGCACTACACATGTAAAATATGTCTAAAATAAGAGTTATTTTATTATAAACTTGGATAAATTTACATGGCAATGTCAGTCGCTTATAATTATGTTGGAATTTGAAGAGGAAAAGAAGTTGTCTCTGGCACCATGCAATGCAATTTATTACAAAACAAATTCTGGAACATAATACAGACTTTGAAATGTATTTATTTGTGTGTCATCTCCTAAATATTTTAGAAAGCTTTGCTGGCAGTTTCATTTAATTATGCAAGTTACAGCAAATGTTTTCATAACAGCAATTCACAGCCTTTACTGTGACACTACAGTTGTGGCAGTCACAGAAGGTCCCATAACATAGACTCTCAGCCATGGTATGTCATGTCAGTGTTTGTTGTTTGTTAGACTGGGTGGTCAAAATGAGACTTATCTCTCAGATTTTATATTTCCAGACACTCCCAGGCAGCTTTACAAAAAAAAGTATCATCTGTTTTAATAAGCTAAGTGCTAATATGTGTGAAAAGAATGATTTTATAAAAGCTTTGATGCCCTGCAGGGGTAGAAAAATTATCATCCATCCAGCTGGCACCTTCACAAAGTACTAAAACCATATTAGCAACTTCTGCTTCAGTTTGCTTTTGCACTGAATCTGCAAGCATATGTTTCATTTTCAAGTTTCTATTTTTTGTTTTTCTTTGGGGTTATTTTTGCTTATGTTGTAATTTTCTGAACGTTAATAAAATTATGTGCCTAAGGCCAAGTCTAACTCTCACTGGAGAGACCACATTGACTTTGTTGATGTAGTGGGATTGGCCCAAGCCTTAGGCTATGTCCATAGCAGTAAACTGGCCGGAGCCTGGGCACAGGCCTGAGAACTAGCAAGTGGTCCTCCATACCATTCAGTCATCAGCATGGTTCCTGGGGCAGTTTTGGGTTAGCCCGACTAGCACTAACCCGAGGACAGTGCTCAGAACAATTGGGTTAGGATGGGTCAAGGACCTCTTCTCAGGGCGCAGGACAATTGGGTTAGGATGGGTCAAGGACCTCTCCCAAGTTTCATTTCAGCAATCGAGCTTTTCAGCACAGGGAGGCATCTCCTGTATGGATGCAAGTCATGACATAGCACTTGCCTTTTGAGACCCAAAACCGTTCCTGTCCCCTTTTACTCAGTAATACGCATTGTGTGCTGTCGTGACCAATGCTGTAAGGAAAGATAAAAAGATGTACATAGTAAGTATTCTGTATATCAAATATCTATTTGTATCTTTATTTTTTCTTTATATGTGGTGGTATCACATTTCTACTTACCATCCCACTGGAAGCTGTAACCAATGGAACAGATTCAGATAAACGCATTAACAAATATGTAAGCTCATAGAGTACTGAAATTTAAAACAAAGGCATCTGACTGTGTTAACTCACCCTTCCTGAGATTCTAATTCTAATTAAGATTTAGAACAGTATGATTGAGCAAGATTTGGCCCATGATTTTTGGAAGGTTTTTTTTTAAATTAGTGATATAACAAAACCTAGATACTGTTTATAAATTCAGTTCTATCAAGTTATATTTCAATAGAAAGAAGAAGATATATTCACATTTTTATGTAAATATACTTCAAGCCATTCAACTGGCCGCAGTTGTAGATCACACTTGATTTCCCCTTAAAATACATTATATTTGTGTCAGGTAAGAAATAAGCCGAGCAAAATAGAAAAAGTGCATATCTGTGCTTCAGCCAGGAAACACCTCATCCAGAATAACCAAAACCCAGACTGTTCTGTGTACTAGAGGTGTTAGTTATAAATATAGACAAGATCAAGCCTCAGACACTATTTTAATGGCAAAAAAAATGTATAATTACAAACTCCTTATGCATATTTCATTGACTTGATTCAGGGCTGCTATATACTAACAGGTATTACAGTGACCAAGAGAACAAGATTTCTATCATAACAAAGAATATCATTTAAATTTAAGAATAGTATTGATACAAGAACAAGTGTCCACCAATGGGTCACAATGTGTTAAGGCTAGAAGTTGGAAAATTTTCTATCGACCTGAGAAGTCTCAAACTAGAGAGAAGACAAAAAATGTGCATTTATGGTGCTTGGTAAACCTGGAAAAGCATTGCCACACTATACAAAACATGAAAATTGGGAGAACAGAATTTAAGCTTGTGCTATGAATCCTTACATTTGAGAAAGGCTCAAATCTCCAGGGGACTTTGAAAGAAGACTGGGCTGTTAGTTTTTTCTGCACCATTTTTAAGCCATTTAAATCCTATGCTTCAATACCTCTGCTGATCATGCAGCAGAATCAAGGTGGTTATTTTTTGCCTTCCTTTCTTCTGAAAAACTTGGCTTCTGGATGCATTTCATTCTTATCTCTTCCATAAGGGGGTACAGACACCACACAGAATACTGTGGCTTAGTGCTCCTGATAGCACTGGTCTCTCCCAGGTCAGGATGTTGTCTTCTTGTTCTCAAAATTAATCACCAGATCTGGAGTCACAAAGAGTTTTTGCTTAGTCGGTTTGCTCAAAGACACAGGACTTTTTTGTCTTCCTTCGCAGTCTGGGACGTGGTCTTTTTCCTGAGATCAGGTGGGAATTTTACCTATCAAATTCCTTCCTGTCACAGGAACTCAGGACATTTATCTCCTCCTCTCATGCTGCAGTAGCTTATATTTGTGAGGGGGTTTTTTGTTTGCTTGTTTGTTTTTAACACCACAGATCTTAAAGAACACTAGAAAGGTGTTGCAATGCGTTGTGCATGTAGATGTTCTCCAGCAGCTCTCGGTTAAATGTCTGCTCCATGTTCATGATTCCTGAAGCCTTAATTCAATGAATGATCCATGTGAACCCTTCCAATCCCATACTCCACTGAAGTAAACTAAGACAATTAAGTTATATTGGCACATGCTTCTCTAATTAACTCAATTAATAAAACAAACTTTTCTAACATTGGTGACTCAGGTAGATTCGATGTGTAACAACAAAATCATGAAGACAGGCACTACAGTGTTTGTTTAATGATTACAATTTTTAATTAGGATTAAAAGCATCACCCACAAAAACTTTTCTGAAGTTTAATCAGCTAAACCAAGAACTCGTTATTTAAAATAATTTAAGTTGTGCTTAAATTTCTTTTTTTTTGAACGAGCATTTGAAAAATACTTATTTTCAGAAAAGGCTGTAAGAGTAGCAGTTGGTGAATGGAAAAATGAAGTGTTTAGAATGGGATTACACAAACACAGAATAATCTAAAATATTACAAATTATTACTAAGACCCCTTTTGTAAAGATAATCTGCTTGATAGATGACGTAAGAACAACTGTGCAGGTTATCAAGGAACAATGCTGAGTATCTGACCACAAAATTAACAGATTTAAAAATTATCTGACTATGAAATTCCCATGGGGTCTGGTTCTAGACTGTCAAAATCAATGGGAATTTTACCATTAACCTTAATAAATGCAGTGCTGTGTCCATAAACATGGCAGGTTATCATCAGTGGCTACACTTGGGTTCATGTTTCTACCTGAATTTTTGAGATTGGACAAATAAGTCTTGAACTCTGAGCATTTCAAGTTACATTAGACTTATAAATTAAAACCCCTTTCCTTTAAAAAAAAAATGGATTTTGTTAACAAACTAGCTTTAAAAAGGTAAGCCATTTTGCATAAAGCTCTCTTTAAAACATCGATGCAATACTTACTTTCTGTAGTAATGTATAGTTCCTAAGTGCCACTTCAGTAGATTCTCACTTTCTTGTACCTGTTAATTGCAGATGAAATATGGATATTCTTGTCTAAACACACACAAAAAAATCTATTTAAAACATTTTTGCCTCAAAACCATTCTTAGTTTATTTGCCATTAAGAGCATTACCTTGTAGGTTGTGTTGGTTCTGTTGTGAAAAACTTATAGTGTAAACAGATAGATTATTCCAATTTTATTAAGACTATATATACAATGAAATTGTTATACAATAATTGATTGCTGCTTTGAGAAATAAAGAATGGTTTAAGAGAACAGTTGTAACACATCGATGTTTAGTCATTGATACAACTTAAAGGTTTTCCAATTCTTTTAGGCTTTAATTTCTGGGAAAGGTGTGCACAAGCATACCATAAACACATAAAATAGTCAGTGTGTGCATCCTGGAAGCATCAACAAACAGGTCCCATCGTTATCTTGTACAACTGTGGCCCTGATCGCCCGTCTCTTCTGGGTGTTAAACTGGTGTGGTGTGACTGAGTGGTCCTGTTGACTTCACAGGGACTGCTCACGTAGGAGAACATCCTCAGGGTTGTAGCCTCGTGCATGGTAAGAGATGTTAATGGCAGGGAACTCATACAACTTTCTTTGGAGTGCAGAAAGACAGAGTGTCTTTATGAGTAGTATAAATGCTTAAGCACATCAGATTTACATAGCTGCTTTTTGGCTTTTGTATTTCAAAAGTTCAAATATAATGTGATATTCTTTTTCTGTAAAAAAAAACAAACAAACAAACAACTTGGATTTTGTCTGGAACGTGAATTAAATGCTAGTAGTGTTTCCATATCACAGTCATTATTTTCCTTTTCCATTAGTAGCAGGGATGGACGATTAAAGTTCAATGATGTACTTGAGGTTATTTGAGGTAGTAATTATCCTCCAAAGACTACTGTGACGTGCACTTCATTCTGTGCCTAAATGGAGACATGAAGTACTCATTCATTTCTGTTTGCCGTCATATCTGCAAGTATATTTTTAACAAATGCTTTATTCAGTTGCATAATTTCTATAAGTTTTCTGATCTTTTACAAAAAATGTGTTAAAAATGTGCAAATGCTTCTCCCTGGCAAGTGAGTTAATCTTCAGCTGGTGTGAGGCAGCTAAGAGGAACTCTTATTTTAAATGTGAGAGTTTTCTCTAGTACCAACTCCTTGTGCTGCCCATGCCTACCTCAAAAAGCACCATTACTGTAGTATTTAGTCTTCAACAATGTTTTTCTAGAAAACTTCAATTGTGATTTTTTCTCATTCTCGAATTGCTTCCTGTCACGTTAATTTTAATAAGTAATCTTCATTTTCATTGTTATGTAATTATTTGCAAGTGTTTGACAGAAGGTCTACTTTTTGATCCAGCTTCTATGCCAAGGCAACTTCAGCAAGTTGAGACTAGGTAGGACTGGTTAAAGGCCACATTTGAATCAAAAGCTGTGTTTGTATTAACCTCTGAGAAACATGAGAGGACCGTGCCTAATTACTTAAAAGAGACTCAACAAAAATGGATTGTAGCTTGTTGATCTTCTTATTTCTTTGATAACTCAGAATAATCTTCGAGAAATATGTGGGCTTCTTTCTCAGATTCTTGAAATTTGATCACAGTGCAAAATTGTCCTTTGGCACAAACCCAGAAATACACATCTTTGCATGATGCACCTGGACATATGTGGCAGGTCTGGTAGAATCAGCTAATTAACAACACAGGCTTAAACAGGCACCTCATCTGGCAGTGTAGTTAGTTGCCTGATGGTGCTCAGCAGGATTTGGTAGTGCTTTTTATTTTTCTATCCTAATGGTCTGCTGCCCACCTAATTTTGCCTTATTGTCAGCCACTACTTACCGCAGCTTGAGGCCCTCCCAGGAGGCTAAATTATTATCAAAGGATTAGGGAGATGTAGCCTTGCAGCTCTGACATTTCTGATTACTTGTCTATGCCAGAACACTAATTAGCTGTGACTAATTAAGAAAAATGTTCCTGCCATAGAAAACCATTTAAAAGAACTGAGAAGTAGAAAAGCAATTGAAAAGCTGAGCAGTGCTCCGATTTGCCGATGCTCTTTAGATTTTCACCAAAGTCTTAACTCACCTTTAATTATGTGTAATATTTTATAGGGAAAATAGAAAGCTCTTGATATGAGAGCCACTCTGCAGTTTTCTCTTGATCTAAAGATATTCTTGTAATTTTAAAACACTTTATCATGTCTTTTTTGGTAAAAGAAAAAAATTTAGAGAAAACTGTAGACAGGGTCACCAATTGTGGACTGAAGAAGTGGATTATATTAACATGCTCAAATATATGAAACTATTCTGCAAGATGAAAGCAAAATCTTGCAATTTTACAGTTCAAAGTCTTTTCAAAGTTCATTACATTATTCCTGCTGTTTTCAAGTAGATTCAGCTCCTTTTGGGAGGTAGAAATCTATCAAACAACAGTTCATTTGAAAGCTGAAAAATGTAATTTCTCTCTGATTTTACATAAGTTTGCTTTAATTTTATATTTTTTTTCCTGCAATACACTGAGAAAAGGAGTGCTCGCTCTTGGAGGGTGCTGATTAGGCTGCTGTGAATCCAGCAAAACTCAGTACTGTTGAAATCAACAGGACGACAACGCACTGAAAGCAAAGCGTGTGCTTCAGAGTTTGCTGCTTCAGGATCAGAATATTCAGCACTTTGTAAGCTGTTTTACACTGTTTTTTTCTCTGGAGGAAACCATGACACAATGGCTGGGTTTGATATCTTTTTAATATGATACATTTCCCTGCGTTTTCATTTTTATGCCATTTTTTATTTCTGAATTTCCATCTTGTTGGGTATCAAACAGCCCAGAAAGATATAGAAAAGGTTTTCTCAAGATATTTTGTATCCCATAGTCCGGTCTGCATTTATATTCATGGAATGAATTTCTGACACCTTTTTCACACTAATTCAATCATATTATTTAAATCTTCCCACTGGGGCAGTAAGAAACTATGAAATAGATATTCTGATATCTTGCTAAAAGAGCTCTTTGGGTATAAAAGGGAAATAAAGGATTATTTTTCAGGGCACTAAATCTTATATCCTGATAGCCAGAATTTCTTATGCTGTCCTGTCTCCGAATTTCCCTGACTTCTCTGAGAAGCTCCCTTTTTTTGGAAAGGGAAAAAAAGCAAACAAGCAAACAAAAAAAACCAACACAAACCAAAAACACACACACATATAAATTTATATAAAAAGGCAATTTAAAATCTGCATCATGAGTCAAAAGAGGAAAAAAATGGAAAAAAAATCCCAAACCCAAGATTTTAAATCCCATCTGATTTTTTTTCTGAGGGAATTTTATCAGTCAGGTGTGGAACTACAAGGGGGTTTTGCTTGTTTGTTTGGGGAGGGGCTATAACATTGGGAGCTTCCAGTACAGTTTCCCCATAGATGTTTCTGGTCTATACTGTTCATTCATTTATTTAACTTAGATAAATGCATCTATCCATCACTCACAGTATCCATTCACTAAAAACAATAACAATTCTATCAAATAAAAGAGAACTCCTTCCAACATCCAGGCACAATTTAGTCCTTTAACCTTTTATCCTGCTAGGCACAAAGTAGCAGCATCTCATTCCAGGCACTGCATTTTTATTTTTTTCTTATCTAGATGGCTTGAAATGTGTCTAGCAACTTAATGGAATCAATTGAGCGCGGACAACTATAAAAATATAAAATAGCACTGAAACTTTAGATGAGTCTGTCAGTAAGTGTTAACTATGGCTGCAGCTTTCACATTCTACGCAGTCAGGAGAAATCAATAAGGATTGTACCATTTATATTGTCTTATCTAATGTTTGTTCACCATGAAGTGCCAGGCACAAGCACCATCTAGGGAATATTGATTTCTTGATGTACTGTAATTCACACACGTATAAACAGCAGGAGAACCTTGTGGTTTCTCAAACCTTACTTGCGGGTTTGATATTTATACTTGCATTTCATTTTGGGTCAAGCTTAGTTTAAAAAGGAAAATAAAGCAAACCTCTGCGTAAGTGTTCGCAAATAGACACACAACCACATTGTTGATCATATTACAGGAAAAATAGTGCCAGAAAGGGTAAGAATAATCTAGTTTTACTATAATGAGTCTGGGGTAACAGAAAGAGATTGCTGTGTTATAAATCAAAATAGTACCAGGTGAGGATGCTGCAGAGTGCTCTGACAAAGTCAGTAATTCATCAGTGGAAAGAGCTTCTTAACCTGTTTGATCACGGGGAACTGAAGCTTTAGTGCTGACTTAAACGTGCAAAAGCGTTGACCTATATAAAGCTGATTTCTCTTAGACAATTTTCAAGTGTTTCATCATATATTTTCTTAATTTACATGGCATTGACTCTCCTTTGTATTTTACTGTACTAAAAGTGTTTACAATCTGAAAGAAAAACAGTACAAATAAAGAATAGAAAAAGCAGCTAACAAAAAAAAACCCCAAAACAAAAACAGAAAAGCAGCGCAGCTGTAAAATCTGCGTAGCTGAAAGTGTGCACCTGGGCAACAGGGTCAGAGTTGGAAAGGAGCAAACCAGGCACCTGCCCAATCCGAGGACCCCTTCCCCAGAGAGATGAGAGGAGGAGAGAAGCAAGGGAGAGGCAGGAGGCTGGTCCTCTGCTCTGCCTCAGCACTGCTCAGTGTGGTGCCCAGTCGGTAGGGCATAGGAGAGGAGTAGCTCCACCACTGCACAGCTCCCTGTCAACTCCACAGCTGCATCCAGCCCCGTCATAGGCCACCACAATTACGTACGGAGTAAAGGGATGATGAATCAAGATTGCTGGGGTGGAAAGAACTGAGCTTCACCCAGAGGAACCCAGGATGTTTTAAATACTCAAATTAAAATACGTACTTGACCTCATGCCACATGGAGCAAGGAGTCTAAATAGAAGACTCTAGGACAGGAACTACTAGTGTGAGTGTAAAAGCTACAACACAGGCTTTGGCCCAGCTTCAGTCCACTTCACTTTTGGTACATGGTACAGAGACTCGCCCTAAGGGAGAGATGCAGCTCACGGGACCTGTGGACCCTTTGCCAATGCCTCACCCCAGGGTCTCCCCAAGGAGTCCTGGTGACTGGGAAAAAGTAGGGGTAGGTGTCTCAGTTACATCTTACAGGCAGAGTAAACCTGGACCTTTAACCTTACTAATGTTACGCAAGCACTAAGTCTAGTAGATTTAGACTAGGTCTTAGGAAGAAATTCTTTACAGTGAGAGTGGTGAGACACTGAAACAGGTTGCCCAGAGAAGCTGTGGATGCCCCATCCCTGGAAGTGTTCAAGGCCAGGCTGGA
>JAOXJK010000001.1:24749979-24767105 GCA_025774025.1 Xenus cinereus
CCCACGCACCCGGGGGTAACGGAAACAGGCCCGAAAAACGGGTGCCGCCCCCCGGGAAGAGCAGGCGTACCCGCTCAGCCCCCAGGCTCGGGGGTCTTCTGTGGGCACAGGGGCAGGGTTGAGGTCGGCGGCGCCGGGGGGTCCGGAGAGAAGCGCAGGGAAGCTGGAGGGCGCTGGGGACGTGCCCCGCTCCCGGGGGGACCTGGCAGTCACCTCTGGGGCACCGCTCCCGAGCGGGTGATTTGATCCCGCGGGGCATCCCTGCTCTTTCCTGGGATTTACAGCGTCTGGGGTCCTCCGTGGGCTTTGGCGGTACGGGAAGGGTCGCGACGGTGATAAACCCGCTTAAAGGGTTACATCCAGGAGGGGGATACCCCTTTGCAGGTGGCGCTCAAGCCCCCCCTCCCCCGGCTGACCCTCCCGGGGGTGTCGGCAACCAGCGGCCTCTAAATTCCGTGAGTTTGGGCCGGGGGCACTTGTCTCGCCGTGCGCCTTCGAAGGTGGCGGGGAGGGGAAGGGAGCCTTTCTCCTTTCCCGCACCTCGGGTTTCTGAGGGAATCCGCCCGGCGGGCGACTGGACTTGTAAAAAAGCAGCCCCTCTCCGAGCCCGGGGGACCCCAGGGGACGCGCCGGTTCCCGCCCGGCGAAAAGTAGCCGGGAGCCCGGCTGGTGATTGGGATGGAGGGACTTGAGCGCTTGGGAGAATCTCGGGAAAAGGGGACGCGCCCCCCGCTTTTCCAGGCTGATTTGCGGCGGCGGGAGCAGGCGTGGACGGCGGAGGGAGCGGGATGCGGGACAGCAGCTGGAGTGACCCCGGGCAAAGCGGGGAGGCGGGTTGGGAAGGGGCAAAGAGGAGGGGGTCCTGCGGAGCCGGGGGGACAGGCTGGGAAGGGGCAGAGAGGAGGGGGTCCTGCGGAGCCGGGGGGACAGGCTGGGTTTCCCCTGGGGACCAGTCCCCGGGCTCTGCCCGGCTCCCGAGGCCGGGAGAGGGTCATTCAGCCTTCAACAGGGATAAACTTCCCAAGCTGATGACTGCAGTGCGTCCCACGTTCCTCTTCTTTCCTTGCCGAAAGTAAACTTTTGCGACATGTAAAGAAAGGTAAGATGTCCCCAGGATCCCGCTGTGATAGGGGTGCTAGTGATAGTAGAGTCTCACAAACTGTACTTAACTCATCTTAAGAAATGTCCTTGATGTGGGTGTGCCGTTTCTGTGAGCCTCTGCTCGGGTGAAATAAATCGAAGCAGAAGTCCAACTTACTTTTCTTATTGCTCAGCAAGTGTGATAGTACAAGATACTGCGACTAGCTTGGCAAGATGCTAAGTATCTTCATTTTATAACTCTCTTAAACAGTTCAAAACTATTCAAGCACTGCAGGTATACTGGAACAGTCACAAAAAAGTATTTATATCATGACAAAAGGATACGTATATAAATATATGATGAAATGAAAGGAGCGTCTAATCTGGCTGCCTTGTGATGGGCATGTCGCAGCAGTTTCACATCAAACATCTGTGCTCTGGTTACCCTGATGCCTGGCAATTCTTTGCTCTACCTTGTTTCTCCAGACTGTTTTCCAAGTGCTGGGAGAAATGAGGGCTCGGGCTTCCCCAGGCAGCGGCAGTAAATTTATTCCGTATGTATGGCTAGAAAAGGAGAGAGAATTTCTGACATTGCTTGACTGTAGACCATCTGCAGGTTTATAAACAGTGGTCGGTATTTTGCCTTCCCTCCTGTAAAAGATCTGCAGCCACTGCATAATTTGGGTTCTTCTGCGTTCTTCCTGATGAAAAATGCCATTTTGCTAGGGAACTCGTGTGCACGAGTGACCACGTTTTGGAATGGAGTGGAAATGAGGTACTCTGGTTTTATTCCAAGGTGAAGTAGAGAAAGTCGGTGATGGGCATGAATAAGTGTTTCTCCTTTCTAGATTTCTTGAGGTAAACGCTGCAGATGTGGGACTTCACAGCGAGATAAGGATAGCTCATTTTTTATTTTGCTGTATAAAACCGTGTTTGTGTCAAAGGCTGGGATTAATACATGTCTCGGAAGGCCTGCGCAGCATTACCTTTCATTTCCTGTCTTTCAAGATTAATCTCAGGTTAAGTGAATTTCTAGTTAATGGTCAGAGGCAATTCAAATCTGATGAAATCATCATGAGAGAGACAAAAGCCATAATTTCATATATATCCAAAGCTTAGAGCTGTTAACAGCTCTCCTTACCATAGACAAGATTAATAGGTTTTTTTATCTTTTTTATTTTTTAATTATCGGGAATAATTTTGATAGGAGAAAAGGAGTCATCCGTACCTAAAGGAAAGGTTGCATGTTCTGGTTCCTGCTTCCCAGTCGGCCACGTTATCTGCATCCTGTGCTGTGACAACCGGTCAGCCTCATTCCACTGGTCCCCTGCGGGCGCTGGGAGGAGAAGGGTGTTGGTGCGTCAGGGTCTGCGGGAACAGAGCCGCAGTTAGCATCCTGCTGACACTGCAGTGCACCCCGCATCAGTCACGGCAGCTTCCCTTCGGCACTGAGTGAAAGGGAGACAAGACGGGTCCCTATGGGACTCCAGAGCCAAGAGCCCTTGTCAAGGAGGAGCTGTTGCCCTCTACCCCCCGTTCCGACCCAGGATTTCTCAGATGGGACTGAATTTCTTCTGTGCTTGTCAGGTGCTATGGTTACCTCAACACGTGTCAACGCTGAAAGTGCTGTTTATCTGAAAGAGCTACCAGAGTTATCGAATCTGCCACACGTCGCTGTAGAAATAAAACACGGCAAGAGCAGGATGTTCTCACAGAGTCAAATACAAAGTTCTTTCTGAAGCTGAAATGGGACTGGCTTCACTTTACTACTGCTTTTTTGGTTATCAGACTGTGCCTATTTCCCCATCACCTCCCCTTCCCCCCGCCAAAAAAAAAAGAAAAAAAAAAAAGAGGGGGATGACACAAGAATATTAGTATGACTTTTGATGGGTCTTGGTGGTTTTGGTTTTTTTTTTTTTAATTTTAAAAAAATAAAAATCCATGCATGCCAAAATGTAAACTAAGCGCAAAGCTTTTCAATAGCTGCCCAAAAGCTTGTTCGTTAGTTCTAGTTCACAGGTAGTTCAATAGAAATCCAGCATATTTCGAGGTACCCAAAATGGGTATTGGACAATATTAAGTCAAGGAGACGTTTTGGTTTTAATTTTTCTTTTTTTTTTTTTTTTTCTTTTTTTGAAAATAGAGGGACTAAACAAAGTGTCACAAATTCCTCTGGAGCCAGCTCAGACGAAGGCATGTTGGTCACAGCTGAGTACCAGAGCAGTTTAATTGAACAGTGCTTTAAAACTAGGAATTAGAAAGCTCCTGCCCTGCACCTCGTGTGCCTTATTTATAATGGGACAGTCACCATTTTTTTCTTTAGTGCTTGGTAAGGAAGATAGGACCTAAATTTGCGCATGGCGTTTTGACATCCCAATATGAAATAATTATAACTCTGTAGGTGTGTAAATCTTTGCTCCCAGTGGCTGTTTGGTGACTGGTACGCTCCCTTCCTTGCAGAGGGAGAACTGCCTGGTGCCCCGCTGGCAACAGCGACGGTAACAAATCTGTAGTAACAACTCCCACCCCTCCCATAAAAGCCGTGGTGGTTTTAGCTCCAGTAAGAGCAGTGGTAGCTCTGGCTCCGCTCATGCAGGGTCCCCTCTTCTCCTCCCGGCATGAAGTTGCAAGCTGGATGACTTTTGGATGATCTCCTAGGGGCTGCAGAACCCCCTGTAACCCCCCGAAACAGCTGGTTGGAGGCACCATCAGTCTATGGGTTTGTAGAAAGTTGTCGTTTTGCTTCAGTAATCTGCAACTCCTGAAACAACACCAAACTTCTTGTTTTAAGACCTCTGGTGGTATTATGAAGTATGAGCAGGGGCTATCTTCGGTCCTCCTTTGAAGTTCCCATGGAAATTATTTAATGGCTCCACTTTCAGTCTCTCTGTTGTAATCAAGTCCTTGATTAGGCACAGTATTAAATCCAATAACCATGCCTGTGGAAATCCAAACCCTCCTCTCTTTCCACCTTTGAGTTGGTTAATATTTCACCACCATTATTATGTGATTTCTAAGAAATCATCTTTAGTTACCAATCAATTAAAACACATAGAAAAGTTGGGTTTCTGATTTATTTTTTTTCTGAATACTTCTATGAAAAATCAATACATAATAAGTTTTACTTTGGGTGGAAAATGAAAGAGTGATACTTTGCAAATGTAACCGTGAGCAGCTTATCTGCAACTGCACAGGTAGGTTAAATGTTTGTTTTCAGGGATGGGACTATAAGATTCATTTGCAGACTGACACAGCATGTAAGAGAAACCTTGATTCATGGTACTTTAGCTTAGAGGGATTAAATACAACTGATGACACATAATAAATCTTTTCAAAATATTTCTAAGACACCTGTTAACCTCTTGATATTACCGCGAAACATCTAAAGAGTTTATACCTCCACATGAGAAACCTTGCCTAACTTGGATTTAAAAGACGTAATCTTGGACAAGAACTTTCTTTCTAAATAACAATAATCAAAAACCCTTGGATGATAAATACGTTCAAATTAATATTTTTTTCTGAACAAGCAAAAGTCATCTCTGCTGAAGAAGTTAAACAAAATCTGAACCACGATATGTTCAGAAAAATAATAATTTAGCTTTAACTACAAAAGGCTTTATTGATTCTTTTCCTGTTCACCAGAAAATAAAAAAGGAAAAGCAATCTTATTTTTAACCTACTATGTTTTAAAGGAACAATATATTAGCTTTAAAAATAAATAATAAAAAAAGATTATGAGGAATGCAGGAATCACATAATCTTTCTTTTTTTTCTTTTTTTCTCTTATGATTGCCAGCAAACACATTAATCTACGTACCATAAAAAAGAGTACATTTTGAAAAACACTTTGGGCTACTTTAACTGAATCCTAAAAGCTGAGGGCCAACGCTTGCTTATGTCCAGTAATGCTTTTGCATCCTGTGAACCTGGAAAGTGCAAGAGATACAGAGAAATGAATTTAGGTGACATTTTTCAATTTATAGGAAGAACCAGTTTGAAGAGCTACAGTAGAACTGGCTAGAACAGTTAGGTAAAGACCAAAACAAATTTATAATTACTTTTGTGGACAACCTGTAATTATTACGATTTCACATAATAAAGTAATGGGCTGTTTTGATTTGCTAGACCTCAGCAGCAGAGACACCTTCCCCTACAAACAGTGTTTCTTCTGTTCTTGTGGATTGTGCTGGTTCTCTAGGCATATTCTTCCCACATACCTTTAGAAATGCAGTGTACAGTTACATTTTTGTGAAAATATTAAATTACGCAAGGATTATAACTACAGCAGAGACTGAGTTACCCCCAAATGGATCTGCCATTGCTGAGTTCTCAGCAATGCAAAACTCATATTTCTTGAAAAAGCAGTCAGAAATTGTTCTAAATCCTCTCTGATGCTGAATATTATTGCACACCAGACTGACTTGTGGTGGAAGTTACAGTGGGCAAAGAGCTACTTTTATTTATGCAAGCAAAGGAGTGTATCACAGCTGAGCTGCATTTACTATATTTAACTTGCATCTGTCCCTATACTAATTACAGAGGGTGCTACTTTATAAGATTTTTTTTCTGAATCTTTTTGTAGACATTTCTTTTACAAATCAGCATTTATATCTCTCTGCAGAAGTTTGTAAGTAGGTTTTGATAAAACTTTATTATAAAAGCTTGTTGCATTGGCAGGAATTTGCTTGAAACCAGAGATAACCAGCTTAAGGGCAAGGAAGAGTCTGCTGGGTTGGGCTCTTGCCTGAGGAGGTCACACTCACATTCAATTCCCCTTCTGCTTCACGTGCTTCCAACCACTTCAGCAGCGTCTGTCCCGTGCTTTAGAGTCAGTGCGTCTATTTTAGTCTTTCTTGCTTTCCCTGGACTGCTTCTCTTCGCATAAATGACAAGCAGTCGTAGGACCAGAGAGAGAGCTGGGAGATTGGACCTGGGTCCCAGATCTGCAGCATGAGATCGGCCCAATTGCAGGTGTTCAGTACCAGCATTTTGCAAGAGAACCACCTTTTAAAATGTGGATCAATTAAAAAGGATTTTTCTATGCTTAAGCAACTCATAAGCAGGTAGAAATCATTTAAATGTGGATGTCAGGCATCTCAGGAGCATTCCCCAGTCCCCAGGCTGTTTGCTATTCCAGATTATGGGAATTAAATTTTCATTCTGTGAGTGTCGGAAAAGAGCTGTTGGTTACTCAGGATGGGGTTGCTGTACTTTTGGAGGACTTTGCTTTCAGCCTACTGCACAGTGAAGATGAATTCTGGAATTATGAAATTATTCAGTACGTGGTATTCTTGCTTTCCCGGCCAGTATTGCTGGTCACGCTCTTTGTAGGAGCCATCTGCTTCTTTTACAGAGCTCTTAGCCTGTTTTTTTTTCCATTTCTTAAGGAGAGTGAAGCACCAACTTGTAAAGTGTCCCACAGTCTTACCCAAGGCTTAGATATTCTTACCCCCTCCCCCTTTTTTTAATTAAGTGGTTGCCAAATGCTGCATGGAGTAATCAGGTTATGAACCATTTATTTTCCATTTTTTTGTTTTCTTTTTAGCAAAGTTCAATTCAGAACAATCAAGGCATGAGTCAAACCAGCCTGTCTACCTTGGGCAATGCTTACACTCAAATTTTGGGCATCTTAACAGGAAGCAAGTGAACATAAACATCTGCATTTTCTACACTGTCAATGGAGGAGACATAGGTGCCTCTAGGAGCATGAAAAAGAGATTCAGTCCCTCCTGTGTTAGGTACTACCTTCACTGCAGAGAGTTTGCAGTTCTAGCAGCCTCTTGAAGCAATTCAGTTACAGAAGCATCCCTCGTCTCTGTTACCACTTCTGGGAAGACAAGACAAAAACCAGGCAAATGGTGCTAGTGACCACTTTTTTGCATGATAATTCGGTGGTGAAGTTGCTTATCCACGTAGCCAGGGGACGGGCAGCTCTACCTGGTTTTGCTGGGCTGACTCATGCTGCCAACATCTGCATCCTGAGAGACCATCCAAGTCCTCAGGCCATGGAGCGTGCTGAGCGAAAGCACGCTCCAAGCTTTTCCATTTGCTTTGCATCTGCCATGAAAACACTGATGGGGCCAGAGGACAGTAAGCACGAAGGACTCCTTCCCCTGCCCTCCTGGGCCAGGCTTTCAGAGGGGACAGAGCTGCATTTCTAGCAGGACAGAGCTGCTTTTCTAGCTGGGCACCCTGGCGCGCATGTGCTGTTTTCAAGCAGCCTTGGAAGCAGGGATGAAATCCCAGTCCTGCTTCCTCGCAGGTGCCTGCCGTGATCTCTGGCTGCTCTGTGTCTTGCACACCTGGCTGCGTGGTGTCTCAGTTTAAGATATTGTGGGCCTTCCTTGTTTTCAGCTTTCCCCTTGGATTTGGGCACGGTCCATCTTGTTTTGTGCAGATTAAGGACTTTTTCACGCTGGATGAGCTGATTGATGACAATTGTTAGATTTCCTTATCACACGTAACTCTTGTTGGCACCTGGTAGATTTTAAGAAACCCTAGGCTCCCGTCAGTGCAAGCTGGAATGACTCCTTCTGGAGCCCATGGTTATGTCCATATTCAGTTGTGAAGACTTTGCAGCCTAGGGAAGTGCCTGGGCAGATTGGCTGTCACTGCTGCAGGTAATGGCAAAGCAGTTGGTGTTTCTAGCAGCTAGCACAGCTGAGGGAAGAGAAAGGTTCTGGATTCTTCAGTGAAGAAAAATTAAACTCATCCTGTCTCTTTAAGAGATATCTCAAAATTACTTTCAATTTCTTGAACTTTCTAAAACTTTGCAACTATTTGGTGTAATTAGGAAACCTGTCCTTTGTTTGCTTTTGAAAACGTCTCTTCCTTGGGAGGAAATTTCTTTTGGATAACTTTACCTCTCCAACAAAAGTAGGATTTGAAAATAACATCACTGGAGAATTAGTGTGTTTACCTAGCAACAGCTAGCATAAGCAAACCTGACCATATGAACCTCCCCATATTTCTCACTCACATATAATATTTTGGGTTGAATGAAATCCTTTAAAAGGGATTGCTTCTTGCTTTGTCTGGGAAACATTTGCAACAAGTGCAGACAACCTTCTTGACACCTGGATACCTATCAACCTCTTCAAATGTTCGAGAGCCATCATACCCCATACCTTACACCTGGGAAGCCAAGAGAAGAGGAAGCTCTTGGAGGAGTCTCCCGCTTGGTTTCAAGACTGCTGGGGCTGGATCAGGTGGGAAGCTGAGGCCTAGATGAGACGGTGGCTTTGACTGCAGATACAGCTATTGCTTTCTTGCCTCTTCTCCCCACCAGGGACCTGAATTAACCAGCAGTTCGTGTGCCTGCATCAACTCATGGTAAGTCATTTGACATCTCCTCTGTGTGGCTGCTGCGCTTGTAGGTTGTGTGAGCCATTTGTAAGGAAGACCTACAGTTTGGAGACCTTTGATTGTGAGCGCTGGGGCTCCTGCCAGGCTGTGATACTGGAGAGCTAATGTAAAATTATACTGCTCTGATAGCACTGAGGGGCTCTGGAGTTTGGGTGAGGGGTTTTTTTGTTTTGAGGCTTTTTTGTTTGTTTGGGTTTTTTGTTTTCTTTTTTTGTTTGCCTTTTTTTTTGTTTGTTTTACTGAGAGTGGAATTTAAATCCTATTGAAGTGAATGGAAAAAAATTCTCTCCTTTGAGTCCAAGTGATCAGATAAGACAATTTTTTGGTAGGCAACTATCCTATGTTATCAGGAATCTAAAAAAGTAGTACCTTATTTTGTAACTAATAATTTTGCATTTCCGTGGGGGCTTTACTAGGTGTCAAGAACACCATATCCTGACTGATTTGGATGTTCTCAAGTACCTTAGAGTTTGACTTTGTTATTGTTTTTAAAAGTCTGGTGATATACCATAGTATTCTGTTTTCTTGTAAAAATGAATTCTTCAGTATGAGTAGCAGAAAACTTTTACAATTTAGATATGGATTTTTTTAAATCCACTTCTCAATAACGACAAGTCCTGTGTAACTTTTAATAAATTACTTATTTTTATTAAGATCTCGGACAGAAGCTTCTTAAAACTTAGATTTTGCCACCAACTTCAGTAGAACCAGCCTGAGATACGGGTATTTGAAAGACAATAATATGAATATGCTGAAATGTTATTCACTTAGGTGTCTAATGGCTTTGTGAGGATGTTATGTTAAAATACAAGTATAAGCATTCTGAAGATAGAAGGAGAGGAAGATGGAAGTGTATCCCCAGTATCTAAAGTTCCTGTTTATATCTGTAAAAATGTTTGAGCATCAACAATGATGGTTATAATACGGCAATACAATATTTTCCACCCACAAAATGTTACCATGCTATAGTCCATTTCAAAATGTGCTGCTGAATAAATATTTATAGTTAATCCTGCATTTTTGGAGTTAGTAGCCTGATCTCTTCAATAGGTATCTGGGCAGTGTCATTCCGCTGCAGACATATACCGTGCAACCAGCCTTCTACTCACAGTGGGATACTGCTGCTAATTGCAACAGTTGTAGCTCAGAATAAGGTAGCAGCTTCTCAGTTAGATCTAAACAAATTAAGGTTAAATTTAAATGGATCAATCAGAAAAAAACCCACAACCCAACCGTCTGTTGCTTTTATAGTTCATTAGCTATTAACATGAATAACGGTGTAAAGGGATTGCTATTTTTCTTGTGATGTATTCCCTTTTAATAGATAATAGCCTATAGAATATATTTCAAATGTGACTTGATGGCTTGGGGATCTACCTCAGGTCTTCTTTGAGCTTCCTGAGGACAGATCCCTCAGTATTTGGGCTTTTTGGTGGGCACAGTCAAGACTGGGCTCCATGGGATCCTTCTGAGGAAGTATCACCTCTGTTTGCTATGTTTCTTTGTTTTCCCAAGCCAGGAGATTTTCCTGGTCTTTGCCATAAGGAATGATTTAAGGGCTCAGTATCTATGAGTTGAGAAGGTGTTTTGTTATTGGCTCCTTTGGTCTTGAACCTTCATCACACCAGTGTAGGAACCTGTTGTCAAGGAAGACAGATGGAATTCAAAACTGTGAGTTTTTTTTTTTTTAAATCCCAATCTGACCACTAATGCCATCATTTCATATTTGTCCATATTAAAGACAAAAGTGGGTCATAACAAGATACCCTTGAATCATATACTCTTTTAATTAAGAGGACCATGCTCCTCGTGATGGTGAGGTGGGTGACTACAGCACCTGTTTGGCTATAAAGCTCTGTAATGCGTAACAGATCCCTCCCCGCTCTGAAGAAACAGTCTGAGTTCGGCTTTTGCACTGGAATTACACTGATCATGTCTAAGACTGTAGCTAAGCACAAAGAAACTTGGCATGTAAAACCAGACATAGGAGAAAATCTTCATTGTTAAAGTCACTGACAGATCCTGTCATCTCTGTGAAATCCAATTGAACTAAATCTTTGCTTGATGATTCAGCTCTGAAGGGCAGAGATTTAAGCAATTGTTTTCTGTGGCTGGTAATTGAAAGCAAACAGTGGAAATTCAGTGGGAGGTTTTTGGGAAAACCCAAGATTAGAAACTTGTTTTTCCCATAATTTCCTTTTGCATAAGTAGTTAATTCTTTCTCCCCGCCTTTCTCTCTCCCTCACGCACACAGAGGAAAAAAATACTTTATGTATACTAATTCAAACCTGTAACTGCATACTCATCTTGTGTCTCGGGCTTAACGAATTCCTGTGGAGAGCAGGCACCTGTGTCTTATTCACCATCCCAGCCTGAATCCCTGGTTCTGTCAGGGACCCCTGTGCACGAGCACTTGGCTTGCACGAAGTCCTCCTATTCAATGCAGCATCAGAATGGAACCTGCTCATAAATAACACCATCATGGAGACATAGACCCTGCTTTGGTGGAAGGAAAACTCTGTGCAGGTCCTGCCACACAACCATGTGACTGGCTGCATTGGCGAATTCCAAAATAGTTGAATAAACAGAGACGGGGAACCCTCTTGGGCACCGCAACTCAGCTATCAAACTAGTTAGTCTGGTCACTAGCATGGTTTAGTGTGGGCCAGCCAAAACAATTCCCAGGCACGGTTAAGGGATTAGGATTGGCCAGAGACCATTCGCACTGGGCAGACTGGATGCAGCCACTCTATTTTTCGGAGAGGAAGAAAGTTGAATAATATAGATACAGATTGGTTTTGTGCCAACTAGGTTAAGTGCCTGCAAACCAGTCCACTTTGTGTTTTATTTACTAATGCAGAGGCAGCTATTCTGTATGTTGGCGCTTATGCAATTCAGGTGGTGTTTCCATGGAAGAGCAGCATTGATTGCACATCTACAGGAAAAAAAATCCTGTGCTGGGCATATAGAATGTGTCCCAAGCCAGCAGTCTGCTCCCTTATTTTCTGAGGAGTGCTGAAGGGAGGACTGGACTCAAAACTTCAAGAAAATTTACGAAATTGACAGGGTTTCTTCAATCATATGGTCCACTCACACTTGGGACCTTGGTTTTGGTGCTGTCTGGTGTGGTGACACAGGCCCAAAGTAGCATTTAGAAGGTCGTTCTATATTTTTTCTATAATCACAATGTCTCCACTTTCCAGTATTTAGTGTCACTGATTCTATAAAAAGTGATGAGCCTGACTTAACATATTGTCCTGGGCCAAACTGCTCACAGCAAGGGAAAATGATCTAGAAATATTCAAACTAAACAAGTGCTACAAGCAAGACTTCAAAATACATGCTTTTTATTTTTTTTTTCCAAAGAATTCTGTCTAACAGCTATGGAGACCCATTGGAAAGCATTTCTTTTGGTGCTTTGTCTGACTTAAATCTTCCCTAATAGAAGATGTTCATAGTCTAATTTTCTACCAATGATCTACCTGTTCAGACTCCCCTTAGAGTCACTGGAGAGAAATAAGCATTTCATAGAATCATAGAATAGTTCAGATTGAAAGGGACCTTAAAGATCGTTGAGTTCCAACCCCTCTGCCATGGGCCCGGACACCTCCCACTAGAGCAGGTTGCTCAAAGCCCCATCCAGCCTGGTTTTGAATGCTTCCAGGGATGGGGCATCCACAACTTCCCTGGGCAACCTGTTCCAGTGTCTCACCACCCTCACAGCAAAGAATTTCTTCCTAGTATCTAAATTAAATCTCCCCTCTTTCAGTTTAAAACCATTAACCCTCATCCTATCGCTACACCCCCTGATAAAGAGGCCTTCCCCATCTTTCCTGTAGGCCCCCTTTAGGTACCGCAAGGCTGCTATAAGGTCTCCCCAAAGCCTTCTCTTTTCCAACCCCAACTCACGGCTCTCCTTTGGACTCGATCCAACAGTTCCACGTCCTTCTTATGTTGGGGGCTCCAAAGCTGGAGCTTCATGTGGGGGTCTCACAAGAGCGGAGTAGAGGGGGGAGAATCACCTCCCTGGGTCTGCTGGCCACCCTTCTTTTCATACAGCCCAGGATGTGATTGAATTTCTGGGCTGCACGTGCACATTGGGCTTGTCATCAAGCAACACTCCCAAGTCCTTCTACTCAGGGCTGCTCTCAATCCATTCTCTGCCCAGCCTGTATTTGTGCATCATCCGTGATGCCCACACTGGTGTTGGCCTGGTGGCTTTCCTTTACAGCTGAATGACTTTGGAAAATGGGAGAAGAAAATGGGAGCGCATATGCTGCTGGGCCTCTTCTATCCTTCAGCCTCCAAAGGATGTCCCTAACGTCTCTCTGGGCTCAAAACTAATTCTTGAGCTAAGTCTCAACCTCACTGGAGTGATAACCAAATCCACCAAGAACTTCCTCTGCACTCCTTTGACCTGCAGCGTTTGCTGTGAGAGGGTGTAGAATACATCTATTTTGTGCCACCTCAGCTTGCACCCATCAACATCCCTGGTGGCACTAACATCCCTGTGCGTTGGCTGGTTAGGGGTGAAGACAAGAAAATAAGGTCCCCATGTGCTGGAAGGGCAGTGTATTGGCAGTGGGGTTTTGAGGCTGGTTTGCAAAGATGAATACTGCAGGAAAAACTCTTGCTCTCAAAGTCCTTGACCTGGCCAGTTTAGCAGGATAGAAAAGCTGCAACAGGGTCATTGCACGGCTTCATTTTGGTTTCTTTGCTTCTACAGCCTCATTAAGAGAGGTGAGGAGAACCAGGTATACCCATCTAGGCACCAGCGAGGTGCTCTGCTCCTCTCCAAGGACAGGCAGCAAAGTAAATAAGCCAAGGGAGAGCCTTAACTTTTCTGAAGAAGACTTCCCAGGGAAGACCCAGACACTGCTCATACATGCTTGGGCATGGGAAACCTGCAGGTTTCTTTTCCCGATCGAAAACAGCTGCTATGTGCAGCTTGGGTACTTGGTACCTTTCGAAGAAAAAGTCTGTTACTTCAAAAAAAAAAATCATCACATGGAATAGATAAAAAGTGGTTAAAATCCAAACAACTATTTTAGGATATGAGTATTTTTGCACAGTAAAACTATTTCAAATTCTGCAAGAGGCATCATCCTCAGTTGAGAACGCTCTCTTTACTTGAGGGCACCCTGGACGGAGGGTAGAAACTTTCACCTCACTGTGCCATTCTTATTGAACAACCTTCAGAGAGCCAGTAACCTCTAACAACAATTTCAGTTACACACAAACCATCTTCCCACAACAAAAGACCCATCGTACCAAGCTTGATACTTGGGTATCGTAAAAAGAAAGGACCTCGTAGCAATGATTGCACCAACAAAATTTGGCATTCCCACTTTTATATTAAATTTTTTTTTTTTATTGAGATGATGTAATTACAGGCATTTTAAAAATTATTTGCAACTCACTGGCCCTGAGAATAGGCTTTTTTGTTTGTTTTTGTTTTGTTACATTCATTCGACTCAGTCCCTTAGCCCCACACCTTAAAGAAACAAAAAGCCATCATCAATAAAAACAGACTAGAATTTTATTTAAAAAAAAAAGACCTTGAACTGATGCATTCTGGATTTGCACACGGTTGCAGTCTGACACAGAGCTCTGGAGAATGCATGCATGGAGTCTGAAATCTGCGGAGGGTGCCAGCAACTTAGTGTTCACAGAAGGGCCCCGGTAGTGTTCTTTGGATGGAGAGGCAGTCAAAAGGGTTCCAACTTGAGTCATGAAAACGTTCTGCTGCGGAACTGCGGTGTGTCCTACCTGACTGCCTTGCGGCTTGTTCAGACTTGCAGCAAGCTGATGGCAATGAAGGGCCCACTTAACTGCACAGTGTGAAGATCCTTTGTTGGGTGCTGAGGTTGGAAGGGACTTCTGCAGGTCTTCTGGTCTAACCTCCCTGCTCAACCAGGGCCACCTAGGGCCAGCTGCCCAGGACCGTGATCAGCCGGCTTTTGAGTGTCTCCAATGATGAGATTCTTTTTTTTCCCCACTTGCTTTGGTGGCAAAAGCAGAAAGTTTGGCTGCTTTGCTGCTGGCAGATTCTACACTGGGAAATCAGAAATTGGGGAGGGAAGGTGGGTGAAAAGACAACGTTACCTTTGCTATCCCAGACGGGCAGTCAAACGTTCATCTAGCTCAGTCCATTAATGCTCTGTTTGCACTCCATGTATCTGCCATTTGGATGTGAGGTAGAAGGGAACCCATCTACTGCAGCTGCTCTAACCTGGTTTTATTTTGTTTTATTTAGTCATAGCTGGTAAACTTGCTTCCAAGACCCCAGGAACAGCTGAAACCCTGCATCTCCCACAGCAGGTCCCAAGCTCCTGCGGTTCTGGCAGCTGCAGTGTCACCCGAGCCACTCGGTGCTGCACCACACGGACCGGCTGGAAGGCAGGGGACAGGACCAGCCAGGAAGGGCCTGCCTGCTCCAAGTTCAAAGGCTATTCTGATTTTCTGATTCCGACTAGCGTCAGCCTTGAGAGAACTTCTCCTCTGTGGCTGTGATGGAGAAGAAGTTGTCTTTCTTAAGATGGCCTTTACGTGTGAACCGGAAGAGCTTCCAACAGCCACCAAATTTTTTTTTTTTTTCCCCTTTGACTTAGTTGCTGCAGGTGAAAGCGATTGCATTTTTGGTAAAAGTGACCATTTCCTCTACAATATTTCCCTACAGGGCACTATGTGTGATTCTGGGATTCCTTGCTTTCTCCTGTCTTACCCAGTGCTGAGGACGAACCTTGTTTGCCAACACACACAGTGAGCATATGGGCTTGTACTGGTGGACTGGCTCTCGTTCTTTGCATTTTGCAGTGTGCACCTTGACCATGACAAAAACCTGTGGCCGATCGGAGCACTTTATATAAAAGGTCCCTATTGTTGGTGGGTTTTTTTCCCCCCCCTCACCATCTTGTAACAGTAGCTGCAGCAGGTAAATGAAAATAATTCAGTTATGCAGCTGTCACAGCCGGAGCAGTAAAGGATGTGAATCATTCTCTGCACAAACTTCGTTTCGTTCTACCACTGAACACCCTGAGAGACACAGGAAACCCGCAAGAGCCTTCCTTTAGGTTGAGACTTGTGATCGCACCTCATCTGCCATTCACGTTCTCCTCTTCCCCGCTCCCTCTTCACCCCAGCTCCACAGCCACGGCCACAGCTTGGGTGTCCTTGAGCAGGGAGACAGAGCAGAGTAACTCCTTGGCCCCTTGGTTTCAAGGGACCTTTGGTTTCAGATCTGTGACCACTGAAGTCCCTCAGTGTCGCCCAATCTCACACCTCCTGAGCTCCAAGGACGTCAGAGTCACGGCAGAGACAGGTGACAGGTTGGCTGCTCATCTTTCTGATAGGCACCCCTGCGTCTTTTCTTTCCAGGCAGAAAAAAGTCAAGTACGTGGTGTGCTTGTAACATATTGACTATAATTTAATAAAACAATGCGGCTGGGGAAAGCTCAGGGAGAGATGCACGCCCCGTCGTTCCTCATCAGATACCGGCTCTGAAAAATCTCTCTCCTCTTTGTAGGATGCCTGTCTGCCTCCTTAACAGAGCTGTTCCTTCTACGACCTGTGACTCAATATTAAGGCTTTTGTGAGATTGGATTATCTCTGTTTAAACACAGGGGACGCTACTCATTGCCAAGTGCCATTTTTTTTTCCTGGATAGATTAACCCTCTTGTTAAATATGTGGCGAGATCAAATGTTGTGTTGGTTTAATAGCTGATAAAAGCTCTATCATGGGAACGTACCTTGTTTTTTGGTTGGAATGGATTAGATTAGCCCAGTGATTTTTTTTTTTTTCCGTTTCTAGTATGCATGTTCCCATAAAAGAGGCTTTCTGCTTTTAACGATCTGGTGTGGACGCGCTGTCTTCCAGACACCATGTGATGCCTGCACAGTTTCTCTACACATCTTCTCTCTCTGCAAGCATGGTTCCTGCTGGTAGATTTTCCTTCCATTAACAGGACCACTGATGACGGATTGCTGGACACCACAGACTTTCCTGACGCGGTGGTCCAAGCAATGTGAAATGAAAAAGGCCAGAAGTTTCTCTTCTGTGGGGCATCCAGGACTGCTGAGCTTCCTGTGACCAACTACACATAGCTCGTTGCCTCACGCAAAGCACCCTCAGTGCAGCAAACCAAATTGGGGGTTGTAAAAAATGGGGCACCTTGCAACCAGAACAAACCCAAAACCCAAGAAAGCAAGACAGCTGTAGGGTTTCCTTTTTTTCTTGTCTTTTAAATCATGTTAAAAAAGGGCAAGCTGAGACAAGCTCCCGTGATGGCAGAGCTGCAGGGTCGGGGAGGGTAGTGGGAGGCATAAAAAAAACCCCAAACAAATCCCAAAACAAAGCCAAAATCAATTACAAGATATAAGTATAGCTATTTGGTCTCTAGTTCTCTACCATCAGTTTTCGGATTGGTGAATCATCTACCTCTCCAGCAGCACAAAATGATCCTGGAGAGGTTTCGGGGTAACACAAACCATGCGATGGGTCCCTTTGCTTTCTCCCTGTGATGTAAGGAACAGTCCTTCACCTTTCAGCCCCAAATTGCCAGCAGGTAGAAAAAAAAATACCCCTCCCTTTTGTAATTACAGACGCTTCAGCCTTCACTTTTTTATAGAAGGCTTTGAGCTGAAATTCTGCATTGGGAATATATTCTGGGGGTTACAT
>JAOXJK010000001.1:24767205-24783367 GCA_025774025.1 Xenus cinereus
CTGGGCAACCTGTTCCAGTGTCTCACCACCCTCACAGCAAAGAATTTCTTTCTAGTATCTAATCTAAATCTCCCCTCATTCAGTTTAAAACTGTTACCCCTCATCCTGTCGTTACACTCCCTGACAAAGAGTCCCTCCCCATCTCTCCTGTAGGCCCTCTTCAGGTACTGGAAGGCCACTATAAGGTGTCCCTGGAAACTTCTCCAGGCTGAACAACCTCAACTCTCTCAGCCTTTCCTCATAGGAGAGGTGCTCCAGCCCTCTGATCATCTTTGTGGCCCTCTGCTGGACTTGTTCCAACAGGTCCATGTCCTTCCTGTGCTGAGGACTCCAAAGCTGGGTGCAGTACTCTACTCCACTCTGGTAGTACCCCACCTAGAGGGGCAGAATCATCTGCCGTGACCTGCTGGCCACACTTCTCTTGATGCAGCCCAGGTTACAGTTGGCTTTCTAGGCTGCCAGCATGCATTGCCGACTTATCTTGAGCTTCTCATCCACCAACACCCTCAAGTCCTTCTCCTCAGGGCCGCTCTCAATCCATTCTCTGCCCAACCTGTATTTGTGCCTGGGATTGCTGTGATTCAGGTGTAGGACCTTGCACTTGGCTTGGTTGAACTTCATGAGGTTCACACGGGCCCACTTCTCAACCCTGTCTAGGTCCTTCTGAATAGCATCCCTTCCCTCCAGCGTGTTGACCACGCCACACAGCTTGGTGTGATCAGCCAACTTGCTGAGGGTGCACTCAATCCCACTGTCCCTGTCTCTGACAAAGATGTTGAACAGTACTGGTCCCAGTACTGGCCCCTGAGGAACACCATTCGTCACTGGCTTCCACTTGGACATTGAGTCATTGACCACAACCCTTTGAGTGTGGCCATCCAGCCAGTTCCTTATCCACTGTGTAGTCTATCCATCAAATCCATGTCTCTCCAATTTAGAGACCAGGATGTCATGAGGGACAGTGTCAATTTCTAGAGCATGATCCTTTAAAACTGGTGCATGAACCATGCTTTAGATGTGTTTTTTTCTTTTCTTTTTTTTTTCCTATTGAGTATAGAAGGAGTAAATGATAATCAGGTTGGAGTATATGCCTATAGTTGTACGCACCTGGTTCTAAGTTGGCTGAGTAACACCTTCCTGTGCCTTTTGTTAGGCACATGGCCGCATGTACCAGTTACCTAATTCCACCCACACACTAGGCATTCTTCAGAAAATAGATGGCATTCAGAAATGCCATGACTAATTATTCTTTCTAATAACAGCAATACCTTCTGTTTTCAATATTATTTTTTTCCGTTTCTTCAGCTGTGAGATGTCCTTTGCCAGTAGAAGTTTTAGCAAACCTATCAGCCTTCACGTGCTCCGTTTGCAGTCATGTCCTCCTGCATGGAAAACCAGACTTATGCATTTCCTTTGGTGGTGGCCTTTGTATTTTCTTTCTGTGCCTTCTGTGTTGTATATCCTGTAAATCATACTTCCCAAAATATAATAGTCTCATGGTATGGGTTAAACTTTATCTACCTTCTTTCTCAAGAGAGGCAGCTTATTTGCATTTCAACACCCATTTCAAATGTCATCTTTTTTTCCTGGATCTGTTTAGATATTTGCATATGTTTTACCACAATGCAGCTCCTAGTTTGTATAGTAGCCAAAAGGAAGGTAGTTTCAATGCTGCTACATTAATTTTTTTGGAGATGTTCTTCAGATGTGTGCCCTGTATGACCTGTTTCTTCTGTTTGTCTGTGTGGGTTGCTAATGTAAAACGCTTTGCTTTGTGTCACTTTGTACGTAGCTTTCCTAATGATACACATTCCTTTCCTGTACGACATGATCCACACCTGCTAAAAACCTGTAACATCTTTGTCTTTGCTACATGCTTCTGTTTCTAAACTGGAGTGTCTGGTGCCATACTGCTGCATTTTGTGTGTGTGTAATTATTTGCTGGTACTACCTTTCCTTTCCATAATATGTATGTCACTGGTGCTAGTGAAAAACTCTCTGCTCTTCTGAATAGCTTGTTCTGGCTTTCTAATGATTTTTTCTAATATGAAGTTGTCCTATGTTAGTGATTTCTTTTGTATTTCTTTTGAGTGTCATCCTCTTGTGATCTTTGTCATCATCATGTCACATTTATCAGTGAAATAGCTATCTTGTATTAATAGGTATTACTGGGTTACCCACTCACTAGCTGCCTCTGCGGGTTCCTGATTTCTCTCATAGAAAACACTTCTTTGTATGAAGGGTCTTTTTCTTGGCAAAACAATAAGACTCAAATGGCATAAATAACCTATCTGATTTTTTTCCCTCTCTGCTTCAGTGAGCTTGCCACTTGAGACCCTTGCTCTGCTGCTATCTCTGTCTTTTTGCCCAATACTCTTCGGAAATGAGCAGCTTCCTGGATTGCAGACCACTTAGCTGCTTCAGATCCCGCACGGATTAACACCATTAACTCCTTCCACTTAGTTCAGCTCTCTTCAGCAGCTTCTGTTTTCTAAAGTCCTTGCAGAACACATTTCTGGCGCTAATCTGCACAACAGCCATGGGCAGTTCATTTTTTATTTTTTTTTTTCTTTCTGCTTATACTATACCATCCTGGTGAGACTGCTTATGGCAATGGAGAACTGTAGATGGGTACAGTGAGAGGCCTGTGAATAAACAGCAATTTGAATATGTAGTCTTGTACCCTGGCTCACGTCTGTCACGTTACCTCAGGGCATCAACTCTTACTGGACCCCAAAGTAGGCATCTTCTACACCTGCCTTGGAGAGGGTCAGCTTGCTTCCCACCTGGGAAAGGTAAAACACGTGGGGGTCCTGGGTCATGCTTGAGCTCTTCCACTATAATTAATATGGACGCAAAATGGCCCAGACCACGTCTCTGAAAACTTAGAGTGTGGCACCTAGACTTGAATGTGGTTGCTAAAACCATGTCAGAAAAACCCTTAAACGGAAAGTGAGCAAAGTGATAACTTACAGCCAGAATCATACAGAATCTAAGCTCAGAGAAAGTAATTTCCAAACAACTTCATAACATCAAACATAATTAAATACAAAGCCTGTGTGATAGAAAAAACCAAACAAACCAGATGCAAAAGTATACAGGTAGGATGCTTGCAGAATTATCTGGCATTGGCATGCACCTTTTCTCTTTGTTCCATGACTTTATTTCTAATTTAAAGTAATTTTCAGGATTCAAATGAGGGGATGCAGAATTTGTGTGGAAGAGCAGTGAGTGGTTGCTAAAACACGAGAGCTAAATCATGGGTGTGTTGTCAGGATATTAGGCAAAAGTAGGTGTTGGAATATGGGAGGGGAAAGAGTAATTAAAAGAGGGGTCTTTTTTTGTGGCATTAGTAACTTCTGGTTTAATTGTGAGTTAAGACTAACATGACCAACCTCTATTATATAGGGAAAATTAAGGGTTTAAGTGAGATTAACTGGCCCGTGAAAAATGAGTTTGGCTGTCAGACCTCTGTCCTGGGGGAAGTACATCCGTTAATTAAACCCCGCGCAGTTCAGCAGAGCGGCAGCCGTGCAGCGTGTGCCGGGGCTGACGTGCCTTGGCAGGATCTCTGCTCCCCGAGAAGCAGCGTTGGGCTGGACTCTAGGTAGCCGAAGTGGCTTGGGAAGACGCTGTGGTGCCAGCAGTTTTCTTCTTCTGTGTGAGGAAAAGATAAATATTGTTCTCAGCTGCTATTTTTCGTCTCTAATAAAGCTCTGGCTGTTAATGATTGTTCTTTGTATTTTCCGGAGCCAGAAAGGAGGCTTATGCTCTTTTCACAGGCTCTTGGATTTCCTCACTGATTTTTTTTTTTCAGCTTCTAACAGAAAATGGAACACCACAAATGTCATGTAGTGATTGAATGACAGCAATGTGCAGGGAAAAATGACAGAAGAACATAAAGTCAAATGAAAAGCCTTTTTTTTTTTTTTTAAGAGTTGCAATGAATGTTATTAGACCAAAATGCTAAAAGATTACTTGTTTAAAACAATAACTGAATTTAAATGAATAGTGTTGTCCTTACATGTTTGTAGGACTGGGCTTTCTTCCATGTTGTTCTTCTAAAGAGGAAAGGAGAAAGGCCAGTCTGTGAGAGACACTGAGTTCAGTTCCTGGTCCAAGAACCCCAGCTACCTGAAATGTTCAAATCCTCAAAGAGAGGGGCTTGACCTCAAGAGTAGGTCTCAAATGGAGCTAAGTTTGGGTGAAAATCTTCCTGGTGGGAACCAGGACTGGCCAAGTGGCTTACTTTCTCACAGAAGAGAGAGAAACCGTATGGAAACTAGAGTTGAAATATACTTTTGGAGAAGATTGAATCAGACTGACCATAGATTTGTGAACTGGAGATAGATAAACAGGTTGCATTGGATAATCCTTTAAAACTCATGGATCAGAGGAGTCCTGTAGAAGTGGACTCTGGACTTGACTGGAAAGAGTCTGGACCTTGAGGGCAGGAAAAGAGAGTAGGTGGCAGAAGGGGAGGGGGATTTCTGGATGAAAGCCACCTACACCTAGGCTTTTCCAAAGATGTCCTCTTTCTTGTAAGTTGAGTGAGACTTTTGGACATCTAGCAGCCTGGTCACGGCAGGGACAGTACCTCCAATGATGCCACATATCTGAATATCCAAGCGATGGTGCATGCGTGTGCACAGAGCAGCTCTGTCATGGACACGCAATAAATGTGACAGACCCGGGAAGTGCCAGCCCTGCTTTGCACGTAGTAAGCGGTTGATTTGCACTTGCACGATAACTACAGCACATCCTAAGTCCTTGTCTACTGTACGTATGCACAACATCTGTACAGAACCCGCATTGCAAAGTCCACTCCTTCAGGGAGCGAAAACACAGTCTGTAGCAGAAACTTCTGGAATTTCCTTTTGCCCTGAAAACCCATGACTGGCACCCTAATTTTGGATGAGGCCGTACACAGGACTGATCTGTCCCTGCTTCCCAGTCCTCTCCCTCTCCAGGACTACTCCCCTCATCCTTCCAAACCCTGATGTTGCACTGCATTTTCTGTTCTGCAGGCAGAAAAGTGACAGATCTCATTACATGGGGCTAAAATGCCAGTTTGTAGTTGTAGAACCTCAACAGATGGGTCTTTACATCGTTTGTGTCACTGTAGTATCTGGGAGGCTTAGTCGTGAACCTGATCATCCTCCCTCCCCCAGCAGGTGCTGCACAGACAGAGGACTCAGCCCTGCCTTACCCAGCTTATTGCTGAAAGAGGAGATGAGAAACAATAAATGGCTATTTACAGTAATCTAATATTATCCAGCACGTAATCTATTATTATCTGGTACGTTGTACATGATGTTGACCATTGTCTAAAGCTTGTGAAATCTCCAAGAACTGGACAACTATTCAAACTACAGTTTTGCTTGTTTACACTTTTAGTGCCTAAATAGACTGTACAAGCAAGGTTTAAAAGTTGTTTTTAAAGTAGTTAAGGCTAGTGGAGAATTGCGAGTAAGTAATTACTACTACTAAGCAACAGGTAATTTAGGGTAAGAATCAAAATTGATACTCAGCCCTTAAAAACATGCCTGTTATTTTGCCGTGATCTGCATGGGTGCCTTACATTTTTGCAACAAGCAAATGTATGATGAGTTTTAAGGATGGGGCTAGAAACAAAATCTATCTTAAAATGCACGATTCGTGCACATTTAGAGCCTAAGTCATAACAGTCTGATAACACAACCTTTACTTCACTGAAAGGAGATATTCTCTAAGCAGTGGTGAAAAAAAACAGGCAGTTCGAATGACTACATGGTCATGGTCAAATAGAAGAGACAAAGCCACTGTAAGAAATTCACTGTGTTCCTTATAAACAACTCCATATTTTTAAGAAAAAAAATGTGCTCAGAAAAAAGCATGTTTTTTTTCTTATTATCTCCTCAGAATTCAGCATCTCTTTTGTTACAGAATTGTTTGGAGTTGAGGTTTAAAAAAAATAAAATTTGGTGCCATCAAGTGGAAATATTCTGTATTGCTGAGAAGAGCTGGCAAAGTGGCAGCGCGTGGATTTTCTGCAGATACACCAGCACTTTAAACTGTTGCAGTGGGAATGTTTTCCCTATAGTACACGTTATATCCTGGTCTAAAATTGGCAAGAAATCTCACCTGCTCACAGGTTTTAGAAACTCACATCCTTCCCTCTTACACACGGCAAAAAAAAATCTCATTTTTTTGACAAATCACATTTATGACTGTCATTAAAGACTATTCCTCTCTGGTTTTGTAATTTCCCTGCTGTCTACGTGGCAGTGTGCTTCTGGCAGGAATGTTGCCTACTGCCAGATCCCCGTTCCAGAGCACAGCGGTCCCTCTGAGGTTCCATAGCCAGCCGGCAGTCAATGCTGTGCTGAATTTGTTCCAATGTGCAGGGATCAAAAGTCACATTCCTTTGCATTTCTAAATTTCTCATGGCAAATACTGGTTGGTTTTTTTTTTTGGTGGTGTTTTTTTTTTTTTTTTAAATGCAGTATCACCTCACAGGAGGGAAACTCGCTCCGGCAAGTCCCCTTGCAGTGGTCCAAGAAGTCCCTTAACGTTTCACCTCTGTTCTGGAAGTACCCGACTGTCACACTGGGACTGGCAGAGGGTAACATCACTTGGAGATGGGGAATGCTTGGCACCGCCTAAACTGCTTGTTCGCTGAATGTCAATCAAATCCCTCAGCTTTATGTTAGGGAGGAATTGCATGGGATGAACTCCAGCTCAACAAAAAGAACAGTCATGAGTTTCACGCACCTGTGCCACTTCAAAAATACATTTCCCACCCTCTGGAAGCTTCTTTTTCAATATCAAGACATCTGGATTTACCTAAATAGCTCAGGACTTTGTGTTGTTTTTATTGACTTTTTCCATGGCTATCCCAAATGTTTTTAAAACAAACATTTTGATATTTGTTTGGTTTTTTTTTAAAAACCATTTATTTATAAATGGAAGTAATTCTGTTTTGGAATGTTATTAATCATTCAAAATAAAAGAAGCAGGTTCCTTTTTGCTGAACCAAGATTCTTCAGTTTGAACTGAACGATCCAAATCTTTGAACTCTTTGATTCAGTTAAATACTGAAAATACTCACTTTGGTCACTTCTTAATTTTTTTTTTTTCCCCGATTTCTAAACTGTTACAAGACCAAAGTATGTTATTTCTGCTATATTCAGGGAGATCACCCTTGCCATCAGTTAACACATATAGTGTATTTGTATCAACTACAGCATTTTTTTTTTTTTTTTAGGAAAGCAAAATTCTTAAATTATTTAAATTCAGAAGATGCTCCCTCTGTATATACACACATGCATGTAAATATAAACATATACACACAGACATATGAATATACTTATTTAAAAAAATCTCCGTGGTTTGTCATCTCGGCCAAAGTCCCCTCGCAAAGCATTGCAATATTGTCAGATTTAGACCAAAATATGTTGTGCTCTGTGCTGGAAAATAGCTGGGAAGGTATGACAAACTCTAGCTCATCGTTGCCATGTTTTCATCCCTGCAGGCACATAGTGAAAAGGTCTGACTTGTGAATAAAGCATCACTGATGCTTTTGTCACATAAGGTTTGACTCCTGCTTTTTTTTTTCCTCAGCAGTTGTTAAGGATGTTGTAAATGTATCAAGCACTCTGCGTGGGGCCTGGAAACCAGAGCGCAGTTCTAGATCACCGTACTCCGAATATGCTCCTGGCATGCTCCTGTGCCACCTCCCACCCCCTGCTCTGTCTCCTGGCACAGGGCTCTGGGAAGAGGGATGCTCTGAAGCCCTATCCCAGTACTGTACCAGAGAAAAGATACTCCTTAGACAAAGGTTGTTCTCAGAGGGGCTGTTCATACACATTTGAAGAGTTTTAGAAGCCCACTACACTGCAAAGTGGTTAAAAGGATATAAATCTGAGTGAGAATTGGGCCCCTTGGATCTCAAGGGAACTGTACTTGAAATACTAATTTACTTAAGCATTTTCAAGTGTTATATCTGGAGGAGAGAATAACTATAATACATATGTGGATATTTTAGGGAAAAGAGCAGACAGGACATGGCCAAATGCTTCAATGATCTCATACGAAGTATATTTAACTATGTATTTATTATATATCTTTGCTTTCAGTGTCTTACCTCTTGAAGTCTCTAGGGATATTGTTGTGAGGAAAGCACGTAGCTGTTTTTTATGCATATGGAAACTAATACGTAAACTGTAAGACCTCACATCAGAAGAACAGTGTACTCTTGTTAAAACGAATGGGGAGTTTGTTATTTAATTCTTTGGAAATATGATTTGGTTTCTAATATTGGAGAGAGAGAAAACGCTTCTATAATCACTTTGAATAACATGAGAATTTTTCTTAGTTTGTTATTGGCTGCTAACAAATGGAGTCCCATCCTGTGCCTTGATTTTGATCATTTAATAGAATCTGTTTTAGTAGCAAAAACATTTGCTTTTAAGTTAGTTAATATATGCTGCTGTTCTCCATCTTGGTCTCCTTAATAGGTAGACCCTTTCTTGCATTTTACTGAATAGCGTCAGAGCCATTAGTAATTTGAATTCTACCTCAATGTTAAAGCAATGCCCTGATCACAAAAAATTTCTGAGGTGGCTCAAAGACTTTATAATTTTGTAAACAATATTTAATTTGTGAATGCAAAAGCAGCCTTATTTGATTCATTCTAATGTCCTTCTTTTCAATGATAAAATGATAAACATTTTAATTTTCTGAGTAAAGAGATACTCTGAACCAGACTATTAAAATCGTTGCTATTATCTCAATTTTAGGGCTGGTATTTCTGGTTTTTGTGTTCTTTCTGTTCAAAAATTGAAATCAAGGTAATGGTTTAGTGGCAGACTTTTGTTGCTATGGAACTATTCATTATCTTATGATATGGGATGCACAGAGTAGAGACACGAAGATTTGATTTCATAAACACAATATGAAGCTTTTAATCCTTTCACTCTTACTGAACAATTTATGTGTCACAGTAGTTTTCAGTACATTTTTTATTCTCCAAATATGTGCACTGGATGTGTTTTAAATGCTTTCCTGAAGACGATGAAGAGTATGAGTACGCATACATGCAGGTGTTTGTATGTGGATGTGCATTTAAGTGTGTTCACATATACTTATGTGGTGGGTCTGTAATTTTTCCTATAGTGTTTTTAAACATACCAGGTTTAAAATCTAAATAGTGGAAATCACATAGAAAGATAATGTGCATAGGAAGATAATTGGTTAATGGTATGATGTTTTATGAGGTACAAAAGTATTTTTTAAAGGGTAGCACAAAAGAAGCATTTTATGTGCCAGGCACCTGTGCAGATTCCTGGGCGGGTGGAATTGGCTGCAAGGGAAAAGGAACCAGGTCATAAAATTCACATAGCAAAACAGGGGGATGAAAAAGATGGGAAAATCTTCACGGCTTTATATTTTGTAGTCTAGGTCCTGTTTGTGGCCTTCATATTCCCTCTGTGGAAAGCTGTTTTTCATCTGCACTGCGCTCTTCCAAATGGTGGAGTGAAAGGAATCTCCGTAGCTACATGGATGGGAAGGCAGAGCAGGCTTTGTCCCACTTACAAGGCTATTCAGTCTCTTACCTTAATGTACCACAGTTTACAGTTAATGATCATGTAAGAACACTTCATATTTTGGAGAAGAACAAGGGAAAAAAAGATTTCAATACAGGCTTCTTAAGCCAACAAAGTTTGGGGTGGAAAGTTCACGTTGCGAAGAAAGAAAACGAGATTAGTATGATTTATTTATTAATTTTTGTTGGTATCTACCTCAGATTGAAAATACTGCTCTGATAAATAACGCTAGACCGTAAATCAGAGCAAGGAGGAAACAAAACAATGCCAGGGATAAGATCCTGCCAAGGAAAAATAGTCAGAGCCTTTAAGGAATAAATGGAGTGGCTATAAATCAGAAATCTACGTCTGTGAGCTTGAGTGTGTGGGCACGTGCGTGAGTGTGTATCTGTGCGCAATCTCAAATGAAACTTGCACTTCAGCTGTTGTAGGGTGGCAGTTTCAGTGAAAAGGAAGTACTGCCCAAACTTCCTTTTGAGAGGAAGTAAAGAGAGTTGGGGATCCCTCTGGGCAGAAAAAATGGACACACAGAAAAGACAAATTATGAGATGCAGTCTGTGTAAACATGCAAAGAAACAGAGGTTAGACTCGAAAAATCATCATCTCATGAGGTTAGACTCAAAAAATCTAAACAAGGTCCAAGTAATTGTTGTGCTGTACTGAGATGAGCAAGCAGGGAATCACACCAGTTCAGGACAAAGACCAAAGCTTGTTGGTGAGAAGTAGTAGGCAGGGGAAACAGTAGCCAGTGGTATCAGAGGAGGAAGATACTGAAAGCGACTGTAGTAGTCAGCTGGTAGAGCCTATTACCTGGCCCTGTCTCTGAGACCTTACCCTAAACTGAACCTCAATGTGGGAAAAAAGCACCCCCTTGTTTGAGTAAGAAAATCTGCTGTTCCAAGTGGCTGAAACTGAAAGAGAAGAATCTTGATGATTGGAGCAAACTAACAGAATTAAAATTAAGACTGAGTAAAAGGCAGATGAAAATGCAGTATGGTCCAAACAATGTAATGGGGGAAGGATAGAGAGAGAACACCCTAGTTAATCTGGTGACACAAATACCAGGCAAATCCTTTGGATGGCCTTCATGCTGCTTCATGCTGAAAATGTGATTCTTGAACAAGCCGAGGGCAGAGAAATACTCAGCTTCCTGAAGATCACCTTCTGGTCCAGCATGTACATGTGACTCATCAGCTTTTTTTTTTTTTTAAAAGCAGAAGCTCTGACTCTAGAGAAGGCAATTTTGGTCATGCTGCATGTAGGCAGTTTTGTTGTCTACCTGTCTGGGTAGTTTTACAGATACAACAACAGAAACAGGGCAAGTGAATTGGCTGATTCTCCGCACTCAACAAAGAGGAGGCAGCTACAATATATCTTGTTATGCAGGGCAATGACACACCAGCTATCTTTGACACTTTTTGTGAGGGCGGTGGTGCCGAGGGAAGGTGGGGCTGCAGTGTTCTGCCTGTCTGTGGAAAGTGCAGGGCTTCCAGAGTCGCCACTGGTAGAACAGATGAGACACCGACAGACTTGCAACTGGGCAAAATGCATGTGTCTTTCTACCTCTTATCTTACCAAGATGCAGAGGTGGACTTGCAGGCAGGCTTCAAGCAGTATCCCACTCTTCTGAAGGACTTTCTCAATTCCTGGTTTCATCTTGTGGATTCAAAGAAGTTCTATCTAGCTTCTCTGAGACGGTTTCAGAAGGTATGCAGAAATCACCATGGCAAACATGACTGTATTTTGATCCAGTCATAGAAGAAGCATGTGGCTCATGCTGGAAAGTGCTCAAAGCCTTTAAAGATTTTGAGCTGGTAGAGGAGAGTGAATAGTTATAACTACCCTAGAGTGGTGTTTTGTCCTCCGTAATTCTATCATGAAAGTGATTTCAGTAAAAGTGTTGCAATTATGCTCTGCCCACAACAGAGGGGTTAAAACTCTCTGCACTTTCTTTACTGTGATGATGGTGATGTAAGAATTTCCCTTCTAATTTAATCACAATCCAGTTTACAGCTGAACCACTGAACAAAACTGAAAACCGCATTTAAAGAGAAATTTCTGTGTTTCAGTATGCACATAAATTGGGTCAAAGTAGAAGTGTCTTCAAAGAAATGTTTTGACTATTCTTTTCCAAGGGTGTTCAAGAACTATGGCCTTATGACACCCAGAAATCATATGTCATTTGAAAGCAGGCTGGCCCTTCGCTGTCCTGTCACCCTGATGACATGCAGGAGCACATTGGGGACCTCATTTGGGACAGCTGTTTGTTACTTTGGGGTACAATTTTGGTTACACCCTGTGCTTCAGGACCTGATCTAACGTGCTTCTCAATAGAAGCCAAACCCCAGCATATCGAGGCAATAGTCTAATGTGCATTTTTTTTATCAGCAATTGCGGCTTAAGCAGACATTTCTTTCCCTCCTCCCATCCCTGTACCACTTTGTTCCTGTGCCTGCACACACCTTCAATTGTTTGAACCCACTGAGTTGTCCTGGAGAACAAAAAGCATCCTCATTAAAATATAGCTTGTTTTTTCTTTTTTTTTTTTTAGCCAGCTCAGCTCTGTTTTACTACATGGCGACAGAGCTAGTTGTTCCGGTCTAGAACTTGCCATTTTACATGTTACATACTTCCTACTATTTTCATGGGTTTGATGAAATAATTTTTAAATCTCTGATGTTAAAGCCCACAAAGAATTAAGAACTCTTGCAAAAAAGCATTAGTCAAGAAGTCCTGAACTTGTGGTCCGACACTGATCTGAATGCGAACTGTGGGCTGAACCGTAATTTTTGTGTCATTTTTCCCCAACTTTAAGATGTAAACAATACACATTCTCCTACTGCCAAATTGATAAAGACATTAGCAGTGCAAAAATGGAAAGTGCTAAATAAATGCAAAAAGCTGGGGTTTTTTTGTTGTGAATTTTTCAGAAGAAGGTCAGCACTTTCTGACAGAGACAAACCACTGCTGGAGGAGCTAAGGCAGGGACAACCATTGTTTGCTGAAGGAGCCTCAGAAGCAAGGTTGCACTTTTAATGCAGCTATGGCATAATTGCTTTAATGGACTCTTTAAGCACTAAACCCTGATTCTCTCAAAAGAAGGCCCTGGTTTTGATTTTATTCACACTATGGATCCACACTTAGAGGTAGATTGTTATTGACTTGAAAGCCCTACTAGCGTGAGCATCGGTAAGTCTAATTAATAGACTCAATGAAGATTCTTATGGAGGTATATTTCAGGGAGATTATTTTAGCTGAGCTGCTGTGGTTTTTTCAATGAACTTAGCACTTGTCTTCTAATGAGCCAATTCACTAATTTGATACGACAGGCTGTAATTTTCTGTGTTTAGGTTTATTTGCACAGCAATTCAAAAATACTTATGCGGGGTCTTTGGAATTGTGAGGGTGACTTAAAAGGGCGTCTCAATTTGATGCAGCAGTCTGAGTACACGCTACAAATGCAAAAGTACCAGGTTTTATGGTGAACATGGGCATATATGATGCTATTGTGAATTCTAGAGTATACAAACGTGAACAGATATTCCCTATGTCTTAGGTGTTACTAAAAGTAGAAGGTCTTTCTTTGGGGGTGCTGTAAGCCCTGAGAGATGGCAATTTCCCCTACTGGGCAATAGGAATGTAAATATATTCTCTACATGATTGTAGAGAATACAACACTCTGTGCTGTTCAGTGATGTCTAGTACTCTGCTGTGAGGTCAGTATTCACAGTGGCAGTCAACAGCCACTGCAGGTAGTGGCTTTTGAATAAAAGGTCATGTTTTTCAATAGCCTCATTCTGACTGAAAGCCTGAAAGCTTCTTGGAACTTCTTGATCTCTGCAGTATAAAATGAGAATTAAACGAGAAACAGAGTTTGACAGGTAGATACACAGTCTGCAAAAATCTCTTCAGGATGCCAATTCCCCTGTTCATTTGAGACCCAGGGAGAAACCCTAGCCCAGGAGAAGTTGGAGTGAGTTTTTCATTGACTTCAATGGATTCGAGATTTACCCTTGATATTCTAAGAATAAAATCTATGAAGTCCACCTCTCTCTAGGTGCTCTGGGAGTTTATTGTTACCATAATGGAAGTCAGCACTCCCCCCACAGTGCTGAGTAAAAAGCGTTCCAGCTGGGTAAGAATTAGACCATATAATTAGGGATTGTCAGACAGACGGAATCACAGTCCACCCAAAACAGGAGGTATTTATTACAGAAAACAGCTCCAGTTCCATATTAGCGTGCTTTGTAAAACCTGAATTTCAGATTTGTTTTATTCTTTTTAAGCAATTCTGCCTTTCCTATCTGGAACACAGTACAGTGCAGGTGGGATTCATCTTACCTGGCTTTACACTGTCACAGCATGAGTCCACACTGGTTACTTAGGTTGCCTTTTTCTCTATGGAGCACAATAAGCACTTTCAGAGTGCAGTTCACCTGGTCTATTTTAGATGCAGGAAGAGACTTAAATGGTGCTGATAAAATTCTCAGTCTCCCTTTAGAGAGATGGCAAATCTGTAGCAGAAGTCAACTCTCCGATAGGCATTTCAGCAGAGTATCTCATTCACGTCCTTACTTGTTCTGGTCCTCTTGCTTGTGCTTTAAGTCCTGCTGCTGGGTACAGCCAGAGTCATCAAGTATGTTGCTGTGAACAGAGGTGGATGGACCATTGGTTTGCTGACTCTTTTGGCCCAGCCAGGAACTTAATTTCCCTAGAAGAACATTCAAAAAGGATCAGTAAACTAAAATGTACAAACCCCAATAATTCCAAATTATACAAAGAATACTTTCACCCCAAGTGAAGATACATAGATTTTTAGCTCAAAGTGAAGTCTCTTTTATATACACATGAAGGAATCTCAAAATGGAATGTTCTTTCAAACTGAATTGTTTTGAAAGTGAAATGCTTTGGTATTAAAAAAGGGTTTTAGCCACTGTTTTTTAAAATCCATTTCTGTGTCTGCAGAGCTGACTGGAGCTTCATTCCTGAGTATATTCAAGCAACACTCTCAAATCAACCTACCCTTCTCATCTACAGGCACCAACCCAGTAGGTGCCTAGATCACATCATGGCCCCCACAAAGGACAGTGGGAACTCGTAAGAAGTTTTTCATTACCATCACAGTAGTTAGGGCATTCATTGGCGACTCAGACATGAGAGCCTTCAGTTACAAGTAGTCCTTTACACATAGTATCTTCCAACGTAAAAAGCTGAAAGAAGCTCACCTTAGAAATCCCAGTTTCCCAGTGCTTATGCTACAGACAGATGCTTTTAAGTCAATGTTTTGAATGACACTGCAACTTTGAAAACAGCCCTCAGCTTCCTAGCAGAGTGCTCTAAGCACTTGGCTAGCGGCCAAACTGGAGCACGCGAGACAAGGGAGGGCATCCGTGTTACATTTCCATTGGAGAGGCAGACCCGGCCGGCAAAGGTGCCAAACGCCTGGGGAGAGTGCACAGCTGACAGCTCTTGGCAAAAGAAGCCGGCTCTTTTCTGAGCAGCGTTAGGTTCAGGCACGGTGCCTTGTCCTGGCACGCTCCACTGAGCTGCTGGGCTGTCTCCCGCTCAGTTCCTGTAAATAACTTAGTTCCCAGCTCAGGCCTGGGAACTCCAGGAAAAAAAGTTCAGGGTTACATAACGGAAAAAGGGCAAGTTTTGAAGAAAAGTGAGAAAACTATAAGGAGAGAGTAACCTATGAAGAGGTACCTCTAAAGCCACGTAGTGGCCGTACCGTCAAAATTTAACTCTCTCTTAAGGAGAGTTCAGGTGGTAGTGCCTAGTACAGGTGCAGCAGGCTGTGCCGTGGCTCCAACTTCTCCCTTGTCAGAGCGAGATCTCCCTGTGGCAAAGGGGGATGTGGATGAATTCTCCTCAGACCCGTTAGCCCCTGTTGCTCTGCTGGGCGCAGGCACAACGCCCTTCACCTTCTCACCCTCTGTAGCAACGTCCTCACCTCTGCTAACAGAGACTGGTAACAGCACCTGCATCTGCCTGGTGGAGACTCACCGGGGTGTACCTCCTCTGGAAGGAAAGCTCTCCACCCCACAAACCCAGAACGTGACTCTGGCTGGGCTTTGGTTTCTTACACCTCATAACTTTCATGATTTATAGTTACAGCATCCCACTGCTGTTTGTGATAAGCCAAGTTAGCAGCTGAGGCCCATCATAAAGGATCTAATTCAAGGACCGAGTTCCAGCTGAACACCGGCAGCTTGTGTAGGTGACACACGGGGTACCTTTTCTGTTTGTCAGATCTTCGAAGTAACTTTTACCGCTTCCCGCGCCACGTTACAAGAAACAACGTGACCGACCGTACATAAATAATTTGGGCCGCTGTGTAGCAGCTGGGGCGGCTCAAATGCGGCCTGTGCTCGGCCTCGCCCCGGGCCGGGCGAGGGGAAGCCCCGCTGCGGGGCCATGGTGGCGGGGGTGCTCTATGTGTGTGTGTGTGGGGAGGTCGTTGTGCCGGTGCGCGGAGCCTGCGGGGCCGGGGGCTCCGCAGACCCCGCCGCCACCCGCCCGGCCCCGCCGCCCGTCAGGCGCCGGGGGGGTGTGGGGGGGTGGGTGGGTGGATG
>JAOXJK010000001.1:24783867-24812590 GCA_025774025.1 Xenus cinereus
TTTTGCCCTAAAATTATTTTCCTTGTGCTGTAAAATTAATTTGGGGCCCTGGGAGACCCGCGGGCGCAGGGTCGGGGTGGGGGGGGACGTGAGACACGCTGTAGTTCAGCCGGGGCTGGAGCAGTAGGCGGAGGCGCAAGTGTTCGGCTCGCTCTAGAAATACCTGCAGGGCGGGTGGCGGGGAGCCGGTGCGGTGCGGCTCCCTCGCCGGGGAGGGTCCGCCCGCCCGGCCGTCCGGCTCCGAACGCTGAAGCCTCTTTCACTTTCGCGACGGGGTCTGGGCGTCTCCGCGGCTGAAGCCCTGAGCGCACCCCGGGGGGCAGCGCCTGCGGGGCTTGCGGCCTGCCGGAGGCCGGCCGGGGTCTCTGCTCGCTGCCCCCCTCACGCTGCGAGCGCGGGGCGGCTCACCCCCCCCCCCGCTCTGGAAAGCGGCTTTTTGCTCCTCGTAGGGCTCCCTCGGGGTGCGGGAGGTTTGCTCCGCTGCAGGCTCGGGGGTGAGGTGTACAGTGCGCTGGCTTCTCCCCAGGAGCTGCCCGCCTCGCTGTATTTTAGCATGCGGTGCCGGTGAGGTGGTGCGACACGGCTTCCTCCGCTTTTGAGAGGTACCGGCACCCTCTCTGAGGATTCTCTTCCCATGTTGAAGAGCAACGTCGTAAAATAACTCCAACTTCTGTCCAGTAACTTCTGCTGGTGGACAAATTTAGCGATGGTAGGAGGACCACGTTCAGAGTACTCTCTGCTTCTGTTCCAGCCTTCCTTAATGAGCTAGTTTCTTTGTTTAAGCAAACCTGGAGTTAAGCAGAACTTCTTAAGGCTTAGGCGCATAGAGATTTTACAAGATTGAGGCATGAGGACAAACAGGATTTTCCAAGTGGTTCAGATACAGAGATTCGTGTAAATGAAAAAAGTTAAAATTGCTTTGAAAACAAAGTTCACATCTTTGAAGCCTCTTATCTTTGAGATCCACATCTTCCAGTTGCATAAATATCTGAAGTCCTTAGGCTCCTAGGTATTTGATGCTGGACTTGGGCAGAGCCTTTGCCATTCACAGCAGAGATAAGCAGGGGCATATGTGCTTCACTGGGAGTGAAGAGGAGGAGAGAGAAAAAAAAAAAATAAAAAATCCCGCTCCGCAGTGGGAATCTGTCCTAATGAAGCTTTTCCACTTTGTGTAAAATTTTGATTAGGAAGCAAACCCATCGTTTCTGGCCACACATGTGCTGACTGTTAAGCAATAGTTAAGGTCTTGTCCTTATCTTCCCCTTTCAGTTTGTGTAAGAGCTAGTTGTGGAAAAATATTGGTCTTACGTATTGGGCTTTCTCTTTTAATCAACTGCTTGCATTATAGCCTGTGTTCTGCTTCCTTCCTGTGTGGTTGTTCATTCTTATTGTTCTTAATGCAGTCTTTGAGTGCATCAAGTGCTTGGTCTTTGTGTGTTTGTGCTGGCAAATGAACTTAATTGCTATCTTTAAGTTTCTAGCATTCTTTTTAAGCCATGTAATGAAAAAACTTGGTACATTGGACACATTAAAAGCCTTACTTTACACTAGTACAAACGATTTGTTTCTTTAAAGCCCCTCCCCACCACTGCAAACTGAGATGCCACAAAGTACACTGAAAGTAAATTCATGTCTCACAAAAGTAGGGTATAACTAGAGTATAAAGAATCTGGTTTGTGTTTTACAGCAGATATTAAAGGAGACCAGAACTTTTGCACAAGCAATGTTTGAAGCATACATATACATGTATTATTTTACTACTTTGTCTTTGCTGCCATCAGGCTTTACCATGCTCCGAGCCTTTAGTCACACAAATGGTAGGTGTGCGTTCCGTCAGGCTAAGCGTTGGCATCATCGTAAGTCTGTGCTGGCAATCAGGAGAGAAGATGTTAACGCGTGGGAAAGAAGAGCACCTCTAGCACCAAAGCATGTTAAGGAGTTGACACAAATGGGCTACAAGGTCTTGGTGCAGCCGTCAAACCGGAGGGCCTTCCATGAAAAGGTAAGGTGCCAAGTTGAGTTAGATAAGCAAAACCGTAGTTCAGTTATGAACCATAGTACAGGAACAATAATGTTCAAAGGATATGTACGAAAAAATATGTTATTAATTTGGTTGTTAAATGAGGAGCCATTGTGCTCTAGTGGAGAGAATAAGGAGTAGTTTGTTTAGCCTTTTAATGTAATGTTGGCACACGGGTGGGTTTTTGGAGTTGTTTTTATTCATTTCTTGCCCTTTCATTTGTCTCTGAAGAAATTGTATGTGCGTTTGAAGTAGAAACTTGGTAATTCATTTAACATTGGTGTTTTTATCTTCTGCTTGTATGGAGGCATCACTCTAGAAAATAAGCATTTTTTTAAAAAAAGAGCAAGGACGAATCTGGTGAATCCAATTCCTACTTCAGTACCATTCCCCATGTAAAATGAGGAGAGAGGGTTTTTCTTCTTTAACGCTGTGAGCTTCAGGACTGAGAGCTTTTACAGTTCTTGTAGCAGCAGTACTACTCTGCTCTAAGGTATCTGAGCCAACAGTTAAAAATTGAAACATAAGTAGGGAATTAGTGATCACTTTCACATGTCACCTTTTAATTTAGGCACAGTGCTGGTTTTCTTCAAAGCACAGATCACATTAAGTACACAACTACGATATTGAAAGCTGGAATTTTAATGTGCTTTTGAGATAAGGGAGAACAAAAATAAATTTTGGTATGGAAAAACATTCTTTTAGAAGTTGCTCTTCAGCTTGGACTTAGTCTTATACAATTTTATGAGATCACATGTCAACAGTCTTCAGATTAATTTGTCAGATTTGTCTAAATTTATTTCCAAGTATTTCAACACATTACAAAGGACTGTTCATTATTGTAATACTATGAGATACTTTAAATGCAGTAAAATATCCTTTTTGTAGTCTGTGAATTTAAAATGAAGGATTTTATTAACACATAACTGTATGATAGGATATTAGCGTGGAAATTCAGTTTGATATTTGATACCCCTTTTGATAAAGAGGTTTATGAACGTATCACATGCAGTGACTTGTTTCTGCTTTGTAGAATTATCTATTTGTCCTCTCTTCTAGTTGCTTATGTGCTGAGATCTAAATATGAAAAAACACTCAGAAAAATTTACTTTGATTTTTCTCTTTCATAGGATTACATCAAAGCAGGTGGCATTATTCAAGAAGATATTTCTGAGGCTTCTCTGATAATAGGTGTGAAGAGACCTCCAGAAGACAAATTGATCCCTAAAAAGAACTATGCCTTCTTCTCTCACACTATTAAAGCCCAGGAGGCAAACATGCCCCTTTTGGATGAGATTCTAAGACAGGTAAATAGTGTCATAGTGAAGACAATTGGCAGTTAGCATGGGGTGGAAGCTGAACTTAATGCTGAAGCGTGATGGAAAGCTTGCTGCCTAGTGTGGTTACTTTCAGCATGCATATTTGTAGATAGCTAACGAGGACTGTTTTCGGTCTCCTTCCCTGGCGCTGAGTGTTTCTTGCTCAGAGGATCTCGTGCTTGCGGTGCTACTGTGTCTATGTGTGTAAGGCAGCTGAGTGGTGAGCGTGACGTGCTCAAGAGAGGTTCACGCTGCCTGAGCACCAAGGCTTGTTGGAAAGTCGTTAAGCCAGAACACATGTTGGTCATCACAGAGGAATGCAGCCTTTTCACCCAGAAAGGAGCAGCCTCTTGGCAGAGGACGTGCCCGCAGCTGGACTGGCAGGTTGGAGAGCTCTGTGCCAAGAGCGCACGGGCAGTGCAGAGACTCTTTAAAACATGAATTTAACGCATCCTTTAGGTTTTTATTTTTACACTTAAATCTTATTAGGAATGATTTGCCTTTCTCATATGTGCCCATCAGCCTCTATCGTGAAGGATGACAAAGGCGTAGGAAAAGGTAGTTCCTAGGAGAGCAACATGCCACTGACTGCATTCACTGAAAATTTTAATACTCAGTTTGCTATGTATTTTCAGGAAATTCGACTGTTTGACTATGAAAAAATGGTTGATCATAAAGGAATGCGAGTTGTGGCCTTTGGAAAGTGGGCTGGTGTAGCAGGTATAGTGCATAAAGTAAAGGCAGGCTTGCAACAAGTAACTTCTTGTAATACTTCTGGTTGTCTGCGTTTCCTGGAAGTTGAGGCTTGCAATGCATTTTTAACTGCATTTTTAACTCTTGCTTTTAAGAGCTTTTTTCCATTCTGTTTTGTGCTCCCTACTTTTGATGAGACTACATTTCAAATAGTCCTGTGGATTCCTCGCAAATCTACTATTTTATGTTGTCTTGAAGTCCCATTTGTCTATTCAACTAATCTGAGGCAGACTAAATATCAAGAGATGAACGGAATAGGCTTTTGAAAGAAATGGTTGCTGTCAGTCCTGCGAGTTTGAACATCTGTTTGTCACTCTGTTACCCATTTGCACTGATTTCTGTGAGGCATGGTTCTCATTCCTTTCCACTGAACTTCAGCTCTTTTTCTTCAGGAGATTGTCCTTATTATCTCCATCTTTGGAATCTGGTGATGTGGATGCATCTCATAAAAGGATATCCAAGTATTAAATAGTGCTGAAATGCATAATGTGGGCCAACAGCAGGTTTAAGGTCATGGACTGCTATTGAATATTGAATTTCTCCTTCCCTGGTTTTATCTAGCCTTTCTTTAGAAGTAAAGTATTAATACTGAAACACGGGCAAAAATATACAGGATGGTTTTAGGCTTCAGTCAGTCTCTGCAGTTTCTAACTGTGCATATTCAGAATTAACACCGATGGTCTGATCTTTCTTCCTTTTTTTTTTTTTTTTTTAACAATAGGAATGATCAACATTCTACATGGATTGGGATTACGATTTTTAGCCCTGGGACATCACACTCCCTTCATGGTAAGAGTATACACGTATGCATTTTTCTTTAGCAAAATGACATTCGGGCATCTGCTAATTATCTGTATTTGAATATGGAAAATAACTTGATGGTTCTGTGTCTTTGATTACAGCACATTGGGATGGCACATAACTACAGGAATAGCAGTCAGGCTGTGCAAGCAGTACGAGATGCTGGGTATGAAATTTCACTGGGATTGATGCCAAAGTCGGTTGGGCCCTTAACATTTGTGTTTACAGGCACTGGTAATGTTTCTAAGGTAAGAATTCTGTCTTCAAGATGAAATTCTATATTATTTTTAGTAGAACTTCTTGGCATTTGATACTTAGCAGGTGAAATGGGTCCATGTGTTCATTTTGTTTGCTTGGACTTCAGGTTTTCCTTTGCCAGTATGAATTTTAGGTGCCCTAAACTAATGCCTTTAAGATGAGATCATGCCTGAAAAGGCTCACCACGCTAACTTCTGACCATGAAAAATGAGTTGAGTCTTACTGCTCCTCTCTCCTTTCCCACCTGCGTAATTTTTGTCTCCCTCTCTCCCCTCTGTTGACTCTGGGCTCACAAGGTATGTTGAATCACCCCATTAAAGTATGGGGGAAATAATTATTTTTTCTAATATGTGCTGAGTTTTTATACCTGTTTTGATCGCATTGACTTGGCTTACAAGTGCTGGACTTCAGAGCTATTTTCTACCACATAGGCTTACCCCTGGTTTTGGCAACAAAGATCAGTTAACTGGGCTCCAGCTATAAAGTGAAATCGCTGCCTATGTCAATTTGTGCTTTCTGGACAAAAGGATGGCGTGTCTGAAAGGCCTGTGTTCCGTGATCGCAGCTTGTTTGGGAAACTCATCTTGAAGTTCTTGGCCTTTAGAACAGCCTGGTTTATGAGGAGTGGCTTCAGGGGTCTTTCCTAAAGAGAAGCTACTTCACAGAGTGGCAGCAAAACCATTTATTGTGGCTGAGTTAAGGTCTCCCGGCTCTGCTATTAGAAATATAAACCGGGAGTTGGACTGTGGGTGAGGCATATTGCAGTAATGGGGAATGATGTAAATTCCTTGTGCACAGAGCCCAGACAGCTTTGTTTTGGGTAAGCGAGGGTATGTGTGAAACAGTTTGTACATCTCTGAAGATGCTCTCTGGCAGGACTGTCAAGTTGTGCGTGTTTTTTATGTTTATTTTCACACACCAAATGAGCAGTGTTACACTACCTTTATATTTTCTGCTCATTCTGAATGCTACTTCTTGGTTTACAGGGTGCTCAAGAAATGTTCAATGCCCTCCCATGTGAGTTTGTGGAACCACATGAATTAAAGGAAGTTTCTAGATCTGGAGGTATGCTGTGGCAATAAAGTGATTGAAAACACTGTAATCCTTTTTGTCCAAGTAGAACAGCTAATTTTTTTTGTTTGTCTTATTTTATTTTTAACTTCAGACCTCAAAAAAGTCTATGGGACAGTGTTAAGTCGTCACCATCATCTTGTAAGGAAACGTGATGGACTGTATGATCCAGTAGACTATGATAAACATCCAGAACTTTACACTTCTCGATTTAACACTGATGTGAGCATCTCTTCTGTTCTTTTATGAAGGATTTTCTGCAGAGTGGTGGTAGTTACTAAACCTTTGCGTATCTGTCAATTGAGAGAGCATTCATTTAAAACACCAGACCAGGTGCTTTCAGCTTCTTAAAGTACTAGATGAGAACATCAGGCATCTGTAACTTTCTTTGCAGATTGCACCCTACACAACTTGTTTAATTAATGGCATATACTGGGAACAACATACTCCTCGCTTGTTAAGTCGACAGGATGCTCAGAACCTGCTGGTGCCAGTTAGATCTCCTGGTGGTGCAACGGAGGGCTGTCCTGTGTTGCCACACAAGTAAGACACTTCAGTTTGCTTGTAACAATTCTGCAGCACCATGATTATGTCATAATGTTAGGCAGTTTCACCACAGTATCTACCAAATGTTTCTGTGTCTTTTGTTGTTCCTCTTGCATGTTGCAAAATGCCCCATTAGTTTTGCTCTCGTTCTTCTGAGCTTTGCAGTCTTATTTTCACAGTTTGGAGGTTTTGAAAACATCACAGTACAAATGATTGGCAGGTATTGGCGGTCTTTCTGCCATTGATCGTTGCGCAGAATCCAGTACAAACAGTGTGACAGCTGGGAAATGTACCTACTGCACCATTATTGCTAGAAGTTTTTCTGCCTGAACAGAGTTTGTTGGTTAAGTTCTTCCTGCCCTGCAATTTGGTTTGTACAAGCTCAATAACTGTTCCTTAACAGCTCTGATTTCTGCAGCAGGTAGTGGGAATGCTTCACGAGCCTGAATAGCTTTAAGGATGGAACACGGGGTGGAAACCCAGGGTTAGTCTCCTTTCAGTGTGGGTGAGAGCCACCCTTTCTCTAATAACCCTTTGTAATAATTCTCTGGGAGACTGGCCTGGGGATAGATTTGGAGAGGATATGACAGTGTATCCTGCTGAGGAAGCAGGTCTTTGTCTCTTCTTTGCCCACTCTTGACACCTTTCTTTCTCTCACATGACAAATAAAGAACTTAAGTGTTAACCTGGAGTGGAGCCAGAGATTGTGAGTTAAGCTAACGAATGCTTCACCTGTGCCAGCTGTCTGTGAACTGAAAGGAGGCAGCCACCCCTTTAGGTTTCCCTTTACGATCATGAAGTTATTCTAGCACAGGACTGCCCAGGGACAACTCAGGAGAATTGGTAGGTGGATAATGAATGGGAGGTGTTGGAAGTACATGGAATACAGAGGAAAAAATGATGGATGAGGGGATTATCGTGGTCTTTGAGAAGTTACACATGAAATACAGATCCTGTTGATGTGAGTGGAAATCTTACGACTACGGTAGGGCCAGATTTCCATTGCGTTCCTGGAGGTCATTGTTTGTGTTGTATTGACTTCTAAATTGGTTAAGATGAATGAAACGACAAGTCTGATGATAGATTTTCTTGTGTTTCTTTTATTTCTAGTTCACTTGTGATCTCTAATATGTGTGTTCCTTAGTAATTTGGGTAATGATCTATTCCTTTCTCATTTTTATTTAATCGCTTTAGACTTCTGGCAATATGTGACATTTCAGCAGACACAGGAGGATCTATAGAATTTATGACAGAGTGTACAACAATCGACAGTCCATTTTGTATGTATGATGCTGACCAGCATATCATTCATGACAGGTGGGAGAACCTTTAATTTTTATTGCTTTCCTCTGTAATTTCTACAGTGAAACATTCTATTGAAAAATCACGCATTTAAAACGTTCCTGAAAGGTACTGTCTCTCGGGTACCAAGGAGAAGTAGTTCAGAAGAGGTATGTTCTCTCTTTCAGCGTTGAAGGCTCGGGGATTCTGATGTGTTCAATTGACAACCTGCCAGCACAGCTTCCTATAGAAGCAACAGAGTACTTTGGGGACATGCTTTTCCCTTATATTGAAGAGATGGTAAGGTCTTATATGTCCAACAAGAAGGTAAAAGGCTCGGACTTTGGTCTGTTTGTTTGTTGCTTTTCTGGTCTCCTGTATACATTCAAAATGAATCTGCTGTAGAACATAACTGACTTTGTACTTAAAAAATGAAAATAAAAAAAAAAAGCTTTCTAAGTCTTGAGGCAATACTGCAAAAAGCTACATGTGAATGAGACATTAGTGACCTGGATGTCTTAGGAATTTGTGAGGAACACTTTCTGTAGGCAGGAATCAGTTTCCAGCAGGTAGTTTATTGCTTCTGGACCCTGCAATAGATGTCTAAATCTGATTTTCTTGGGCCACTCAACAATCAGTTACAATCAGACTTCTGTTTGAATTCCTATGTTTTCATAAAACTCAAATGATACCAATCAGGGCCAGGAGAATCTCTGATATACAAAATATTGGTATTGTTGCATGCATTTAAAAGTTGCTTAAAATCTTGATGTTTTACTCTGAAAAAAAATTATGGTAAATAAAATGACCCGATTTCAAATAACTTGTCTCCACAGCTGGTGTCAGAAGGCTCAGAACCTCTTGAAAGCCAGAATTACTCACCTGTTGTTCGAGATGTAAGTTTTGCAGTTTGGCACTCTGCTTGTCTGCCTCTGCTTTAAAATGTACGGGTACAAAAAAACCCTCAAAATTTGTTTCATGTATTTCCAGGCAGTGATTGCATCCAATGGCTCACTGACAGCTAAGTATGAATATATTCAGAAACTGAGGGAGAGCAGGTAATGTATAGATTCTTAAAGTTTGTTTGGTTAAGGATTTTTAAAAAAACTTGTCTGCATTCTATCTCCCCTTTTGCATTTATACTGCTATCTTGTACTGTGTCTAAATGCCTCCTAGCTTGATGATTTCCTTCTTTCTTGATGCACGTTGCCTAAATCATTAACATGTGTTGTTAGTAACTTATACCAAAGCTGAGAAAGTGGTCATTTTTCTCTTTCTTACATTATGAAGATGATTTTACCAGAGGCAGCAAACAGCCACATGCCAATATTATTCCGTTACTCCTTGCCCTTTTAAAATGGATATAACATCCAGTCCTTTGAAAGGAGTGGCTGAAAGGAAAAAGCTCTCCAATATACCTTGAATCTAGTTTCCTCTAGTATGGCTCAAGTGCTGGGCTGCATAGCATTGTTCTGTGGCTGCCTCTGTGAGACTCTCAGACTTTTCATTACACTCCTGTAGCTACAGCTTTGGCTACCACTTCATCCATACCCTGTCCCAGTAGTTACCAGGCAGTGGCGATGTGAAAGAGGTAGCATTGAGTGGATTAAGCTAACAAAAATATAAATAACCTGGGAATCCCTTCCCCTTGCTTCCTGTTGTTAACAAACACCTATTGTTTACCTATGAAAAAAATTGACAGTAAGTGGGTACCTCCGGCTTCATGTTCATGGTCAGCACCAGCCGCACTGTGCATCATATAAAAGTTGAAATTGGTCTGAGCACAGGCACTGCATGCACTGTGCGCTGAAAGCATAGTGTATTGACTTTTGCATGCCAAACTTCTCCAATTTCCTTTGGGAACTTGGGAAGTTTTAGTTATGAACTTGTGCATGATGAGCTATAGGTGTGTTTTCTACCCAATGTAACACGCTGTTTGCCTCTCAAAGGCGGCAGCTCACAGTGATTTTAGTTGTGTGCTGTTTGGTAGGCTACCTGAAGAGGCTGTCTCCATAACAAATTTTCTTCAGACAGATGATATAGATGTATTTGGTATTGATTTAACTTCACTCAGGGGTAGACTTTTGATGCTATTGTTTGAGGCCTTGTTCCCCCAAAATGTACTTGGGTACTTCATGCCATGTTTTAAGTCATGCAACACCGTTCTTGTCATGCTGTTAGGTACTGCCCTAGCTAACTGCAGCACCATCCTTCGTTATTATGGCCATTTTTGAACTGAAAAAATACAACAGAAAATTGACTTATGGATGCCATGTCAGCTCCAGAAAGGCCTGAAACAAACATTATTTAGTAGATATATGGTTAGTCCTCTTTTAAGGACAATAGCTTTAAACAAAGTGGACATGAGCTCGTCAGCTAGAGGTCAGGATTCTTTCTGTGGCATAATCCACAGTGCGCTATGTGCCTGTGTGAACTCTCAGATAAAGAGGAAATTGAGGAACTTATATGCTTATGAAGATTCCCATAAGTCTGTATCTTTGAAGAACCTACCTAATTATTGAAAATTTTTTTCAGGTTGTGGACTAAGAAAAGCCAAACCTCATTCTCCATTAACTTGGTTAAAAGAAAGGACAATTAACTCCTTTTCTTAAACAATAAAAAGTGCTTTAAGAAATACTTTTTTTTTGTTTGCTAAATAGTGTTTTTTTTATCTGCATAGTGATAATACTTTAGACAAACAGTTTTACAATCTTAATTTTACAACTTAATGCAAATTTAAGCTAAAAGGAAAAATAATTATAAATGACTAAAATGAAATTTTCCTACTATAATTTATGCATTTATGAGAGCATATTTAAACAACTGCTGAACTCTGTTATTCTGGTTGGCAAACAGAAATGCAAAATCTGATGTGAATACCTTTTATATGGAAAGTTTTATATGGAGAGCTGCTTCTTAAATTTGTGTAGCAGAGTAGTAGAAGCACTCTGTGATAGTTTTCAAATCTGAGTTCTTGTCTGCAAACAGGATTTCTTAATTGGCCATTAGCTTTTTTTTTTTTTTTTTACTTTTATGACTATCGTGTTCCTGTGATGGACTAATACGAACCTAGTATACCTTACCTGAAATACGCTTTCACCAGCATGGTTTTGTGTACTTTAACAGTTGCCTGTGATGTAAAGGGAGGAAGGCAGAGCCTGGAATCCCTTTCTGGCAGCCCAGCATGACACAGACAGCTTGGTGATCCTCAAACGATCAGGTTCCAGTAATTTGGCCATTGGGAAAAATATAATGACAGGTGGGGAGAAATTTGTTGAACAGCCAGTAGCAACTGGAGAAGCAGTAGAGATGTTGCTGGATTTGATCATGTTTATATTAGAGGAAAGAAACTAGAAGGTATGCAGCGGAAGAATGGAAGCAGTACTAGATAGTGATTGCTCAGTCCTTGGTTGGATAGCCAGGAACTTGGCTCTTGGTCTGAATACAGCTCTTGGTTTGTAGACTTACTAAAACATACTTATGTTTAATTTTGCCCGTAACACCTAGGGAACACGCTCGGTCGCTGAAGATGGGTAATAAGAAGAGGGTTTTGTTGCTGGGATCTGGCTACGTTTCTGGCCCTGTACTTGAATACCTCACTAGAGATTCCAACATTGGTATCACAGTTGGTATGTAAGACTTCACTTCGTTTTCATTGAAAAATTAAGTTTAATTTAAACCTGCTAGTGTGACAGAACATTTCTTATAAGTAATAAATGGATCTGGTTCTGAGAACAGATGAAGAAAATCTTTGTTATTACGCACAACAGAAAAAGATTTTATAGCTTTCTGAGCATTTGGAGTTTATACAATTGATTTGAAAATGACATAGCCACTTTAAAAGTTTGCTGTTTGCATGTGTAACCTATAGGGAAACTAGAAATATTTTTCTTTCTAACCTGCTTTAGGCTTGGGATTGGTTTTGTAGCTAGTCAGTCACTTCTGTTGGTGCTGGGATGGGTGTTCAGCCTCATACAACAAGAAGATGAAGGTTTTTTTATAGACATCTGTATGAGTGAAGCCTCTGTTATTGTTCTAACCAGTACTGTGGCGATAAACCTTCAGACCCTGACCTTCCCATCAGCCCCACATGCTTGTTTATTTTTCTGTTTTGGTTTTATCTGTAGTGTATTTCGGGCTGGGCATCTCAAAACCACCTTTCTGTACTCTGATGTTGACTGCACCCTCATTCTGTGATTTCAGCTTTAAACCCCAGGCTGCGTTGCCTGAAAGAAGCTTTTCTGGGAGGTGGTTTCCTTTTTAAATTTACCGTTGTATTTCTGTTGATTTTTGTTGTTCTTTCTTTGGTTTGTTTTTTCCCCCACTCATGCTATTTTCGTACTTGGCTGCTTTTGCTGCACTTTGTGGTGATAACCATAGTAGTTTTTTAACCCCGCGGAAAAGATTTCCTAGGAAGAAAAGGGGAACTCTAAGAAAGCTGCACCCTCATTATTAGCACTGCCTGGTGCGGTGAAGAGGGAAGGATTGCAGCAATGTGCTGTGTCCATCCCCTCATCAGTACAGAGCCTGCATCTAGTCCCTGCAGAAAGGGAAACCAGGTGAACTGGAAGATCTGTTTTCCCAAGCACTGTGCAAACACAGGAGGTCCCTCTTATCTGGGTAGCTTATCTGGGTGTGCAGTTTCTACAGCACACACACAAATGGACTCAGAAGCAAAGATACAAGGAAGCTACTCGTCTAATGTTTGACAGCAGGCAAGTAGATGAAGAAAGCATAAAATGCACATCGCAGTACCACATTTGGTTCATTACTGTTAGGCTACACCACTTGAAATTCAAATGACAAAAATCTTAATTGGGAAACCTTCATGTTATCAACTTTTCTTTGGTTTGAATTTGTAGATGATTTTGCCCACCTCTTTTCTCTCAGCACAGGTTGATTATTAGGGTAGGGAGAATTACCCTATGGCAATGTTTATTTCCCACTGACTTTGGAAAAGCCATAAGGAAATAAGGCTCTAAGTTAGAGACACAGTTGATTTTAATTCTCTGTAAGCCTGTGCCCTACCTGCTGCCTTCATTGCCCACTCCTTTCTCCTGGCTGTGTTCCTGTTGCCATCCTTGTGCCGGCAGCATGGTGAGCCGGGACAGGAAACTGATTCACTGGCAGTTAGATGTGGTTAATACTGGTTGCTTTAACCCGCATCTCTTTTTCAGTTCTGCTTTCCTTATACTGGTAAGTGCTGATGGCAGTAGTCTCCTATATTAATAGAAGTGTTTATTACAGCTCTTGCTGCTTTCTTGTGATCTTTCTTCAAAATTTTCTTGAGCCTGAACATACACATCCAAGCACCCCTCTTCTGTGACTTCTTTGCATTCTTCACCCTCAGACACTTTCTTTAGTTGATCTGCTTCTAGATCCAAGACAACCGTGCATTTCCAAGGATTCCAAAAGAATCTGCTTTTATCCTTCTGTCACTGGTTTGGTCACTTGTTTTTTGAAAATTTGTAATGTCTTTTTCAGTACATTTTAGCATTTACCATAGAGTGACAGGTGTTCATCTGAGATATCAAAGGCTGAACCTCGTAGTATCTATGTTTTTTTAAACAGAATACACCTTGCCAAAGGTTTTTGTGAGGGGTCAGAGTTAAAGACATGGGAGTATGCTTTTGGGGTGGATCACAACCCTGCATAGCCTATAAGATATTCAGCAGATGTTTTTCCCCTCTCTCTAAAAAACACTTAGGTGTTCTTTCTGTTTAGTTTATCTGTTTTCCCACCGTGTGGATGCTCAGTTACCTGGCAAACATAAACAGCGCTGCTGTAGAAAACCATGCCAGGAGGACACGTACACGTGATGCAAGTGAGCCACTGGGTTCTGGGGTGTCCTACTGCACAAAGATAAGTTTAACAGTCCTTTATCTCGTGTTCTAGGCCTACTTCTTCATAGAGTGGAAAAGAAGGGAGACGACTTCTAGTTTTGCAAAAATAATTTTTGTTGGCCTAGTGTGCTGACTGGAAAACTGCAGTCAAAACTTTTGTTAATTTTAAGTCCATCAATGAAGCTACAAATTAGTTACAAGTTGGTTACAACTTCTCATTACACAATTTTAACAGTGAGTGGTTCTTCACTTCTGGGAGTAAGTATTCTTTGTAGATTCTTGGTTTTGAGTTCTAGCTGCTTTGGCTTGACACTGGCAATTCATAATAAACTTGACTATGTTAGGGCAAGTAAGGTGCTTCATGTCTGATTTCTTTTCGACTGTTTAGTGAAGGAAGACATCCATACAACTGTTTTGGAGGAAGGAGGTGTGTGTAAAGCACAACTATACGTGGGAATGCTTTGGACTTGCCTTCATCTTTAGGTAACAGTTGGTGTGTTTTACTTTTAAAACAGCATCTGTCATGAAGGAACAACTTGAACAACTGACGAAAAAATACAGCAATGTTACTTCAGTTCATATGGATGTCATTAAGCACGAGGAAAAGCTGTCCTCTTTGGTGAAGAATCACGACCTTGTGATCAGGTCAGAATTCTGTGTAAAACATGATAGGCTCAACCTGAAGTCACGCTGCTTCTTTCTCCTAGTTCACTGACCTAAATCAACATGGTAACTTTTTTCTAATGCCCAGGAACTGGGGTCATATTTGTGTATGTAAATAGTTACAGCTGGCCACTGCCTTCTCGGGTAGCAGGACGTCAGGACTTTCAAAGGGGCTTTGACTGCAGCACCTCTTTAGAAGTGTTCACTAATTATGTGGACAGCCTTCTTAGTGTGAGGGGATCAAATTTGCGCGTTTGCAAGAGCAGGCAAAGTTCTGACATCCTGGCCATTTCCTCTAAATATCCTGTTAAGTAAAATACCTTTCCAGGTATTGAAACAGGGGAGAAAATGACTTCATAGTCCTTGCCATTTTGTCCCTCTTGTCCTGGATGTCATGAGTGTTGTTTCCTTTCTGTGAGGAGCATGCTTTTTACAAAATGTTTCAGCGAGATCATTGTAACGCAAGCTTTCTCAAGGATGGTTTTACAGTTTTGCATCTTCTAAAGCCCCAGCATGCCTGTTTAGAAGGTGGCCTTGAAAAAAGGTCAGTGGTTTGTTTTTTACAAAGAGAAGCGTGACAAAAGATGCTGTCTAAAGAATGACTCCCCTATTGTCCTGCAGCCTGTTCTGAGTGCATCCAACAATGCTCTTCTGAAAGGGTGGCATTGCACTTGTGTGGGTATGAAACTGCTCAGGGCAAGGCAGGTGTGGCTGTCGCATTTACTTGAACTTTTTTGTAGGCATACAAAAAACATTTGTGAGTGTCTTTCCAGTAATAGCGTAAGTAACTGGCTGGATTTTGATGTTGCATAATTCTCCTTCATTTGTAGTTTGCTGCCTTATTCAGTACATCCTCTGGTTGCTAAGAAGTGTATTGACAACAAAGTCAACTTGGTAACAGCCAGCTACTTAACACCAGCTATGAAAGAGCTCCAGGAGAGGTAGGTATGACAGTAGCATCTCCCTGGTGTTGCTTCCTTCTTTAGTGCATTATCTGAATATTTTGCAGTCCATTACACCTGCAATGCTTATTGTGAATTACTTTTTTCTGTATTCTTTTTTCTTCCATTTGTGATGGAGGACTAAGTACCTTTCGCCAAAGTTGCACGTGGAGGCTGTGGCAGAGTGGAGAAATGAGTTCATACCCCAGTCTGGTCAGACTAGTGCTCTAAACGCTGGAACATACTGTTCTCCATGCGCTCCATCTTAGTCCATGTTAATGTGCCTTCCCCTCCCCCCTCAAACCTGTTAGGATGCTTGAGCTGGGCTGATATTCAAACTGAGCAGCTGGGCTGGCCTGTTTGTCATCCTTCACATTCCCCTAAAGAAACTCATTTTGGGCTTATTGTATCTACAGAATATCCTCCTTCATGCCACTGTCTTTTGAACAGGCCCACTATATTAGTCTCAAATTGGTGACAGTTCTAACTATTCTAATGTTCTGTTGTCCTACTTATTATATGACTGGAAGTTGTTTTGGGCATGGAGCTTCGTCTAGGTGCTTTTTCGGTCACAGTGATGGAAACTCTGAATTCAAGTGAATGAGAAGAGAATTGTACATGCTGTGTCTCTACAAAAGAGAAAACAGAGAAAGCTAGACAAGTAGAGAACCAGAGTTGCAGGCAATGAGGGAGGTTTAGGGGCCTCTCCTCCCCTTCTTGCTGTGACACACATGTATCATCATGCTTTCAAAAAAAGACAAAAAAAAGAAAGACATCTCATTTGTCAAAACACAAAGTGATTTTGAAAATAAAACAAATCACCTCAGTTTGTGGTGATAAGTGAGCTGCTCTGAGAGTGTAGGCAGCTTAAAAAAAGAAAAAGCAAATGTTTGTAATTTGGGAAAGGGGGGCTTTTCAATCTCTCCCCTACAGGAGCTCTTTAGAGCAATTGTGACGAGCTCTGTGCTGTCCTCTGCGTTGCTACCTTCCTGCATTGTAGCACTGTCCAGGAGAATGTGGATATGGAGTACCTGGTAGGAATTTCTTTTTTCCTCCAGCCCCTAGAAGTTGCAGCAAAATAAGAGAAACCAAGGCTAGAATGACTCATACACAATTGTAACTCTTCAGGTTTTAACATCTGCTTGCCTGGTTTTTTCCACAAGCTCAGAACTTACTGTGTTGGGGAAAATTCATTGGGCCCTTGTTAAACAGATTTCCTGAATAAAAGGCCAGTAACAGTAAATATTCTGACAGATCTGCATTTCTGTTGTTTTCAGCGTAGAGGCTGCTGGCATTACAGTTATCAGCGAAATGGGTTTGGATCCTGGTCTCGACCATATGTTGGCAATGGAATGTATTGACAAGGCAAAAGAAGTTGGTGCTACGGTAAGATTGACAGGCAGTGCATAGTTCTGCCAAGATTTTATGAGTAAAGTTGTTCCTTTAACACCACCCAGTTCTTGGGCATGTCACTGATGTGTAACAGACTCCGGACACCATCCTTTTCTTGATTCTTGGAATTTGGTGCCAACTAATCAAATTGGTGAGATCATCAACTAAGTGTTTGCCCCAGTGTTTGTTTTGGTTTCCTCTTCTTTACAGACAGTGCCTGCAATGTGACATGTCGACACTGTTGTTTGGTGAAATTCTTTTGGTTTCCCCTGTCCATGTAGATCTTCTGATTTGGTCCATTTGGGAGATGTCAACAGAAAGTTTAGGAACTAACAGGGATTCTGCAGGGTTGCTCTGTACTTTTTGCAAACTGGTCTGTCTTATCTTCATTGTTTCTTTCCTGTGGATAAATCTGACAGGTCATATCCTACACTTCTTTCTGCGGTGGCCTACCAGCTCCAGAGCACTCTGACAATCCTCTGAGATACAAGTTCAGCTGGAGCCCACAAGGAGTGTTGCTGAATACAGTTCAGTCTGCTACGTATTTGAAAAATGGAGAGGTGAAGTAATCCTAACGTTTCCATTTAAAGTCAGACAAGAAAAGTGATGGCTAAGGGCGGTTGGGCTAAGGAGGGAAGGGGGACTCGTAAGGTGCTGTGTTTACTTTCAAGCCAGTGACAACCAGTTGCCTAAGCAAGTTGCGTACGTCACTTAATCCTGTGTTTGGAGGATGATGGTGCCTGGCTGCTGCCAGCTTAATTCTTACTATATGGAAACTGATTGCAACTAAGGAGCATGTTCTAATGACTAAAGCACTGGATTGAGGTTGGTGTTCTGGGTTCAGCTTCCATTCCTGTCATGTGTTGCTTTTGCCACTTAATTGCCCTGTCTGTGGCTCTGTGAAACAAAGTGAGAGTGCATCCTTCTACTTGCTTTTCTGTAGTCATGTTTGTAGACCAAACAGCTTAAATCTGCTGTACGCTGTGCAAGTATGGAACTCTTGATTTCTTTTTCTTTTGGTGCAATCTGTAATACCAGTAACCCACTGAGTGGATTTTGTGAAAGCATACAGTGCTTTCTGATGTGTTTTATATAAGCCCTGTTTTGCTGTTTGTGCAGGAGTCATTAGAGTAGACTTAACCTGGCAAATGTCACTGCATCTGTTTTATGGAAGGATTATAACTGATTCGTGCAAAGCTATTGCAAACCATTATCACATTTCTGCTTTCCAGTCCTATCTGTTCGATCACTCCCACTTGCTCAGAGTAGTTACTGAGCAGGGGCTCTTCAAATGTCAAGGAGACTGCCTTGTATAACCACTGTAAAGTTTAGCTAATTATCTAAACTTTTTGATGCGCAACATGGAGAAATCTTTTGAGATGTTTTATGATGACATTTTGGTGCTCTAGTGTTCTTATTGCAGTAAAAAAGGAGAAATTCAGGGACTGTACATTGGATAATTATTTAAAAAGAAAGAAAGGGTCTCTTAGAGAATGTGAAAATGTTTCTGATTTAAGTCTGACCTGGTTCACCCATTGCTAGGAAAAATTAGATCATGCATATGAATGATTCACTACAAGAACACTATACGAGCTTGTCAGTAAATTGTGCAATTTTCCCTCCTTGCCGCTAAATCCTTAGCCTTAACAGTCTTTGACTGTTGTGCAGGATTCTTCCACTCTGGTGTCTTCCCTGACAAACACAATAAGATCTTTCAGCGTTGCTGCAGACTTCGCTGCTTTAGTCTTTCTTCTAAATGGAAACCTTGCCCCTTCACTCAGAAGTCACCAAATGAGTTCGTATTGATGCTGCAGAGCAGATCTGTGCATCAGCTGCTTGAAGGAAACCGGGTTCAAGGCTTTGGTTGGGAGTGATAATAGAACTAGTCAACCTTATTTTGTTTGCCTTCAACGGTGTATTCTCTCCGTGCTTTGTAGCTGCAAGTAAAGATACATATGGGCAGCAATTTTTTATCAGTGTGATAGCACCTGATTTATTTTAATCTTTAAAAAAAAAAGGAAACAAACCCCCATACTTCTCTTTACATTTGCCTTCTCTTCTCCCCCATAAAAAAAAACCAAAACAAAAAAGAGAGTAAAAATATTGACGAAAAAGCAGGGAGCAGAATCTCCCTTCACACTGGTATAGTTTGGGGAGGTGTTCCAAAACTCCACTGATGTAAGTGAAATGAGAACCTGCCACTTTACTGTAAGCGCAGCAGGAATTAACAGTGTGTGTGAGAAGGATGTGGGTTGTTTTAGCCCTTTGGTTAGTAATGGCTGACATAGTGCGTGCTCCTCCATCACAGGATACGCTTAAATGGCTGGTGCAACTGCTTTGTTTAGATTGCACCTTTGTTTGAACCGGAAACACTAAGCATATTGTTCCTATTTTGTGCATTTTTCATCTTTTCTGTTGTAAAATAAATTAAATAACACTGCACCGAAATAATATTGCTGTTCTTTCACAAAATTTAGATTATCAATATTCCAGCTGGAGGAGCATTACTTGATTCTGTTACTCCAATGGATTTTTTCCCAGGATTAAATCTCGAAGGTTTTCCTAACAGAGACAGTACAAAATATGCTGAGCCATATGGTATTCAGACAGCTCGCACTTTGTTGAGAGGCACCTTAAGATACAAAGTAAGTAATTGTTGATATTGTTATTAATTATTGTTTTCCTCAAGAGATGAATGCTGTCATTTCAAGAAAACTGTGTATTTAGAAGTCAGCCTTTTATAGCTCTATACTTGCTATTTATGAGGTCTCCACTATCCCAACTGAGAGAGAACTGAAATCACCTCTTTTTTTTTTTTAATCTAGCTTTACCTACTGTATTCAATAGGTATTTGTTGCAAACCAGAAAAATTAGTTTTACTTGGTTTTGACAGCTGGTCAGTTGGCTTGCATAGTCTGTGACTGTGTTTCTTTTCTCTGACTCTGTATTTGGTGTCAGATCAGTAGAAGATTTAAAAAAAAAAAATTGATGGGTTTGTGTGATGTGTGTTGCTGTTACGTATTTTTAAGAGTTGATCTATTCTCTTAAAGTTGATAAAATTTGAGTTTACAGTTTGTTGCTTATATTCCTATGGAAAACATACTGTAAAAATCTTACAGAAAATTATGGTTTTCCATCAAACTGAGAGAGTTTTTCATTAAGTAACTGGAAATCTTGAATTTGAGCAGCTCTAACATTTTGGTCAGTTAACTGAAACATTAAGAGAGAAATGTATTATCCTTCTAACAGACTCTTTTCCTTTTGTTTGTTAGGTGCACAATGCAGAACGAAAACATAGTATTTTTTTCTTTCAGATTTCTTTTTTAATTATTTTGTTGGTCAAAATACATTGAAAAGCAATAAACCTAAAACCATATTGAAGGTTTGAAAAGGCTTTTATGGATGTTGTGATATGTCTATAGAGTTAAGGTTTATGTCAAGGTTTAAGTTATTGTTGTTACGTACATGGCTTGAGGAATGTGTATGTCCTTTCCTTCTTAATTCCTCTATTGCAATACCACACTTTTTTTTCCTTATTTCTGGGGAGGAGGGAGGCTTGCTTAGCCAAAGAAGATAGAAGGCCGGTGTCAGGGAATAAGGGTTGCAAATTGCAATAGCTCTCTTTTTGTCAGTCTAGATACGATCTCTTGTTCAGAAGCTAAAAATATGTGGAAGGCATCTGTCTCATCATGAAATCTTAATATTACAGTATGTCCTCTTCCATTTGGTGCCTGGTAAAATTTTCTTCTTTTGTGCAAGTGTTAGCACAGGGAACAACAAAGATGTCAGGGTGACACAAAGAGTTGTTATCGGTGTGCTGCAAGAATGATGTTTCTCTGGTTACTGCTGTTTTCTTAACCCCCAATGCAGGTCTGTTCCTTTGGGTTGGGGTGATGTTGGTAGGGTTGCGTGGAAGAGCTTGCCGTGCCTCTGCCCGTGTGGTACCTACGTGCCCAGAGCTGAGCAGGGCAGAAGAGAACGCTGGTCCTTTGCAGAGGGTGTCGCAGAGCAGAAAGCAATCTGTTCAGTGCCGAGGCTGACAGGTCCTCAGGGTGCCTTTTCCAGATTAACTTCAGATAGCTGGTGGAGTCAGTTTTAAACGAGGTGTCACAGAAGGATCTTGCTGCAAGGCCATCTGAGCTGATAACCTAGTGCTGGTGGAGGTGGCTCCTAATTATCCTTAGCCCTCTTTCAGGGTGCTTTATTTTCACTGTTCTGCTTTTTTACAGTGCTACTAGTCACTTGCATGTAAGTGTTTTCAGGTATCTAACAGCTGTGTGGGAATGTTAATGGGATACAAACAAAAATGAGCAGAAACCAATTGGGAGTTTCTTATCATGCAGCCTTTGCAGTTCCTTTTAAATACCATTCCACTGCCGACCTGGTTGTCTCTCTGATGTTCCTGGTGGAAAGATACAAACACACAGGGTTCTTATCTCTAAAATCAGTTTATCTGATGTCTGTATAATCACACTGGTATAAGACTGGGTGAGCTGAGTTTAGGGGTCAGCCAGCTCATCCAACCCCCTCTGTAATGACCTGCTGGAGTTTGAACTACTGCTGGCCAGCCTACCTCTTTGATCTCATCAACCAATGCTACTTGCCATGGAAGTATTGATGGCAGAATAGTAGTAAGTCGTTAAAGAGGGTATCGAAAAAGTAGGGGAAGGGGTGGAGAAGGACTGGGGAAGGTACCGCTCTGTAGCAGTGACTCCATTGGCATTGTGCTGCCTTCCCATGGGAATAATGCTCAACACTACCATGGTTGTGTCCACCACTACACTCAAAACAAGAAGAAATATTCACCTCGGTTTCAAGTGATTATTATTTTTAACCATGTTATTCTTTTATTTCAGGGATACTCTAAGACTATGAGAGGCTTTATAAAACTAGGTTTAATTAACCCAGATCCTCATCCTTTGCTAAGCTCAACCTCGCCACCTCTAACCTGGGTGAGTTACACTGATTACTCTGTATTCTTTCCTCTGTTTTATTAATGTTTTTCTTATTGCTAAGATTGGATGTGCTTAGTGATTGGAATCATGCATTGCAGAGACAGACTGACCTGACCTTCTGAACAGGCTCTGCAGTTCTTGCTTGCTTTATATCTTGTTCATAGTTCCATTTATCATCCGTCTTGCTGTGAATGAAGCAAGCAATAATTAGCACCTAGGGGGCACAAAATGGCCTTCAGATACACATTAAAATCTTCAGCAAGCTTTTTGATTATATATTCCCAGGAATTCCAGAGCCTTGTTCCTCTCATCAGTCTGTTTTCTTCATTTTGAAAGGGATGTTCTCAATTTCTAGACCGGCTGAAAGATATCCTTAAGTTCCTGACTCTCTGGCTGGTAGCTTCTCTTTCACCCTGACATCCTCCCAGTGTTCCTTGTTTATGCAGATTTCTATGTTCTTTCTTCACTGCTAGAGGAAGGGATAAGACTGAGAAATAGAAGGAAGCAGCTGAGTGGTGGGGTACAAAGTGTTGTAGAACAAAATGACCCTTATTCTTACTTGTTGCAATTAAAAATCTCAAACTATCTCCCTTTCCCTGTACGCACAACCCGTCTTCCCAGATGTCCTGGGTATTAACCGAGTGTAGTGGAGCAGTGGGTTCTCAAAACCCACGCTGGAAAGGAGCGGGAACAGATGTCAGGCCTCAAGGAATTTTTTTTTTCTTTAATACAGAAAGAGCTCATGTGCAAACTGGTTGGAATTAAGCCACCTGCTGAGTACCATGTTCTGAAAGAAGCTGTATTTAACAAACTGGAAAAGGACAAAAGTCAGCTGGAGGCAGTGGAATGGTAAGATTTTCCAGTGATTTTTTTTTTTTTTTTTAAGGTTTAAAAAGAAAAAGAAAGATTGCAATTCTGCTCCTTTTGGTCCATGTTGAGACTGTTAAACTGGTATGCTGAACAAGCTGGAAATTGCAAAACTGAGGCTAAGCTGTCAATAGGCAATGATGTCTCGTTTCTTCCTCCAGGCTAGGTCTATTGGGAGATGAACCAGTTCCAGCAGCAGATTCCATTGTGGGGGCTCTTGCAAAGCACATGGAAATGAAGCTGCCCTTTGGTACGTGAGAAATTCTTCTTTTTCATGGCTTTGAGTGGAACAAGGCAGTATCTCTTATCAGTCTTAATTAGATTAGTTTGTTCACCTCCATTAAAAAAAACTTTATTACGTTTTTTAATGTCTTGTGATGTTCTCTACTCCCCCAATTCATCCTTTTCTTTCCCAGTTATGTTTTTAGTTTCATCTTAATATTCTGTCCTCGCTATTAGTTCCTATCGTAAGTCACTTCCCTGATATATATGCTGTGTATGCACAGTGCCTTTTTCCTCAGGAAACTCATCTTGTTATGATTGAAATACAAGTAATGAATAGTTTTTGTGCTTTTCTCTTAGGCACTGGAGAGAGAGATATGATTGTTATGAGAAATGAAATAGGTCTCAGGCATCCTTCTGGTCATTTGGAAGACAAATTTATTGATCTGGTTGTCTATGGTGATAACAAAGGATATTCTGCGATGGCTAAAACAGTAGGATACCCCACAGCCATTGCTGCTAAGATGGTTCTGGATGGTAAGTGACTGTTCAGGCTTCAGCAACAGTATTCTATCATTCTGGATCTTCCTGCCTGTAGGAAGCAGATGTGTATTGTCTCTGAAGTGTATATACATATTATATATTTTTTTTTTATATTTAATTAATCTTTTCTTGTCGTCTCTACAGGAATTTTTAATCTGCATCTTTAGAAGTCTCAGTTACTCATCTTAACTCCTTAATCTATAGAGATTTTTAGTAATTTAATCTTAAGTGTTTCACTGGTATAGAAGAGACCTTTGATATGGTAAATTACAATTGATTATGCCACAGTAAAATGGGCTAGAATATACTTGTGCTGAACCAACTGATGACTTCCACTGCTGCTTTCTGGATTGATCAGATTTGAGGCTTGAGGCATATTACCTGATCACGTTGTGTGTGTATATATAAACAGACAGACTCTGCCTGGTTGTCACTGTGTTTAAGTAAATAGTGTGATTTCCCCTTGCTTGCTCTTAATCTTTAGAAGTTCATTTTTCTCCCAACTAATTGAAATGAGCAAAAACTTGGGGTTTAGGGATTTTTTGGGGGTCTTTTTTGTAGTTTAAAAAAACAAAACCCAGACTTTTGAACTTTAAATGCTTTTCTCATACTCACAGTTTCACAGCTCTATGAATTAAATTCAAGCTGTATATACTACTATTTCAATCTTTTTTTTCCTGTTCTTTGATACTGTACTGCTGCTGTGTGAGAACATAATGCCAAGGTTGATAAATCTGAATATAAAAATCAAAATGTATATCATTACAAATGGATATTTTTTACTTCTGGTGGGTTGACTGTGGCTGGCTGCCAGGTGCCCACCCAGCTGCTCTCCCCCCCCCTTCCTCAGCAGGACAGGGGGAGAAAATAAGATGACAGAGCTCGTGGGTTGAGATAAAGACGGGGAGATCGCTCCCGGTTATTGTCACAGGCAAGACAGGGTCACAGAGGCCACCCCACAGCCCCCACCACTTCCAAAGCTTTGCCAGGTAAACCCAGTACAGCATTTAACGTATTATTTTTTCCCACCTTTCTCTCAGGTGAAATAGATGCCAAAGGTATGGTTATACCATTGACAAAGAACGTTTACGGACCAATACTTGAGCGTGTTCGGGCCGAAGGCATCATGTACAGCACTCACAGCGTTATCAAACAGTAATTGGAAGCAGTGGATGGAATCAGGTTTTGGCTTTGTTTGATGTGTCCCCCCCTTTAAGAATCTCCATTTTGGACCAGCTAAAGGCAGCACCTGCCGTTTCACACACAAATGATGCCTTCCATAAAACCGGTCACCTGACTTTTGCATAGAAACTGTTGACACCCAGATGCATGCATTGTGGTATTTTCCTCTTAAAACTGTTACACTTTCATGTACGTGTTTCAGCATCAATCGGATGCTTTCCTTATATCTTTCCTAAAATATCTCAGAAGTAATTTGTTAAGTAATAGAGTTTATCCTCTAAGTGTACAGGGTTATTATTAAGACAAATTTAAGCTGAAAGAAAAATCTATTAGTGGATTCTTTTGTGGTGGAAAATCCTGGTTAATGAATTCCATTGATTAAGTTTGATTGTTCATGTGGTAAAAATAATATATCAGAGAAACAGAGATGAAAGGGATACTTAAATTTTAAATCTTGTAACTTAAAGTCTTTCTGAAATGAAAGTCTTTCATTTTAACAGTATTTGTGAATGTTTTCACAATAACAATATGCAAGAAATAGTTTAGAAATTCTGCACTACTAGCAAATGAGATCCTGTTAAATCTTGAAAACGTTCACTTGTTAAATATTTGAAATCTAGATCTTAATATTTTTAAAATCTCTCTCTTACGAATGTAAACTTAAATTGCTTGGAGGAGGGAGGGAGTTTAAAGCAAGCCTCCCCCCATCCCTTTTCCCGTCTCCGAGTGGAAGCTGGTTGGGATGTGTTGAAATACCTGCTGTTACGTGTCGCCTGGCGCCGTGAAGGGAGCCCGGGGGCGGCCAGCTCTGCAGCCGGGAAGGGCATTCTGAAACACAGCGCGGTTGGTGTGCTTAGAAGCCGCTCCACACACGACACGTTTACTCTTTCCACTTAGGCTGTGCGCCCCGGCCGGGTTAGGCCCTGTTACGGAGGGAATAGACGGCCTGGCACAAGCAGCTCTGAAACGCAGTAGGCTTAGAGGTTTAAATCACCACTGTTTGAGTTAGCTTCGGTCCTTGTACTGTCGTGCTTTTGAGGCCTTCATTTGGGAGCCTGCCCGCGCTACTCCATACAGTGCCGCTTCAGGCTGATGGGAGTTCCCCCGTCTGCCCTAAGTGCTGCGTGGCGCTGCCCGCAGGGGCTGGCCCGGCTCTACCGGCAGCTCCTCTGCACCAGCCCAGGCTTCAACTGCGGCCTGAGCGCAGCTCCTCTCTGACAAACCAGCAGTTGCTTCCTTCCAGTTCAGGGCTGCTTCTGTGGCTTTTGCTCAGGGGTTTCTACGCCACCTTGCAGGGCAGGCATGGCTTAGACGTCACCGGTTAGGCCTGAGCAATGCTGTGGGCAGATGCCGTTCGCACTGGTACCCGTGCTCCCCTCTTCTAAAGCCGAATACTGATGCTGGAAGCTGCCTGCTTTCAGCCTTGCTCACACGTGCACTTTGCTGATAAACGCACAGCCTTTTACCTCCTGAGAAGCCTAGTGCCATTATCACAGTCCCAAGGGGCTGGAATTCCAGGTGTTGCTCTGCCCGGTAGGAAAAGCAGCCATAAGAATAGCTAAAGTTTTGATCTGCGAGTCTCGCTACTCCGGATTTGGGTTTTCTTTGTGCATAGGTAATGAAGTAGCAAATGCAACAAAGAGGAGGGTGAAAGGAGCCAAAGGAAGAATGAAGGGCAGAGTGTTATTGTCAAAGAGGAGGGCTTTATATACTGAACCACTGAATGCTTTTGTACTGTCAAATTTAGATGCTGTTACAGTTCCATGCACGCTCCGAGTGTCGGATGAAATCCTGGCTCCACTAAGTCGCTCTGCTTCCCGCTGACCTTGCAGGCTGTTGGTCTGTCGTGTGGCTGGTACGTACGTGCCGCTGGGGTAAGGATGGAGCCTGCAACGAGTGTGCCGCTCCCTGCTGCCTCCTTCCCTCGGTAGATTAAAGTCCTACAACTAAGGGTTAAAATGGGACTTGTATCTGCCAGTGCCTCCCAGTCCAGTGCTTGGTGAGACCAGGATTTCACTCAAGAATTCTCTGTTCCCTCCTTTGCCCCACAAATACACAACCACAAAGTTGGGTTTCTGTTGAACACGCATGCACATTGCTTGCTTTTCTGCCCAGGAAATGCAGTATGCAAAGAAAATCGGGATTTTTTAAAAATATATAATCTCTTTGGAGCACAAAAAGAAAGCACTACATGTTGTTTTCTTCAAGAAACACTGCTACTATTTTTGAAACATTTTGTATCGGAATATATTTCTGTTTCCCAGTGCAATGCTGCTTTTCATTTTCAAAGTTTAGACTTAAATGAATTTATTGCTCAGCTTTTATATGAAGGTTAGACTTCTCAGTTCTTCTTTGCATATTATTGGAAAGGTAATTGTATCTTACACACAAGATTGCTTGGAAAATAAATTTAACAACCTGTGTTTAATTGTTGTGTCATCTTTACAGTCTAACGAGATGTATGTGAATGGGATTTGGTTGTTTACATGGAATTCTCCATGTACCTGAAACACCTTACCATACTTTTTGCTAAACTCACCAGAGAAGACTCTTCAAGGATTGTTTAAACGTCCACATCTAAGACCCATATATCTCTATATATTTATATATAAATGCAGATATATATCTGTACCTAGATATTACCTTCAGCTTTAGTCTTAAGAGATGCAGTTTTTTAGTATGTTTTGTGCTTGGGCATGAGGACAACTACTGAAGTGGAAAGGTACAGGACAGTGGATGATTAGTGTCTCCCTGTGCCCCGGGGAGGAATGCGAGCCTGGTGTCCCAGTGCCTGTCTCAGCTTGAGGGCCTCGCTCAGCCGAATGCCTGGTTTGGTTTCTGCTCTCGCTGCCTGGGCTGAAAGGCTCTTCAGCTGTTTGTTCACACCAGGCTGCAGGGGACAGATCGTTTGTCACTCTGTGTCTCTGATTTTTTCATTTTGGAATTTATTCTAGTGCCAGTTCTCCATGACAGGTAAGTGTCATCCCAGTGTCTGAGGTGGTGGAGTTCAAGCCCTGTTCCACCCAGACTCCCTTCCTTGCCTCAATGTTTCACGCTATCTCTGCCCCAGATATTCCTGTAGACAAGAACTACAGCCCTTTTCAGGGACTGCAGCACAAAAGTGTGACAGCCGGACAAAGGGCATGGGCTGTTTAAGGGGGAAAAAATCAGGGGTAAAGTGATTGTGACTAGAATTAATGGGGAGTGGGAGAAAAAAAGAAATTTAGCCTTGAAGGTCCAGCGGAATTTATCAAGGCAAATCAGACCATCTCAAATCCGCTGTGACCAATTACAGGGTCACAGGCTGTGACTTTGCTAAAACAAGGGAATGAGTTCAGTAAGACAGAAGGGGTGTTTCTCCTGCTTTTTTTGTTCTAAAAAAAGAGTGCAATTGTAACGGGGGAATCAGGGGACATGCGGCCGAGTGTCTTTTTCCTCTTCTCCACCACAGCGCAAACCTGTGAAGCGGAGGTGGGCGGTCAGACCTTATCCCTGCTGCAGAGAAGTGGTGACAACCAAGACTAACCTGGGACGCCTCGGGCTGAGGGTGGCAGTTGGGTCTCCTTTTCTGTTTCTAACCCCACCAGGAGAACAACACGGCTCCTCTCCTCCCCAGCCCTGCTTTGCTTCCGCTTCAGGACGATTAGAGAGGGAAACGAGCTAAGCTTTGCTAACCTCCTCTTGAACCCGGAGTGTGCCAGAGAAAATTTCAACCCATCTGAAGCAGCGCACGTTATCTTTGGACATTGCAATGAACTGTGCCAGGTAAAGCCCTGTGATAAAACACTGCTAACGAGCGTAGTCACCTGCTTTGCAAAGGCCACGCCAAGGTCTTTAACTAATACGCTGCTGTACTGATAGCTGTGACTTTGTATGACTTCTACTCATCCTTTAGTGCTGACTTTTGTAAAGCTTTCCCATAGGTATTAAATCACAACACCACAATTACTAAACAGTTGGTGATGGTAGTAAATTACTTAGGTTTTCTTTTTTTTTTTTTTTTTTTTTTAACTCTCTGCTTGTCAGGAAGTGTATTGACAGGACGAGGGGTAACGGTTTTAAACTG
>JAOXJK010000001.1:24812690-24846369 GCA_025774025.1 Xenus cinereus
TCAAGGCCAGGCTGGATGGGGCTTTGAGCAACCTGGTCTGGTGGGAGGTGTCCCTGCCCAGGGCAGGGGGGTTGGAAAACTCTAACCATTCTATGATTTCTTAGGAGGAAGCTCACCAAGTTTTCCTTGGCACACACACAGCTTTGTAAAAAAAAATAAATATCTTAAACCAACATTATTTATTAATACCCTACTTCTTGCAGGAGATACATAACATCTTTTCCACACTTGACCCAGTTTGAAAAGGCAAGCTATATGTCTTTTGAGTCTGTAGCTTGGATTACAAGAAAAAAATTAATTAGAATATGGCCTTTGTCTGAGAGGGGAACTGACACGCATTTATTAAAATCTGTAATCCATCACAGTTGAAGATTATAGAAGATTTTTTATGATTCTTATTTTTTTCTAGATCAGAACCAATATGTGTGAGTAAAGAGATTATCCTAAGCACTTATGTTTTAAATAACTTGTCAGCATGCTAAGATGATGAATGTGATTACAAACATCTCTGGAAGAAACCTTGAATGGCAGCTGATTCCTTGGATTATCATTTTAAAATGTCTGCAAAACAGTTTAGGTTGAAAGGAACAGTTATATCAAGATGGGATTTTAGAAAGGAGGATTCCCTTTTTGCTTTTGGTTCACAGAGGCTTGAAAAACATCGTAGAATTAATTGGCCTAAGAACTGCTTTGTATGTACAATTGTATGGAACTGCACATCCATTAATAGATGGTATCAAAATAAATAGCACAAAGTTATTTGAGGGTACAAGCCTATTTTCCTAAAGAAAAGGCCAGAGAAGTAGCACATGAGCATGACAGTTTCCTATGTTCTGAATAATACGGTGAAGTGCAGAAGTAAGTGGTAAGAAGATTATGGTACATGGTTTGGAAATGGCCATAAGATCACAATTAACCTCTCTCGTACAGGCACCCTAGAGATTAAGAAAGGAAAAATTGCGTCTATGTTTTCGGAATGAGTGGGACAAATGATATCATATAACTGTCCTCCTTAGACGGGCAAGAGGAGGCATCAGTCAACCCGATGAAGCAGTAAGGAACTCTGAAAGCCATGAAGAACAGGTATGTGTAATTCAACAATGTTATAAAAATGCATATCATTTGGGACAATGAGCAGATTCTGTATATTTGAAACTCTTATCATCCCTCGAATAGCACACCAAAAAAATCTAGATCATCTTATTCAATAGAGTTTCATTTCACTAGGATTACCACTCTGTAAGTTCACTTTCACTTAGAAGCCATATCTCAGTCCTCTTCTTCCTGGACTTCAGAATTAGCAGATGTGCAGGTACAGCAAGGACCACAGGGGCAAAAAAAAGAAGTGTGAAACCTGAACAAAGATGTCTTGGCTCAGAAAAGCAGGTTCCCTTGTTTGTGAATGATTCAATCTGCTGGCTATGGCTGTAACCTGCCAGCCCTGGCCTGGGGCTGAGCTGCTGCACAGATCCTGTGGGATGGCGGGGCGCGAGAGGGGATGCTGCTGGAGAGAGAAAGGGTGACCAGCTGACAGGTGTCACCAGGAGTGCCACGACACCCGGCTGCGGCTCACGGGCGGTTCATGGGGAGATAAGGGAGGGAAGGCCAAACTCTGGTGAAGACCTTTTGAAAAAAAAAAAAGCTTGCAAGGGCAGAAGTACCAAGGTGATGGTGTTGGTAATGCCACGTGGGGCTGAGAACATCTAAGTGGCAGCATCAGAGGTTTCACATTTGGGCATGGCTGTAACAAAACTGAGGCCCGTGAGGAAAAGGTAATTAGGTTGTTTGTCTGCAAAGAGACAGAGAGACCAGGGTGGAAAAACAGAGGGATCAAGGCAGACAGGGAAAGAATAAGCAAGGGAAAATGAGGAGAGGGGTAAGAGGGGCTGTGTGCCTGTAAGCAGGCTGCTGGGCAGTACCCCAGCCCCTCCTCCCCTGCGCTTTCTTAAATCCTCCCCTTACTCTCTGTGTGATGAATCCTGTGTGTGTGTTACACATGCTGAGTGTGGTCCCTGGCCAGACCTTCAGAGGGAACTTGGGCTGACACAAGCAAATTGTCCCACATCTGGCTCTGGTGGGCCCCTGGGGCTCCAAGCCCAATGGATTCAGCCACGCCATAACCTTTGGGACGTGCTGTTGTGGTTATAAAGAGAAGTGGCCAAACTCTGAGAATCCAAGTGCATGAAGATGTTGACATAATTTTATAAGACAAACTGCATTAGATTGTTTTATTTTGTCTATATGGCTTTAAAAAAAAAAAAAAAAAGAGGACAAGAGCAGGAAAAAGTCTGCTTTACTTTACTATTCTCTCATTCTATGCCCCTCTGTCTGCTGGTCTAGCACCTTCACGTTCATTTCATATATCAACAATACCAGGTTTTTTTTATTTTAAGTTTCCACTGTTTAGATCCCTCTAAACCTAAATTTTTTCTGGCTTTGCTGCAGCTCTTCTTATCCTCAACCCCGCACTGCCGAACAGCATCTAGAGCTTCTGCTGGCACTGAGATCCCTCACACACCCTTGCCTCAGGACATCAGCCAACTAGTATCTCCAAGACCACATCAGGTTCGCCTTCTCCCATCCTTATTTTTTGTTACTGTCCCTTAATTACTGTGTCATTCTGATCCAGAACTCTATCTCTGCACTCAAAATTTCGACATATGTACCAAAGTGAGAAATAGCTACTCTCACGGCCTGTGTTGGTTTTAAACAAAAGACCTGTTCTGCTTCAGGCTCCTCCACCCTCTTCACTGCTACAACCTTCAGAACAATCAGGATCTTTTCTTGACAGTTCAGAAGTTCACAGAAACCAGTGGAGTGGCCAAGTCAAAACATTTTGCTTTTGTTCTTGCAGAGATTACTTGCTTTATTGCTTCCCAGAGTTTCACTTTTGCTTTGCCAAAGGAGGAAGCAAAATGCTCAGCAGCTGAATGAATGATCTGAAGCAAAGCCAGAATGGAGAAGTCTCTCCAGGGTGCAATTCTGGAGGCCTGGGAGAGCCCATTACTACTAGTGGTGCAGAAATCAAATAAGAAAAAAGTTTTCCAAAAGTGTCTTCTGAACTCACAGATCCCACGGGAAGAGCAGCCATCTCCAGGTCAGTCCTGAGTCCTTGTTCTTTTAAGTAAAAGCTCACCTGCATGACAGTGGAGACTTGTTACTGTATGTAGAAGACCTCTAAACACAGGCTGGAATATTTATATTTATTTTTGCAATGCCATAGGTAAAAACAATTTAACAATGCCAAGTACAGGTGTTATTCTCATAAAAACTTCTCATTTCAAAACAAATGATTTCTATTTCCCACAAAAAGTTAAAATCACATGCAGCTATATGAAGGTTAATTGCTTAAGATGCACAGTTATATATCTGAAGAATTTGTTAAAATAAAAACATCCTGGACTACATCATTTTAACAGGGCAATTACACAGTACTAGAAAACTGACTCTGTAGTAAAATATAAAAATCTACAATTATAAATATAAATTTGGTCCATGAATCACTACAGAAGTAGCAGTATTTACAGTAAGTGTCAGATTACTATTCTAAATGTCTAACCGAAGTCTTAAAATGTTGAATGTTATGGAGAACAGTATTTTATTTACATTCTACTATCTTAAAAGTTACATTTCTAGCAATTGTATATTGTTATAAATACAGCAAGTAAATCAAATACTAAACCAACCCATGACATGTTTGTAATTGAGAATCCCTAACATCTATAAATATGATAATTTTAAGTTAAAAGTAAAGCCAGATAAATCAAAACCTAATACTGAAAAAACATACCACAATTCAATTCTTAGAAACACTGTAAAAGTCAATCAAGTTAGTCCAGACGTAACAACGTATTACAAGAAATCTTTCAAGAAAAGGCACACATTGTTAATGATAAAAGTTCCGCAGTAAAGTCATATGTAACAGAAATGACTGTGTTTGAGCAACGGTTGGGATCTGATTATATATATATTTATATATATATGTATAGTGACTGGACATATTTCCCCCCCAAGTATAAAACTGAAAACAATAATGGTAAACTCCAGGTGTAACTGATGTGATGTAGGTATGTGTGTGTTTAATTTGATGTGTTAATTAAACTAAAGATTCTAAACTTTCAGCTGCGTTTCCATCGGGTAAAGCTGAGCCATTACTGTCCATAGATGCCGAAGGGTTTTCTTCTTGCCTTGTGCTGACAAGGCTGAGAATAGCTTTGTACAGAAACTGGTACTGTTCCTGGAAAAGAAAAGAGGATCTAGTCAGTGTGTTGTCAGAAATAAGGACACTAGACCATCTTGTAACACTGTTACTCAAAATTAATTAACTGCTGATGTGTCAGCCTGTTAATGTGCTGTGCTCCACAATTTATCGTGTTACTTAGCAGCTTTATTAATTTTCTGACTAATGGCTCCCCCTGTACACAAAGTAAAGCGCAACATTAGGGAACACAGTACACGTAGGGGAGGAAACTGTATTTCCAAAGAAATAGCATGTATGAATCTGATCCTTGTCAAAGTCAAATGCAAAGCTCCCACGGAGTGAATGGGGTCAGGATTAGGGCTACTGTTGGTCTGTTGGCTTTTTTTTTTCCCCTGGAATATGTTCCCATTTTTGCCCTCTGAATTCCATCGAGGCTTTTTTTTTTTTTAATTTTTGATACTTGTAGTTACTGTTTATGTTTTTGAAGACCCTGCCAAATGTAGAAGGAGAGCCAAGACTTTGTGGGAAGACTCACTGAGGTGGCCACTGCCTAGAGGGAGCGGGGGTCTCAGGTGGGTGCAGTGTGACATGGAGAGGACCACAGTGTGGGCTGGCAAGGAGGAAACAGCTGGATGCTCTGTGGAGGAAACAGCTGGATGCTTTATGCAGGGAGAGCAGGTACCTGTGCTGCTCCAGGTAACTGTGGGTGCTGTGAAAGGGCAGAGGAATATTTTGGGATCTAGGATGAGGATAAAGAATTTCTGTGACGGAAGGAGTGGGGAACAGTAAGAATAAATAGAGTGGGGTTTGGGGTCTGGACTATTAGGTTGGACTAAGAGATATGGGGTAGAAATCTGCAGTGGGAGGATGGGAAACTGGATATCTGAGACAAAGGGCCCAGGTATTTGCTGGAAGCTCCTGGGGCAAAAGGCGTGAAGCTCCTTATGGTGCTGCTGGGGTGGGAAGAGCTCCCATTTTCCCTCCATTGTCTGCCAGGCACCCCAGTCTGGGCTAGCTGGGGGGATACATATCCATCTGCCAATCCTGTCCCATGTCCTGGTTTTGCTGTCAAAAATGTGGTAATGGTAAGTAAGTCTAATGTTTCACTCTTAAAGTGTTCTCCTTACTACATCCATCGTAGCTCGACAGCAGTCAGACTTGTTGTGGCTTGACCAAAGGGGCAGGGTTCGTAGTTTTTAATTTCTGTGATGAATTTTCATTTGTATGACACTGACTTAGTAAGTAATTCTTATTTGTTATACTTTTGATGTTTTTTCTTTAAGCAACAGTGACAATGGTGTCAAGTGACCATTCAACAGATCATGAAAGATCAAAGTCCACCCTGAAATGGAAAACTAGGGTAACTACTTCGGGCCTACTTGGACTACAAATTTATTCCTGCTGAATTAAAACCTTCTTTTACAGGACAGAGTGCAGATTTTATGATGATGGTGGCAGCTCTGCACATTTTGAATATGACCACCTGATGTTTTGGAATAAGCAGCAGGTCCACTACAGCACCTCTGGAAAGCAGTTTTGATTAACTCATGCAGAAACTAAGATGCCAATGGTTCAGTAATGTTGCCCTGAGATCTAAGCAGGGTAATAATACCACACATAGGGAAAAATTATGCACACAATTTGCTTATTACTTACAATATCTGTAAAGACTCCAGGCCTCATCAAATTTATCATCTTTGCTACGTGGTAAACATCCACTGAGTTCTCATTTTCCAGTTGATGCATTAGTGTTGTTAATGCACAGAAAGTGCCTGCTGTCACCCCTCCGTGCCTTTGTAAAGTGAAAAAAAAAAACAAAAAGAAAACCAAAACACAAAAAGAAAACCAAAACACAAAAAAGAAAGTCTCTGTAAACTGGATCAATTTCTACAGCTGGAGAAAATAGAAAATTGAGGGTAAACTGATAAGATTAATTTCTGTCTTGTGATCTTTACATGTTCTGAAATAGGCCTGCCCAGCAGTGCCTTAACACATTCTTCACAGCACCTGGCTACAATTGCTAGAGAGTCTTTAAATGCCATCCTTAGAGTTGTGTTGACAATCCTCTACTAACCAAATCCTGAAGGCCTTAGGTCCTTCAGTATTTCAACATTTCAGTATTTTTGGCTATTACTAAAGAGCTGGAGAAGGGTAAGGTGCCTCATCTAAACAGTCTTACTTTCAATAATAGACAAAAAAGCCCCAATTGATTTCCTCTCCAGTGCCCTACTCGACAATCATCTGGAGTATCAAAATGACAGAATTGAAAAGAGAACACTGAAGTGTGATAAAACAAAACTGTTTATGTAATTGATGCAGCTGAAACAGAAGCAAAAGCACTATTGTTAGGTGCAGAGTTTGTGCCTTGTTTCAGCGGCTTTCGCCTTAAATTAGATGAGGGGATGGCTCTACAGGAAAACATCAGAACAAACAGAAAGCTGCAGTTCTTACTCGTCATGTACAATCATGGGTCCATCACGGTTGGAAGTTTCCTCTTTGATGATGCTGATCAGTTCAAAAGTTTTACTAATAGGACTATCGGGATTTGGCCATTTTGGACACTGAAAATGCCTCACTTCAAGTACGTAGTCATCCTAAAAGGGTGAAAAAAGCATAAATCAATTTGTTAAAAAATTGACTCTTAATTCTTATCTTTCACCCTCTTCCAGCCTCCAGATACAGAATCCCACTGTTGTGGAGGTTGGACTACCCTATTCCCCCCGTCACCACATCATCTATAGAGGTCACTCCCTCCCTGGGTGCTTCAAGGACATGGAACTTTACCACTCATTTACCAAAGAAAAATGTAACAAAATGTAGGCATTACCTTTAACAAATCAAGTCCTGAGTTACATGTTTATGACAGTGTTACCTGTGTAGCTTCTAAAATAAAGTCTTGGATTATGAGCTTCTCCTCATTAGACAGACATTTGTGTTCTTCAGCAATCATAGTAACTTTGAAACTCTCACAGTTTATAGGCTCATCTTTGTTTGGCCAGTATACAAATTCATCTTCAGCCTCCAGGAAAAAAAACAACACAAAAAGCAGCCATAAAAGTAAGTAATGTTGAGCTCCTACAGACTGCAGGCAGCTCCCACCCTGTACCCATTACCCCACCTGTGTGGCCTTGGGTTTATCTAAAAGTGCAGCAAGGAGTTCTCATGAGAACATCCTTTCTGTCTGACAGCAGAAATGATGAACAAGGTTGTTCTCTTTTAAGAAAATCCTTTAATAGATTGAATGGCCAAAATGGGGGTAACTCTTCGATGGACGGGAGCTGCATGGCGTGATGTACCTTGATAGTGATATGTTCAATGCTGAACTTGGGGTTCCCAGCATCTGAAGGCACATAAGATTATCTATCTCTCCTTTATTGTGTTAGCTCTAATAAATAGCATTTTAAATGATACTTTACAAAGTCTGAGTGCCTTTCTTACTGGGATCATAATGAACCAGCATCTCCTGGCAAAACAACCTCCCTTATTACAAAAGCTGACTTAAAAATCCATCTATTTTATAGAAGTATAATATTCATAAAAATTTTTATGAGAGGAAAAAACCAAACATTGTCTTGGTTGCACACGTTTTTCCAATCATGCAAGAGTCTCAAAAGCAGTTGCATGGCTTTCCTCCAAACTCATTACCAAACATGAGTTTGGCCCTCTCACACCTCAAGATTTCTCTAAGTACCAACCTAAAAGAGCTCAGATATTTCTGCATTTCTACTAACTGAAAAACGTATTCATTTGTTATTAAATTACACATGCAGGATGAACACTTGAGCTTCCTTGTCTGTTTAGAGTCAGATAAATCCCTGCTAAACATCTGTTTGTAACTTTAGGAGATGAGCAAGAGAAATAGCATTATATTTCTCCCCATATTTAGGAATGGCTGAAGAAGCCATATTACAATTAAAGTAAAACTCCTGGATTAAAAACTAACCTTGCATAATGGTGACTTCTGCTGTTTGGCTCTTTTTCTAAATGACACAGGAATAATTAAATACTTTCTCATGCCAGTTGTGATCTGCTCACAGAAGGATCTCCAAATTTCCACTAGTGGATTTGGGGATTTTATACTCAATACAGTGTTATTAATTTTTAATATTTTTTTTTCCAAATCCAAGATATTGTCTCATGTCCTACACATTTCAAAATGGTAGTACTAGTAAAATTCATATGTAAGCCCATAACAATCAGCCATGAAACTTACCATATTCTGGCTATCAGGAAGCATGACTATTAGCTGGGCATTATGGTCCCATATCATTCTCCAGAAATCCTTGATAGTGTGTAGTAAGGGATGCTGGGTAATAATGAATTCATTACTTTGATAATAACCCTGGAAAACAAAATCAACAGACTCAGAATTGATGCCCAACTATTGACATCTAAAGCAAGCTTCTAGTAGACAGAGCCAGAAGCCTAGACTTCCTACAAGAAGAATATTAGAAGAATATAAAACTTCCATTGCGGTATTTTCTAGATGAAAAGAATAAAATTAACTACACAGAAATAGTCCTTAGAACTGCAAAAAAATTGATCAAAAAAGACAAAAGAAATCAGTGGAGACTTGAACAGCCAACTCGGAATGAAAATACATTAACTCAGACACATATGCGAACTGTTCTATGTTAACCAGACTTCTAAAGGAGCTTGCAACCTGAAACAAGTAAAAGAACACTTGAAAGATCTGCAAAAATCCCAAGCAGTCTCTTAATTCGTGCAGATGTAGCAAGTGAACTTCCTACTACAAAAAATAGCTCTTTTACACTAATGCACCTAATGAAGGATCACGTATTAACAGCACTGCAGGGAGCTTTCCCACCTCCTTCCTGGATGTCCAGGAAGCACTTAGTCTTCCCTCTCAGCTAATGAAGGGGAAAAGAGTTGAAGAAAAACCCAGGGAACAAAAAGATAATGGAAAGCTGATGAGCTATGGTGCCTTGGGCTACGCCAGTTGCAAAAGCTCTGTAAGATTAGCAGGTAGGAAGGCAAACCACAGTGCAGGCATTAAAAACTAACTTGTTAGTTAAGACTTCTAGTTCACCTCAAAAGATTCTTCCACAGGTGGCATTTAGCTTTACCGGTTTTTAAAGCTATGATGATATTTCTGGTTCTACAGATTTCTAAAATGCAATGCACTTAACCCAACTTAAAACCAGTAATAACAGTAATAATACTTCCTGGAGGAAGTAACTCTTTCAAGCAGAGTGAATAACGGAAGAAAGGAGCTTTCAAAATCAGAGCTGTGCCACCTTAACTCGGACACATGGCAGCTCTGAAAGCAGTTACACAATGGGACATAGGTTTTCACCAATAACGTTAACTGACTTACCATAATATAGGAAGCATTGATGTAGTCTGTCCCTTCACCAGACAGTGATGAAATACCCACTCTAGATCTTTCCACTGAAAAAAGAAGTCATGAACTCGTACATATGTTGCAATGACTCATATATTATAGCACTTATCTCACATATCTCACAGTAAGGATAACACTAAGTTCCATCAATCAGGATAAAGTGTTACCCAGCCATCTATTTTGTTTTCCTATGTGTTGTACTTAAATAATTTCATCACTAAAAATACTTTTCAGAACATTGTTCCACACCAGTGCAGATGTCTTCAGTTCTTGCTGAGGAAAGATTTAGGGTTTACAAACACAGTTCAGAAACTTTTGCCACCCAGAGAAGCTGATTTGAACCAGCTTACCAGGAATGATGGATGAAGTTCGGTTCTTTTCTCTGTTACACTGTTTGAGTGCAGTTGAATAATCACACTGCTGTGTGTTAGACTGGCTCAGTAACTGAAACAATGAAGTTAAAAAAAAATATCAGGTCAGTGTACAAAAGGCATTCCTTCATCAGATGCATTTAACAGAAAGGTGCACGTATCGCAGGTTAACTCTCTCTTAATTTTAGGTATTTAGTTATCTGGCTGAACTACTTAGCAAGTTCATCAGAATCTTTTTTCTTTACTATTTTACCAGTTCAAATGATTCTTGAGCCCTAGATTGATAAGCATGTCTTTGAAGGAAATGCCACTTTTTGTTGTTCCCACGCCCAGGCCCTCAGTGCTTGTTGCCATCCTGGTGTCACTTCCATTTTGCCTGCACAGCTGTTTGTGTAGCTTTAAATAGTTTTGGAAACCAGTAAATGTCTGCAGAAAAATCTGCATCGTTATACAGACAGTACACCTCCTGACATGAGGCATCTCTAGATATCCCAGTTAGGAGCTTTCTGATTTTATCTCTAAACCTAAAAGAGGAAAATAGGATGGATCTGGGGATGTCTTACTGACTTACTTGTTTCAATTAATATAATTCAAATAGACAAGAGTATAAGAAGGAATGAGCACATATGCATATACACCACAATGCTGTATATATACTGCTTAGGTAGGAAGTAAGTTTGGAAAGCAGGTCTTTCCTAGTTTTTAGGGGTTTTCTTTGATTGCTAGTAAAATCAATCAGCTATTAATCAGAATGTTCAAAAGACTTTTCTGTGATTTTTTGGGCTGGGTATGTGTTGCTTTCAGAAGCTGCCTGCTTTGGAAAAACAGATATCAACCAGGGAAGCTCCATCAAATTGAATTAGGCCACAATTTTTGTTCATCTAAAACAGTTCTTCAGTAAAACAAGACTGAATGAGACATGTCCCTTTCTGATAATATTTGAACTCTTGAAATTGGAGCTCTATATGGCTCCTGCAATTTGCACTGCACACTCTGTGTTTATATACATTTACCCACTCTGTTTGTATATATTATAAGTTTTATTCTTTCATCTGTGTAGGAAAGGTGGGCTGTTTATTTCTCCAAGCACATCACATCTGAGTCCCTACTTTTCCCTAGGAAACAACAGTGCAACACTGTTGGATCATTGAAGCCAGGACAGCAGCAAACTGTGAAATCCCTTGCCATGTTGTTCCTGCTCTGTTCTATATTGTTCATTATCTTGAAGAAATACTAGTTACTGTGCCTATGTGACCAACATACTTCAGAAAATAAATATATTAATATTTTCGTGGCCTCATTATGTACCGACATCATCTACAGATTTATCTGCTTAAGTTTTTTACTTATGATCCAATGGCTAATTGTAGAACGAATACACATTATCCCATGCAGTCCTCAGAATTAAAATCCTCAGACAGAAATGTTCTAATCATTCATTTCCTGTGGAATTAGGGAGAGCAAAGTCTGTTTTGCGACAATCTGGAAACCATTTAAATGTGATCTACTTCTCTGAATTCAAATTCATTTGAAAAGGCAGGATTTTCTGTGTTTCCTCTACAGGTGACTCAGTGAGCGAGCTGGACTTCCCATTCTCCCCATGAGTCAATGAGGTGTTTCTTCCATAGATTCTGGGCTATTACCTGGCTGGGTCTGCTCTTTCCCTGGGTGACTGAGAGTCCTGTGCGTGCACACACTGATCTCCACATCCACACGCACCAAAGTGTTCCCTTATTGCCTGCTGAGCTGAAGTCTGTCTTCTAGACAGAGCTGCTCACTGAGGGGAATGTGCTGACTGACCAATACAGCTCATGACATTTTTGCCAGCGTGACATCTTTCCAGACTGTTGTTTTACCTTTGGGATCTTTGTGCAAAGGCGAAATAGTGCAAAAGCATTTTCCAAAATCTACGTACTGGCGTATTTCTCGTGCTCTTGTATTTTTTTTTAAAATTCCTTGTTTAAGAGTATGCCAGTAATTTTTTTGTCCCAACTGACCGCATGCATTTGTTAAATTGCTCTGAATTTAGGGTTGGCAGTTAAATTTTAGATAGAGAAAGCTAATTAAAATTGTGCTGTGATACCTACTTTTAAGTCATTCAAGTTTGCAAGCCTAAAGCTTTTCCTGTTACTATCTTGGAGAGCTCACCTTGAATTGTTTCTCCAGTCTGGTCTTTCCTGTTGGTCCAGGTATCAAGAGAGCATTCACATAGGCATGAATGTGAGTCTCAAGAACTTCTGTTTCTTTGCTGAGTATCGCTTCGACCAATGCATCGTGAATGAAGATGTATTGTTCCTAGGAAAATAAAAACAAACGTCCAAGCTCTAATCATTTTCAGACTCCTCATGACACCTCTGGCTAAGCTGCCACTTCTGACATGGTCAGTATTTCTTCACAGCGTGCTGCTGTAGGGGAGTTTTCTCAAAAGTCATCCACGACAGTGAGGGCTGTCCCTCCGCAGTGACAGTACACATTTACAAGCACAATTGAACTACACATGCAGTGTATAAATGATATAATACCAAATCCCCACCACCTGTGGTATCTCACGACCACAGAACAGAGTTAAAATGCAAGCACAGCCTTGAGTCAAATTTTCAAGTCAGCTTGTTACACAACTCTCCATGCCTTTCTTGCAATAAAGTGATCACTCCCAGTTCCTACTGCTATCCTCTCTTTTCTCTCTCACATCCTTTGGAATAAGCACCCATGCTGTTGTTGATTACCTTTTCTTCTATTGAAAGGCACTGGGGCATCTCACCAACTGTTCTTGAAACCTGAAATAGACTTTCAAATGCCCTGCTGTTGTCCCTATTGTTTTGTTCTGGTCTTTCACTATTCTACAGATAATCTTCAATTTAAAGCAGCTATAGATAATCATCTTGTCTGAAACAGCTTTTTTTCCTACCTTGTATTACTTGATATCAACTGTTTCATCAGGCAGAAGATCTGAACACCTAGCAATGGTGTTTCCCTAAAAAAATCCCTGACAAAAATGCATGCTCCGCCAAGGAAGTGCTACTCTGGGAAGCATGATTTATACAGACTTTCTTTCTTCTGAGTTCTCCCTAATAAACAGACAAGAGCCCACAGATCGGTAATTTCCAGTGCATTGCTCTAAGTGAGCCTAGAAGGACATCTCTGTAAAAACAAGGGAAGCAAATGCGAAAGTCCAGTCTGGTGGTGCCAAAACCAGGACTGTATCATCTCTCCTCCTGCAAACAGAAATAGTCTGTAATAGTCTCTCGTTAGGTATATTCTAGTCTTACCTCAGTCTGCACCAAGTAGTTCCTTTGGGTACGTATGTGTTTTAAGAATCCAAATACGTTGACTGTCCCTTCATGCTGAATTTGCTGCAGCATGCTGTCTAACACTATGTACGTGCCTGTCCTTCCAACACCAGCGCTACAAAACAAAAAAATAGTCTTGAGCCTGAAGTAAAACAACAGTGAAAGTAACTCTTTCTTATACATTGCTTTTTCAACAAAGTGGTGCGTAGGGAAGATTTTCCTCTACAAATCGTTTTATTATGGAATACACTTTGCTAAAACTTCAAGGCTGGTTTTGAAGAAAAATCTTCTCAACTCATCTTTTTCTTTGCACAAGAACAGATCTAGAGATCATTTTCTCAAATGATTTTTAAAGTATCAATTGAAATAGAACTAAGGGGTTTCCTGCAGGTCTACAATTTTCAGGCTTCTGGTATTCCTTAGGATACTTTGTCAAGTATATCTAGAAAGGTTGGCACACGTCAGCATTTGGACACAGTTCACGTGCTCAAGTTCTATGTTGAAAAACACATCATTTGAAAAGGAAAGTTGCATTATGCCACCCATTACAGATATAGGAGATTTCAAAGATACAGGACTGAGGAAAACCCCAGAAAGTGGCAGAGCTGCTAAAGGTACATCTGTAAAAGAAAAAGCCTAATGCTCTCCAGACACAGCTAAGAAGGCAAGCAATGATTGAAACTCTCCTTAAAAAGGTAAGATGCAGAAGAAAGGGTTAATCAACTCCTGTTATGAGCTCTGACTCATTTAGCATAGAACCAGCTGTATTGTAAGATTAAAACCCAACTTTTTCTTTCATAAAATAGCTGGGTAGGGTGTACATGGGCAAGAGGCCATTTTTTGCTATCTGATGACATATGGGAATTAGTTAGTTGTAATTCCCCTCTAATGAGGAAACCTTATGCGTATCAGTACACATAACTTGAGAGGAACACTGTGCCGGGTCTGCACAGTCCCTTACAGGCAGATCCAAGCACATACATGCTAATTCAGTCACCTCATTTCTTCTACAGAGGTGGCACAAAGCATGGGTAATGTGAGCTCAGACTGCTGTCATAGACCTTCTAAATAAACGTGATATAAAACTGAAAGGTCCAGGTTATCAACACCCTATTAAACAAAAGAAAGTGTAAAGATCACCAGACACCATCGGTACTTGTTATGAGAGACAAAGCATGAAAAGTACCAAAACATAAAAATAGCTTAAAAAAGTTTCATGAAGTTCCTCATATGTGTCCTCCATATAGCCTGTAAAGATAAATAAAAGTTACTTTTCTAACACGAGATGACTCCTTTGAAATTCCATAGTGCATGGGGACAGGTGAACTAAAAGCCAAATAAAACTGCCTACAGACAGAGGTGAATTACATCTATGGCCCAATGGAGAGGTCTGACTGAAGCCACACAACTTACCACTGTTCACTTTTTAAAAGCTCAATTTAATTGACTTATAATGTGTTGCTGATCTCTCAGCCTGCTGGCACAGATCTCAGACTTGGCATTTTGGGGAAACTCTTATTTTGAACTTCCCAAGAACAGGCAGGATGTAGATAGCAGCAGAACAACCAAAATGTGGAATTTTCATTTTCCAAGCTAAAAACAGATTTCAGTCAGATTAGATCATCCCAGAAATAAAATATCTTCATTTGCAGCATTTGTGAGACGACTTTACCTGTTGGCTTCCTCAGAGTCAGCTCCAGAAGGACAGAATTCATGAGGAGGTTCTCTTTCCAAATGTTCCATCAAAGGTGAGGTACTACAGTGGAAAACCAGAACCTGCTTATATATTTTACAATAACCCGGTCCTTCACGGGCATTGTGAAGTCATCCCAGGCCCTACAAGCCCTTTTTAACCAATTTTCCCTGAGCTGCCCAGTTTTAGTGAGCGCTGACAGAACACCTGCCTGCACACTGCGGCACATGCAGACCTCAAACCGTTCCCCAGAATGCTCCTCCATTGCAAGTGACCACTAGAGCACGGAGTAATGTTAAAAACAGCAGAGTTGTAGGTCAGCCAGGAATAGAGTGAGTCTTCTTTTGTGGACAGAGCTCCTCTTAGGATTACAGAGTATCCCTGCACCAAAGAAAGTATGAGCCAAAAACATCCTAACCATTTATTTGCAGAAATGAAACAATTACTGCTATCTATGTATCTGGTAAGCTCATAGCAATCAAGAGAGTAGTATAGAAATGTGCAAAAAAGTAAAAAGAAAAGCATTTGTGCGAAAAAGAGAACATAGTGCAGAACAGCATTATCTTGTTTACAGCCATTATGAAGATTTACAGAAGTGGCATAGACAGTTGATTAGTTGGCCTTACCAAGGATAGAAATATCAGCTAAGAAATTAATCTTATTCCATCAGGAATTGTTAATTGTGAAAGTGAAAATTTGCTTAACCCACCACTGAAAAATTCTTTTTTCTGCAAAACAAAAGCGGAGTGAACCTTACGGCAGTAAAAACCACACCTGCAATGAACCACAACAGGCCCGACAGCGTGGCGCTTGGCATGCGATGCCTTCCGCACGAAGGTGAGGACGGGCAGCGTGTATTCTGGAACACCCATGTCAGGCCACTGGGTATAATGGTACTGAGTTACTATACGTCCACTAGACCTTCCTTTCTGGGAACCCTGCAACAGGAAAAAAAAAAAAAAATCCATACGTAAGCACCCCACATCAGAATGGCAACTCTTCATAGAAAGTTTTTGAATTAGTACTCTTCATATCTAGTCAACAACATGCCACCAACTATAAGTATTCCAGCTTTCAAAGAAAAGGGCCAGTGCTTCTGTCCCATCAGCTTTCCTACTGAATGGAAAAACATCCCTTAGAAAGGTGCAGAGAAAGGCTAAGAGCAATGGACGGATAACAAATTACAGCTGCTCTTAAGAGTCACCAGCTATGTCTGCCACTCTGCTCCTCTCCTGTGTGGATGGAAAAGGTAGGATTCACCTCACCCAGCTTTAGTGATCTACAAGGGAAGTGACCTTGTGTAGGCTGCTTTTCTAAGCTCCCTCCCTCAACAGCAACTCAGAGGCAGGGATACCTTCAGAGAGTGGGTCATCTCATTCAAAGATTGGCTCCTAAAATAGGCAGAATAAATCACTTGACAGTAAGTGCTGTACTTCAGTACAGGGAGGCCAAGAGACTAGATGTCTAACATAGCTGTCTGAAATAAATTAAACTTCCAGAATGCCCCTCAAAGTAGCCAATGTCACACTGCTGGGCTGAGAGCATGCTGGTTCTGACTACAACAAAATAAGATGTGGATTCACCTGTTCTAAAGGGGGCGTAAAAATTTAGTCCCTAAAAAGGAAAATTGATAGCTGAGGTGGATGATTCAACACATACCATGCTTTCTATTAGCTGCTCTATTTCTGAAAATGTATCCTCCTGCTCACCAGGCAGGCAAAGTTCAAATCGGCTCTCCAGTGTGATCACTTTTCCCTGATGGTCCTACTTCACACCAGTACTACACTCCAGGCCTGTACCTTAATTTGTTGATCTGGTCAAATAACTCTGAAGTTGATGGACATCTTGGCTAGCTGAGACCTACAGGATTCAGCTTTACCTGTACAACATAAAGGAGCTGCCAGCTGCCTCAAAAAATACTCTGAAATACTTTTAATACTCCCTTTTGCTCAAACTATGTTTTCAGGCCGCCACAAACCTTTTTGATCTTGGTGTTTCTAAGAGTAAAATTCCTCACAGTGTAATAGGCGAGTACATGAACACTCTTCTGAGTAACCAAGAAGTTCCCATACTCTTCACTACCTTCGGCAGGCCAGTATTGGTCACATTTCCTCTGTTAGAAAGGGAATGAAAAAGAGAGAAAAAGAGGAAGAAAATAAATGTCAAGCTAGCAAGCTGAAATGTTCAGATTTAAGAGCACGGTCAATCACAAAAACATACAGGGACTCTCAGTATACTCAATTTATAATAGACATGATCTGCAGCGTAAGAGAACAAATAATGGTGATTTTATATTGAAAAGAGAGATGGCTGTGCAAAGATGCTATTTATTTGGAATAATCCAAGAAAGATAGGTTTAAATCATTCTATCAGAGTTAAAGAGATCTAATACTGTGGAACTTACCATTATATAGGCACTCTATATTATAATAGAAAATCTATACGAAAAATATGAATACATTCAAGTCAGTAGGTGGCTTTTGGTTAGTTCATAGCGTGGCCAGAGTATATCTATATCTGATCAGCGAGGGTAGGAGCGAGCTTGTGTGTGGCCAGAATATATGCTAGAGAGCTGTGTTTCCAGCCTTTTGGTTGGGTAGCCATACAGCCTTCTCTAGGAGCACTGGAAGAGTACTTGTTTATATCATGCTATTATAAATGAAGTGGTACTCCCAGTGCGGCCCTCATCTGCATTTGCTGTGTCTGTACCATCTGATAGATGTTGAGTAGGTCATATGACAAGACTTACATGCATTTTAGGCATTGCTACCAGTATGTGGCAAGTGTGATGCAGTATCTCCTCATGTGACCCCAGGGTACACGCATACTCCCATCACATAACCGGAGAAACACACACCCTGTGATGGGGTTTGACCTCATTTTGTCTCACTAGACAAACACATATCTAGCCATGTAGTAGGAAGGAAATTGGGGGTCCCACTGGATGTTAACAGGGAGCAGCTAGTGAATACCCAGACAAATTCACCTGAACTAAGGCCTTCTCCTTTCCAGGGTCTAAGGCACTCCTGAGGAAGAGAATGATGTACAGCAGATTGCTAGCAGAATGTGGCACAAGGTCCACAGTCTGGCCACTCCTAAATATATACAAGAAGTCCTTTTTTCAGTACAAGACAGTTTTTTTGTAGTTACAATATGGTGTTTCCAAGACTACTTGTTAACTATTGAGGTTAAATGTTTTCTTTAGTTTCATACTACAAATCCTCAACTTTATACTTCCACAGCCAATCCTAGTACAAACAACTACTACAAACTGTTGCTTTTTGATCAATAAATGCCTACACCAGATTTTTAAAAGAGAGAAAGGAGTCTACTAGAGGTAGATCTATCATTATCAGAGAAATAAGTAACAGACAAAGGTACTCATACCCTTCCTTTCTCGACGAGATTAGTTATCATCACAATAACTTCTACGTTATGTTCCCATATCATTCTCCAGAAATCTTCTGCTGTTGATTTTAGTGGCCCTTGAGCTGCAATGTAGGCTTTTGGCTTGTTGTAGCCCTAAATTGAAATACAACAAATGACACTTGTCAAATCACAGTCCGCAAGCAAAAGGAGGTTGGGAGGAGTACGTGACATTTTATATATCTATTTTTAAAGAATCTCAAAGGCTTTTAAGTACTTTTGAATTTATAACTATCCAAATCGTAGAAACCCTGTGTTACCAGATGACATATGAATGCAACTGTTATGTCAATGTTTATCATTCCAACAAATAGGATATATGTTCAAGTGCCTGTGTTCTGGCAGAATGTTGACATGATAGTGATATGAGACATCTGTTATGATAGTGGTTTAAAAAATGAATCAAGATCATATGTAAATTACTAGGTAACGAAAACTGAATAAATGGTACCTCAGTGAGGCTCTCAGCCAAATGGCATCTTCCTCTCATGAGATTATCTCAGACAGAAGAATTAACCACTTATCAAAAATGTATAAAAGAACAAACATTCAGATGCAAAATGCTTCCAAAATGAGTCAGATGTCACAGAACATTTTTTGCTTCATAAAGCTCCTCACTAAGCTGCAGCTGCTATAATACCAAGATGGGTTCAAGAAAGAATTAGAGTTTTACCTGTGTTTTAGCCTCGTAGGACTAACTTAGATCATTAAAGTTTTTTTTTTCACAAAATTTGTAATATTGTGTTACTTTTTTTTTTATTTTTAATTAACTTTATTCACCTCCATACATCATTTTTTACAGAAAAGGCTGACAGAAGAATAGGCTGGGAGGTAGAAAAAGGCACTTACATCAACGTAGTTGGCATTAATGTAATCAGTCAGTTTTCCATCCTTTTCTGCAAGCTGTGCTAATTTAACCCTAGTATGATCATCTGTAGTAAAACAAGGGAGAAAATAAGCATAGTTTTCTGCAAGAATTATATCCTTTCTATAAGAAATGGTTTTTTTTAAATACTGAAATGGATTTTTACTTTTCATAAGACTAATACAGTAACAATCACATATGCAAACAGCACGTGCTTAGGTATGAATCAGATTCAAAATTCTAGTTTGCAGAAAAATAAACTAATGAATCCAAGGATTCAAGGGATTCAGAATTTAGTTGCCTGAACAGCAGCACCTGGGGTCATTTTAGGCACTGTGAGATACTCTCCTACAGCCTCCAGCTGCTGCTTGTGAAGGGGCATGTGTCTTCTCTAAGTCCTGTGTCATGACTGCCAAGCCTGCACAGTGACTCAAATGACAGCAGACACCAGTGTTTAGGCACATTAGCTTCAAGTTAAAGAGCAGAGACTAGAGAGCAATGGGACCTTGGAGAAGCTGGTCAGCTGAAGAGCCTCAGCAGTGGCTACCTCGGGGAGACCTGTAGCCTGCACCGATTACAGGGACTAGATGCTTGATTCAGTTGCACAGGACAATTCGTGCTACTAGAGCTGCCCTAGGTTGCTTGTGCAGTGCCCTTTGATAAAAAAGCTGCTGGGTTGGCACCTTTTGTATGATCGGGTACAAACGCAGAGTGTCAGAGGAAATTCCCTGACTCTCTGTCCCTCTAGAGGTATCTTCAGTCAGGTGGAATGGGATTTCTTGCTGCTGGATTACATTGTCTTCTGCCAGATGGGCTGATTCTGTCTCTTTTTCTATAAAGCTCTAGTGACGTTGAATGCTGAACATACATTTAATTTAGAGCTTCTTGTTATCAGAACAAAGTTGAAATACCACAGAGAGTTAAGAAAAAATATATTAAGCCATCAAAATGATCAAGAGCCCAGAGGCAGTATCTTCAAAGAGAGATTAACAAAACTGAATAGATGAGTTTCAGAAAAGAAAAATCTGGGATAGTGAAGAAGGGCAATGCAATGGTAAAACATGTGTCCTGGCTAATGAAGCTGATATATTACATTGTGTCAGGGCAAAATATAACATAAAACCAGTACATTTATATTTATACATGGCAGTAAATATATCCAGGGATTGTGAAGCTCCTAGAGAGGATAAATCATCATTATTCCAGATCAAAGATGGATTAATTTTGGCAATCAGAACACAGATTCTTTGGCTTTATAATGGCATTATAATGAAATCTCCCAACTCCCTTTGGGTCATCACAGAAGATACAAATACGTCTTGCTAACACATGCTCATCAAAGCAGCAGAATGCCAGAGGAGTAACTTGAAGAGATGTGAAAACTCATGCCACTCCTCGCCAAGCATTTTGTTAAACAGGAGCCAGAGCTTTCAGTGTAGAGGTATTTCATTTTTCCCTATAATAAGATACAAATCTATATTTATCTATAATTGTTTCTTATACAAAACACCAAGTGATAACATTTACTTACAAGCAACAATGTTTATGTATCGATTCTTATTCTTGTTGTCAGGGTGATTAGAGCTGTCTGATGTAATACCTAGATCTACAGTACAGCTCTGGATTTCCTGAAACAAAAAAGTATGTCATACTTTAGTAAGTATTGAGATGCATAAAATGTCTTAAAATACAGTAAGTCAGCACAAAAAGAACCACAACCTTACACCCAATAATCTATGATATTTTACAACTACTTCATTGCTAAAAAAAAAAAAAATGCAGTGAAATAATTCCTTACCTGATAAAACTCTTTCAGTGTCTAATGAGGGAATGAATGCAAAAAAAGTAAAAAAAATCAAATTCCACAGCACAGAACAAATGGATAAAGTGTTTATATAAATTACAATTACTATATGGAAAACAGTTATGGTCATGCAATATATATATCCATAATAACAACAAAGCTGAATACTTTGACATAACTCTTAAAAGAAACAAGAGATAATTTTCCTGTTTAAATACTGCCATCTGTCCTCTTATCTTTAGCTTTAATTTTAGACTTTCGGCTGGTGAAAGCTTATATGTATGAGCAACACCACTGACTTTAGCCAGATTATCTACATATTTAACTGTTCACTGGATTTTTTATGCATTTTTTTATAACTGCATGAGTTTCTCTGTGGAATGCTTTTGCTCTCTTTGCATCCAGTGGTAAAACCTTCACCAGAGCAGGACAGCGGTGTCGCCCAGCCAGCCTCATGGCACTCTGGTGCAGGAGGGCACCATAGCCCTCAGCCTGCCACCATCTCCTCAACGAACCCAACATTCTTATATAGAGAGAAACAGGACTGAGAAAACAGGCACAAAATCTATGAGACTCATAGAACTAACTTATGTTATTTTATCGATCATTTCAGCTGACAGGAAACTCAAGCATTTATAAGGTCCACATTGTTAACTAGGAAATATCTTGTCATCACTAAAAGTACTATAATAACGTTTCCCAACACTTTTTAGGATTTATTTTAACATTAATCACCTTCAGCCAATTAAATATATACATATGTAAATGGTTGCCAGTCTGAAAATTAGATTTTAAATGAGTTGTTTTATAGTAATATAAATAAAAAACCTGAGCCACCCCTGTACTCTTCAAATGTATGCTGACTCTGCAAAGACAATGACTATATTTCAGTTTTTCTCTATCTTCTAAGTTCTTTATCAGTAGAGAAAAGACCAGGACACTAAGTCGGGTAGTCTGTAAAACCCAAAAGGATCTCCAACAAATGATGAGGACACTGAGGTTTTTGTAACAGTTAAAACAAGCATGAAATATTTCAGATGGTGCAGGTGCAGCTCAGCAAGATGTAGTATATTTGGTCTTTGGACCACTGCTCATTTAGGAAAAGAACAATTTAGGATGAACAATCTGATTTCTGTTCGGCTGTCCTCACTAATAGTGAAAGAACTTTGTTACCATTGCATTTAACACACATTGTATTTACACACAGTCCTTCAACATCTGCTCTTACTAACAGCCAGTCCAGCTGGAGCTCAGACCTGTCAGTGCGTATGCACACGTGTAACATACAAATATCTACTGGGCATTCACAAGTATTTACAAGGTCTGTCCCACAATCAGATGGATATTTGAATGTTAAATGAATCGGAGAAGAAATGCTAATGAAGATGGTTAGGTTAATAACACGGAGTTTTGGGGTTTATGTTTATCTTATTGCATTATCTTTGCATAGTTTATTCACACAATCATTTAATATTTAATCACAGTGATAAATATGCCCACTTGTATCCCAGTCCTGTTAGCTTTTTAGCTCCCTAGTCTTTATGCATAAACAGTCCTTACTGGTCTTACAGTACTCATCTTTACATGCATTTATGAAATTGGTCCCCAAATCAGAACGTAATGCCCAGTTCTTTGTTTCCAGGCATTTAAACTTAACATATTTGTATGTGCTAAGAAGAAAGATGACATTATAGAGCCATACCTCAAATTCTTCAGAAAAACCATTACTTGCATGTAAATCTGCAACATGTTTTGGAAAATGCTTTATTGGAATTGCTCCAACATCATCTTAGGGGTGGGAAAAGACAAAAAATATATTTATGAAGAATAAGAAGCCAGTGACATATAAAGAAGTTTATATGTAGGCAATCCACACAACATCCTGAAATAAAATTTTTTGGCATGAACTTTGGATATACAACTCCCACAAAAATAAAATGACTCTTTAACACAATTAACATTTCTAAAATTGTTCTCTAACACTTATACATTTCTAAATGACTATTCAGAAAGAAGATGTAGAAAATGCCTTGCTAGGTCTTGCTGTCTTTAAGCCCCCGAAATCAAGGTGCTGATTCTCAAGGTGCTGAGCTTTTCTGTAAATGGAAGAGCACTCAGAATTCCCTGTGAAGTCAAGGGGAAATGGGAGGATCAGCAGTTTGTTACAAGATGGTCAAAGGGAGAGAGTACGAGCAGAGCTCTGAATAATACTGGTAAAGAAAGAATGATCAGGCAGAGTCTTCTGGGTGCTTAAGGCTGATTAGCGTTGCACTGGGACTGTGATACAGTACATGGACTAGCCACATAGTCCCAAGCCTACTAAATTAGTGCAGCATCATGCCAGTAGTGCAATTTTAAACGATGTGTTGCATGTTTGCATTGGCGTTCAAAGGAAACAACTAATTTTAATCTTTCACTGCATTACTGAGTATTTCCAGTAGGGATTTTTTCCCCCATTCTCCCCATGATTCTATGATTACGTATTGACAAAAATCTTACGTCTGATCCTAGGAGTATTGACTGCAAACGTTCACATCAGGCTTTATACTTTTATACTTTTTAAGTGAAAGATTTAAGTTTAAGTCTTTCTGAATACCCACAAAGACAATATCTACATTCTCAACCAATACATGATTCATGCAACTTCTGGGTCCTGATAACTCTAAGTGAATTTTCCATCTGATGTTTATATTTCAGGACATGTCCTTTTTACTTTATACAAATAATGAAAAACAATCTTGTACAGAATGTTCATTAGGGATCATGTCAAAAACATTTGGGATTTTTAATGTTCTCTTTCCTGAAAATATGCTATGTAAATGAAGTCATCTGTTCTGTTAATTACCTGTTAAAGGATGGCATTATTTCAGCTAGTTTTGGTTCTGAAGAATAATTTTTTTAAGCCTTTCATGGATTAAAAATATTTTTATTTCACAATTTGTAATTTCATCACTGTTTCATATGAGAAAGAAACATCAAAAACATTGAACAAGGACCTGTTATTTACATCAACAGATGTTCAGCATTTAGGCCACCTAATAATTTTAGCGTTCAGTTCTCAAGAATTTGCTGATTTGTATTGAGATCCATCTGGTCTTCCACTTACATGAATGGATCTGAATACAAAAAATGAATTTATCCAGTCAAGCCTAAGAGAAGCTGAACAAATGTGTTGCACTATTTTCACACTTCAGAGATGAAACCTGACATAAAGTGTTTATTCTAATGATATGCAAACACAAAACCAGAAGGGAAGGTAAATGACCCTAAAAGTGAGGACAGTAAGGGAGAAAGAGACCTCAGGTTTGATGTAATTACTGTTTTATTTCCTTGCCAGTGTTATTCTCCCAATTCAATCAGTTCTGACGCCAGGGATATATTTTATATCTGAATGGCAGGTATCACTTGAAACTACTTAAAGGTTGATAGCGGTCCTAATATTACCCTGTAATTCATTATTTGTTCTGAATGCATCTGAATTATGCTATGAAGTGCCAGGGCATTTTCTGTGAATATGCAATTCTCCTATCTCTGCCTATGAAACCTCGCAAAAGGAAAACCTAATATATAATGAGATCTGTGGAGTGTGTTTTTAATTGTAGTCATAAAAAATTAAACACAGCAGTTACAAAGTGCTTTTCCTGCTCTATGCCAGTATTATATCACAGTTAGTCTCAATTGTTGTAAAATTACACCGCTGAAACACTACTGCAATAGAAAACACAAAAACTGCTCACTTGACATCTGCTGCACACAAAATAAAACAAAAATATTTCCTCAATGCTTGCAGCTTTTTTTTCAGAAAATGTTTTATGTATCTTTCAGTCACCTAGAAACACCTTTGTCTTTAAGTTAATATTTATCAGTATTTCAGAAGGAAATCCTCCAGTATCAGAACACGTATGTTAAGCACTTAGAATAACTGTAAGTGCAATTCTGTCTTATGATAATGGAAAGCACTATCTCCCTGAGGTGAGCTGGTCAGGAAAAATTGCAAGAAAATTATGCAGTTGTACTACAGTACAGTTAATGATAGAGCATAAAAACAGAGATTTCCTATAATGATTGCCACTTGACATTCATATATAATCACGTTTGCTGAAACCAAGCTATATCCCTGCCTATTAACCATTTAGAAAGAGGTTATGTGTCTCCTAACAATAGCAATCAATACAAGAGGCATTTAAAGATCCCTACAATTCTGTTACAACAGAAGTCTAATGTTTGGGATTTATTTAATTAAATATGTTTACTAGTTATCTACACAAGGGCTGGTTTTGCTTCCCTTAATCATTCCAAGGCAACCCACCCCACCATGTAATAGCACAGTTTGCAAAAGCAATACTTGTGGAACAAGACATCCTTTTCTCATGGGTGAAAATGTGGCTTAGGATCTGCTGCAGAATTAATCTATTTAAGGTACTTTTCTTTCTACTCAGATTGAAAAAGCTGAGAGGGTTGCATGTGCTCCTCTGATACTCTTCGAGGAGGAAGGAAAAGAGACAGTTTCTCCAAATAACTGCAGTCAATGTGGAATCAGAAGATGCCAACAATATTCTGCAATTGTGTATCTTTTTTAATGAGAGGCTCACAGAGAACGTTACCAGTAGTAACTATGCTATTAAAATCTGTAAGTTAAAGAAAATGTTGTAATTGCAAATGAAATGCAGATAGTTGAGGCATATATTAGTCCTGTTGGTAAAAAGAATAGGTCATGCTCTATAAAGAGGTGACAAATTCAATTAAAGGCAGAAATACAGCAGAATATGTTGCTGGTGTGATCCTCTGCTTTGTGACAGTGAACTAGAGCTATTCCATGTAGCTCAGATGGGTACACCAGCAGCCATCTCTAGTGAGGCTACACCTCAGATGGCTTGAAGGCACAGCATATCTTTGAGACAACTCTGTATGATGAGGATATTTCTCTTCTGTGTTACCTACAGGAGAGAATATTAGCAACACTAGTCTCTGCCTCTGTCACGTGCACCTATGTTCATCAGTACAAGAGGGTACAAACCTCTGCTTTACAGATGTTACAGTATGTGAAGAACTCATATGGACACATACATACAAGGCAGCATCTTCCAACAGCTAATACCAATCCACAGAACAGTTGACAAAAAATACCTGAGACTGGGAAGATTGGAGCGGGGGGAGCAGAAATCACTCGAGGTGATGTATTATCTTCTAAATAAAAGTGAGCAGTCTGGAAACATTTCCTAGAGGGGAAGAAATATGAATAAATATTGCAAAACCCAAAAATTATCTGAGACCTTTTGGAATTGTGGCATTATTGAGTGAGAAAGAAATAATCATTTTGAAAACCAGTTTTCATGGAGTACCAAATACTACTGCTATAATATAAATATTCCCCCAGCATATCACCAAATTATGCATACAACTTGACGATACTACATTAACTCAGCATAATACATAGTTCATGCATCTTTACCTATACCAGAGGCAGAAGATAGAGCACACACCAGACATAGTGAAAGCTGGAAGAGGAACTCTGCATCAGGAGCTACTGTAGATGCTGCACAATAAGTCCAAGTATAAAAAAATCCCATTGTCTTCCTTGCTTATCCAAATTCGCATACATAATTACTGTTCCCTTTCATGTGATTATGCTAGCCTGAAGATGGAGCAGCGTATGAGATCAGTTCTGGTAATTCATCAATAGATCCTACTGCAGACGTGGAAATGCAATAAAAGGCAACATGCCCCTGTAACAGACAAAACGGTGGCTCTGGAACTGCTATGACTGGGGCTAAACAATTTTTTTTTCATAATGTAATTGCATCACTGAGGGACACCTTAACCAAGGAGGACTTCCTGAAGTTGACAGACAAGAAAATTCATAACTCCAGGAGATGCTAGTTTTGTTGCAAAAACATTTATGGATGAATACAAATGAAATCAACCTTAACTATGACCCACAATGTTATTTGTATTTGTGCTGTAATCCAGATGTGCAGATAATAAGAATAGCATCTGTTAAGAGTCCAAGCTATTCAAGGGACTAAATAACCAACTGCTGCTGTAAGCATTGCAAAGCCTCCTTAATTAAAAAATCTCCATATGATTAGACATGCTAATAACAATCTTTACTCTGGGTCACTTAATCTATTTGAAATATTATTCACTAATCATTAAATTTCAAAAGAAATATATGCAGCAGGAAAATATTAATCTCATTTTATATTTACAAGATTCTGCTTCTTCAAAGCTGTTGGCTGAAGCTGTTATATGATCTTTTGCTATTTTGTGTAATCACTGGAGTTTTAAATTCTTCTGTAGTGTTCCTGTATCGCTGCATGGATAAAACCCCTCATATAATTGTAGCCTCAAAAAGAAATTTTGAGGCTACTTTGAGAAATAGATAGGGAATATGCAGATATTTTCAGGACCATTAATGTAGATCATAAAGACTTTGGTAAGCTTATTTAAATTAAGCTCCTGGGAAACATGCCCATAGTCTTGGAATGTGTTGGGAATTTTCTGTCTGTGTACAATGCAGATTCTCTTAAAACACAAGAAAAAGTGGACAGCTACATCAAAGGGAAAACTGTGGCATACAAAATAATTCTGGTGATTCACATGGCAGTTAAATTCACATGACATGTTTTACACAATTCACATGACAAGAGTCCAGCTAGAACCCTCTAAAAGCATATTTGTGATGGTCATAGAGGAGCTTTGCTTTGTATGACGTGTTTGGTGTAAGTCTATCCATTAGGTACTCAGCTCTACTTAGAAATGGCAATTTTGGATGCAGACCGAGAACACATTCAGGATGCGCTTGGGAACATCTTTCTAATTTTTAAAGAGGCTCTAACATTAGCACCCCATAGAGTTAGTGGCTGCTCGGGTGAGACAGGCTGTCTCAATGCTAGCGTAAGCTCAGAGTGAGTCTCAGGACTGTGTGTAAATTGTCTGTAAGAGGTAGGCAAGTATCAAAGCACTTCAAATCACTAAATACTTTTGGAAAGTTTGACCCTGCCTGCTGGACACCAAGAACGTAGATGTACTGTGCTTATTGAAAACAGCACCAACTAACCAACCATACCAAGAAGCCTGACTGGAACAGGTTGCCCAAAGAGGTGGTAGATGTACCATCCCTGGAAAAATTCAAGGTCAGGTTGGATGGAGCTCCGAGCAACCTGATCTACTTGAAAATGTCCCTACTTATGGCAGGGGAAGTTGGACTAGATGACATTTAAAGGTCTCTTGCAACCCAAACTATTCTATGATTCTATGATTAAAGCTCTAAAACCGAAAAAATGTCCTCCCTCTAGTGATACTGCTTATGAACAGTGATCATACATGAAATTTATGGACTAACATCACAGAGTTTTGTCAGCTCCTGGCTTGAGAAAAGATTGAACTCAAAAGAATGTAATTAGCATAATGGCTTTCACATCTAAAGCAGTACTTAAAATGTCCTCATAATATGCCATACATTTACTATCCCTTACTGAGCCACTGTATCTTTAATCTTTAACAAGTTAATTGTGGCTGAAAATAAATTACACCCTTAGCACATTTGGGAGACAAATTCATAGCAGTTGACTTAACCTGTAATAAGACTCATAAATAGGCACTCCATCTGCTTCTGCATCAGCAGTGAAACCTTCATGACTAAACCTAATGTTAATAACACTGTCTCGTTAATTATCACTTGTTGTTAATGAAAAAAGTGATGACTATTTCAAACTTCCAGACAAAGGTCCCATCACTCAATGTTAACCTGATTATTTAATTCACACCTTTCATCACAGCATTTAGATCTTCAACCTAAAACTGTAATTTGTAATTTAGACACTGCACTTCTTCGAACACACACTTTATATATGGAGGTAGTGCTAAGCCATTGAATTAATTAGTGTCTGTATCTGTACAGAAAGGCATGCAGCAGCAGCTCTTTGGTTTAACAGGAGGGATACTAGGATCTGAATGAACACATACATGTGAAACAGTTTGGACAAGACTATGCCTCAGACTGCAGAGGACATCATTTTTCTGGTGTGTTGGCCCCTGGACCTTGGCTGAGGATATGTACTGACTATTTCTCCCCTGGAGTAGGGACTGCACAGAGCTTGACCCAGACTGTCACCGAGGCAGGGGAGACAGCGTGACGCTGCGTGTGCCTGTGGGTGTGCCCACGTGCACGTGTTCACCGCTTTGTGTTGGCTGAGGAAGGGACATGAACTTCAGATGTCAGAGGCATCTCTGAAAGGATGGGTTTGCACATCCACTGCTCGCCCAGAGTGGTTTTAGAGGCATGATTACTTCTTTCTCTGAGAATTTCAGGGTCTTTTGTGCTCACAGAGTATCTCCCAATAGGCATTCTCAAACACTTATTAGAATTTATTTTTAAATGGTTCTGATCATTTGAAGATCTGATGGTTTCAAAGGATCTTTAAACGGATCCTCAATGGATCCAATGATTCAAATCATTCCACTTTTAAATGGTTCCAATTAATTTTTAAGTACTTGTCAGCTGAAATTTTAATTTTCAAATTTTATTAACTCTTTTATTTATCATTTGATATCACATAGTTGAGAAGTTTTTCCTTCATGGATGGGTGAGTGTGGCCTCTGTAAGTTTAAATCTATTTTTAGTGTGTCTCTGCTTGTGCGAGTTTAAGTATCATAGAATCACAGAATGGTTTAGGTTGGAAGGGGTCTTAAAGATCATCTAGTTCCAACCCACCATGGGCAGGGATACCTCCCACTAGACCAGGTGGCTCAAAGCCCCATCCAGCCTGGTCTTAGTGAGGGTTATCAACTCTGTTCCCATAAACCTAACACAGGACTCAAGGCATCAGTTCAAACTGTAGACAAGAAAATAAATATTCTCTGACACCCGTGTTTCAAAGATACAGGTTTGTAGAGGAAAGTTAAAATTTAAATGACCACTCAGGGTGTTGTCTGTCACTGGGTGTGTCATTTCTGAAGCATTGCTGTCATGTAACTTCTAGGAGGCTTCATGACAGCTGACTGATATTCAGTATGTCTGTAGATAGAAATGTATCTGGAACTGCATTAGCAGTTTGCTGTTCACATTATCAGAGCTAGTCTCTTACTGAGATTCATATATATATCTGTTGAAAATGAATCTTAAATGGTGCAACTCACATTGACATCTTTCTATCCTTTTACTGTTTTCCAAGCTCTTCTTATGATAACCATTATAAAAATTGATCTGCACAAATACCCTGACGTTTCTTCCCATGTATCAGTTCATCAGTTTCATTTTCATGGATCACTTCTATGAACTATTCCAAAAGTGTACAAACATGCATAAGCAATTTCCAGTATATTATGTCAGCACAGAGAAACTTTCAATTTCAGTCACCTTAACAGATAAGGTTAATTCAGCAAAATGGGAATGATGAGGCCACCCAGATATGAAAAGAACAGAGCAAGGTGATTCAAATATCCCTGCTGCATCTCCACTGCAAGGAATCAGTCAAATAGACAGATATTAAGAGAGATGGATAAATTCTAGATTTGGATAGAAAATTCTCTCTAAAGCTGTAAAAAAAAATTTATGTGGATGGCAAGGCCATTAAACAGGCAAAAGAATCTCCTTGTTTATTCCACTGTCATCTTAATCATGCTGAAGAAATGAAAGGAAAATAACATTGCTTGAAAATTGCTTGAATTACAAAATATTTGATACACAGAACCAGAGCAGTTTGAAACTGTGTATTTTCCTACTGGCAATTAGATATTCTTAAGACAATATTGCCATTAAAAGTTTTCATCCCTGTCAGAGAAATGAATATTTTATCACAGAAAGATTGAAATTGTGCCTAATGAGATAGTGAAGAGATTGGGGAATTTCCTCAAGTGCTGATTAACAATTTCATGTAAAAACAAAAACCCCCAAACCCAAACAACAGATGGTACAGAATTATTTTTCTGATACAAGTCATTCAAGTGAAGAACAAAATAATTTTGCCTTTTTTTAACCTTGAGAATCTGCAAGTTGCGGCTCTTGGTAGTTACTTGTTTTTTAAACCAAATAACACACCTTTTGCATATTAAGAACACCTTTTGTATACTCAGATTAGGAGCTAATAGTGGAAACAACTCAAAGCACTATTCACTCAAATAAGCAGCTAGGATATATCAATGCAATTTTTTGAGTACTGTTGCCAAAGGAATATAGAATAACTTCTTGCAAACCTAAGCTTTTTTGAACTTTAGTAATAATTGATAATATAACTTAAAAAAAAATATAGAAAGATGCACATTAAAAAAAGCATTATAGAAAGAAACATTGACAGCTTACATCAATTATTTCAAAATAAACTAAATCTAACCATAAAAATGCTTATAGACTTGATACTAACATTTTCCAGGCATAAAGAAAACTGCATAGCAATAAAATTAATGTTCTGATTTTTCCCAGGCTTTAAAAAGAATTGAAGGTCTTGGCACTTTTGAAAGAGGGCCACAAAGTCCCACCTACAATATGAACTGTTTATGTTTCATTCCTCTGAAATAAGAAACATGTTACTGGTGTTATCATAATGCCAAGAAAATTTTCTTGAGGATTAACAAGAAAAGAGCTCCATATTTTATTTTGTAGTACACAAGAAATACAGAAAAGATTAAATTCAAGTCAAGAAGATATTACTGCTAACGGGATTTTTGTTTTATTTTGAAAGACCTATGTTACAGAATTGTTCATTCCCAGAGAAAGAATACGAAATGAACACAATGTTATTCGACAAAAACAAGCTTGTAACGTGTAGGATTACCAGAACTGCACTGTACAATCTGGGTCTTAAAATGGACGGTGTTTGGCAAACAAAATAGATTTGAAATACTATTTAGCTTCAGGGATGAAACCCTTTGGAAGATGAATATGAACGTTCACGTTGCGTAACATGAAAGACAAGAAAAGGTTCTCAATATGAAAGTGGTTAGCTGGAAACCCTGTGATGAACAGTAGAACTATCCAACTAGACATAAACTAAGAAAGTAGTTGTGCAATTCTTTCTGCAATTAGCTAGTTCCTTGATAAGAAGAAGAAATCTTTCTGAGAATTCATTGCTCAAAATTGTCTTTAATCATGCCAAAGGCTGTCTGACTCAGTGGCTTGCTTGCCTGGAAGAAAGGAAGCTCAAACTCAGTTTCTTAATCCTAGTCCCTTCAGGGACAGGATGTATTCTGTCCCCATGCGGGACATACCCTGCTGGGCCAATAGAAAACCAAAGTCAGGAGACAAGAAGAAAAGTCAGTAAGCACAACCCTGACACTGTAGGCTAGAGATTACATTAGTCAGTAGCTTGGAAAGGACACTCTGGGGTCTAGTTCCTGGTTCTTCATGACTGTTATACAATTTTGATTATCAGGATTGAGCAAGGGTTAAAAAAAAAGAAGAAACAAGCTCTGTAAGCATCTGTGAGATGTTTGGGCCTGGAAGAGCAAGGTCCTGTTTCTTGCTGCTAGTGTATCTGTTAGTGCAACACAAGCAATAATGGGATCAGTTTCCCGGCAATCACCAAACAGCAAGAATCTCCATGGCAGGACGTTTTTGCAACTTATTTCCCCCTTCTGTCCACTGCATTTCCTTGCTGGCCACCTGCACGCTTGAGAAAGTGTGAGGGCTGTGCATGGATTTTGAAAGCCCTGTGAAAGCTTAAGCACATCTGTCCCCAGGAAGACTCTCTGGCTTTATCTAGAACCAACAAAACAGAGCCAGACAAAGGCTTGAGCACTGCCACATACTGCCACATGGCTAACTAGATTCCTGGTATGCTTTGAGCTCAGGCCAACTTGCATTATTTCACACAACGCTTGACAGAGTTTGGGGTTAGCACAGGGCAAAGACCATCCCCAGTGGGGGATGTGAATGCAGCCATTCTGTGTTTTTCCCTCTGTGAGGGAAGAGGCTTCAGCTGTACAGAAGAGATTTGTGCCATGCCAGCTGGTCTGTTTTATTTCACAGTATAGATACAGTCTTTTGCCCTCACTGATTACATTATCATGACTTTTTATAGCTATTGCTTCTCTTTAGCCTTTTTTTTTTTCTTAATGTCATATCAGCTTATCAAGCCACAGAAAACAGGCCCATGAGGGAATCTCAGCATGTGTGTGCGCATGAAACACATCCTTAATTATCCTTAATGGTTTGAAAGGCTGGGGGTCAAATTTTGCTTCAGAGATAGGCAGAATCACAAAGTAGAACAATTGTTTAATCACAGAACATCGTAAGAACTACTCAGTAAGTGACCTTAAAGCATTTATATTACGATACTATCATTAAACTATCCCCTTTCTGTCTTGCATACAATGTCAGCTACAGCACACTCCAACAGTCCTCTATGAAGTGCTTAATCACATGGTCTTCTTGAGGACCACAGATTCTCATCCTATATTAACAACTACCTTTTTTAACTGTTAAAGTATTGGAAAGATAGGAAAAAAGCCCATACCATGCTATTTATTTTTCTTCTCCCTCCTGTTCTTCTCAGTGCTCTGCTAAGTCACTTAGCTTCTACGCATTAATAATCACAAGTAAGTTTACTAAAATCTCTCAAAATAGAAATAAACTATTTGCAATAGTTCATCCCTCTGCAACCAAAACAAATTGAGTTGAGCATTTTGGACAGAAACCACCTTATTTTGTCAGTTTTATGTCACT
>JAOXJK010000001.1:24861037-24881466 GCA_025774025.1 Xenus cinereus
TTCCAGTAGTTCCCTGTCCCTCTTGAACTGGGGAGCCCAGAACTGGACGCAGTATTCCAGTTGTGGCCTCACCAGCGTAGAGTAGAGGGGCAGAATGACCTCCCTTGACCTGCTGGCCACCCACTTCCTTAGCCAGCCCCAGCGCTCCCGACCCCCTCCCTGCCTCTGCATCCACCTTTCCTTCCAAGGGGAGTCATGGCACACAGCAGAAGGGTATGCAACTCATCCTTACAGCTGGGATACATCGGTCGTAACAGGGCAGTTTGTCCTGCGGATATCACCATCGCGGGATTTTGGTTTGCAATGTCTAGTTCTAGTGTTTAAAGCTGTGCTGGCAGCACTGCGCTGACTTGATCTGTTGAACTATTGTTTAATAATGACAACGCTACGCTGCTTATTTGTCATTCCAAGTACAGGTATGTAGATGAAATCTCATCAGAGTAAATTCTTCAAACACAAACCCAGCACATTCTGGAAAGGAAGTGGAGGAATATAGTATCTAAGAGGTAGATAAACAGAAAAGTGAAATGGCACGTAGAATGTCAGAACCTTGTCACGGACTTCTTAGAAAACTGAAGAGAAATGAGAAAATTCTGGTATAAAGTAGCACAAGACTCCAAAAATGCATTCTTAACACTATATGTTTGAGAGACATGTTAAATGTTTATTGAAAATTTATACGCGCTATACCTGAACCTGCGTCCCCCTCCTTTAGACAAAAGTGCACTATTATAAGCCTATTACCATTACTAGTTCATAATTCATGTGGCAGAGATTGTTGAGAATCATATTCTTTCTCGCTGTAATGTGGTTCCCTTGAAATGAAAAACTGACCTGTTTTCCCAAGTACATACTAACATTGCTAAGCACTTTGCTGTAGCTAAACAGACTTAATGAACTGTAAAACTGAACTTACAGAATCCATAAATAGACAACCAGAATCCAGGCCCTTAGACAAAAAACAGTTTCTTGCATGATCAGAAAGACTTTGATTTTTTTTTCCTATGATTAATTACCAGGTTCTTAATTAAAAACGCAGCTCTCACTCACTTTGATAAGAACTGTGTCTGATGCTAAAACTTCCACAGAATTTAAGGAATTATTAAGGACAAGATCAAGCTTCATGCTATAGTTTCAAATTATTTTATATTTACCAGCAGGTGGAAGAAGTAAATCTGGCTGTGAGATCAGTAAGATTTGTTTGTTAGGCCTTTTGGTTTTTTGCGAGGCAGCATTAAGAAGCAAGGGAATTCCATCACCGCAAGTCCTTTGAAATCAAACTCCAAGTAATCATAAGAAATCAAATTTCAAAATCAATTGATACAGACTTATAAGTCATATATTTGGTTTGTATTACTTGTTTCCTTAATACTTTGGCTGTGTGGATTGATTTTGTGAGGATGCTTGAGCTATAGAGAAATAATACCAAACATGGTTTTATTTCCCTACATTATACTACTGAAAGATACACTTGTGAGATTTGAAATCAGGTAGGTGTTTTCCAGAATATTCTTAGAGTTAAAAAAAATTAACATGCAGTCTTTCACAGGTAATGTTTACAAGGAATGGAGAATTACATCATGTAAAATATCAGTAGCAAAGAACATGCTGAAGGTTAACTGCAGTGATTTTGAAATTTCATTTTAGCATATTTTGATTGTCGTGCATTTTAACTGGTTTGCAAACAAATTACTTCTTCAGATACAGATTTTAAGCGAAAAATGATCACTAAGGTAAAAAGACCACTTACCTGGGTCTTCTAAAGGCATATCAACAATGACTTGGTCACTGTATTTTCCATACAGACCATTAGAGCAAACAGCAACTATCTGAAGAACATAACTTGTATTGGGCAGCAGATTATTTAGAATAGCACCCTAAAAGAAAAACCATGTTTAATCATTTACTTGCAAGTAAATATCAAATATTTGGAAATGTTAATTTTTTCATAGCACATTTTTCTCATGAACCATAAAGCTGCTTTCCTCTAGGACTAATGTATACCTTTTATATTTTATTGTCACAAATATTTTTCAGTAAACTTGAAAAAAAAAATCTTGTGAATTTTTACATGGAGGATACCAAACCATATAATTATTTAATGCTGAACACTAGTTTAGGTAATTAGTTTAGGTAACATTATCTCTGATAAATTATGAGCCTTTAAAGAGGGTAAAAGATCACATTAGTAAAATACCATGAAGCTGTAATTAGTAACTTAATATTTACAGCAGTAAGATTGTACTAAATCTTATTACTTGCTTGTGTAGGTCATTCTTTGCACACCAGTGAGCAATGAAGTACAGACCACTATTAATCGACTAAGGGTTTTATGGCTAAGGAGCTCTGAGATTGACATAGTCATAAACTTTTGGGGTCAGTATAGGCAAATCAAATGAGCAGCCTGTGAAAGCTTTCTCTCTTCTGGGCAAGAGAGGCTTTTTTTTTTTTCTTTTTGGATTGTCTTTGTGGCTTTACAGCCAAAAAATGAAGTACAACTTCTGTGAGCTGCAGAAAAAGGAGTAGTTTTTTTTACTGAATCAGCTCCCAGCTACTATTTAATCCCCTACGATAATCAACAGCAAGTGTTTTGCCATCACCCCTTTGTATGAAACTTGAAGAGTTTACAGTTACCAAGTCCTGATACCCATCTGTCAGAAACTCATGCTTAGTCTGGTCTTCCCCATCCAACTGTTGATAAAAGACAGCAAATCTCTCAATTGTGGTGTCATATACAACTCGAGGTCTTTCCCATGTAACGAGAAGACTAGTATAATTCTTTGGATCGGATTGGACATTTTCAGGCTCTGAGCTGCAAACTGAAAGAAAGAAAAAAGGAAAGAACACGATAGTTACTAAATGGTACAAATGACTCTACTAAGATCTTGAGCCACCTCCTAAGAAAAGTCTTTTATGTGCCTCAGTTTTAGCTTTCCACTAAAGTATTTGAGATGCCATGAGTAACAGAATATAATAAAATACAAACAGTATTTTAACACTAGATTTTCAAAAGCAAGTTAATTTGAGGACTGAGTCCCCTTTCCCCCCTTTCTTATACCATATTCTGTGAAATTTTCATTTCCAGTTCCCAAGACATAAAATATAAAACACAAAACAAAGATTCCTATGTATGTCCTGGGGGTGAATAAATCTCTGTTATGCTGTCTTTATGGATCTAGCAGAGTAGCACTAGAAGAACTGCACACTCTCCCACCAGCTATAATAACCTGTAATCTACAATAGAGCGGTTTTAAAGGTTAAAGGTAAACCTATCACCCTTGAATTTCCTCTCAAGGATGTTTGAATCTTTTAATAGTTCCAAAAGATGAGACAAAAGGCAAATAGGAAGAGTTTAAGAAAGGCTTAGATTAGCAGCTATTGATTTCATGTTATTATATTTTAAGGCGCCATCTAGATACCCGCTGAAGAAGCCTGATCAGACTCTTGCAGTCCTGGGCCTGGCTCATGCACACCTTCTTTGTGAGCCTGGAACCTGCACTCCAGGAGAAGCATGGCCAGGCAGCTACTCCTGCATGTCCTCTGGCCTTTCCCCTCCAATACTCTGTTCATTTTATTCAAGTAAGCTAAACATTTTGATACTTTTCTAGATATATAGATGTACCGATTAGCAGTGTGCTAGAAATTTACTGAGACGCCGTCATTTGTTTTTTTTAAATTGCCCAAGTACCTGTCTGTAGCTTAAAAATAAAATACAAGGTCAAAGGTCGATTAACCTGTATGAAAAAATTACATTAGCAGAAAATCTAAATTATTTAGTTGAAGCTCACTGAAAAATGACCAATAAGTTGTGATACACAAAAAAATAAAGCAACTTCATATACAGCTGCATCATTCATGGCTGGTTTGGGCTCCTTTCTTCCTCTCATCATCCCCTCTGGTGGTGCAGGGACATGCCTTCTGACACAGCACTGAAGAATGGAGATGACTGAAAAAAAGGGTCACTAATTTTTTGCTCCCAACTTGAAAGCAGCACTACCAGATTTGTTCTGATGCCTCAGAATGAGGCCAGGATTCCCTGAAATTTCCTGTTATAAACCCTTCTTCTTATCTCTTTGAAACTGCAGATTTTTTGCACTTTGGTTGAAAAGCTGGGAGTGGCTATCTGCCCCTGCCCTAGCTTTTGGGGAGTTCCTCCCTTGTATACTGAATTTTCTTTCAAATGTGCTTTCATGTGTACTAAAAGGCATCCTATTAATTCTATTTCTTTGTTTATTACCTCATTTCTATTGCTTTACTTCACCTATTAGACTTATCAAAACCACTGATCGGAGTACATGAAGTTTACTTTGAATCTCTCAACAATTTAATTAAATCCAACATATTAAAATGATTATATGTATATATTTTTATTACAAAACTTTGCTTGACTTTTGCGTAAGTAATATCATAATCATTCCCTATTTAGAAAAAATAGGAAAATATCTTTCAAGTCTCAGATTCTGTTTAAAACAAACTTTGAGTATCTAGCAAAAGCAAGCAAAACAAAATATCTAGGTAATTAAGAAAACAAGTGTAGATTCTTTGGAGTTCTCTTAAAAGAAGCAAACACCTTGATATTACAACTCTTTTGGTGGACAATACTGCATTTTTGAAAGAAAGGAAAAAAATTCTTTCCACTGTTTGCAATTTGTCACTTGAACACAGGAGGGCACTCAAACCCCAATATTTTGAAAGACTCAATGTCTTCTGTATGCAGGTGGGCAACCAGCAGCTCTGGTTTGAGGTAGTCAATGAAAAATAAGCAGCAATTTTTTTTTTTTTAATTTTCTTTTGTGTGTGTGTGAGCTAATAGTAGAGGCAGTACTAGTCTGTGTAATTTAGTTGAATTCTGTAGCTTACCAGGCTTTGAATCTACTGTGCTACGTATCTGACATGCCATTTAATTCATTTTACTGAATTATTTTAATTGACATAAGAGCAAATTAAAAAAAAAATTTCAAGTAGTGTACAATCAATTCCTAAAACTTGTCATTCCATCCCATTTCCACCAGATGGCAAAAAGAAATCATTAGACCAGCAAAGACGATTCCCTTCTCAATTCTGAGCATTAAAGCAGATGACTTCAACTCTGATTATTTTTTTAATAAACCAAAACACTCTTCAGCTATTTCTTTTCGAAGATGTTTAAAATAACTTTCCAAATGCTTTTTCATAGTATACATACCAAGCTTCTCCCTGACCATACTCTACTCTACTGTCCTTTTTCCTCCCTTCCTGTTTTTTGTCTGTAAGTAAATTTGGTTCTGAAATCTCTGACTGTATTCAGATTAACTGAGCAATATTATAAACTTTTAAAAGGTGGAAGACTGGTGTCTCCAATATTATTTCTTTCAGTACTACACTGTTTGCTTCTCCAGATGGTTCTTCCAACTTTCCCCCCCATCCCAAGAAAAACGTTATGTCCCCTTTTGTTATCCTCCTTTTGATGCTTGGTCCTGTTCACCTCACCAATGACCAACAATATTCCCACATCAGGCACCTGCATATTATTGCACACAGATTCTTCCCAAGCTGTTGTCTCTTGCCCTTCTTCTGATGCCTCTTCATCAGCCATCCTGCCTCCCCTGTTACCTCCCCTTTCCCACCAGTCTCAGTAACACAGAGGTACTTTGCTCCTGCTTTTTCTCATTATCCCTCTCCAGACACTGGGAAAAGCGAGGAGATCACATATCAATATAACTAGTTAAAGACTTCTACTCTGATATGGACTTTGAAAATCTGGACAAAGAGACTTCAAGAAAGGGAGTTCTCAAATCTGTTACTAGTCTGAAATCACAGATGCTTAACCAGATTACAAGACTCAAGCAGCCAAATACTATTCACAGGAAGTTAAAGACCTATTCAAGCCCCTGCCGGCCTTGAATTCACGTCTCTGCTTTCCCCAGGTGAGTACTCAGATGCTGGTGTTTCATATCAGACCATGATAACGCACTCTCTTTGCTTGTTCTTCTGTGGAACAAAATGCTACCCCCATAACTCATAAGTTTTTAATCTAAACTGAATTGCATCATTGGGGAGCACCAAGGTACATTAGCCAAATCATTGTAAAAAACTACTTTGGTTGTGTTTTTGACAAAAAAGACCTTTTTAAGCTGCCCAAATTTGGCTTATTAATATATATATAAAAATAAATTTGTACCTGGATTTACAGTTCTCTGAGCTTGACACAGCTGGAATAAAACTAGGTGTAGTTCTGAAGCAGCACTGGGTAAGTCAGGGAATTTTTTTTCACCATTGTTGCTTTCTTCTAGTTGAATCTGGGTTTGAGATATTTATCTTTTAAATCCACATTTTCAAGTGTGGAAGCCATGAAATCACTTAATGTAGATTAAGACATTCAAGGGCTTTTCAGCTCCCTGTCACAGTCTGTGGCAAAAAGCAGTTCTTCAATATTCCCAGTCTACTCCATCTCTCTGATGGAGGTGGAACAGCACAGTAGATATGTGTGCTGGGTTCACCTTGGCTGGCCACCAGGTGCCCACCCAGCTGCTCTCTCACTCCCCCTCCTCAGCAGGGCAGGTGAAGCAGGGGAAGAGAATGAGACTAAAAAGCTCATGGGTCAAGATAAAGGCAGGGAGAGTGATCACCAATTGCCATCATGGGCAAAACAGACTTGACAAAATGTAATTAATTTATCACCAATTAGAGTAGAATAGTGAGAAACAAAACCAAAATTAAAAACATCTTCTCCCCACCTTTATCTTCTTCCAAGGTCCAGCTTCACTTGTGACTCATCCACCTCTCCACCCCAAGCGGCACTGGGGGATGAGGAATGGGGCTTCTGGTCGGTTCATTGTGCTTTGCCTCAATGGCTCCTTCCTCCTTACGCTGTTCCCCTGCACCAGCATGGGGTCCCACCCATGGGATACAGTCCTTCACAAGCTTATCCAGCCTGGGTCCTTTCCATAGGGCACAGTTCTTCAGGAAAAATTTGCTACAGTGTAGGTCCCCCACAGGGTCACAGATCCTGCCAGAAAACCTGCTCCTGCACGGGCTGCTCCTCACAGGCCATGGCTCCTGCCAGGAGCCTGTTCCTGTGTGAGCTCTCCGTGGGCTGTAGGGGGACAACCTGCTTCACCATGGTCTTCTTCATGGATTGCAGGGGAATCTCTGTAGCCCGTAGAGAAGGCTCTTTTCCCTGAGGTGCCACCATCTTGTCTGAGGGGCTCGGCCCTGCCCTGGGTGAGTGGGTTGGAGCCAGCTGGAATCATCTGTGTCCGGCTCGGGGCAGCCCTGGCTGCTCCTCACAGAGGCCACCCCACAGCCTCCCTAGCTGCCGGTACCTGGGCAGGGACACCTGGCACATTGTCTCAGGATTAAGTCTCTTGAGGCAATCTAAGAACGGTTATAGCTAATGTATGTCACCTGTGGTCAGGTGAAATGGTGAAGGCTTGAGTCCTTAACCCTGCTCCTGCAAAATAATTTAACTAAAATGACCACTGAGCTTTACATAGTTGTATTTTGCATGAGAAAAAGAGGTTGACAAATATTTTTTACCAACATATTTTGTCAGTCTTGAATTTTAAGAACCTGTTGCTTTTTGTATCTCTACTGAACCCAGAAGAATTAACAAGGATGGTGTTTCTGCCCTCACTCACAGGACACTGCTGCAAGAGCGGGGTGGGTGGGAGGTCACATAACGGGCCCAGCAGCTACCACAATGGCTCTCATGGTTTATAGGAAAAAACAATGATTTCTATTATAAATGGATTTTTATGCCAGCTGAGGTTGGTGGAGATAAAGCATTGCAATTTCAAAAAGCTTTTTGAGGTGAATCCTCCAGTATTGCTGTAAGGTTTAGCTATTTTAATCTTCTTAAATATATACATATGTATATGCATACACATATATCACAGAGGAAAATTACATGTGTCCCTAGGCAGACTTGGGTACAAAGTATCTCCCATGCCCTCAGTTCGGCTGGACAGTGCTTGTACACCAAGATTGTTGAGGTTATCACTGTGTGAAAATTTCTGATGATATATTGCTGGATTAGTTTATCATTGAATAGAAGATTCTCTTAGTTCATCTAAGGAAACTTAGCTCTACTTAAGAAATGCCATGTATTAATAACAGCAATAAATCAAGTACTTAATCCTACTGACTAATGAGAGTCTACACTAAATCCAACATGAGAAAATTGAGATCCTAGGTTCCACAACACAAAATAATTTTTCAGTTAGCTACTTGAGTAAGATCCACTCTTGTCATTTCTCTTCGTCATCTAAAGAGATTTCAAAGATTATTTTTTTTTCTCTGGTGACTACAAGAACTTTGCAATATTAAATATGAAAGACATAAGCCTATTTGCTCTTTGGGACTAAGGCATTCATGTTACAGTTTTTATATCTCAATATTTAAATTTAATGACTCCTAGGGCTTTACCTTCTCTTAAAATGGAGGTGAAAATATAAATGGTCCTCTAATGTTCTACATTAAGCAAATTTTATAATTGCAATTGTGGGTGCATATATATGTGTGTGTACATAAGTATGTATATGCGTGTGTATGTGATGTTGTTGCATTTAAATAGTCCACATAAATATTAACAGGAATCTTAAATATACAGAGAGGAAGACTTGAACTTTTAATGACCCCTTTCTGTCCCTCCTCGTTTATGGCTAAATCGGAAATTTTAACCTACAATTTGTTACTTTAAATACCTAGTGTAGAATAAATACTACATGTGTTTGCTGCCACAGTAATGTGAGTGTGGGACACTTTTGTCTTAAACTCAGTAGACTGAAACCCATTTGTTTGTTATTATACAAGTCTATGCACACAGAAATTTTGGATGGTCTGAACAACATATTTTATCATCACATGAAGGCCTTCTAATTTTAGATGGTACAACTCAATGCAGAAAAGGATCCTCATATCCTTAGGCTGGACACTCTTTTCTAATCTGTATGAATACCAAACTCACAGGTGAAACAGAAAATTGATATAGTGCAGAAATGGGACTGGTTGGAAGCAACATCCTATGCAGTTTTAAGGCACACATTGCTTTGGACAGCATGTGGAAAGCTCCTTCAAGTGTCAGCACACGGAGTGGACAGAAGGAAGCAGGGGTTTCTCTCAAACAGTATTGTCCACCTTTTCTTCTTGTCAGTCTCTATGAAAATCTAGATTAGGATGGCAAAACTGAAAATAGCTTCCTTCTACTGCAATGACTGAGCTGCAGGGTCAAGGCCAAGGTCATGGCTGTAGTGCAACCACCTGGGAGTCAACTAGATTGCAGGTTGCAGAAGTAGTCCTGGTCTGTGTCTTCAAAGGTCCTTTGCCTATGACATTTCTTCACTGTAGATTGACTCCTATTCAAAAAGGACTGAGAAAATTCATTTCCTTCTCATAACATGGACATAAGAAAGGGTGGACTGTATTACAGTGACTTGTCTCCCAGAAACCTTCATTAAATGGAGGGATCTGGGGAAGGATTGTCTTTCTTTAAGTTAGGCCAAGTCAACAATGTCCACTGTAAGTCTATTTGGAAACAGAAATTTATTTAACTGTTATAATATATTTGATTGCTGCAGCTCAATTCCATACTCCTCCTCCAAGCTTCAAAATTTCAAGTGGTACTTAGTACCTAAACCAAAAAACTCTGCCAGAACAGGTATTTCTTGGCTTAGACCAAAAAATATATCCTGGGCACACATCTGAGGAGTTCATTACAAGCTGAGGTCAAAACAGAAGTGTCACTACTGGTTATAGAAATGAAGCAGTGAAGCCATCCTGTGCAGCGCTGTGGCTGAACAGCGTGATGTGCTCGTGCAGGGGACGCAGCCCTTTGGCAGGTCTGAACGATGAACACCCCCTGGCTCGTATGCAAGTTTCATACACAGCAACCTTCCAGTAGGAAAAAAAATACCTATCCAACCAAAGAGAATTAAAATGAAATCCCACTTCTTTCTAATCTGGAGAACACCTACACCACATGCTTCAGTCATCTATCTAATTAAGCATAGTTCAGTGCAGCTGCATTTAAGAAGCTACAGGTATCCCACCCAAGTAGCAACATGCTACCTCCAAATTAGATGTTTACTGTTTATTCTTCTGTGCTTGTGAGTATAGAAATAATCGACTTCCGTATTTAGTGCTAGACCTTGTTTCCCATTATATAATGTACTGTTTTGGTCACATAACTTTCACAAACTTCCCTGAAGAAGGTTTAGGTAAAACACAGAACAGAATCTGGCTTCTGGGATTCTCTCCATCTATCGCTTTCTCAGTAGACTATGTGAAATGAATTTGGTGACCTCACTTCAGCCTCTGTTGGAAAAGCATCTGCATTACACAACAAAGAACCAAATGGGCTTGTAAAACAAAATGCTCTTGCAGCCCCTGAAAAGGCAGCTTTGTTTAAGTCTGAAACAAATTAAAAGGGCAGTGCAAGAAAGCTTGAACTGACGTGATCTTCACTGAACGTTTGGTCAAGACAAGCATTTAATTTTCCACTCCATTTAATCTGACATGTTTTATGATTGCTAGTTTTTTTTCTCTGAAGTGATAGATTTATGAGTAATAATACAGTATGCTACTTTCCACACAATTTAAAATGAGTTTCTTCATACTAGGATGGATCTTTTATTCAAAATTGTCTTTCAACCTGTGAAGAGATAAATGACTATTCAGTAAATACCTGCTTCATGAATTTCTTCTTGTCCAGTGTAAGAGGAAAACACTTGCCCAAAGAACTTATATTGCTGCTCTCGAAAGTTGTTTTGCAGGTAGTCCATCAGCATAACATAGCCAGACTGCTGCATTGTAAGGACTTCACAGAATACAGCTAACTAGAGGAGGCGAGGGAAAAAAAGAAGTCAAAAGTCAAAAACAAATTAACCAGATTCATCTAACAGGTAAAAACCCCGGGGAAAAAATATTGGGTAAAGTCTCCCGGTTGAGTTCTCCTGGGGGGCACTGAAATTTTGTTCCTCTGTATCAGCAGTATATCTAATGGTTTACTCCTCCTGTATGTCTCACTCTGTGACTCTGCCCAGTCACCACCACTTAGCTGGGGGAATGTGGAAAGAGTGTTTTGCACTCCTCTTTGTCTGGGCTAGAATTCCAGACAGCCTGTGGAGTTAGGAATTGGGTTCTTACTCCCTTCTAGGCAAGAAATGACTCAGAATCTAGTCCCAAATTAAAAGAGGAAAAGATAACACACTGAAGTAATCTACATACTCTCTAATTTAATGGCTGCATGAAAGATTTAAAACTAGATAAAAGAAAAGCCAGGTTGTTGGACTGGCAACGGATGCCACGAGGTTTTATCATATACATGGCAACTACTTTTCTTTGGTATTACCTACAATTCTTTGGTTTTAATATATTAAACAAATTACCTGGTCTTCAGAAATACTAATGGTATCTTTAAACACAATCCATTCAACTGTTTCAGAGCAGGGGGGAGTTGATAAAGACCCATTATAAGTGTAATATTTGTCTGTTGCATTCGGCAAAAGGTTCAGCAAAATAAATGGTTCTAAGGCAGCCTGTTTTCCTGGAAAAAAAAAAAAAGTCAGATAGTTAAAATCCTGCAGAAGTAATGAATAAATAGAAATGACACTCTCCAAAAGAGCTACCATTATAGGAACATGCTAATTTTGAGCCTATTCAAAATTTGATCTCCAGAGAGACTAGCATATAAATAAATTGCTGAGCCTTTTCTATTTCGTTTGAGTAAGTATTGTTCAATAACAACTTTGTGTACTTGGGAAGGTGTAATGAGCTACTCCAGTAATAAACAATCAGTACACTGGTTCACGAGAATTTGTTCACCTGCAAGTTTACTCATAAATGTCCAAGATGCCACATCTTTGTCTTGCACGTGAACTTCAGAGACAAAATATGTTAAATCTCTGTTCTTGGTCTGATGACATGGCTTCAAACTCTCCCTGAATTTGGTTAAGTTGTTGAGTTTCTTGTAGGATCTTAACCTCTGCAGAAAATCTCTGCCTGGGGAACTGTTGCCATGTTAGACCTCAGAGTTATATTACTTATGATGGCAGAAGCAGAATTTCTGTTAATTAAGGGGTTTTAAAATGGTGATAATACAGTGAAAAACTGTAACAGCATTACACAAAGCAGAGAAGGATGCAAAGACCTCCTCCAGGAGAGTATGACCACTCTGGATATTGAAAATAATATCATGTGTTCCAGGTCAGCAGTTTACCTGATACATTGTCAGCTGGGAGCAGGCACTAGGAATTGCTGGGAATCCATCCATAGAAAGCTAAGTTTGTGCTGGTCCAGCAACAGAAATTGGAAGAAAAGGTACCAACTTCCTACAACCCTTATACACGTTATTTCAATCTAAAAATACTGATTTTAAATTTCTGTTTGATAAGCATTCACTTATGAATATGTAATGAATTCTCAGACTGTGTATTAACTTGTGGTTTTACAGATGTTACTTCTTGAGCCCTGTACAGATTTCTGACCTTTTTCTTCATAATTCCTTACAAATTTGGTAAGAGCAGCAAATTACATTAACAGTTTACTACAAATCACTGATGCTTCTCTTCTGTACGGTGACTGTTCCACTGACTTAAGACCTGTCTCCTCCTCTCTCCCTTATCCATGTGTCATGAAAGGGGAACGCTTAGCAGTGTCGAGCAAAGCCCATCCTACCTTTTCTCCTGTCAACATGTAAATCAACCTTCAGACAGAAGCCATCATTGCTATCTGGTACGTGTCTAGTTAACACATTCTTCCTTCAGTAAAAATCAATGGCCAGTCAATTTTATATAGATGCTTGGGGACATGGAACTTCTCATTTATAGTAAGAATCCCGCCACACATTTTGCAAATTTGGATTTTAAAATGCTCTTTAATGTGACTGACAGCCCAGATTCTAAAATGAAACACCTAGAAAGAATGACAAGAACTAGAGTTTATATGGAAGGAACTGGACTGCTCCTCTGCAGAGCTTGAGAATTCAGCAACTGGGATTCAAATAAGCACAGTACAGAGATGACTGACAAGGACAGATCATGTACATCACAGACAAGGACAGATCGTGTGCTATTCACTTTTCTTCAGGAGGAACAACTTGATTTTGTCATGACCTGAATTTTCAGAGCTCATCTGCATTTTATTCAAGAAAATTATATTCTGCTCATTGTTGAAGTGCCATGTAGTGGCTGTATCTTGAATCTTGCTGCTGATATTTTTACAGCTCCTTTCAAGGTTGTAGGACAGTATCTGCCTTGATGTATTACTCGTTCTCCTTTGTATTTCATAGAAGATGGCACACAAAAATAATGAATCTTAACTGCTTTATGGCTCCCCCTCCTCTGTCTTTGCAATTTATAGGAGTTGCTCCCTTTGTATTTGTTGAATGGTGTTTGTTTTCTGGAGAAAAATAATCCTGATTTTAGTGTCATACTTTTGAAAGCTTTTAAAATAGTGGACTAATAGCTTTTTACACTTTAAACCTATTGATCCCAAGGGGCTTTACAAAGCTCAAGCATCATTACATATAGAAAAAACTGAGACAAATTTAGCCATTTACTTAAGACCACGTCCATGATGTAAGAAAATATCCACACTCAACACAGTGCTGATTCATGTTCATTCTTTTGCATAGCCATTCTGAAACTGGTTTAGAAACAGATCCCAGATCTGCTCATGCACCACCCTGAAGTCCTCGTGCTCTGAATTAAAACCATGAGGAATTCTAAAACACCAAAGGATCAACATTTGATTTTATTAATGCTCACACATCTATAATATAATTGGATTATTTCAGATTAACTCAGGAGCTACTGAAAAAAGAATTCATCTCTGCTGAGTCTACTGAATTCTAATATTCATATGGTCTCATACTTGTAAGAACATCTTGGATGGCTGCAACGGGGTTCATTGGCTTCCAACCACATATGAAAATCCAGAAATGTATGACTAAGAAAACTGACAGAATAAATGAGGCATTTCTCTTAACTTAGCATTTAAAGAGTTACAAGTTCCTCATGATAGTTATATTTATCCATTTACACTAACTGTTATTGTTACGAATACTCAGTCTTGGGGTAAAGAAATCATAGAATCAGAGTGGTTTGAGTTGGAAAGGACCCATAAGGATGGAATCATAGAATAGTTTGAATTGGAAGGGACCTTTAAATGTCATCTAGTCCAACCCCCCTGCAACGAGCAGGGACCTCTCCAACTAGATCAGGTTTCTTAGAGCCCCGTCCAACCTGACCTTGAATCTTTCCAGGAAGGAGGCATCTACCACTTCTCTTGGGAACCTGTCCCAATGCTTCATCATCCTCATTGTAAAAAAATTCTTACTTATAACTAGTCTAAATCTACCCTCTTTTAGTTTAAAACCATGACCCCTGAGCCTATTGCAACAGGCCCTGCTAAAAAGTTTGTCCTCATCTTTTACAAGAAAGACCCCTTAAAGTACTTAAAGGCTGCAATAAGGTCTTTCAAAAGCCTTCTATTCTCCAGGCTAATCAACCCCAACTCCCTTAGCCTGTCCTCATAGCAGAGGTGCTCCATCCCTCTGATAATTCCTGTGGCCCTCCTCTGGACTCACTCTAACAGGTCCATGTCTTTCCTGTTCTGGGGACTCCAAAGTTGGACAAAGTACTCCAGAGGGTGCCTCACCAGAGCAGAGTAGAGGGGTAGAATCACCTCCCCATACCTGCTGGCCATGCTTCTTTTGATGCAACCCAGTATACAGTTTGCCTTCTGGACTGCATGCACACATTGCCAGCTCATGTCCAATTTTTCATCCACCAGTACCCCTCAGTCCTTCTCAACAGGGCTGCTCTCAGTCCCTTCATCCCCCAGCCTGTATTGATACTGGGGGTTGCCCCGACCCAGGTGCAGGACCCTGCACTTGGCCTTGTTGAACCTCAAAAGGTTCACACAGGCCTACTTCTCATGCCTGTCCAGGTCCCTCTGGATGGTATCCCATCCCTCATGCATGTCAACCACACCACTTAGCTTGGTGTCGTCCGCAAACTTGCTGAAAGTACACTTGATCCCACTATGTCATTGATGAAGATATTGAACAGCACAAGTTCCAATATGGACCTCTGAGGGACACCACTTGTCACCAATCCCCACCTGGACAATGAGTCATTGGCCACTATCGTTTGGATGCAATCATCCAACCAGTTCCTCATCTACTGAACAGTCCTGAACTGTGACAGTCTTGGTGCCATGCTCCATGTGCTCATTCCCTGAGGATCCCGTTCCAGTGACTGACTACCCTCCCAGTGAAGAGCCTTTTCCTAATGTCCAATTTGAACTTCCTCTGATGCAGCTTTGTTCCATTTCCTCGTGTCCTATCGCTGGTCACCAGAGAGAGGAGATCAGCAACTCCCCCTCCGCTGCCCTCCTTCAGAAAGTTGTAGGCTGGGATTAAGTTACCCCTCAGTCTTCTGTTCTCCAAGCTGAACAAAACAAGTGATCTCAGCTGCTCCTCATAAGTCTTGCCCTCGAGACCTTCTATCATCTTGGTCTCTCTCCTCTGGATACACTCTAACACTTTGATGTCCTTCTTATAATAAGGCACCCAAAACTGCACACAGTACTCGAGGTAGGGTCGCACCAGTGCAGTGTAGAGTGGGACAATCACCTCCCTTGACCGGGACTGACTATCATAGCTGACTATGATGTGCTTGATGCACCCCCAGCCACCTTTGGACTGTTTGGCTGCCAGGGCACACTGTTGACTCATATTCAACGTGCTATCAACCCAGACCCCCAGATCTCTTTCCGTGGGGCTGCTCTGCAGCCTCTTGTCCCCCAGTTTGTATGTATAACCAGGATTACCCTGTCCCAGCTGCAGAATCTGGCACTTGCTCATGTTAAATTTCATATGGGTGGTAATTGTCCAGCTCTCCAGTCTATCCAGATGACTTTTGCTGTTTCTAACAAAATAGACATGTCTGAGTTCTAGAGAACTGTGTTCTCTGATGTCCTTATGGTTTCATAATTTCACTGAAATGAAATTTAGTGTAATCAGTAATCAATAAAACATGGAGGTAGACTTACCGAAACGACTAACGCTATCTACTCCATTAATGATTGGATTATAATCCGGATTGTCTTCTAGTCCAATCTGTTAAAAAGAAATTGCATTTTTTTAACAGTACAGGCATCACGAAAAAAAAATTGCAAGTTTCAGTTTACCACCAAAATTACAGATGACTTAAAGCAGAGCAAGCGTATTTTGCCCATTTGCTTTTCTGTAAGAATAAATTAGAAAGACATATGCAAATTTTTAACTCAGTGATCACACATTGGAACCAGTTAAATTCAGTTTGAACATCTGCCATGTTTCAAAGCTTGCTTAATGACACAAAGATATATTTTGTTTACCTCAAACAAAACTGATAAAGCTCTTAACTTTCCATTTCCTTTAATTGCCTCTTCGAAATTTGTAAACTGATCTGCATCATAGCAGTAGATTTGCATCTGAAAATAAAAATATATTCAAATGTTATATATACCAAAAATTAAAAAAAAAAAAATTGCAGTTATTTGAATTCCCATTTCAAGAAAAAATGTCCCAGCGATAAATTTAATTACAAATATATGGATTTTTTCTCCATGTCTCGTGCCTTATCTGAAGATACAGAATGGAATTCATCGGCTGTTAGCTATTCAAAAATGACTTATCCTGGAAAATCACTAATATGCAGGAGTTATCCTTTCAAGGAGCACAATGCTTTCCATGAGATAACGTGCTGATACTGGACATGAATACCATGGATAACCTGAGATAACGTGCTGATACTGGACATCTAACCAAGAGCACTGAGGTGAGATGAATCTTGCAATCAGTGGTAAAACATGAATAATAAGTCATTACTATTTCTGCCTTGCAGTAGGTGTAGAGAAGCATTGGTAATAAAAGACTACCCGGTATTTTGTGCCCACATTTGACTGCTGTCATGGACATCGGATTTATTGCACCCTTTCCTCTCTTTCTCTGGACGCAGCTGGGAAATCTCCTCCAGTGCCGGGTCACCAACTTGAATGGGTGAGTGTCCTGTTCCTACTAGTTTTTCATTTGATGATGACAGAAGAGAATATTCTCTTCAATGCCTTGGCAGGACAGGTGGAGTGTGAGTGGGAATTTTTAAATGGCTAACGAGGTAAAGGAAATGACACTGCCCAGGGAAAGCTCCTGGCTCACAGCTCTCCCCAGAGTATAGGAGAACCTTGGCCCTATTGCTTTGCTCTGACATAGAAGTCCAAAGTGCTTGAGGTGAGGAGCAGTACTCTAAAAAGACAACTATGTCTTTTTAACTGGAAAAATTATCTCAACGCCCTGTTGAGGCTTGAAAGTTTGCTCTGCAGAATGCCCTCAAGAGCTACTCCTCCCCTCCACCCCACCCCCATGCTGCTGCAAGCTATTCTGCCAAACCAGCCAGAGGTACTCTGGCCTGGCTGCCCATCAGTGCAGCTGCACCCAGGACCCGCTCTCATTCGGGGCTCTTGCCATACCAGTGCCAGCTCTCTCTCCAGCCCGGGGACATGGGTCATGCTTTGTCTCAGTAAGGCCCAGCAGCTCCCATGGGCTCTCAACAGAGACCCAGCCTGGAAAAGTCCATTTACGCTTTAAACAACCAACTGCTGGGGAATCTGGTGGGGCAGCCTCACAGGAGCTTAACTGTTAGAGGCAGCTTGAACTTTGGTAGATTGGCAGAACTGACTTCTAATGCCATCTCAGATGATGTATGCGAAAATGCACAGTTTAGACATTCTCAACGTACCACAGAATAATGCCTTATGCTGCCCTTCTAAAAAACATCATTTAAATATTATTAATTTCTACTTCAGTCAATGATTGTATTTGCAAATAGACTTTAATCAAGTGATAAAGGTACTTAGTAAACAGTATTACTTTCAGCAGAATGTCACATCATCAAAATGGTCACAATTGTCAAAATCTATCCTATACTTTACCTCAAGAGGAAATTTTTGTCCTTCTAAACTATGTTCTGATCCGTCTGACGACACGTTGCATTTTCCCCAGTGAAAAGTGATCTTGCTTGCTTTGAATACGGTGTCTAAGCCACCTCCACTTACATAATAATCATTTGTCAGGTTAATTTCCACTGAACAAAGAGAGAGAAGGGAAAAAAAGAAGTGTCAATATAAGAGCCAGCCAAAGCATTTATGACTGTCATATTTCAGTATTAAGTGATAAAAGGTAAATATGGCATGTCTTTTCCCCTGTATTTCATAAGCAATTTGACAGGAAATTGGTTATTTAAACAAAGTAAGAAGTGTGGTAATTCACTATTAGAATGGAGAAATATGCTTAATTTCATGCTACAATTCATAAAATAGTCATCTAGTGAAGTGCACTATTATATTGGTCTACTGTTGTCTGAAATTAGCCACAGAACTATGCTAAAAAGCTCAGAAAACTGGGTTTGTCACCAACCTGACCGTCTAAGAAAAAAAATCCCTGAAACAGATAGCTTCCTGAAAGCACCTGACCAACTGTGCTTTTAACAAAAAGGAAAATACCGCTCCTCCTCCCCCCATTATTATCATAATTCTAGACAGAAATCATGAGGCAACACATGAAAGGAAAATTCCAGCCAGTTCCTAGGAGGACTGTCCTGTCTGTGAGACGCCTTGGCTGTGGAACTGCCTCCCACGGGAGAAGGTGATGACAGGTCTTCAGCTGGATGTAACTGTACACAAACTGTAGATGGGACTGAGCATTTGTCTTCTGGAGGGAATGAGCAGGGTGGAATAGATTGAAGCCACACATTTGGCTTCCTGACTTCCAGTGACTGTGAATTGTTTGATCTCTTGCTAATACAGCACTAATGGAGTTTGGTTTCATTCCATTCCATTCCTCAAGACCTTGAAGACATTTTTAACTGCAGAGCTTAGCAGTTCCTTTTATAGTATCTGAATTGCTGTAGATGAGGAAGAACTCAGTTCACTTTTATGGACTTTAAAGAATGTTTCCTTAGGGATCTCTTAAAGAGACAAATGCAGTGTTTATCTCATCTAGTAGGGCAAGAGGGAAGTAAGTCGTTTATGGAGTAGTATGTAGGAAGTACGAGATGGGGCTAAGAACACAAATTAGGAACAATGACACTAAAATAAAATCAAATCACTTGTCCAGGAGTCCCACCGGAACTGGTCGAAGGTCAAAGACAGTTGTTAAGAGATTCTCTCCTCCATACCTATGCCTGAAATAACAAACAGTATTTCCAACAAGCAGTTTTTACTTACTGCTATCCTGGATTTATACAGCAAAGTTGTTGCAAAAATATTTGCCTGACAATGTAAATGCCACCATAAGCCTCTTTTATCGCTGGGAGAAATAGGCACTTGTAGGCATAAATCACTTCCTTCTAAAATACATTTCTAAGGTAGGTAAGACAAACCAGACCATAAAAGCACCTATTTCTCTTCTATGACTGTAAGAAAAAGTCTTAGCGAGTAAATCAGACAGAAGTGTCTACATTATAGGTGTGTATATGTAGGTGAGATGAATCCCATCCTGAGATTTTTGAAACCACAACTCATCCATGAAGTGCTTCCAGATGAGTAGGTAATTTATTCACATTTAAAAAAAATAATTTCTGTATACTTGTTACAAATTCTAGATATGCAGTAATAATTACCATTATTTAACAGCAAATGCTAAATTACTATTTAGCTTCAATGAATTGCTCATGATGGAATGATAGTGATGATGTGATTGTTTTGGTTCTGTCTGTGCACATAATTTTCAATTGTGTTTTAGTGATTTCTCTATTATGCTTCCTTATTGTCATCACCTGTTTTTTTATTTAATGGATAAATTCAGAATGCACAATCTAAGGAAAAGTGAAATGAAAATGTTTCATTACAAGTCCTTGGTTGCTTGTCCATCCTGTATCACTTTTCTGAGGTCGCTTAACTCCAAACCTGAAATCTCACTTTTTACCTGTTTTGCCAGTGTTCCGAATGAAAGTATCTTCCAAAGTTTCCTTTTCCCATCCATGGAATTTAAGTTTCTTCAGATTCACATTTACTTGGGTGAGATCTTCATCTATATTAATAGGAGATTGTTTGGCACCATTGCAGGCTGAATATTTCTTTCCCCAGTTCTTTTGGTTCAAAGTTCCTAGAAATCAAAACATTTGGGTTAAAGGCATTTAAAACCTAAACTGGCATCCATGGATTTTTTAAAGTGGGAATGTTAAAACACAGTTTGCAACCTGTGATCAGAGCACCTGCCCTTCTTTTAGGTCTCATCTGCAGCAATACTTAGCACACCTGCCATTGCATATCCTACCTTCAAGAGTTAAGGCACTTTTTGACCACTTCAGACATCATAAATACATGCTTATGAATCTCTAGGGATAGTTGAAAACAACAAAACCCCCCTCACATACAATAAACAGAAATAATAATTAAAATGGGGG